>CM018586.1:17706879-18446879 GCA_009078335.1 Salix brachista
TGAGAGAGAGGAAAAATGAGTTTGGATTTTTTGAAGGAATAAAATTCATATCAGCATTCTTAAATATAATTATACTAACTAAATATCAAAATAATAAAATACAATACATATAAAAGCAATCAATTTTTAACATAAAAAAAAAAACCCGCCGCATCGCAATTTTGTTCAAATAATCAAAACATTGCAATTTTGCAATCTATGAGTTAATTAAATCAACACACAATTCAAATCCAAACTGTAACTAAATTATTCTCCAAGCCAATAAAATAATGTTAACAGCCAACCAGATCAATGCAAACAAAAAATAATCTATCTTTAATAGATTTCAGCGATTGCAATATTGCTATCAACCAGTTAAGTGCTTAGTAACTGTTAAAAAATATTTAACCATCAACACATTCAGTTCAAGACAACAAAAATTCATCTTTCATTCATTTTATTGATTACAGATTTACATCAACCAATTAAATAACCATCAAAACAATTAGTACATACTAAATAATTAATCAATTATGGTCTTGCAATACTCAAATTACAATTAGTTGATCTTTCAAAAAATTTATCGCTAATAATTTTTAAGTTTCGCAATTGAATTATTATCTGAGTATTTAAGCTTGTAACAATAATCAACTAATTCAATACATAAAAAAATATTATAACATTATTTAAAATTTACAATTCTCTATCTATCAACTAAAAAATTCTCTACTTACCACATAAATAATCAGTTTGCTACATATAAAAAGCCCGACGCAACGCGCGGGCTACCCAACTCGTAATAACTAAATGTCATGCTTGCCAGCCTTGACATTAATGGAGAAGAGCCGAAAGCAACTGTATCAGAAGCTGAAAAACGGAAGCCATTTGACATAGAAGCTGGTTTATCGACACGTACGGGGCATTCTGTGAATCTTTAAGGCTCTATCCACCAGTTCCTACAGAATCCAAGTCTCCGAGAAGACAAGACATCGTTCCCAGCTGTACCGCCAGGTCTATCCAAGTACAAAAATTTTGTTTTCCTTGCATTCAATGGGAAGGATGACTTCAGTAAGGGGAGATTAATGCATTCAATTTAAGCCTGAATGATGGATTACCGATACAGGAGGGATGAAGCATGAATCATCATATAAATTATTCAGATTGAATTCAAGCCTGATTTTTTCTACAAAATCTAGAAGATAAGCCTGCTCTTTCTCATGGTTGACAGACCAAATTTCCTTGATTCTTCACCAAGGAATTACGGCTTGAGTTTTGTGTTCAATTGCAAGTGTTAATTTCGCACTTTTATTTAGACTTTGGTACGTGATAAAGTTCAAACGAACCTCAAAATCTTCATGCATGGCGGAAAGCTTTTCGGGAACTCTGTGTTTTTGTACAGGCAGCAGAACATGCATGGAGAATTAAGCAGAGCTGTCAATTGCTAAGGCAAAAAAGATATCTCTCTTGCTGATCGCCAAAGACTTAGCCAAATGTTGATTGTCTGGACGGCGGCTAGACCAGAAAAGAGGGGGTGCTGTGCTTCCATCGTGTCGAATCCTGACACCATGTTTGCTGCCATGCTCAAGGTGTGCGTGCTTGAATTACTGAGTTAATTGTAATTTATATGTTCAGATCACAGGGATGGCGATTTGTGTATACACAACCTGTTTGAGCTGGAAAAGGAAGTCATAATCAGCTATTCCTGGAACTAGTAAGCTTTATCGTTCTTGGAGGCCAGATTCGGCGATAGAAATTTCTGTAGATGGAGACCTTAAGTTTGGCTTATATATAATATTTTCATTATTTAATATGGTTCAAATTAGGATAATATAGATAATATTTATTTTTTTAAGAAATAGATATCACGGTACAGATAGAGAGTTGAGGTTTTTAAAACCTCATTTTTTTTTAATTTATGGAATGAACATGTTTTTTTTTTTTTTTTACAGCATACATAAAACTAAATCAAAAATAGATTATAAAAATTAATTCTTTATTAGCTAAAACATAATTTGTAGCAAACCTAGATGCAAGCCCGAGGTTGAGAGAGAGCATGGATGTGGCTTAAGCCCAAAGCTGAAAGCCTATCTCATTTAAAAGTTTGGTGCTACAAGTTTATTTTTAATTCCTTAATTTGTTTTATTATATAAGTTACTAGAAAATCATCATGCAATCTTTCAATCTAAAATTAATAATTTTTGAGTTTATAAAACAAGTTAAATTAATTAATTAAAATAAATTTATAATAAAAACTTCTCTTCTTTTGTCCTGGTCAAGAAATAATTGAACACAGGACAATTAACATATAGGCATGTTATTTAATCTCTAAACAAAGTTCGTTTATTGTACATATTCTCGAATATACCTCCAAAAATGCTACTTGAAATTCAAAGCCTTAGCGATGAGTCAAATCCTGACAACGGGAATGGTCTCGCAAAACGATGCCGGTTCCAAAAGTAAGAAAATCCAAGTATAATAATAATAGTAAAAAATTAAGGAAAAGGAAGATTTATCATTCTGATCCCTAAAATATTACAAAATTATCATTTCATCCAAAATTAATTGGTTTTATCAATTTTTTCATGATCTATTTTTCAGCTGGGTTTGATGTTAATGAAAAACATCAAATACACAGTCATTTTATCTTTGTATGTATACACGCGCGCGCGCGCAATTTGAGCTGTTTTTGTTCAACGAAATCTTTTATTAAAAAAATTGTTAGGATTTCATAAAACAATTGGGGTCATTTAATTGCAAAAGTAACATCAAACACTAAGAAACATGGATGACAGGATGTAATATTTGAATAATGTTTGATGCTGTAGAGGCTCAATTGAGAACAAAAGCAGTTTAGGGACTTAATTGAGAGTTTGTAGTTGATAGAATATCGCAATTGGTTCAATGTTTTCATTAGGTCAACTCCCTCCCTCCCTCCCACACACACACACACACACACACACAGAGAGAGAGAGAGAGAGAGAGAGAGATGTATAGAGTCAATTTGATACTTGCTAGTATTTTTTACGTGACTGCTTGGTGAAAGATGTTGCCCTGAAGTGCTGTTACCACACCAGCTAGTCAAAGTGAAAAAATCTAAAATCATGGTAGCTAGCTAGGGTGAAAGGGTATAAAACAATAAATTACTTTCTTTTTTGCTCCATTTTATATAATACAATTTTAAACTAGAAAATATTATATTTGATTTGCTTGTGTATCGAAAATATTATGTTTTATTTAATTAAATGGAGTCACATATGTTGGCGACAATCACATCTGATATGATTTTTTTTTAAATAAAAACTATATATACAAATACAAATAAAAATTATATGAACTTTAATATATGATTATCAATCAATATATATATGTGGTTTAATTTACATGAATGAAGTAGAGAGTTACGAGTACCACTCATGAAAATATTTTCAAACACCTCTACCTCACAATAATAATATTAAAAAGATTATTCTCCTTCACGACTAGGTTACTACTCCCTGCTTATGGGAACCTGACAGGCCATGATAACATCTTAGTCCTGTGCAAGAAAATCTTTCATTTCTTTGCATGATCGTAAAACAAAAACAAAAAAAGTGTTTTTTTATAAAAAAAATCAGAGGCAGTTTGTCACTTATGCAACCACCATTCCACCAAAAACCCTACAAAAATCTCTTTATAAATACTAGGCTAAGGCTTTGGGTACTGTAACCCCCATTCATCTATCTTTCTGTCTTCTTGGTTTGAAGAAAAAATGAGGAGAGCTCATTGCACCTTTCTGCTTCTCTCCGCCTTCATTTTTGTTGCTGTATCAAAAGCTGATCAGCGAATCAACAAGTTTCAACCTCATGTTCATGACTCTTTCAGTCCCGGTTTAATCCAGCAGGCAAATATATATTACCACCCCTGTATATAATGTCTGTAGTATTTTCGTTATATTTTGATTTCCATGTAACTTGTATAATTCTCTTTCTGTATTTGTTTTTTCTTTCTCTGAAGACTGTCGGGACCTGTTCTTACACGGTTGTTATTTCCACAAGCTGTTTATCACCCAAATATACAACTGATCAGATCAGTATTACTTTTGGTGATGCTTTTGGCAACCAGGTAATCTGTTTTAAACTTGTATTTATAAAGCAGATTTTCTCATGCTACGTATGGGTACTGAGGTTTCTTCAAGCAGATGTATATATGTTCTGTTCTTTGCTTTGTTTTCAATTTTTTTAGAAAAGAAATATATCAAAATTTAATAATATATCCAATAATATGGATGGCCATGTTATCTTGTAAAGGCCATGATGAAGGTGATCACCTCGATCTCCACGAATGTCAGAGACGGTTCATGGCTTTGCATGGCCGGAAAAAGAATTAATTTCGTGAATTTGTTTTTTCTCTCGGGGAGATCAAGAATAAATCCAGAAAACTAACTCAGAAACAATCTGATCATCTTAACCTCTTTTTTTTTTCTTCTGATGTGTGTAAATCACCTGCAGGTTTATGATCCGAAGCTGGTCAATCCATTTACAACCACGTTCGAACAATGTTCGACGAACACATTTCAGGTAACTGGATCATGTTCACTTCAGATATGTTATGTCTATTTCTACAGAAATGGAACAGTCGGCTGGATTCCACAAAGTGTGGAGATTTACGGTTCATTTTCAACTCCTGCCGTGTTTTTCTTCAATTCAACCACCGTTCCTGAAGGTGAATGGTATGGAATAAGCAAGTGCCAGCACACTCCCACCGCCCCTCCTCCTTCTTCAGCACTCCGGCTACAGATTATTCCCGGATGGTTTTCGTGCTTGATTCTAGGGTTTCTAGCCACCTCCATATTCTCATCCTATTAACAAGCTACAACACCCTCCAGCAGTATGATCGCAGTCTGTTTCTAGCTAGTTTATTGCTTCTGTTTGCTATTTCTGGATTGTTCAACACCAAATGGCCGTTGTGATGGTGCTTTAAATAATGTTTTTTTTTTTTTTTTTTTTTTTATGAATTATGTGCAAGTCATTGTGACTGGTGTGCTGGTTTAATAGCAATTGGCAATGCAAGGGTGTAGTTATTATTGCATTCATGTCTACTTCAAGTATTTTTAAATTTCTTATATAAAAAATATGGAAAATTATTCAAAATAAATAAATTAATCTTCTTTTCCAATCTAAACACAATTAAAATTGAGATGGTTATTTACAATATTGCGTTTGATTTTTACTTGAAAATTCATTAAAATAACATTCTAAACACAATTTATTTTTTGACACTAACATATTAAAAATATATAAAAAATGAATTTAAAATAAATTTTTATATGAGAGGACAAAACAACCACCTTATAATTGGACGGACTTGAGAGAAAACAGTAAATTCAACTCATCCAGTGCTCTTCGGGATTTGGTTTTGGGGCTCACAACATCACTCTACTCTCTCTGATATATTTGTTTTAACTTTTAAGAGAATTAACTTAAAAGTTGTTAAATAATGTAAATATAGTAAAATTTGTGTTCTTACTTGGAAATGCATTATATATATACACACACACACACACTAATTTTACTAGCTTGTACTCTTCTTAAGGAGAAAAAAACTCAAATTTTAGGCCAATAAAATTCTTTTCGGAGTTTGAGAATACGATAATAATTGATTTTCAGAGTTTTTTATTTTAAAATTTATATATTTTTATTTTAAAACATTATTTTTTATCTAACAAATTAAAATAACTTTGAAAAAATAATTTAAAACAAGAATAAACATGTTTTAGAAATCGTTTTAAGACATAAGAACAATCATGGTAATAATAATAATAATAATATAAAAGTAATCACAACTTTTCAGGCTACAGTATTATTAAAATTTGAAACTTTCCATCCCCTTGAGTTTTAGCTTCTCGCAACAGACGACAAAACAACCACCCTATTTTTGGACGGACTTGAGAGAAAACAGTTCCAAAAAGGTCAGTGCGAGGCTGTTAGTCCCCGGCCCGGAAACCTAATTTCACATTTTGTGGCCTAGAAAATCTTGATTGATCAAAATTCTAATTTGAAATTGAGATTTACAGTATATATTATAAATTATTTATTATCACTATTATTATTTTTTTAATTATTATTATTATTATACCATCAGGGATGACTTGGCTTCGCCCGGTTTTTCAAGTGTATTCCGGTTCACACATCTCCCTCCGTCGAAACTCCAACCACCGGGTCACAGCAACCATACAAACGCCGGGGCTGGGTTTAAAAAGAGAGAAAAAAAACTTGACAGCCACAAGAATCCCAAGAAGACAAAACGTGAAAATCATTTCTAGATAAAAACAATAAAAGGCAGTGCTTTTGTGAGCTGTATAAGACAAGCCAACAACCACACGATCATATTATAATTATAACTAGCTAATTAATTAACTCTTTTGCCAGAGTGAATTTGTTTCATATTAATTAATATATATTGTCATGATTTGATTTATTCATGAATTTATCGAGATTAACTAGAAAGGTCAATTAGAAAAAATAATATATATGTTAGAAGTTAACTTTCCTATTCTGTTAAGTAGCAATTAAACATTCTGTTAGTCAATCTGTTAGTATTGACTGTTAGTAGTTGCTGTGACAACTTGTATATAAACTACTTCTCTATACAATCAATATACATCGAGGTAATTCAGTATCATATTACAACATGGTATCAGAGCCTCTTAAAGAAAATTAAAAGAAGAAACCGCAGTTTCTTGAAACAAGAAATTAGAAGAAAAAGAAAGAAACAAACATATCAAGAAGAAAACAGTCTCTGCAAAGAAAAGAAGAAATTGCAGTCATGGCAACAAACAATGGAAGCTTTGTGCAGCCAGCCATACCAAGATTCGATGGGCACTATGATCATTGGTCCATGCTCATGGAAAACTTCCTTAGATCAAAGGAATACTGGGGATTGATTGAGAAAGGGATCACTGTCAGCAATGAAGGAGAGGAGCCAACTGCAGGACAAAGAAAGGTGATGGATGAAGAAAAATTGAAAGATTTAAAGGTGAAGAACTATCTATTTCAAGCAATAGATAGAACCATTATTGAGACTATCCTTAATAAAGATACTGCAAAGGATATTTGGAACTCAATGAAGATGAAATATCAAGGCTCCACCAAAGTGAAACGTGCCCAATTACAAGCTCTAAGAAGGGAGTTTCATATTAATT
The DNA here is from genome assembly GCA_009078335.1 of Salix brachista. Taxonomy (NCBI): domain Eukaryota; kingdom Viridiplantae; phylum Streptophyta; class Magnoliopsida; order Malpighiales; family Salicaceae; genus Salix; species Salix brachista. Next base: position 17,714,039 of record CM018586.1, read on the forward strand.
AATATATATATTGTCATGATTTGATTTATTCATGAATTTATCGAGATTAACTAGAAAGGTTAATTAGAAAAAATAATATATATATATATATATAATTTTAATTAGTTTTTAGGGAAAGCCTGTGACTTAAATCCCCCATGAATTTGTAGCTGTGACAACACCACGCTGCTCTCTCTGATATATTCGTTTTAAGAGAACTTACCAACAAGTCAATGAGCATACAAATTAAAAGTAAGGTTAAGTTTTTTAAAAAAAAGAGAGAAAAAGGCAGATGTAAGAACCCAAAAGGCAGTGTTTTTGTTTTATTTTTAGTATATATCATGAATAATGAAGACTGGAAATTATTAGAATAACCCCGTGAAGCCACATAAGATCTTGAGAATATGCCGTTTTATTATAGAAAGATATAATTCGATTTAATGTTTTTAAAAAATACTTCAGTTAATCTACAGATGATGATGGCACAATTTAATCTTTCAACATGCACGATCCTCGATGAGAGATCAATAGACAATCACCATTTTTATTTTCAGATGAGCATATTCCACAGTATGGTGGAGGTAATTTAATGTCTTGATGTCGCAAGTCTCTACTTAATTTATCATAGCCCACGGAGATGACAAGAATACTATCCCTCTAACATCTTTGCTGATACAAAAATGTTGAAGGTTCATGGTGAACATACATATATATATATATACATATATATATATATATATACATGAACTAGAAAAATAAGATGAAGCCCGCATGAAAGTCCATAAAAAGTCTGAAAACATAATGAATCTCCAGCAGTTCTATCCATAATCGAACCAGAGTATAAGTGATCACAGAATCAGATATAGATCGTGCCATTGTGAATGGAAGACCACGATTTGCTTCACTGAATCTAAAACCTCAAGACTATTCTACATAATAGCAGTACTCATGCAACAAAATCACGACTCCTGGATAGTACTCTCTACTTGGAAAAGCCACCAGCCAAGTGGTTTCGCGTAAAATATGAGAGGAAATAATTGAACCCCGTTGAGAAGAAAAATGAGCAATAAAATTGAAAAGCTGATGAGATTCTCATGGTATAGTGCATGGTTTAAGCATCCAATTTATCACATTCAAAGAACCAAATTCTATAATAAATTCTCTTTTCGGACGGATCATCCCTTAATGATTTGACAGCAGTTATCAATTCTGTTTGCTTGGAGTCTTTGACCCCTCTGGGAATAGAGGAAATGCCAGCAGGACAAGGTCGACCCTCAATTCTCTACAGCTATGGTTTCCATGGCTGTGTGTTGGGTTTGGTGTTTTCTTACAGGGGCCAGAGAAACTGAAAAATTTAAACAAAAGGAAGCAGAATAGAATTCTGCAGATATGTATTTTAAAATGGAATGTCTTCACTTGATTACATCTTTCTTATTCTCACGTATGTGTATATATATAGGTTTACACAGATTCATAAACTAAACCCATATTTAAGTATTTGCAGGAGAATAGACTAGAGATTACAAATTTGAATTTCAAGCTAGCTATTGTCCTGCAGAGTCACCACTCATCACCTAACACGTAAATTTGTAGAAGAATTTGATATGATCATGATTTATTTGTATATAAGCATATATAGCATTTTTCGTAATTTAGTATCAATTTTGGCGTTAAATATGGATGTAAACACGAGCTCTCACCTGAGCAAAATGTTTCAGGTGGAAAAGTCTAAGAACTTCACTTCCTATATATAGATCAGAGAGGAGGGGGATTTTTAATGTATATATCGCGAATGACGCCCTAATTCTCGTATTTAAAGACTCGCTATATATAGAAGGTTAAATTACACAGATTCCTCCGGTTCTTGCACGATCACTCGGATTCCATTTATTTATTTAATATTTTTCTTGGTATCATCAAGATTTCATTCCTTAAAAAATAATGAAATTGAATTTCTTTTCTGTTTTTGGAGATTGACAGCCACACCGACTAGCTGTGGGCACACCTCTAAATAATCCCAGTACCACTATACCGTAATCCCGCCATTTATTTATTCTCTCTCTCTATATATGCTCTTGCCTGGCACCTCGTACAGAGAAAACATTCTCGGCTCCACTTCTCTACCCCTTAAGGTAGCTTTCTCAGTGTGTGTTTTTATGTTCTTTATTATGATATTGATGGTTTTTATTTGGTAATGAGTTTTTTTTATTGGATAATTAAACAAATGGGATTTTGATCTTTAATATGATGTTATTACAGGTAAAAGTTTGGTTAATGAATTCTTTTGTTTCATTTCATTAGCTGCAAAAATGGGGGATGGCAACATTCATGTTGATCATCAAGAAGAAGGGCTGAGGAGGAGAGGATGTGGATGCAGCTGCTCGAAGAACGATTTCTTGCCGGAGGAATCATTCCAAAGCTTTGGAAATTATCTTCGAGCACTTAAAGAAACTCCCATGAGGTTCAAAGATAGGCTCCTGACTCGATCCAAGGACTCGACGGAGATCCATGAGATCAAGGCCAGAAGTGAGCATGAGATGAAGAGAACCCTAAATTGGTGGGATCTCATATGGTTAGGCATTGGTTCTGTCGTTGGTGCTGGCATTTTCGTCCTCACCGGGCTTGAGGCCAGAGATCATGCTGGCCCTGCAGTCGTCTTGTCTTACCTTGTTTCTGGTGTTTCTGCCATGCTTTCTGTTTTCTGCTACACCGAATTTGCTGTGGAAATTCCTGTTGCAGGTATGCATTTTCTATATATTTTTTGTGCATATTTAGGGCTCCCTCGTCTAATCATCATCGTCTTGTTTCTTTTATTGTGTAATTTTACCTTAGGATGCATTTAAAAGCTTAAAACATGGTGTGGAAGAGAGGGACACATTCTTTAAAAAAATCGATGTTATTCATATAATCTCAGATCTTTAGATCACATGCAATTTATTTTTACTATGTCTTCCTCAAAAAACACTTAGAAAACAAGCATATTATGTATTTGAATCAACATAAAAACACCAAGTCAAATGAAATGTTATTTAGATGAATTCAACAGGAAAATAAAATTAAAAAAATGATTAAATAAATGCACCTACATTTAATTTATTAAGACTGACAATCATAAAAATAAAATTATTAGCAAGCTCCGAGTTTCAATTAATCCACATGTCTAGCAATGTTCGTTTGCCTAAGAAGATTGGTACTGCCAAGACACACACAAACACACCAGGTTTTAGGTATCATCAGCTTCCAAAAACTAAAAACAAAATAAATATCATAATTGACGACGAATTGCTGGTGTTTTCCTTAATTTTCAGGTGGTTCTTTTGCTTATTTGAGGGTAGAGCTAGGTGACTTCATGGCCTTCATCGCTGCTGGCAATATCTTGCTTGAGTATGTCATTAGTGGTGCTGCTGTTGCTAGGGCATGGACATCCTACTTTGCCACTCTCTGTAACCACAAACCAGATGATTTTCGTATCATAGCCCATAGCCTTCCCGATGACTATGGCCACCTTGACCCCATTGCTGTTGTGGTTACTGCTGTGGTTTGTATCCTTGCTGTCATTAGTACCAAGGGCTCGTCGCGCTTCAATTATGTTTCTTCCATCATCCATTTTGTAGTGATCCTTTTCATCGTTGTCGCTGGTCTTGCCAAAGCAGACACAAAAAATTACGCTGACTTTGCTCCCAATGGTGCCCATGGTATTTTCACGGCTTCAGCGGTGCTTTTCTTTGCCTACGTTGGATTTGATGCTGTTTCGACCATGGCAGAAGAAACCAAGAATCCTGCTCGAGATATCCCGATCGGTCTCGTTGGCTCGATGGCCATAACTATAGTAGTATACTGTTTGCTAGCAGTGACATTGTGTCTGATGGTGCCATACAAGATGATCGATGTGGACGCCCCATTTTCAGTGGCATTTGAGTCTGTGGGTTGGGGCTGGGCTAAGTACATTGTTGCTGCCGGTGCATTGAAAGGCATGACATCGGTTTTGCTGGTTTCTGCTGTTGGGCAGGCGCGGTATCTCACACATATTGCACGGACTCACATGATGCCACCATGGCTAGCTCACGTTGATGCGAAGACTGGGACGCCGGTAAATGCCACTGTTGTCATGCTTGCTGCAACTGCTATCATTGCCTTCTTCACCAAGCTTGATATTCTATCCAACCTTCTTTCCATCTCCACACTTTTTATCTTCATGCTTGTGGCCGTGTCTCTTCTTGTGCGCCGCTACTATGTTAGTGGTGTCACAACAGCAGTGAATCGCGCCAAGCTCGTCGTGTTCATTGTGATCATTCTTGGTTCTTCAATCGCGACGGCTCTTATTTGGGCAACGGCCGATCAAGGTAGTTGGATCGGGTATGTGATCACCATACCGATATGGTTCCTCGCTACATTAGCACTCAAGATTTTTGTCCCGCAAGCAAAGGATCCAAAATTATGGGGTGTTCCATTGGTGCCATGGCTACCATCTGCTTCAATTCTCATCAACATTTTTCTTCTGGGATCAATAGATGTGCAATCGTTTGAAAGATTTGCTGTATGGTCTGTAATTTTGTTGATATACTACTTTCTGTTTGGATTACATGCCTCCTATGACACAGCAAAGGCATCTGGAGAGAACAAGGCTGAGGATGGTTTCAGGAAGGTTGAAGAAGTCACCGTCTCTTCCCAGAATGGAGCCTTGTGAGGTTAAATTGTTAGATTTAGAAATGTACTTTCCAAAATCTGTCATGTTATTAATACCCTTACTCATCATGCATGTAATCTTCTGATAGAGAAGCAATGAGCATCAACATGTTGCAACAAGCATTGTATTCGACCTTCGTTCAGGCAGGCAGGTAGCAGCCTCGTAGCATTTTGTTCCATTTGTCCGTTAAGAAATGGAAATAAAAGGCAAAGAAGCTGTCATTATAATTTCTTCCATACAATTTGGAATTTCTTACATACAATTAGGTGATGCAGACAAGAAAAGAGCTCTCTTTCATGCCAGGAAAGTGGTAACATGTTAAGATTGACGTTAACTTTTGCAAATGGTAACCAACGGCTTGATACATCCTTGAAAGACCAAAAAAGAGACTTTTGTAAACGTTGGAATCCACGCGAAGCTGGATTATTTGACCCAGCTCTGATGCAATTTGTGCTTTGCCATGCTGCAATCAGTAAAGAGAAACGCAGAAGTGTAGGGATTGACAAGTAAAGAGTTTCGGAAAATCTTTCAGATTACAAAGAAAAGATGGATTCAAAACACGGTTATGTAACCTTGTAGGATGGATGTTAATCGCAGTTGCGAGAAGTACAAGAAGAAGCTCAACCCGCAAACTAACTGTTTCCCTTTAAAGATAAGGGAAGCAGTCCCTAGAGACGTTGCGTGATAATAAAAGTCTTGTGGTCGAGTTCAAGTCAGAGCATACACTGGGTTTTACTCGCTCTTTACAAGGGATGGATTTTCTCGGATCCAAAAAAATAATTAAGAGAAGCAGATCAAAAGAAAAACCCAGAATTCTTGTCCAGTTGCAACTTCCAAGTGTATAATGAATGGAATTCGGTGCTGGTTTAACGGAAAAAACCTTCATTCCAACGTCCTGCTTTTGCGTCTCTGGAAGTAAGAAATGCTGCTTCCATGAATTGAGCTCGAGCCAGTAATTGAGCTCTCTTGTTTCCAGATGGATGTGTAGAAAGATAATTATATCTTAGTGTTGAATCTCTGATGAGCCTTCCCACTTTCTCATACACTCAAGGTGCTATGCGAAGATCATACCCGGCCAGCGGAAGCCATCAGTAATAGCCCGATGTAATCCGCTTCTATCTCCATCCCGAAACAAAAGAAATTGGAACGTGTGAGATTGCTAGACAATGGATTTAAATTACCATTGGACATACACGTCATAGAACACTAAGCTAACAAGCTACGTACAGATAACAATTAGCCAGAGAAGCATACCTTCGGGAGAAAGGTAGCCTTAAAAACAGAAGTGGAATTGCGTGTGCAATAACAGGTATTTTCCCTTCTCTTTCACTAAGTAACTCTCTGGCGACGCATACCCCATATCACTCCAAGCTCACGCTTCAACCCTCTTTGCAAAGCCTCAATAACATCTTGTGTAATCAAACGTACCCTAACACTTTCATGGTGTAGTCCAGGCAATATCTTCCCCTTAAAATCCTTTTTCATTTGCTCAATGTATTATTGGATTGTACTTGAAGTTGTTTTTAAAAGTATTTTTTATTTATAAATATATTAAAATAATAATTTTTTATTTTTTAAAAAATTATTTTTAATATAACACATCAAAATAATATATAAATATTAAAGAAAAATTAAAAAAAAATCAAAAATATTTTTAAAATACAGTATAAACAAGTATTTAATTTAGACATGAGTACAAAAAATGATCTCTTTCACAACAATCAATCAACACAGTTTTTGGATTCCTCAGCCACTGTTTAGGCCTTCTAGGCTTAAAATGCAGTGCATGATACTGTCAGCATAATTAAAATTTCTTTGCACCAATATCATTACCAAGAAATGGATCATAATGAGATCTATTAATAATGCCCTTTTGTGCTCCACCGTTCCATATCTTTCTACAGGATGAAACGGTGGAGCCTGTTGCCAGTAGTGACAAGTAGATCTGATCGTTTTCAAGTGTCCAATGTTACTACGATAATTGCAACAAAAAAACAAGAACATTTCTATATAAATTTTATCCACTATACCTCGTCAATCCCTATCTAGGATAAGCTAGCTGATAGATTGTAATGCAATACCATTGTGTACAAGATTGTTGCGAGTGCTATACGAAAGGTATACTTGATATGCAGCTAAAGAGCTATAGGTTTGCACTATTCAATAATTAATCAAATTGGAACTTGTCACCTCAGCTTACATTTCCAGTGAAATTCAAACATGGGGAAGACGGCAAAAATCCCCAGAAAATGAAATAAATTCGGCACAAAGCGAAAAATATAAGGTAACAAGTCTAACATCATACACTCGCAGGAAAAATCTATGTCCAGCAAACCTAGATTATAAATTCCCCAGGCAAGCCAGCTGTATTTTCGAATTTTCTTCACCATCAAAAAATTCTTCAGCTTGTATAAGGATCGCTCTCAACATCCATGGAAATTTGATGCAGTTGAAAGCATTCACCATTTGTTCCCATTGTTGCGACCTTTAAAGCCACCAGAGCTGTTTCTTCGATCTGAGAATCCACCACCCCTGCCACCTCTCCCTCCTGAAAACCTATTGCCACCACTCCTATCACCAAAACCACCTCTACCACGACCACCAAATCTACCCCTTTGTTGCTCTCTTTCTTGCAGAGAAGGCAATATTTTTACCACCTCTATGTTAACACCAGCGGCGTTTTCCTGAGCTGCAACACCAAGGAAGAAAAGAATAGTGAACACTGATATCACATCACAACTCAAGGTCAACACCAGCCAAAAATAAAAACAGATAGAAGGAAAATCAAGAGCACAGATTTCATGCAAAAGACGATGCTATACAATGAGGTATTGCCAAGCTATGGAAATGATAAGATTAACCTATAAAATGGAATGTTACCAGCTAAAAATGCATCGACATCTTCTTTCTTCACATCAAAAACAGCACCATTTCCATCAGTTGTAAGGCTCATTCCCGTCACGGACTCAACCTTGTCCTCAGGCAAGATTCTCCTCAAGACACTAAAAGCGAATCTGAGAAAATTCAAGAAACAGGCAAAAGAGTTTGACAATTCAGATTAACTGCATTTCAGATTAACTGTTCTGTACTTTGTATAGAGATTTTCTGCACTCTTTACCAAGTACAGAAATTTTCATAACCAGTAACTTATTAAACCTAGACAAGATAGGAAGAAAATAAAAGTTCGATCAAAAGAAAATTCTTCGCTTTTAGAAATCCTAAAATGAATTGGGTGTACAACTATTGTATGACAAGCAACCAATTGATCTATTATCAGGAATTGGCTCCTGAGACCTGCATTCCTTCACCATAGATATCAATTGTAGAACCTTTATTTGACCTGTCTGAATTTTTGGTCTTGGTTCACAAATGCCAGATCATAGGACTATCGCTCTAAAGCAGTAATTAGTGGAACTTTCTCCCTCAGTAACATGCAAACAGTCTAACAATAGTACAGGCAGCAACAGTGGTATTAAGGTCTGCTGAAGTCCTGCTCACTTACGATGACTAACAATGACACATTGGGTCACAGTATTTCTAAAAGATGACCAATTTCTCTTGATAAAGTTATCTTATATTCTGTAGGGTTGAATTTAAGAAAAGAAAACTTGAGTACAAGCTTTAAGGACTTACGACGGGGAAAAGATGGGTTTTCCAGATTCAAGAAGTAATGTGACATGGTTCTCCATGGAAGTAAGCAGTGACCTGCTCTTGATCTCAGTATAACCCTGTATTTACAGTTTTTACGCTCAAGGCAGTAAGCCAGAGTTAAAATATCAATGTCTAACTGAAAAACAGCATTGGTAAACAGAACTTACAGTTGCCTTGGCAATTGCTTTTGCAAGTAGTTCTACTGCTGACAAACCTGAGGTATTCAACAGATCCTCTGCTGCGGATTTGAATGCTGGAATTACACTGCAATATTTGCTACATGTTACATCTGAGGGTACAAGTGTCAAGTCAAGTATTCACCAACACCATCATAAAAAGTATACCTATCGGAAACCTGTGTTATTGTTTGTGCAGCCTCCACACCAGCTGCTTTAGCAATATCCTCAGCTTTAGGGGCAGTTATATGTTCAAATTTCACACCAGATTCTCTTTGGATCTTAGATATATTTGACCTTCTTGGATCATAGAGCATCACAGCAACACCACTATTGCCTATAAAGCAGCTACATCTCTTAGCATGAACATCAAAACCATAAACTCAAAAAATACAAGTCATAAATATGGATATTTACCAGCCCGTCCAGTGCGTCCAGACCGATGTATATAAGCTTCTACATCATTTGGAGGTTCACACTACAAAGGCAAAATTTTGAGGTAAGTATATTTGAAATACAAATATTAAATTTCATAACATGCACCTGCAAACATAACCATGCAGAGAAAGGCACACCTGGATGATTAACTGTACATCATTGATATCCAATCCCCTTGCAGCAACGTTTGTAGCCACCAAGGTCAGGAACTTGCCTGACCTGAACCCAGAAAGAGTCACCTGCAGATATCATACATTAGAAATTAGCTAGGAAAAAGTAAGAAAGAGATTGAGACTGGGCAAGTTTCTTCATGGAGTTTCTTCACGGGGTTAAATCCTCAAATATTTTAATACACAACTAATACAAAACTATTTTATCAGGTTGCTTTATTTCCAGAAGACTTTCTGTATGCCACAAAAAATCATCTGCTGAGACTATAAGCCAACAGCTGGCATTCTTGGAAAGCAAAGGAATCCTTGACCACTGAAAGGGGATGAGGCATGTGGACAGATTATTGACATCCAAGTTCTGAAATCATATCTGAGCTCATTCCCATGCTAAAAAAAAATCTTAAAACAAAACATGGCCAAAGAGAACTTCAAAACAATTGAGGAACAAGAGTTGCAAAGGAAACATGCTGCTCATTGAAAAACAGAACAGTACAAGGGACCACTTGTATGCAAAAAATCACCTCACGCTGAGACTGCTGTATTTCCCCATGTAAAGCCCGGGCTCCAGGCAATAATCCAGAAAGTTCATTTGCAGATTCCCTTTTCTCCGTGAAAATAATTGTGCGGCCTCCACTGAATTAAAACCAACCCAAAGGTAAAGATGAGTGAAAATAATTACAGGAAGAAAAAAAAGGTTCCTCAATTTCCACGACAGCCAGTTCTGTCTCCACGGCCATCTCAAACAGACCATCCTCAAAACTCAAAAGTGAATATCATTGGTATCTCTCTCAAAGGAAACAGATCTCTTGATTGTGTTCATTTCTAAGAAGTTGAACAGTTCTATTTGTACTTGTGTTCATTGCTTGTTGATGTCAGTGTGAGGAATCAAAAGCATTGACAAATGGAAATGGATGCAGTTTGGAAAGGATATCTTCTAGCAAGAACAGGTATTGGAGAGAGAGAAGGATTTAGCTTTTTTCCTGACATGGTCTGTGGGTGGAAGTGATGATTGACAAGAGGATTGCAGAGTGGAATACTGGGTTTTGTTTGAGAAATTAAAATATAAAAAAAATGTCCACCAAATTTACTATGCCGTGTATTTGGAAGTAGCTGCCGTGGAAATAGACCCCAAAAAAAATCACCAACAAACAAACTGTACGAAAACCCAACCTGGCATAACATCGGATGATATCAGGAATAACCTGAGGTATGGCAGAAGTAGAACAGGGAAGTACAATATGCCTTACATTGGTGCTGGCTTTCATTTTCTCATTGCCAACAAGATCAATAGTTTTCTTGGTTGGCTTGAGAAACTTAGAAGAGATCTGGCAATGTAATGCAAAAATTAGTGATAACAAAGCAAACTTTATATCTCTTATTCATAAAGTAAGGAACATACCTGTTTCACCCAAGAAGGCAAGGTGGCACTGAATAGAAGTGTTTGAACTTTGCTTACATCCTTTACTTTTCCTGCAAAATACAAAATACACTAGTAAAGAGAGCAATAACTTAACACCTAGCTTCAGTTACGCAAGAACAGCAGAGTAAAGTGACAAGCAACAGCAGAATGTGTTTAGAGACAAGTATCTATAATGTAATCAAATACATTACAGCAACAAGTTTATAGGAATTTGAAACAGCAAAGTTATTACGTAATTGATAATTGAACTTCAAGACACGTCAAAATAACATGTCCCAAGTCTCCCACCATGCAGATACATACCAAGAATAAGTTCAACATCTTCAACAAAACCCATCCTCAGCATTTCATCAGCCTCGTCAAGGACCCGAAACTTCAATAAGCTCAAGTCAATGTTCCCCTTCTCTATGTGATCCTTTACCAAGTTTAATGGAAATAGAAAAAAAAATGTTAGATCAAAGAATTTCAAATGCTTGTAATATTCCAACTCTGGAATAAAAATCCAAATAACATTCTGAAACAATGATACCTTTATGCGGCCAGGTGTTCCCACAACTACATCCACCCCTCTCTTCAAGGCAAATTCTTGAGGCTGGTATGAAGCTCCTCCATACACACAGCAAGAATTCAAGCCCATTGCGCCCCCATAAACTCTAAAGTCATCAAACACCTGAAAAGGATACACATAACTGAGTAAAAAGAATCATTTTAAAAGTCGACATCCCATTGATGTATCCACTTCTATTATACCTGAGTGGCCAATTCCCTGGTAGGTAAAAGAACCAAAACACTAGGTGGCCTGCCATAGCCTGTCTTCCTTGATGCTTTTGTAGGACCATTTACTAAGGACTCCAAAATCGGCAAAACAAAAGCCAGCGTTTTACCCTGCATAAATGTAGGATGTCAATAACCTTTTAAATTATCAAAAAGCATTTCTGCTGGACTTGGAGAACATAATTAGGCTCAAGAGATATAAAATAGCATGCACCAGAGAAATTAAGTTAAGCTAATAAACACTCAATTTCAAACCATTTTACACGTAGCTATTTTCCAATTTCACCAAATAATAGAAAACCATTCACAAAACCCATGGAGCACGGGCCCAAAAGCTTAGTTGACCGGTTTGCACATTTTCTAACACACCAACACTAAATTGCACATAATTGGATAGATTTCTTTTTACAAATTCACCATAATTTCAACACATCGTCCACTAAACCCATGAAATACAGTTCACAATCATACTTGTCTAACCGTGCATGATGATCCTAGCATAAGCTCTTTAGCTGTACAAAATGAACATATTTAAAAAAAAAAAAAAAAAAATAGCCACAATATCATACTTCACTATTTGAATATAGCAATACCATACCATCTCATAATGTTAAAACAATCAAGCTTTTCTAACAAATTCAGCAATAAACAAGCATAAAAAAATCATACCTGACCAGTTCTAGCACGACCAACCAAATCACACCCATTAAGGACATCCTCAAAAGTTCTAGCTTGAATAGGAAACAAAGCCTCAATCCCTCTCTTCTTCAATGCTTCCCTCAACGGTTCAGATATCGTAAACCTCGTCACAGCATTAGGATCCTCAGCTTTAACTTCCTCTTCCTCTTCCTCACCCTCCTCCTCCTTATCTTTCTTGCTTTTCTTCTTCAAATTTACAGGCTCGCAAAGCTCTGAGCTTGTTTCACTCCTCTCTTCATCATCATCATCAAACTCTGCAGCTTTTCTCTTCCTTTTCTCCTTCTCTTTCTTCTTCTCGTTCTTGTTTGCAACCATCAAGGGGTCAATTTCTTGGGTTTCAAGAGCTACTTTCTTCTTCATCTTCTTTTCTTTCTTGGAATCTGAAGAGTTGTTGGTGTTGGCAAGGGATATTGAAGGCATCGTTTTTTCTCGCCTGTATTGCACTGGGGCTTTAGGGTTTGTGGGGTTTTATTGTTTTCTCCTGCTACGTAAGAGTGTGGAAGTGGCGGTGCAGAGGGCAGGAGGTTTAAGAGGAGGCAAAACGTGCTAGGGTTTGTGATTTTATAGAGCTGGCGGTGGAAATATTTTGAGCGTTAGATGGTCATTACAAACTATTTGTTTTTGAATTTTAAAATTATTTCAAAGAAGTTTAAAATTTTTTAAATTATTTTTAGTATTTTAGATTGTTTGAATATATTAATATTAAAAATATATTGTATTAATATATTAAAAAATATACACAATTCTTCTTTTAATGTGATGCATCTGTTTGTTTTTGCATTACAAAAATATTTTAAAATTATTTATATTTTTTAATCAAATTAATTTTTTTAATATTTTCATACTATTTTGATGTGATAAAATCAAGAATAATTTTTTAAATAAAAAGGTATTTATTTGAATATATTTTTAAATAAAAAACAATCTAAAAAGTTATTATTATCTCACTTTCAAACACCCTGTAATTCAATATCTAAACGTAACTTGAATCCATCAGGTTTTCTACATGGACTAGAGTTAAAACATGGGCTTCAGCCCTCTTTGCAAAGCCTCAATAACATCTTGTGTAATCAAACGTCCCCTAACACTTTCAGGGTGTAGTCCAGGTAATATCTTCTCTTAAAATCCGCTTTTATTTATTGAAATTGAATCTCATGTTAGACATATTTTAAATAATCAAATATTAAATATATATAATAGCAAAAATTTAGATTATAAAAATATCTTTAGTCATTGTTGCTCAAGTATCGAAAAAATAATCTTAATAGCAGCAACAGCAAATCTTTTCCCTAAAGCAGCAACAACAATACAAAATAATAAAATATTTTACGAGAGGAGCCTTTTGATCTATGCCTACTAGTAGTCATAGATAGAGTACATAAGCTATTATTTATAGGTAAATCAAGGACCCCATTCATTAATTTATTTTCCAATTTTCTCCTTCCATCAAGGAGATAATTAGACATGATCAATTGATTGATCCCCATGATCAAACCTCGCGACATATCTTCATGGTCATGGGTTTACATGATCAAGAACATGGGTTTGTTACGAGGGATACAAAAGTAATTTCCAACATCTCACCGATCTTTCATTCCATTTACAAGGTCTTCTTTCTATAAATGCACGAGGGACGAAAGGAACAGGGAAGGAGGGAACGAAGGAAACAAAGAACAGAATACATATATACAGATATTGGAAACAAGTAAATCGTGAGCTCATCAGCAGCAGAACCACCAACAGCTTCTCCTTCTCCGGTGACAGCAACAACCAGCAATTCCATCTTTTCTCTCTTCATCGTCGACACCACCACCAGCCTTCTTCTCCTCTAGCGACAGAAGCACCTGCAGCAGCTCCTTCCTCTCCTCCTCATCAGCACCAACACCACCAACACCAACTTTTCGTTCTCTTTCGGCGACAGCGACAGCGACAACAGTTCTAGCTTTTCTCTTCTCGTCATTGGCAATAGTTTCAGTTCTTTTCTTCCCCAATTTTGGCACCTTCATCAACTTCTTTTCCGCCCAACAGCAACCTCTCGGCACCACTAACACCTCCTTCTCCTCTGGCGACAGCGACAGCGACATCTTGTACCAAGATGGGTTTAATAAGTTTGATCATATCTATGGTCTTTCCATCTTGTGCATGCCCTTAGTGTAATAAATCAAGATTAATAAATTTTACAGATCTAATAATGTATATATGCTCTTTTTTTAAAATATCATTTTTGCAACATTTAGTAAGAAGAACAATGATAAACGTTATTTTTTTATATAAAAAAACACATTATTCATTAAATTAATATGACACTCAATTCAATCTCGTATTAAAATCAAGTTTAAATTAATTATGAAATATATTGTTATCCAAAAAAACGAATTATTAAACTGGCGACCACATCAATCAAGTTTCGTCGACCTAATCCAACCGAAGTAGAATCAAAATCCAACTCATTAACAGCTTTTGATGCTCGTTATATAATCTAATCTAAACCCATATGAGATTAAGAGATACCACATTTTGTTTCTTTCATTCAGGTTCCTGATCCAAAAAGAGAACAAGGAAAAATATATTCCTGTTTTGAATAGCGTATACAATGACATTGGGTAGTTGAGTTTTTCCTGCCTTATATATATAAATCATCAATCACGGTTAGAATCTTATGAAATACCATTACAAATGTTATTTTATAATAAATATTTGAATTACATATTGATAGATCCAATTCAAAATATATAATTTAACATAAATAAAGCCAAAAACTGGTCAAAATACAAGTTTTTCTCATCAGTAAGAAGCCAAAGATCCTTTGCAAACAAGAGTTATATGCCACCAGTTCGTGAAGAAGATTCTGAAGGAAAACTTGGGATCACAATCCACAACGATGAACTCCAGGTTTTTGGAGAAGTTCTTGAGTTTAATGTAACAATTCTTGGTGCACAGATCTAGCCTACCTTGAAAATATTTTGGCGTGGTGTTTCGATCATTAGAAAGAGATTTTTTGACAAGTCAACAGAGATTTATGTGCCGAATTTTAAGAGTGCGATGCAACATTTTTTTGCTTGCTAACTTCAGGGAGGCCACTGATTAGAGAGATGGAGAAAGGGTTGAGGCTGCTTTCATGACACTGCATGGGTTTGGCTACCAGTCTTCTTCTTCTTCGTTGTGGTATGATTAAGCTTATTTGGAAGCGAAGGAGATGGTCAAGAAAGGTGACGAGGTGTGGCTACTTGGGATTGGAACTGGGCCACGATGTTGTGGTCTGGTTTGGGAATGTTTGAGGCCGGCCCATCTTTGGGGAGTCCAGTTTAGGACCACGGGTTGACTCGATCAATTGATATCCCATCACGAGCTCTTAATCAAAGGTATTTCCTCCCATGAAGTCATAGTCAATGTGATTGTGCAATTGTTCGAAGATAATTTTAAGCAGATAATTTTAAGGAAATGATTTACTTAAAAAATTATAAAATAATGGATATCTATGGGGGGAAATCATAAATAAATTGTGCTAATTACAACGTGCCATATGTCTATTCAATGAAATAATTAACCAAAAATTTAATAATTGGACTACCTAATTGATGTTAAAGATCAATTGTGTAAAGATTTTACAAAAATTAATCCAACTTAGCTTATTAAATCATGAGTAAAATTAACTACTGAAATCAATGGTACAATCATGTTTAATAACATCACTTAATCATTTTATGAAGGGTAGCATCACTCATAATTTTAAATCCCATTTTTTTTTTCTATTCAACAAACATTGCAATGTCTATATATATATAAGGAAAATCTCTGAATTGATCTAGCATAGAGACTCAATGGTGTAAATAGCTGTAAAACATAATTAAGGGCATTTCATATAGAAGTTGATTAATTTGATGACTTTCAAAAAAATCCCATATTTCAAAATATTCTGTTGTGGTTGAGTTTAAAATTCCAGACAGATTTTTGAATGCAAATTCCATATTTGGAAAATTGTTTGGAGAAAAAGATCCCTATATTCTATGACTTTTCAAGACCTTATTTGTTTGATGAAAAATGCTTTTTTTCTTTCTAAAAGTATTTTCATGATTTTTTTTAATATTTGGTTATAATGTTAAAAAACTAGATAAGAACTAGACAACCTTTTCATGAAGGATCCAAAAACTAAAATGGTACACTACTTCATTACATATTAAAAACACAATAAACCGTGTGGGTTTTTGCCCTGTTCACCCTCTCACATAACACTATTCATTGCGCCAGTGCACGCCCGAAAATGGCCCTCGGGCGCTCGGCGAGAAGGGGCTGGCAGGCGGGGATAAAATCGGTTTTTCCTTTTAATTTTCTATTTTTTTTAAAAATATTCATTTGTGAACAGTGTATTGACGATTTAGTCCCCGATAATAAGACAAAATCAGGCTTCCGGCTTAGGGGCACCGGCGTCATTGCGCACGGCCGGACCGGCCCGGTCCGGTCCGGTCCGCCGTAACTTTTGGATTTTTTATTATTTTCTGAAATGGCTAAATACGGTTTTAGCCCCTAATAAGACAAAAACACTGAATTGGGTGCAGGGGTGGAACGGTAATTGGCCCTATTTTCCGAATTTTATAATCGGCGTCTGTCAGGGCGTGAGGCGCACGCGCCAGGCGGATTCCCGCCTCACGCCCTGTTTAGGCGGCGCATGCGGCCTTCTCCGGTGGACGAAAATGGTATTCCGGATGACAGAATGATGCGCCGCCGCGTGGTCTTCCTCCCGCGGTGGTGCGTGTAACCACCAGATGTCCGTGGACGCGGCGGAGGCCGGTTGAAGCCGCCGGCCACGTTTCTCTCTCTCCGGAATGACAAAGTTTCACTTCGGTCCTTCTACTTTCAATTTCCGGGTTGACTGTATATAACTCAATCAATTAGGTACAAAAGTTCCGATTTTTGCAATTTCATCCTCTGATTTCAATTGACAATAAATGTAAGTTGCATTTCAGCCCTTTGACTTTTAATTTTTTAATTTCAGCCCTTGATATTTGATTTTCATTTCAGCCCTTACACTTTATGTTTTTTTTAATCCCTACTTTAGTCCATGTATATATAAGTGTATTTAACACAATAATAATAATAATAATAATAATAATAATAATAATAATAATAATAATAATAATTTAATTATTTTTCATTCTTACTCTTTTGTTTTTTTTTTCCCTCCCGATAATTTGATAAGTTTTTTTTTCCAGTAATAGCCATGGTAATTTTGTTTTTATCTTTTGTTAAAGTTTCTAAGATATTTTTAATCTTTCATTTATTTTTGTTTCTTTCATTATTAACATAATAATAATAATTATAATAAGAATAATAATAATAGTGATTATTATTAATATTATAAGAATAATGCTTATGTTTTCTATTATTATAATAATAGTGATTATTTATTCTTTCATAGTAAAAATAATAATAATAATAATTTTTAATTGGTTTTTCTTGCTTGTTGTTTTGTTCATGCTTTTTATTTTTTTCCCTTGGTATAATTTAATAATTTTTGATTGTTTTTATTCTAGCGGCAATAATAATTTGAGATGTTAAGACTCCGATGTTGCTATTATTATAATATTTTAAATGAATATTGCTTCCTTTTCCCTGTTGATTTTTTTATTTGCTCTTTCTATTAATTGATTTAAATAATTTTATTATCTGCACAATAATGATTTCAATAATTTTTTTTTCTTATTCAAATATTTTGCTCTTTTTTCTAATGTTAGTGCGCGCTCTTTTGTGATCGTTTATAACGCAATACCTATATTCTAAAAGATGTAATCTATGCTTAAACTCAGCTCAAAATTTTAAACATTTGATCTTTTAATCTATAATTTTTATTTACTTATATCATATAAATTAATCGTTGTAGATTTAATTATGTTAAATTATATGCAAAAAAATACCCGCGGCAACGCGCGGGCAATTAGCTAGTATATATATATAGAAAGCAATAAGTTACTTTTATAGAAAATAGTATGTTAGGACATATTAATATATAATATAAAAGTATGTTAATTTGATATATTAGTGCATATAATACTTTATTTAGATTATATTGCTAGAAAATACATTTGAATACAAAACATATTATATTATACAATAATTATATATTTTAAATTATATAAATTGTGCTAGAAATTTAGGATACAATACACAATAAATTTATTTTCAATGTTCTCCGAACATCAAAAAGTGTTTGACAAAAATAAAAATTCTACTATGATCCCGTATAAAACTTGCATCATTGCTGGCCCGTTTCAAAATATTTCTCGAAATTTTTTTTTTTTTGCTATGTGCTTTCAAGTTATTTTAATATACTAATATTAAACATAAATTTTAAAATATAAAAATGTTATTTTAATACATTTTCAAATAAAAAATAATTGTAAATATAATTCCAAACATGCTATAAATTTTCAAGCCAACTGCAGGCTTGTCTGAAGTTTGACCGGCAATCATTTAAAACCCAGGAGCCCATGCCCATGCCTTCCAGTCAGAAAATTAACGGCACTTCCCAGCCTGGGGACTCCCGCTGGGTTTATATCCATGGCATTCTATATCTTGAAATTCAAAGATATCCCTCGTTTTCTTGCCCTTTTTCTCTGCAAGTTGGAATAAGATCATTTATTTATTTATTTATTTTAATCATGCTAGGTAGCTAGGTGGTGTGCTGATGCAAGCAGCACGAGAGATCCAATGGACTTACCACCTAGCTAGCCTGAGTCGAATCACCTCGTCCATGAATTAGTTTCATTTCGAAACCCTATCGTAAATATTCGACTAATTGCAGGGATAAATATTCGAGAATAAAACCACATTAACACTATTTTAGAGGTAACTTTTTTTTTATATAGATTTAATATCTTCGAAATAATTTAATAGGTTGTTTTAAATGTTGCTCTCGAAAATATTTCTTAATTTATCTAAAAACCTTTTTTATGGGACGAAACTTTTTTTTTGGAATATATATTTTATGGGTTTAGATGAAAATCATGATTATCTTAGATTTTTACAAGAAATACATGTATATTTGAGATTTCCGGATCATAATTTTTATATCTATGAAAAAAAAACTTATTAATGTGGATTTGCAAAAAATGGTTTAAGCATACCTTGCCTGTTTGAGAGTGCGGTTGCGGTAGCTTTTCAAAGTACTTTTCATGCCAAAATACATTAAAATAATATTTTTTTATTTTTGAAAAATCAATTTTGACATCAGCACAACAAAATAATCTAAACGCACTAAAAAAATTTCATTTAAAATGCAAAAAAAAAAAAAAAAAAATGAAATCTGGCAAAACGCCGGTTGCACCGCTCATCCAAACAGGCCAGCACACGGACCGTCACGATACCTTCTATATAAACCCTTCCGATCAGAAAGAATCCTGATCAGGAAAACCACCACCCCATAGCTGCAGACTCCATCCCCCCCATCGATCCCTTTCAATGGAATCTCTTTCTCAGGCCGACCATGGCCCTGGCTCTTACACCATTAATCTGCTATTCAAGCACCTCCTGACAACTCTCTTGGAAGTTCTGAGATTTTCCACTCTTGCACTTGTAATTTCACTAGAAGCAATCTTTGTCCTTCAAAAATGGAAACCCATTTTCCATTTCCTCTTGCTTTCTATTTTCATTTTAATTTTTACCATCAAACCCTACTTCCTGAGTTCCACTCCAGTCTACCTTGTAGATTTCTCATGTTTCAAACCGCCAGATTTCTGTAAAACCCCCTTCTGTTTATTCCTTGAAAATGCATCAAAAATCGAGTCTTTTGATAAAGAAAGTGTAGCTTTCATGGCCAAAATCCTCACATCTTCTGGTCTAGGTGAAGAAACTTATCTCCCTCCAGCCTTACACTGCATTCCTCCAAAACCCCATCAACAAGAATCCATTAAAGAAGCCGAAATGGTTCTTCCTCCCATCATGGAAGACCTCCTCTCCAAAACTAAAATTTCTCCTCGAGATATTGATATACTTATAGTGAACTGTAGTGGCTTCTGTCCTTCACCTTCCCTGTCAGCCATAATCACCAACAAGTTCTCCATGAGAGACGATGTTAAAAGTTTTAGCCTTTCTGGCATGGGTTGTAGCGCAGGAGCTATAGCCATTGACATGGCTCAGAACCTCTTGAAAGTTCATAAGAACTCCTATGCCGTTGTTCTTAGCACTGAAATTTTATCAACCGGTTGGTATCCTGGTCATGAGAAATCCAAGCTACTCCTTAACTGTACCTTTAGAATGGGAGGTGCTGCCATCTTGCTTTCAAACAAAAATGAAGCCAAAAGGTCATCAAAATACAAGTTTTTTTTCTCAGTAAGAAACCAAAGATCCTATGAAGACAAAAGTTATGTCGCTGCAGTTCGTGAAGAAGATTCAGAAGGAAAACTTGGGGTTACAATCCACAGAGATTTACTCCAAATTGTTGGAGAAACTCTCAAGTCTAACGTAACAATTCTCGGTGAACAAATCTTGCCTACTTTGGAGAAATTTTGGCATGCTGTTTCGATCATTAGAAAGAGATTTTTTAACAGGTCTGAGGAGATTTATGTGCCAAATTTTAAGAGCGTGATACAGCATTTTTGCTTGCCAACTTCAGGGAGTCCACTGATTAGAGAGATGGCGAAAGGGTTGAAGCTTGGCGAGAAGGAAGTCGAGGCTGCTTTCATGACACTGCGTAGGTTTGGCAACCAGTCTTCTTCTTCGTTGTGGTATGAGTTAGCTTATTTGGAAGCGAAGGAGATGGTCAAGAAAGGTGACATGGTGTGGCTACTTGGGATTGGAACTGGGCCGAAATGCTGTAGTCTGGTTTGGGAATGTTTGAGGCCCATCGTTGGTGAGTCCAATAGAGGCCCGTGGGCTGGTTCTATCAATTGATATCCCATCATGACCCCTTTATCAAAGGGATTCCTCTTATGAAGTCTATATTATTTGTGTTTTTATGAAAATGAATTCCATATAGTCGTGAGTAATGAGATTGTGCAATCTTCTTGAAATAAATCTAAATGTATAATCTTAATGCGATAATATATTTAGCAAATTATAAAATAATTCCATTTGTTTATCAAAATTTTATTATGTACATTTACACTAAATGACGGAATGAGATGGTCTAATATAAAAATCAGTGAGTCTATTGTCTAACTAATTCAATTAATATAGTCAAATAATAGATATATAAACATGTAAAAAAACAATTAAACTTAGCTTATTTGGAGAAAAAACAATCATAGTTTGTAGGGCTTGAATTTGATACTTTTATCTTTTAAAATGATATACATACTTTTAATTTGACTTGACGTGTTTTTAATAATACGGTGTATGATATTTTTATAAGAATGTTTTTTAATTAAAAATTTATTAAAATGATAGGTTTGTTTTTTTTTTTTTTAAAAGATCATTATATCAAAATCATTCAAAAACACACAAAAAAAATTTAATTTATTTTCACGTAAAAATTATATAAAAAAACACTCTTGAAGCTGAAAACAAACATTCCCTTGTTATTTCTTATTTATACTTAATATATTATATATGCTAAAACATGCATAAAAAATAGTTCCATCATGTGGAGAAGCACAGCAACCAAGGCTACTACGGTTATGGGCCTGTTTGTTTGGGAAGAGCTGTTGCGGTAGCTTTTTAAAGTGTTTTTCGTGCGGAAATGATCTAAAAACATCAAAACATATTTATTTAAAAAAAAAAAAAAAAATTTCTGCGGTGCGGCTGGTGAAAAGCGAAAACGAACAGCTTCTATAATTGCATCACAACGTCAATCGAGATCACACTGGATGTCGTGTTGACTCTATTTCTTTGTGTTGACTATCTTACCTTTCTTTCTGGGAAATGTAGCCGACTAAATTAATGCATCATTAATGCACAGGTGATTAGATTGGCTGATGCCTTTAATGTTGACAGTCGGATCCATCAACCACCATGCTGCCTAGTTCCTCCTCCTCCTACTACAGATTTTTCCAGACACAAGAACAAGATCTCATGTCTGGTTTCAGACTCCATGCCTGCTCCGAAGAGTTAAAGCCATGTTCACATCTGTAACTTTTGTTGAAAGACAGCAGCCCTATCCATGATCTTGTACTGATGCGCACGTTCTGGCCGGATAAGAAATTCTATTTTTTATTTTATTTTAAAATATTTTTTTATCAATCTGTGTAGCAGTATCAGGCTTACAGGCATAAGGAATAAAATATTTTTGGGTTCCAAGCACAGCTTTTAGAGGCTTCATATCAGCTCTTAAAATCAAATTGGTATGGGCTATTAATGTCTTCGGCTCTTCGCTGCTCATTGGGCCGATTTCCCAAAATCTGTCACCGAAATATTCTTGTTCTGCAGTCGAGGTATGCTTTTTTTTTTTAAAAAAAAAAAAAAGTAACTATGTGGTAGAAGCTACTTAGATTTTTTACTTTTTTTACTCTTGCTATATTGCAAGTTAGATTTTCTTTTAATAATATGAAAAGTCATGCAAACCCCCTCCAAATCTTTTGTATCTAGGTTAATCTTCTGAATTTGCAAGGTGTGAAATTGTATGCCGTGTTGAACAAAGAAGTCCAATTTATAATAAATTTAATGTTGCATGATGAAATTGAATGTATATGTATGTATGTATAAAAAAAGAGCAGCAAAAAAACTATAACAAAAAGAATAAGGATCAAACTTGATAGGAAAAAAAAGATGGAAGATGAAATTACAACAAAAAAATCAGCTTCAAAAATAACCTAAAAAACATGACAATATAAAAATTGAGACTAGATCTAAGAGATGAAAAAACTAAAAAAGGATGAAATGGAAAACAATTTCCAATTTGAAATAATTACTTGAAATAAAATAATTGCAATTAAAATAAGAGGGACTAAATGTAAACCTCAGTTTAACCTTTTTTAAAAATGATAGATTTAAATTATATTGGAAAACTGGACGAGCTAAATTTAAATTTGGAGGTGGGTCGATTTTAACTAAAAAGTGATGGAGCTGGGAAAATCTAAAATATCATGGATCAAAATCAAATAAAATAAGTAAAGTCTTAGGACCATTAACAAAAAACCTAAAAGGCATCGGCATTTAACTGTTCATTACTGTAGCACCAGACCCGCGCGCACTGTGGACTCGAAATTTGATTCGGTGTTGCGCGCGAGTTCGTCCGTCTTATTTTTTTTTGTTTTTTTCGTTGATGAACAGTGTTATGGCTATTCTATCCCTCGATAAGGACAAAACATCGTTCAGGGCTTGAGGGGTGCGGAAGTAATTGCGCGCGTACGGACCGGTCCGGTTCGGTCCGCCCCGGTCCGGTCCGCCGCACTTTTTTTTATTTTAATATTCTTTAAAATGGCTATATACGAAACTAGCCCCGGATAAGACAAACGTGATGAATAATAAGCAGGGGTGTTTCGGTAATTGACAAATGTTTTTTATTATTTTTCTGAAATACTGTCGGCGCGTGTTGTACACGCGACCGACGGTATTCCGCTGACGCCCTCTTCAGATCGCGCGTGCGGCGTCGGTAGGTGGCCAAAAATGAACTACCGGCGCACAGAGCGCTTCGCCTCCTCCTTCTCTGTCTCCCGGTGCGGCGCGTTGTGTCTCCCGGTGTCCGTGTACGCGGCGGTGGACGGTTGAAGCCGTTTGTTCCGTTTCTCTCTCCTCGGGACACAAACGTACAGTATAAGCCCCCATGTTTGTTGACTTTACACAGTGGTCCTTGAACTTCGAATTTGCTGTGTGTTACAGAGGAGCAGCCGAGTTTTGGATTTGCAGATCGGTCCTTTCTCTTTTAATTGAGTCCTTTGATTGAAATTAATTAAATGTTAATGTTTCACTTCGGTCCTCCTTCTTTTAATTTCCGGATTGAGTTTAAAAACCTTAATATATTTGGTCCGGAATTTGTGATTTATTCAGTTTCGTCCTTTGATTAAAATTGATGATATATTTAATTTTCATTTCGACCCTTATACTTTTAATCTTTGATTTTAATCCCTATATTTTTTTGTTTATAATCATTTGAATATTCATAATTTTTTTCCTACCTTTGCTCTTTAATATTTTTCACCTAATAATTTTTGTTTCTATTTTATTTTTTTATTTGATCTTTTGTTAAAGTTTTTACAATGTTTTTTAGTCTTTCATTTATTTTTGTTTCTTTCATTATTAACATAATAATAATAATAATAATAATAATAATAATAATAATTTAATAATTTAATTTTTTTTTCTTGCTCTTATGTTAATGTTTTTTTTTTAGAATAATAATGATAAAAATTTAATTGTTTTTCTTGCTTAGTCTTTTGCTGATGTTTTTTTCTCTTCTCATAATAATTTAAGAATTTTTATTTTGTTTGGCAATAATAACAATGATAAATTTTTTTTAGTTTCAGTTTTTTTGTTTGGTCTTTTGTTAAAAAATTTAAGATTTTTTTAGTCTTTCATTTAGTTTTGTTTCTTTCATTATTAACACAATATTAATAATAATAATAGTAGTAATAGTTGTAGTAGTAGTAGTAGTAGTAGTAGTAATAATAATAATAATAGTAGTAATAATCAATAATAATAGTAGTAGTAGTAGTAGTAATAATAATAATAATAATAATAATAATAATTTAATTGTTTGAATATTTATTGAATATTCATAATGTGTGAGATCTAATATTATTGGGGGGAAATTCAACTCATACAAAAAATAAAATAACAAATTTACCTAGGTTATCTACGTACAATTAAAACATATACGAAACACTTTTTATTTTGATTGTTTTATAAAGTATGTTAGACTAATTATATGTTTTAATATTTATTGAATATTATCGCCTAAAAATATATAGAGAGACAGAGAAAAAAACTGACCTCAGATTTTTTTTGTCAAAAATATTTAATATCAATATGCTTAAATACATTTAATATAATAATATGATTAATAAATCTTATAAAAAAAATATTGGCTTTGACTTTAAATTTTATATTCTTTTGTTTAAGTTTATTTCGTAATTTTTTTTAATATTTTCATTTCTAATATTTCAAATCAAATATTACTAAGGAAAAAATACAACTCAAAAATACAAAAGGTTGAAAACTTTACCTACATTATCAACTTAATTTTTTTTTCTTTTGATAAATTTATCTAGATTATCTACAATTAAAAAAATATGCGAACCACTTCCCGTTTCGATTACACTGTTCCTTTTAGACGACAAATGAGTCACTATAGGACGGAAAAAAAATTTATTCCTTAAAAAATTTACACTTTTTTTGTTTATAATGTGTCATATCTAATATTATTGGGGAAAAAAGGCAACTCAAATTTTTTTTTACAAATTTACCTCAGTTATTTTCAATTATACAATTCCTTCTAGGTTGGGAAAAAAATTATTTATTACATATGTTATCTATTATAATGTTACTAATTAAATATTTAAACAACTAATTACAACATGTAAAAAAAAATTAGTTTTCTACATAGAAAAAACCCTAGCGTAGTACGCGGGCAAGCATACTAATTATACCACGCAAAATACTCATTTCTAACATATTTTATCTATTGCAATTTTAGTGATTAAACATTGAAATAACTAATTATAGCACGCAAAAAATGTAAGTTTCTTTCTAGGAAAGAAAATTCAATATTTTTATTTATAATGTGTCCAATCTAATATTACTGGGGGAAAAATACAACTCATAAAAAAATTACCTACATTATCTGCAATTAAAAAATATGCAAACCACTTTCCATTTCGATTATACAGATTTTATCAATTATAATTTTATTAATTAAATATTAAAGTTGCAAAATATAATACATATAAAAGCAATCAATTTTCTATATAGATAAAAAAAACCCGGCGCATCGCGCGGGCATATCGCTCGTATAAACTAAATGAAGGATTAAAGTATAATTAATGGAAAGTTTTGAATATAAAACCTTCATTTCTCGATGTAAGTCGACAGGTAAAGGAACAAAAAAGTGATCTCATGAAGATTTGTGTGATATTTTTTCTATTTTAAAAAATAGAGATGAAAAAACTTAAGTGTTTGTTTGGGAGTGTGATTGAGATTGCTTTTGAAAGTGTTTTTTGTTTAGAAATATATTAAAATGATATTTTTTTTTATTTTTTTAAAAATAATTTTGATATTAGCACATGAAAATGATCTAAAAATATTAAAAATTTTAATTTAAAATAAAAAACAATTTCAAAATTTCTTAAAAATATTTTTGAAACGTAATGTCAAATATGGTCTAAAGAGACATAATTAAGTTGGGGCCAAAATAAAGAGAATGATGGTGCTACAAGAGTTAGAAGAGTTTGATATTTTATTCTTCATCGATTACTGTAGCACCAGACCCGCGCGCACTGTGGACTCGAAATTTGATTCGGTGTTGCGCGCGAGTTCGTCCGTCTTATTTTTTTTTGTTTTTTTCGTTGATGAACAGTGTTATGGCTATTCTATCCCTCGATAAGGACAAAACATCGTTCAGGGCTTGAGGGGTGCGGAAGTAATTGCGCGCGTACGGACCGGTCCGGTTCGGTCCGCCCCGGTCCGGTCCGCCGCACTTTTTTTTATTTTAATATTCTTTAAAATGGCTATATACGAAACTAGCCCCGGATAAGACAAACGTGATGAATAATAAGCAGGGGTGTTTCGGTAATTGACAAATGTTTTTTATTATTTTTCTGAAATACTGTCGGCGCGTGTTGTACACGCGACCGACGGTATTCCGCTGACGCCCTCTTCAGATCGCGCGTGCGGCGTCGGTAGGTGGCCAAAAATGAACTACCGGCGCACAGAGCGCTTCGCCTCCTCCTTCTCTGTCTCCCGGTGCGGCGCGTTGTGTCTCCCGGTGTCCGTGTACGCGGCGGTGGACGGTTGAAGCCGTTTGTTCCGTTTCTCTCTCCTCGGGACACAAACGTACAGTATAAGCCCCCATGTTTGTTGACTTTACACAGTGGTCCTTGAACTTCGAATTTGCTGTGTGTTACAGAGGAGCAGCCGAGTTTTGGATTTGCAGATCGGTCCTTTCTCTTTTAATTGAGTCCTTTGATTGAAATTAATTAAATGTTAATGTTTCACTTCGGTCCTCCTTCTTTTAATTTCCGGATTGAGTTTAAAAACCTTAATATATTTGGTCCGGAATTTGTGATTTATTCAGTTTCGTCCTTTGATTAAAATTGATGATATATTTAATTTTCATTTCGACCCTTATACTTTTAATCTTTGATTTTAATCCCTATATTTTTTTGTTTATAATCATTTGAATATTCATAATTTTTTTCCTACCTTTGCTCTTTAATATTTTTCACCTAATAATTTTTGTTTCTATTTTATTTTTTTATTTGATCTTTTGTTAAAGTTTTTACAATGTTTTTTAGTCTTTCATTTATTTTTGTTTCTTTCATTATTAACATAATAATAATAATAATAATAATAATAATAATAATAATTTAATAATTTAATTTTTTTTTCTTGCTCTTATGTTAATGTTTTTTTTTTAGAATAATAATGATAAAAATTTAATTGTTTTTCTTGCTTAGTCTTTTGCTGATGTTTTTTTCTCTTCTCATAATAATTTAAGAATTTTTATTTTGTTTGGCAATAATAACAATGATAAATTTTTTTTAGTTTCAGTTTTTTTGTTTGGTCTTTTGTTAAAAAATTTAAGATTTTTTTAGTCTTTCATTTAGTTTTGTTTCTTTCATTATTAACACAATATTAATAATAATAATAGTAGTAATAGTTGTAGTAGTAGTAGTAGTAGTAGTAGTAATAATAATAATAATAGTAGTAATAATCAATAATAATAGTAGTAGTAGTAGTAGTAATAATAATAATAATAATAATAATAATAATTTAATTGTTTGAATATTTATTGAATATTCATAATGTGTGAGATCTAATATTATTGGGGGGAAATTCAACTCATACAAAAAATAAAATAACAAATTTACCTAGGTTATCTACGTACAATTAAAACATATACGAAACACTTTTTATTTTGATTGTTTTATAAAGTATGTTAGACTAATTATATGTTTTAATATTTATTGAATATTATCGCCTAAAAATATATAGAGAGACAGAGAAAAAAACTGACCTCAGATTTTTTTTGTCAAAAATATTTAATATCAATATGCTTAAATACATTTAATATAATAATATGATTAATAAATCTTATAAAAAAAAATATTGGCTTTGACTTTAAATTTTATATTCTTTTGTTTAAGTTTATTTCGTAATTTTTTTTAATATTTTCATTTCTAATATTTCAAATCAAATATTACTAAGGAAAAAATACAACTCAAAAATACAAAAGGTTGAAAACTTTACCTACATTATCAACTTAATTTTTTTTTCTTTTGATAAATTTATCTAGATTATCTACAATTAAAAAAATATGCGAACCACTTCCCGTTTCGATTACACTGTTCCTTTTAGACGACAAATGAGTCACTATAGGACGGAAAAAAAATTTATTCCTTAAAAAATTTACACTTTTTTTGTTTATAATGTGTCATATCTAATATTATTGGGGAAAAAAGGCAACTCAAATTTTTTTTTACAAATTTACCTCAGTTATTTTCAATTATACAATTCCTTCTAGGTTGGGAAAAAAATTATTTATTACATATGTTATCTATTATAATGTTACTAATTAAATATTTAAACAACTAATTACAACATGTAAAAAAAAATTAGTTTTCTACATAGAAAAAACCCTAGCGTAGTACGCGGGCAAGCATACTAATTATACCACGCAAAATACTCATTTCTAACATATTTTATCTATTGCAATTTTAGTGATTAAACATTGAAATAACTAATTATAGCACGCAAAAAATGTAAGTTTCTTTCTAGGAAAGAAAATTCAATATTTTTATTTATAATGTGTCCAATCTAATATTACTGGGGGAAAAATACAACTCATAAAAAAATTACCTACATTATCTGCAATTAAAAAATATGCAAACCACTTTCCATTTCGATTATACAGATTTTATCAATTATAATTTTATTAATTAAATATTAAAGTTGCAAAATATAATACATATAAAAGCAATCAATTTTCTATATAGATAAAAAAAACCCGGCGCATCGCGCGGGCATATCGCTCGTATAAACTAAATGAAGGATAAAAGTATAATTAATGGAAAGTTTTGAATATAAAACCTTCATTTCTCGATGTAAGTAGACAGGTAAAGGAACAAAAAGTGATCTCATGAAGATTTGTGTGATATTTTTTCTATTTTAAAAAATAGAGATGAAAAAACTTAAGTGTTTGTTTGGGAGTTTGATTGAGATTGCTTTTGAAAGTGTTTTTTGTTTAGAAATATATTAAAATGATATTTTTAATTTTTAAAAATTAATTTTAATATTAGCACATGAAAATGATCTAAAAATATTAAAAATTTTAATTTAAAATAAAAAACAATTTCAAAATTTCTTAAAAATATTTTTGAAACGTAATGTCAAATATGGTCTAAAGAGACATAATTAAGTTGGGGCCAAAATAAAGAGAATGATGGTGCTACAAGAGTTAGAAGAGTTTGATATTTTATTCTTCATCGATTGAGTGTAAGAAACTTAGTAGTTATGATTGATTTCATTGATTTAATGTTATACCTTGTTTATGATTAGTTTGTTTTAAATGGATTTTTGAGTTAAGGATTTAGTGACTTTGATCTCATGTTGTTATTATGTAATTATTTTTATTGGTATGGAAATTTATTGAGTTAGTCATTAATTGAATGGATGTTCATTAAATTATGTTTATTTGGATTAGTTAAGCGATGAATGAATGGTTGATGAAAGAATTAGAGGAAATGAAAAAAATTATTTATGTTTTGAATGAGTGAACTAAGTTTAGATAATGGTTTTAAAACTTGGATTAAAGAAAAATATATTTCTTTTTGTGAAATAGAAGAATTCCACTAAGATAAAATTTTGCCAAGAAAATGTGTTGAGTTGATGAGATGAGAAAATTATCATGCTCCAATAAATAAACTAAACCTAGATAAAAAATAATAATTAAGATTTAGAAATCATGAAAAAAATTAATTTGCCTTTAACACTACATGCAATTATGAAAAAACTAAGTTGAAATTATCATTAAGCCCTTACAAAGAAAGTTATTGGTCATTACATTGTACTTAAGAAAATAAAAAATCCAATAAGCCCCTTAGACCAAGTAAGAGGGTGTTTGGGAGGGCTTTTTAAAAACGCTTTTGAAAAAAATTGATTTTTTTTATTTTTATTTTTAAGTTTAAATTAATAAAATTTGGTGTTTTTAGATCATTTTGATGTGCTGATGTCAAAAATGATTTTTTTTAAAAAAAAAACATAATTTTAATATATTTTTGAACAAAAAATACTTTCAAAAGCAACCGCAACCATACTCCCAAACAATCACTAAAAATACATTTTGGCATTCAAAACTATTTGAGTAATTTCAATGCGCCAAAAAGTAGAAAAAAAGATACCCCTAATCAATTCAATAATTAACTAGAATATAAAACATGTGTCATTTTTACTGTAGATAACGTCATTGTTCACACAGACACATATTACTGTTCATTGCGACAGTAATACATAAAACTTACTATTAATATATATTTTCGTTAACGATAAACGAGATGTTCAGGTAGCCGAGTTGGCTAAGGCGCGCGAGATTAATTGAAAAGGTGTGGGTTCGAATACCACTCTAAGTAGTTTCTGATTTTGCATCCACAGAAAACCTTATGGCTATTATATATTTTCGTTAACAATAAACAAAATGTTCAGGTAGCCAATATGGCTAAGGCGCGCAAGATTAATAGAAAGGGCGTGGGTTCGAATCCCACTCTCGGCAACTTCTTATTTTGCTTTAAAATAATTTTTATTTTGCATGGAAATGTGATTGATTTTTTTTTAAAAAAAAAATTTGTTTAGAAATATATTAAAATGATAATTTTTTTTAAATTATTTTTAATATCAGCACATGAAAATGATCTAAAAACATTAAAAAAACCATTAAAAAGTATAATGTTTGGACAATGTTTGTTTTCTGTCCGTATTTATTAATTTATGCTTTTAAATTATTATTTTTTTCAATTCATTTTTTATCGGGGTTTTATTTTTATTTGGTTCCTTTCTGAAATTTTAATTTATATTGGTGATAATTTTAAAATTAATATTGGTCATTTTTTCTCTTTGTTCTTTTTTTTTGTGTTTTTCTGTTATTTTATCTGTTTTTCAGATTATATAATTTTATGATTTTATTGTTTGCGCAATAATAGTGATTAATTTTAGTGATTAATTTTTTTTATTTTTTTATTGTTAAAATGTTTTGATTTTTTTAGGGTAATTTAATGATTTTAATTGTTTGGACATTAATGTTGATAATAATTTGAACTGTTATAGTAATGAAAATGACTGTAACATAGGAATGAATTTTCAATTTATGTTTTCATCTTTTGTGGATAGAAAATTAACTATTTATTTGTTATTTGATTATTGCAGGTCTTTTCACAATTTATATATTTTTTAAATGTGATTTAAATTGAATTGTAAAATGAACTAATCTGAATACAATGAATTCAATAGTTCAAATATCCGAATATTCTTGCTTTTTTAATGATGATGATAATAATTTTATGTTGGTTATTTCGTTAAAACCTACTAAACAGATAAATTTATATCGATTTAAAATTTATATATTTTATAGAAAACTTGCACTTAACAAAAATTCTGCACGGATTTATTATTTTGACTAAATTTATATTATAACAAAAAAAATATGATGCAGCCCGCGACGAGGCGCGGGGGCATTAGCTAGTAATCTATAAACTGTGTGAAAACCCCTAATTATCCCTTATAGAAATGTTTTTTTAGCGATAAGAACAAATTTGCAGCTCTATTATTACGATGTATAGTAATTTCTCTCTTGTGCTACGAAAGGTTTCCCACAAGGCTTAGTTTATGCTAACTATTTATAATTATTTTTTTGAGATCATAAAATACTATTTAAAAATATTATTAAACTCAAAAATATTTTTTTTTAGGTCATAAAATTCTCTATTACTTTGATATATTTTTTACCACATTAAAATTAAAATTTGAAGAGATAACTTTTGTCCTGTGTGGTTATATATGGCTAACATGTCAATATAAATATATATATATATATATATATATATATAGTAAGTAACAGAAACATGTATGATCAAATCTATATCAATAATTTTGATGCTGATTTTTTTTTATTGCTACTATCGTTTTCTTTTCTACTTTGAGATAATAAATAATCACTATCTTAAATTTGCATTTCTCGTCACCCCGCTGGTCTTTAAATCAAGGTTATTATACTGTTCCGGTCGTCGTTCCAGTTTTTCTAGTGGAACGGAACGTTTTAGTTTTGGAACGTTTTGGCGTGCCGTTTCGGGGTTGTACTGTTCATATATAATTAATTAATTATATATATATATATATGAAAAAAATTAAAATATTAATTTAACAAGTATAATTTAAATTCAAGATAAATTAACTTTAAATTATACAATATAAACACAAAGTCAAACAAACATAATCTCAAAATTAAAAACATCTCTAAAATTCCAAAATATCATGATAGTAAAATGTTCTAAATTAAAGAAATATTATGATTTTGAGCCAGAACGGTACCGAGGCGTTCCGACCGGAATTTAGCTGGAATTTCCGGAACGGGCCGGAATTAAAACCGAGATAAAAACGACGTCATTTTGTCTCGGTTTTTTTAATGGAATGAAACATTCCGGCCGGAACGAAACGGAATTAACAAGCCTGCTTTAAATAGATTTTTCAAATATTCTATAAAATTAAAAGGAAATATTCACCTACTGTGGCATACAGCCAATTCATGCAGTCTTTCGCTACTAAATAGTTTTCCATCTACCCCGTCAGCACGACAAGTTGGTGGTTATACTTATTTTCTCAATTGACTGACGATGTCTTGATCCACTTTTGTGGTTGCCCTGTTGGAATGGCTATCACAATTGTAGTGGGCGGCTTCATGTTTTCAGGCTCCTGCTATCTTTAAGAATACGAGGCCAGTTGCAAAGAGAGCTTTGAATGCGAGCATTAATGGCAGTATGGGCGTTGAACAGACAGCCAAGAGCAGTAAATATTATGACAGGAGGAGTCCTGACCACCACTGCTGTGTCATGTGTATACTTATGGTGGTGGCGCAGTAGGACCCTTCACGGCGGTGCCATGATCATATCTGTTTTATTATGCCTAAGCCACTGGTGTGCTATAGCATTTTGAAGGGAAATTCTTTAATCTCATCTGTATTATTGACAGTTTAGGTGGCTAAGCTGAAGCTGAAGCTAATAATCTTATGATATGGCCTGAACCTTTGCTTAAATATGCAATTAAAGAACTCGACTGTCAACGATTTCTTTAGCTTCTTAACGATTCAACTCAAAATCTCAAACAATGAAACACAAAATATGTTCTCAATCAAGTGGGATTTTACACATTACTTGCCTCCTTCCTTGTACCACACCGGTACTTTTTCTCATATTTTACCAAGCAATCAACTCTCCATGCGTACCTCAAAGTAGAAAGATTACAGGTTTAAAATAGCTGCTTAGTTTTACAACGATGATCCATCCAGTTCCTCTTATGATAATCCATTAGCATTAACTCCAGGCCTGCCTTCCTTCTGATCATGGGATAAGGAGTCAAAAAACAAAATCATCTTCATGAGCTGATTGGATCTAACTGCAATGTCAAAGAAGTCTTTGATCCAATCAGCATTCCTAGTTTCTCACCAACCCAGTTGCTCAAATTTAATGTCTTTGTCAAAAGGACTAGCCTAAGTGGAGGGATGGGTACCTTGCCCCGTCGTACTTCAACCTTGATCCTCCATTCCTTGAATATGCATTCCTTATTATTCATGAGTGCTCACTGCTAACCTTTTCGACTTTCCACCACATGGGAGTGTTAGTAATTCCTTGTCTTTAAACAAAAACTTCAAGATTGGAGACAAGGCTGAAATGACATAGCATTGAACCCTAATCTCTATCTAACATTTCGAAGAAATTGAGAAGATCAAAGGATTCTCCTGCTTAAACCGAGGAGAAATACTTGAGATTTTTTTCCATGTAATGGATTGGACGTGAGGACATGCATCTTGTGAGTGTAGGGACCATATGTTCAGATCTTTAATCTGCATATAGCAGAACCCACCAGCATTTAAGATATTCTGCACAAGTCCACAACTCTTAACCAATGGCACTCATAATTAATTCCATAGTCCCACTTTTTGACTCACTAAAAGCTACTGTTTTTTGTGACCATCAGTCCCTTTTTTCCCTTAGCACTCCCCTCGGACAGGCTTCTATTACATAGGTTCTCTGTCGCAAAATTGAGACCTGAGGGTGATAAGGACCTCCAGAAGTGCTAGTAGAACTGAAACCATAACCAAGACAGATGTGAGAAAAGAGAGAAAAATAGCGTTCCACATTGGACCATGACCAAATTAACTTCTGCCGCTAGCTAGCCCTCCTAACTTTCTTCAAAAGGCATTCATGAAACAACGAACTGCTTTAATTACCTGAACTACAGCATGATGCTGTAAATGCATCTCTTTAGTCATTCCTGTGAGATATTTCTAGCCTCAAGACACTAAAACTCCACAACCCTTCTCATTCTGCTTTACTTTCTCCCACACCCCTTGTTCCTTGACCTGAAAAATGTATGGAAATCCAGTGAAATGGCTGTTTTTCATTCTAACAAGCTGTTTAGCTTTCAATGCTGTCATTTCAATGAACACTCTATTAACAAGAAAGACTTACATTGTCCAAATGGATAAGTGTGCAAAGCCTGAATCCTTCACCAGTCACCTTGAATGGTATTCATCAAAAATACAGTCAGTATTGTCTGAACCTCAAAAGGAAGGCAATGTTGATGAGGAGGATAGGATAATTTATATCTACGAGACTGCTTTTCATGGAGTTGCCGCCAAGTTAAATGAAGAAGAAGCCGCAAGGCTAGAGGAAGCAGATGGAGTAGTGGCTATTTTTCCAGAGACTAAATATCAACTGCACACAACAAGAAGCCCCGTGTTCCTTCGGCTGGAACCTGAAGACAGCACAAGTGTCTGGGCTGAAAAACTTGCAGACCATGATGTAATAGTGGGAGTGCTGGACACAGGAGTTTGGCCAGAGAGTGAAAGCTTCAATGACACAGGCATGACGGCAGTGCCTGTCCATTGGAAAGGGATTTGTGAGACAGGGAGGGCTTTTCAGAAACATCATTGTAATAGAAAGATTGTCGGTGCAAGAGTCTTCTACAGAGGATACGAAGCAGCTACTGGCAAAATCAATGAGCAAAATGAGTATAAATCACCAAGAGATCAAGATGGTCATGGAACTCACACAGCAGCTACTGTTGCTGGCTCTCCAGTTCGTGGAGCAAATCTATTGGGCTACGCTTATGGAACCGCAAGAGGGATGGCACCTGGGGCTAGAATTGCAGCTTACAAGGTTTGCTGGGCTGGTGGATGTTTCAGCTCAGATATTCTGTCTGCGGTTGATAGAGCGGTAGCTGATGGAGTGAATGTCTTATCAATATCTTTGGGTGGTGGGGTTTCGTCTTACTACCGCGACAGTTTGTCCATAGCTGCCTTTGGAGCAATGGAGATGGGTGTTTTTGTTTCATGCTCTGCAGGAAATGGAGGACCGTCCTCTGCCAGCCTCACCAATGTGTCACCATGGATCACCACAGTTGGTGCTAGCACCATGGACAGAGATTTTCCTGCCACCGCCATGATAGGAACAGGCAGAACTATATCTGGAGTTTCACTCTATAGAGGCCAAAGGATTTTGTCTACAAGGAAGCAATATCCTCTGGTTTACATGGGTAGCAACTCTAGTAGCCCTGACCCAAGTTCATTGTGCTTGGAAGGAACTCTGAATCCTCGTGCTGTTTCCGGAAAGATTGTGATATGTGACCGAGGTATTACTCCTCGAGTCCAAAAGGGCCAGGTGGCAAAAGAAGCGGGAGCAGTGGGCATGATTCTATCAAACACAGAAGCAAATGGAGAGGAGCTGGTTGCAGATTGTCACCTCCTTCCAGCCGTTGCAGTGGGAGAGAAAGAAGGGAAATTGATCAAAACTTATGCTTTAACTAGCCAAAACGCAACCGCAACTCTAGCTTTCCTTGGCACAAGATTGGGAATTAAGCCTTCTCCAGTAGTGGCGGCATTTTCATCCAGAGGACCAAACTTTCTGACTCTTGAGATTCTGAAACCTGATGTTGTTGCACCTGGTGTGAACATACTTGCTGCCTGGACCGGTGATTTGGGTCCATCAAGTTTGCCAACAGATCACAGGAGGGTGAAGTTCAATATTCTCTCTGGAACCTCCATGTCCTGTCCACATGTCAGTGGAATAGCTGCCTTGCTCAAGGCTCGGCACCCAGAATGGAGTCCTGCAGCAATCAAATCAGCACTGATGACAACAGCTTATGTTCATGATAACACGCGCCGTCCACTGAAAGATGCTTCAGCAACCACCCCTTCCACCGCTTATGATCATGGTGCAGGGCACATAAACCCCATGAAAGCTCTAGACCCAGGTTTGATTTATGACATTGAACCTCAGGATTACTTTGATTTTCTCTGCACGCAGAAGCTCACTCCAACACAGCTGAAAGTTTTCGGCAAGTACGCAAACAGATCGTGTCGACATTCTCTTGCAAATCCAGGGGATTTGAACTATCCAGCTATCTCAGTAGTTTTTCCAGATGATACATCCATTAAAGTTTTGACCCTTCACAGAACTGTAACCAATGTTGGCCTTCCTACTTCAAAATACGATGTAGTTATCTCACCATTCAAAGGAGCAACCGTCAAAGTTGAACCAGAAATCCTGAACTTCACCAGGAAAAATCAGAAACTGTCTTACAAGATCATCTTCACCACAAGGAATAGGCAAACAATGCCTGAGTTTGGAGGTTTGGTATGGAAGGATGGAGCACATAAAGTAAGAAGCCCAATTGTTATCACTTGGTTGACACCACTTATATAACCTATGTTCTATCGAATTTAACATCTGATTATCTATATTTGTTCTTTGCAATAATGAGAATGTTTTGTAAAGAGTCAAGAGGCTCACTCTTTTTATCACATGGAATGAATCAAATGCTTTCTCTTACGTTACAATGATCACCATGCAATCTCCAGATAGGTCAAAAAACATTTTTAAAATGTAAAATCAAACAGGCTATTAATTAGATAAACCCAACTGAAAAAAATACTGCATGACGTTGCTTCCCCAACCTATCAACTGCACCTAGTAACAAAACAGGAAATAAATCACAGAGAGATAGATAAATGTCATCCATGCACTCCGCTCCAACATCTTGCTGTAAACCACACAAACTACAGCAATATTAAATTAGACCTTGCTAGGATCACCCTATCCAATCTTTTTCATTAACTGTATGAATTGTTTGTTTCGTTGCACTTTCTGTTCTGCATGACGACAAAGCAGAACCACCTAAAGCTGTCCCCAAGTGAGTATCCCACAGATCTATCCTCTTCCTGATATATCTGGTGATGCAGGAGATTTTAAAAAAAACCAGAGTCTTGGATCGGGATAATTATCGTCAAATCCTTCATTAAAATAAATATAATCAGCTGCGTGAGCTTTCATTGATGGAGGATTAATGAAGGAGGGTGCAAACTCGTTGATGGATTCAGTGTTCAAGTTGGGCCATAAGTATTTATGAATATTATTCAAACTCGTCGCCTGATCTTTCCACTTTTTCCCTTGAATGTTGTTAATGTTCTTCCTTCTAGAAAGACTGGGAAACCTAAGTGGGATTGTCAAGCATGCAAAGCCCATTGAGCTCACAAGAACTCCTTCTTTTCTCACTGGCTTTTTGACAAAGGAATCCATACATTTTTCACAATTCAACAAATGAATGGTAATAATTTATTCGGCCGACCCAATTCTATTTCAGACCAAGATTTTTAATTGATCTAATATATAAACTCAAGACAAAAAAAAATCAACAAGTTTAATAATAATGGTTGGAATAAAAACATCAACCAATTTATCATCTATCCATTCCCTTAATTGCTCTAAAAAAAGTCCCTTTGATAGTATTTTCAAGATAAGTTATTTCTTCTCATGCCTGTTTGGAAGTGTGTTTAAGGTTGATTTTAAAAATATTTCTTATTTAAAGATGCATTAAAATTGATTTTTTTAATTTTTTATAAATTATTTTTAACATCAACACATAAAAAAGAATCTAAAAATACACAAAAAAAAATCAAAAAATTTTTTGAACTGCGTCACTTAAAAGTTTTCTTTTACTATATTTTATTCTTATAATAAACAATTTATGCAATGTGCATACCTTGTACGATATTTTAATTTTATTATCTTAGTCTTCCCTCGAGTTTCATAAACTTCATTGCCTATAATTCAAAGTCTTAAGCTCCTCAGGCGGCTATGAATCTAACCCTTCGATATAAAATAAAAATTAATCTTTAATAGAATCTCCTGCCAAAATTAAAAATCCTACAAAAAGATTTCTAATTAATTATCAAACATTCCTCAATCGAGCGAGTGCTTTCAATAATATGTCGTGCTTTTGCCTTGTATTTTTTTTTCATGAATAATAAGTGGTGGAAGGTAGATCCCAGAAATATTAAATAATTAACTTATTAAGCATGATATAGTGATTACCAAGCTAGTTTATGTGAAGATTTTGCATCATATATGTCTGCGTGTCACATTAAATGTAGGTTAAAATTTAAATACACTAAGTTATAACATATTTACTGTTTTTTTCTCACAATTATTTGTATCATATTTTTTACAATAAAATGTCTGGGAGTGTAGTAGCCATATATTGTTTAATTTTCAAAATATTTTTTATATAAAAATATATCAAAATAATTATTTATTATTTTAAAAAATTATTTTTAATGTGAACATATTTAAATAATTCAAAACACCAAAAAAAAGATCTAAAAAAAAACTCGTCAAAACATTATTTATTTTATACCGCACAGTCAAACAGTCTTCTCAACATGC
Organism: Salix brachista; assembly: GCA_009078335.1. NCBI lineage: Eukaryota > Viridiplantae > Streptophyta > Magnoliopsida > Malpighiales > Salicaceae > Salix > Salix brachista. The sequence continues at coordinate 17,753,107 of CM018586.1, forward strand.
ATGTATACAAACATTTAATGAATCTAGAAGCTTTGAAATACAAGAGATTCATATCCATATATATTTTTTTAACATGGATGAAAGGTTCGAACCTAGCTGAATCCTCTTGGAAGTAAAGGAAAATGAATACCGGTTCAAGAATCAAAATCTTATGTTTAAGGGACTGGTTCGAAACAAATTTCATATTTCAAGGACTAAGTTTTGTATCTGACCCCAACTTGAGTGTTTGACTCAAAATCATGCGCTGTAGTCAACATGAGGAAAGGCATGCTCTGCTCTCCACAGTTTATGACCAGGTCATGACGACCACCCGCCAACGAAGACTACGGTAACGCTAATCTCTCTTTCTCGGACAGCACGCATTCATACGTGTCAACGATGGGCCAGGCACGATACTTTCGAGGTGGAGGTAGGTCCACAGATTGACACGTGTGTTACGGCTTCGAAATTCCAGGATAGATAAGACAAAAGCAACGTTTGAAAAAAGAGAAACCTTTTGTGGGCCATCAGAGTACTTTTACCTTAGCGTGGTAACCTATTATTAGTCCACTTGTAAGAAAGATTATTCCTATAGAAGAGATTACTATGTTTTAAGTTTCAAATGGTATTTTTTTTTATACTAATTATATATTATATATAGAGTAAAAAAAATCAATCTTTTGTGTGGTGAATTTATTTACCTTTAAGGTTAATTTCATTAAGCTAGGTTTTACGAATAAAAACCCTTTTTACATCACACATTAGTCATCGTAGGAAAAACGAGGTTAGATAGCACTTTTATATTTTAATTGCATAATATAATTTCTTAACTATCGTTCAAATATATATATATATATATATATATATATACTAGCAAATTGCCCGCGCGTTGCCGCGAGTATTTTTTTGTATATAATTTAACATAATTAAATCTACAACGATAAATTTATATGATATAAGTAAATAAAAGTTATAGATTAGGAGATAAAATGTTTAAAATTTTGAGTTGAGTTTGTCACGTAAGCATATATTACATCTTTTAGAATATAGGTATTGCGTCATAAACGATCACAAAAGAGCGCGCACTAACATTAGAAAAAAGAGCAAAATATTTGAATAAGAAAAAAAAATTACTGAAATCATTATTGTGCAGATAATAAAATTATAAAAATCAATTAATAGAAAGAGCAAATAAAAAAAAGGGAAAAGGAAGCAATATTAATTTAAAATATTATAACAATAGCAACATCGGAGTCTTAACATCTAAAATTATTATTACCGCTAGAATAAAAACAACAAAAATTATTAAATTATACCGAGGGGAAAAAATAAAAAGCATGAACAAAACAACAAGCAAGAAAAACCAATTAAATTTTTTTTTTTTATTATTATTATTATTATTATGAAAGAATAAATAATCACTATTATTATAATAATAGAATACATAATCACTATTATTATAATATTAATAATAATCACTATTATTATTATTATTATAATTATTATTATGTTAATAATGAAAGAAACAAAAATAAATGAAAGACTAAAAATATCCTAGAAACTTTAACAAAAGATAAAAAATATATATTATCATTGTTATTACTGGGAAAAAAAATCATCAAATTATCGGGAGGAAAAAAAAATAACAAAAGAGTAAGAATGAAAAATAATTAAATCATGATTATTATTATTTTTATTATTATTATTGTTGTTGTTGTTGTGTTAAATACACTTATATATACATGGACAAAAGTAGGGATTAAAAAAATAAAAGTGTAAGGGCTGAAATGAAAATCAAATATAAAAGGATTAAATTAAAAAATTAAAAGTCAAAGGGCTGAAATGCAAATTACATTTATTGTCAATTGCAATCAGAGGACAAAATTGCAAAAATCGGAACTTGTGTACCGAATTCATTGAGTTATATACAGCCAACCCGGAAATTGAAAGTAGAAGGACCGAAGTGAAACTTTCACATTCAATCAATTAAAATCGGAGGACCCAATCGAACTAAATCAAAACTTATATAAAAGAAATGAGGACCAAAAACCAAATTAAAAGTAGAGGGACCAAAGTGAAGAGTAATGAAATAAGGGGGACTCTCTTGCACATTGACGTGCAGGAGAGAGAGAAACGTGGTCGGCGGCTTTAACCGGCCTCCACCGCGTCCACGGACATTTGGTGGTTACACGCACCACCGCGGGAGGAAGACCACGCGGCGGCGCATCGATATAGCCTCCGGAAGACAATTTCCGGCCACCGTATGACGCCGCACGCGCCACCTACACAGGGCGTGAGGCGAAAAACCGGTTGGCGCGTGCGCCTCACGCCCTGACAGACACCGATTAAAAAATTGAAAAAATAGGGCCAATTACCATTCCACCCCTGCACCCAATTCAGTGTTTTTGTCTTATTAGGGGCTATAACCGTATTTAGCCATTTCAGAAAATATTAAAAAAAAAAGTTGCGGCGGACCGGACCGGTCCGGCCGCGCGCAATTACGCCGGTGCCCCTCAGCCGCATGCCTGTTTTTTTTCTTATTACCGGGGGTTAAAGCGTGAATACACTGTTCATAGCTGATTATTTAAAAAAAAAGAAGGAAAAACCGAAATTATCCCCGTTTTACACCCGCCTTTTGCCGCACGGCCGAGGACCATTTTCGCCTCCACGCTGCTCGAATCCACAGTGATCTGTGAGAGGGTCCACAGTAAAATCACCACGCCGATTATGTGTTTTGTAATATATATAAAAGCTTAGAGCCATTGATTTTTTTTAATTCTTGAATTATTTTTTACACAGTGAAGTTACTTCATTACTTTTAGATTTTTTTTTAAAAAAAAAGTCCTTGGCTTTTGGTTTTTTTTTTTTTATTATTTATCTACATTTGGTTATTTGATAGTTATTAAGTGTTATTAGAGACAATAAAGTATTCTATGACATAAAAAAAATATATAAATGGATGAATAATAATCATCGTCCTTGGATAACGAGTGTGATATCATATGATGATCAGAACCTAGCTTATACATCAATGACTGAAACGTATTGGTGTCCCTCCCACTAAAATGTGCTTGTGTAACCCATTGGTGGGTGTGGACATATTCTTTTTCTTTTTTCCTAATCAATTTCCATGCAGCCTTCTAAAAAAAATCAAATCAGCCCCTCAAGCTATTATCTTACGATCACATCTCTATTCTTCTAAATACATTTTTTATTTAGAATAATTAATGAAATTAAAGATTTTTTTCTCTCCATGTAGATACCTTTCATCTTTCAAATCTAGTTTTTATTATTTTGATCATCATTATTTTTTATATGATTATTTTGTTTCACACTTTAAACCTTGCGTTTTTTTTCTTATCAAATTTAATTATTTTTTTGTTATTATTTGTACTTCTCTTCTTCAAGGATTTTTCTATTATACGTGGATTTTTTTTATTATACGTGGATTAAATTAAATTGAATTATTTTATTTTATCCTCCATTATTTAAATCTTCAAATGTTGAGATTTTGGATTGGGTCGAGATCAAGAATTTAATCATTTATGAGTTTGTATGATATTTATCATCTGATAGTCTTAATCAATTTCATGCATAAAAACTACTTTAACAATACTTTTTTTAATCGTACATACCCGAACGAATATTCTTAAAAAATATTGATCTAAATTATTTTGTAAAAACACCAGTTTGATTCTCAAAGCTATGACGAGGCATGCCAATTTTTTTCTCAATACAAAAAATAGTGTTGGTATTGTTAACGTTTATTTCCCCTTTAAACATTACTTTTATTTCGCGTGCAAATAATGGTGTTGGTGTTGGTGTTGCTAATATTTTTTTATCATTAAATATTGCTTTTATCTTGTATTGCCTCATAAACTCATGAATATAAGTATTATTTCATGATTTACTAAGCATTAACTTTAAAAAATTGCATTACATTTATTAAATGGACAGTAAAAGCACCAAATAAAAAAGACATGAGTGAGAAAAAAAACCTAATAAAAAAGGATTTGAATGAAAAAGAATAAAGTAAGATGTATTCACGTGCGAACAGTGTTTTCCTCTTTATTTTTTCTAGATTATATCGGATAATACCTTTTACTCAACTAATTATCATTATATATTATTTATTAAAAAATGAATTTTGAATCATATTTAAATTTACCGGATATATTATTTTTCATAAATCTTGTTTAATTAAGACGTGGGCAACTTATTTTCGAAAACATAAGAGCGATAAACTCACATATTATGATTTATTGCGGGTATTTTGATTAGATGGCCTGGCAAAGAAATTACGCTATCATACGGCGCTTGTGAAAAAGGAAAAGAATCAGAAAGATGGAGCGTCAGGTGGACACGTGGAGAAACGACAGCAAATATCGGTAAATGAAGAGGCAATTTCGAGCTGGCTTGCCTTTCATGCTTTTCTCACACCAGAAATACAGAAAACACAACACGTTGCCTTTTCTTTCTTCTTGTTAGATAAATAAAATCTCCTTTAAAACTCTGTTTCTCACTCTCCTTCTCTCTCTGTTTGTCAATGTCGAACGAAGATGACTGTTAACCGTAACTGAATGCAATGACGGAAGTTTGCCGAGGAATGTCGAACGACGATGAAGACGACTCGGTGGCGAAATGCAGGGAGCGCCGAAGAAGGAGAATCGAGATGAGGCGTCTCGCCACTATCTCAAACACTCGTGGTTCTCAGCCGACTTATACAAAAGGTTCAAAAGAGAAGAGCCAGAGGACGGGGGAGGGGAGCTCGAGTTCAACCGCTGAGGGAAAGCGGGTCGTGGAGACTGTGAGTGAGATTCAGACGGTGGAGCCGGTGTTTGGGAGCATGTCAGTGCCAGGGAGGTCACGTGAGATGGAGGATGCGATTTCTGTTCGTACTAGCTTTTGCCTGCCGGAGATTAACCGCCGAAGGCCGTTGCATTTGTTTGGTGTTTTTGACGGTCATGGCGGTTATCACGTAATTACTGAAAAACGCAATTCAATTCTATTCTGGGAAGAGTAATTTCGTCATTTAAAAATATATATAGTTTTTATTTTTTTTCTTTTTTCGCAGGTGGCAGCGTTATGCAGGGAAAAGATGCACGTGTTAATAGAGGAAGAATTGAAACGCGTGGACTCAACGTGCGGGGGTGGTGAGAGTGGCGAATTTGGGGCTGAGTGGGAGGAAATGTGGAGGGGAGTGTTGAAGAGAAGCTATGAGACAATGGATGAGGTGGCAATGAGCACCTGCGCATGTGGGAGTGAGGGTATCCAATGTGAATGCCACCCTGCCCAGATGATACTTGGTGGCTCCACAGCGGTGGTGGCTGTGTTAACCCAGGAGCATATAATTGTCGCTAATTGCGGCGACTCACGCGCCGTCCTATCACGAGGTAGAAGGGCCATTCCCCTTAGTGTTGATCATAAGGTTAGTTTTTTCATTCGGAAAACACTATGGAAATCTCAATGTATGTATGAGCTAATCCAGGCCGTCCATTACTGGTCATGATATGATGATGGTGATTGTTGAAAATTTGTCTTCATCGCAATTGGATGTTGCATGTATCTCATGATATGAAACGCATGGATTTGCCACCTTGCCATACGTTACCAATTTGTATATACCAGGTGGCATCGTGTTGACCAGGGTGGAGTAGGGACATTTCTTAGATGATGGTCTTTAGACCAGGTGTACATGTTTGCTTGTGGAAAAGTCGTGCATTTGACATTTGGCAAGCATGAAGGAACTAGTTATGATAAAAAGAATCCTTTTGACCGGACCTTTATAACTGTTTGCATGTTTTAAGCAATATCATGGTATGTATTTTTTGGACCTACATGCAAGTATGGGTGCACATATTCCAATGCTCATGTTCCATTTGTCATGGGATGGAAGTTTACACACTTGCCAACTCAACTTCACGCTACCAACATATTAATTCTGAGTGCCTTTACTCTTCTTCTTCTTGTTTTTTTTTAATGCAGGGTTTAGCCCCTGTTTGGTTAGAGAACATGGTTGTCGATGAAATTAAAACATGACTCCAATCTAATTTCATATGATACTTATATCTTAATTTTACCTGAGGTAGAATTTATTTTTAATGCAGGGGATTTTTTTTATAATGAACGATTATACTATAAACAATTATTTAGTAGATGGAAAAGAAAATAATACTATATCTATAATTCATTTGAGATAAACTTTATAACTACATTTATTTTAGTCTGTTCATATGAGAATACCATCACAAATAAAATCATATTAAGCAAGAAACGAGGAGGAATTTCATTCCATCAATAATTCCACTGCCTAGTTTGTTTGCACATATTATCCGTTTTTCCAATAGATGGAAAAAAAAATTCTTGTTACTTTCTGAGATGTAAAAGCATTTTAAATCTCTCTCTCTCTCTCCTCCACGGTTAAATTTGACTTGCTCTCTCTTTTATCTTTTTTAGTACTCTTTAATTTGATTAATGATTTTTTCCCCCAACATTTGTTGCAGCCGGATAGGCAAGATGAACTCGCAAGAATTGAAGCTGCTGGAGGTCGAGTGATCTACCTGAATGGAGCTCGAGTTGAAGGCATTCTCGCTATGTCTCGAGCAATAGGTAATTTATTCTAGGTTCAACCGTATCATCGTCCTTGTTTTCCAGAGTTACGACATTTCATCCTCATGTGATGTAAAAACCTCAAGAGCTGAATTGTTTTTATTATTTCCACACACTCTCGTTATTGGGACAAATGCTTAATTTTATCTCATGAAAATGAGGGCAGAAAAAAACATCTGTCACATTTAGTTGACTAGTTTTCATTTTTGCTCAAACTACTCTTACTCATATTTTTTTGCAGAGTTGGATGTGCATCCATGTTGAATATGTCTCGCTTTATTATGTTAAATAGCCTTGTATTATTTTATTTTATTTTCAATTTCACCGGTCGAATAAAGTCAAATTTCTAACTTATGCATTTTGAAAATTCAGTACATTTCTCTGATTTTTTATTGCTGTAATGTTGACTAGTTTTCCATTTATAAGTTTGCTCAGGGATAAGCATGCAATGTTCTGCTTTAACCTTTGGAGGGTCATTGATACCCTGAAGAGTAGAAAGGAAAGAGTTTTTTAAATTTTGTTGACCTTATATTCTGTATGTTTACATTATTATATTTGCTAGCCGATGAATATTTGCTGAATTCATTGAGCAAAATGGTTAATCTATGCCTCTTAAATCCATGTTTGTGGGCTCTAGGTTTCCTTTTCCTTTTTTAGCTGAATGGGGTAGTTACCCATAAGAGACTGAAATTATGAAGTTAATTCATCCATTGACTCTTATTGTATCAAAAACATTTGTTCTGAAAAAAACAAGCAAAAGTTTGTTGAGTTTTTTTTTTTTTTTTTAAAAAAAAATTGATTTCTGTATAGGTTCATTCAAATAATTAGCAAAGAAAGCACATGGGACATTCATTCTCTCAACAGTTGTTGTTGGACATCTACAATAAATTAATATCCATCAATGGCTGTGCACTTGTTGCATACTGGAGGCCTGAGTACCAATAGAGATTATGAATGGACAGATAGTGGTGTGTAGCAATCTAAAAGAAAAAAAAATCTACAAAGTCGTAGTGTAAAATATTGTTTCATCCAGAAGGGTAAAAGAATGAACATGATTATGATGCTTAAATAAAACAATTATATTAACAAAAGAAAATTTATTTATATTTGAAGTTGAGTGGCAATGATTTATCAAATCTGGCATATTCCTTTCAGATATGGATTGGTTTCCAACCTGAGATTCAACTTACATATGTAATATGTTGGTCTAGAACGGGAAATTGCATGGGCTATAATTTTATGATTCCCTTCCCTCAACAGAAATGGATACCAATAAGCAACTATAAATGCTAGGCTATTCTGCTTTCTTTTTTTTTTTTTAATAAAATTTACCTATTTTTTTAGTGAGAGAGAAGGAAATGTAAAATGACTAGGAAGAGGGCTTTGCTCTAGTATAGTTAGGTAGCATGAGCTAGTGCTCACTTAACCTGCAATCATTTTATGAGGGTGCTTCATCTAAGCATATGAGAGAACTTAAGTTGCTGCTGGATGCACCAAAATTATTGGTTCATACCAGCAAATAATTTTCTTACTGGTTGTGTTAGGCAGTGCAATTGACAAGTCGCGCATGCCAGTAATGTGCGGTGCTATAGCTCTACTTTCACCGGTGAACCTTTTATATAGGAGGGGAGGTAAGACGGAACAAAGGGAAACTTTGATCTTTTTCCTTCCATGGTTCATAGTAGGAGGGGTAAGACGGAACAAAGGAGGAATTAAAGGTGGATCACTACGATTTCGGTCATTTTTTCTTCTTGATTCATTCTACATGCCTCTCATTGTTATTCGTGTTTTGGTCTATGATTCATTATGGTTGGCATATATTTATGCATCATATGCATTTTGCTGTATTCAAGGATGTCAATGAAGAGCAATTAGGGATCTGGGAATGTTTGGGAAGTATGATTGTTTGAGGTCACACTACATCTGGCAAGCATGCTTTCATGTTCTTTTCCCTTTTTTCTTTTGTTGGGGTGTTAGTCTGGTCATAACATACCTGGTGGTAGTCATAGCATGTTGTTTGTAAGATTGTATTTCCTCATGCTCTCGGAAAGATGGATAATGGAAGGTATCAGGCTTGCCCTCTACACTTCCAAGAGGTGATCCAATTTGCTGGGACAAAATAAGAAGGAAGTGACTGGCAATCTAGAAGCTGGGGATATAATGGTAAAATGGAATTTTTTGTTGTCTCAACCCAAGAAATGATAACAAGGAGTTTGGAAACAACTCTTTAGATTTAGTAAAATGCTGGACGATAAACGTAAAACCAAATTGGTATATGAATATATTTAGTCTGATGTAAAGCTTGGTTTGATTTTTTGTTGATAGGGTGAATTTAAGTTCCATGTCCATATTAGGCATGAAGAAAGATACAGAACAACCTGAGTAACTATGTAGATTCATGAATGTGAGGAAAGTAGCAAACTAAAGGCATCAATTAGGAGTGAGGATTATGTGGCGAGTCTAGCGAAATCCAAACTAATGCTCATTTTTGTTTGGGCTATTATGAAAGCAATAGAAAGGCAATGGCATCTCAACTTCAAATGACTTAAGAGTTGGTTATATGACCGTAAAGATTGTCTGATGCATACCTGGTAAAAATAGTTCTCTTAGATGAGCTGAATACTCAACTAAAAGTTGGAAAATGTAATAGAGAAATCATAGGGTTTATACAAGTAATTAGGATAAGAAGGATTATCACAGCCTATGTGGTTTGCCTTTCTGTTTCATTTCCTAATCTAGGAACGAGCAGGAAACAATGAGAGTTAGGTTGTTATACATATATTTGTGAGACATTTTTCTGTTCGGTGCCTCATCGCTGTAGTGATTCTGAAATTAGTGCCATATTTTTTACGTAACACTAACTAGAGTAACACAATGAATCTAAGTTCATTGTAGTTCGTTGTCTTTTAAACGCTGTTGAGAGACCAACCCTTGGCTGTCATATCCATGCTATGTACATGAAAGCCACGATACACACAAGGCATTTATTCCGAAATCGAAAGACCTCAATTAATAGAACGCACTACAGTTTCTATGCCCTTCAATTTGCAAAAGGCAGCATACATAAAGTAGCAAAAATCTAGATAGTATATATCCTGGTTACTTGTCATCTGAATGCTTGTGGATTGCATTGGATGTTTGCATTTATTTACTTTTCCCTATTAGATATTATGCTATAATTTATTTAGTTCTTTTACTTTTTCCTGGTTGAAGTTAGATCTTGTCGCTACGCGTGGCTTCACTGCATACTTTATCACATTCCGTATTAAGTTTGATTTAGCAACTGCTACTGACCTAATAATGATGAATCTTGCTACTTAATGACATGCTATATATGTTGTTTTCACAGTTGGCAATTTGTTACTTCTGCTATACACATTAAAGTCTCAATGATAATCCTTGCATGCTCAAACCTTTAATCATGAGACATTCAACATGAAAATGGGTTGTGTGTTGGTTTTCATTAGAAGGTTGGCTGTTTCTGTATCAATCAGGACAAACCATGGTGCTGTCAAGTTGAGTGCCAATGTCTGACGAGATGCACAGTTACAAATAAGTTGGTAGTTTGACTTTGTTCTGCTATGATTTCTTCAAATTTACTGTCAGAAATTTTCCCATGGTCATTGATGGCACTTAGAAGGACCCCATTTTGATTACCGTTCTTAAACATTAGAATGTGTGCTATAACCATTACGGTAAAGTTGGGTATTATTTTAGCTGTCACCCTTCTCATGGTTCTGGAATTCTCCATAATGCATCTCGATCAAGAAAACATGACTTGCCAAAAATCATAACCGATGCCTGCATGGCTTCCGCGTGGCAAGATTGAGATTAGATTCTTGACGTAAACCAAAACATGCTTTTGTTTACGATTGCACGTGCACCCACAATAGCACATCTGACTTCATTAGTGAAAACATAATAAGATTTCTGTTTGGGGATGCTATAGATGGAAAATAAATATTCACATCTGTTTGGCAAAGCAGTTGGCATGATTACACGCTACTCTTAACATTAGGCATCTTGCACTCATTTATTTTTCTCAATATTCAACTGAAATAAAACCTTTTTTTTTTCAGTCGGGAAAAAAAACAAAAATGTTTTCCAATCCTTCGCTGGAAATTTGTTACAAAGTGATGTATTTGTTGTTTTCAAGAGAAGCATGCTAAACTTTTGTGTTCAAATATCCACGAAGCATTTGTGTTCCATCACCTGACTGTTTGTATATTTTGCTTAGTTTTTTTAACTTGTTTAATAGTATCATAATTTTTATCTAGTGTTTTGATATATATATTACTCTGTGTAAAATGCGTGTTAGCTTCAGCAATGTTCAATTGTCTATCAGTTATTTGTGTTAATTGTCTGACCATGGTTTTCCTTGACCCTAATTGGTTAGTTTGCAACTTGTTCTGGTTGCGATGGTATTATATTTCTACCTAGCATCGGACATATGGACAAGTACTTAGCTTTCTAAAGCAAGAGTGCTTAGAATACTTGCTCACTTGTTTTTCTTTTGCGATGTTTTTTTGCCAGGGGATGAGTATTTAAAGCCATATGTAATACCAGAGCCTGAGATTACTATTACAAAAAGAGAATCAGAAGATGACTGCTTAATTATTGCAAGTGATGGCTTATGGGATGTTTTGTCTGGTGACTTGGCTTGTAAGGTAGCTCGGCAGTGCCTCCGAGAAGAAAATAATCCTCCTGTCAATGCTGGTTCTCAGATCAAAGATGAAGAAGCTGGAGCTTTGTATCCATCTCGAAGCATGTTGGCTGCTGCCCTTCTTACTCGCCTTGCTTTAGGACGGAGAAGCTGTGATAACATCAGTGTCATTGTTGTTGATCTCAAAAGTAGCTGAGGTCCAGGTAAGGGGATCATTAAATTTTGAACTGAACTCAGTGCATCTCCTACAAATCAACATGCACAGATAGGGTTTATTTTAGAATAACATCTTTATATAAATGCAAAGCATTAAATAGACTTTGTTATTTTTTTGCGGTAAGGTTTCTTCATGGAATGGGTTTAACCGCTGCTTATGACATTATTTTGCTGCTTTGTTCATCCACTGAGCGCGCCTAAGCAGGGTGCTCTGAAGCCTTTACTTGCAGGATTCATTACGAAGGGCCCTTGTTTGGTGCATGATGACGGGGATAATATTTCTTGATTGGTGTCCATGAGTGAAAAACTTTTTTACTTTCTTATTGATGGTGCCATATTAAAAGACATGATTTCTGGTCATGTTGAATAGAAGTATAGGAAGAAGGTTACAGATCCAGTTTGTCAGGATGGTCTAGAAGGGGATTCATAATTGTTTCCACGCATTAGTTTCACTCAAGTTGGCCAACTAATTCTGCTCTGACATTGATCAATAGAGGAGAAGAGGATCAAAACTCAAAAAACTTCACAAACTATCCTCTTCAATTCCTAGTTGGGTATCTAGCCAGGATGAGCTCAGTTACATGACACTGTGATTGGTGCTATTTTATGAGACCGATTTTACCGAGTCAGAACCGATTTTAACGGGGTTTGATTTTTCCACCTGATTTACCAGGTTTATGCGTCTGGCTCGTAAAATCATACGATTTTACCAGTCGAAACACGATTTTAACAACATTACTTTCCTTTCCCCCAATTCTTCTTTCAGTTCTTTGCCTGTGATATCACAATAAATTTTAATCATGCATGACAGCTTATAGGATTGATTCCAGAGGCAATAAGTTGCTGCTAGTCATTGCAGTTGAACCAACAAGGACTAGGTAGGCAGGCACCCATCGTATGTATGAGGAAGTAGGAAGCTTCTTGTGGTAGAAAAAGAATGTCACAGTTCTTTCAGTCATTAAATTTCATTACTTTTTGGGTTTTCGAAGACAGCTAAGTCTTCCTACTTATTACTAGAAATAAAACTCATGGCCCAACCTAACAGCTAACTGTCTTGAGTAATTCTGGAAATCCTCGTTGACCACAGGAATTTTTGAAGAGCTCAGAGAAAACAAATTTCTAAGCTCATGGGGGTACACCTAAAGGATAATTTATACCATTTGTCCATGCCCTTTCAGAGAGGGGACTCTGTTTACTCTCTTTTTTTCTTTCCCTTGTGTTAACTACAGCCGTATGATGGACCAGATTTGTCCTTTAATAAAGAAACTAATTAAATTCTTGGGTTTGAGATCATGTGAGCAGGAAAATGTTGGTTTTGAAGTTTGACTAAAGTAATGTGTTCTTTAAGTTACGATGATGATACTTTTTTTCATCGTCTAACTGCCTAAAATGTGTTAGGTTGATAGACTTGATGGCAGGAAAATGATGGCTACATTTTGTTGTATAAACACATTATATATATATATATATATTGGATTGGATCATTTAATTGTGAATATTGGATTGGATCACTTCAAATGTTATATCGATATGGTTGTCTTTTGGAGTCGCCCGTGGGGGCATCGTACAATCCCACCGGTCTCCACGTGATTTACAGCTTTAATTCAATTGATACGTCAATCTCTTCTTTATTTTCCTTTTCCTTTTTGGCCAATTTCTGTTTGCATTGATTATTTTGAAAATGTTCATTTTTTTAGTTTTAAAATAATTGTTTTTTTGTGTGTGTGCGTTTTTAAATTTGTAGATACCTTGATGTTCAGATTAATTATTTTTTAAAAAATAAAATTATATTATTTAGATACATTTCTAGCCAAAAATATTTTAAAAACCAGTCTCTACTACACTCCAGAAAAAAAACCATAATTATACAATTGCCACTATAATTTACTAATGTTCATTTCTACACTTATTATTTTAAATTTCTCAATGTTACTACTATTATTTCCAAAAAAAAAGCTCAATATTATCCGTAATTTATAAAAGGATCGTGCTTTCATCTTTTTACTTTTTTTAGTCCTCTTAAATTCTCATGCATATTAGAATAATCAAAATCATAAGAGATTATAAAAAAAAAAAAAAAAGTGGGATCAGTGTTTGGATTTTATTAGCTGGTAAATAGCTGGGGTAACATTCAAACTTTTGAAAAGTATAGGTGACATTAAGAAAATTTAATCTATAGGACCACCATGGATTTTTTTTTTGAATTTACAAGGATAGAAATATAGCTATTTTTTCTTCTTTTCTTTTTCTTTGAATTAAAATTTATTCTCTCCCTTTTTCTCTGATTCCCAAATGGATCATGACCCATGGCTGCCCTCCTTTTTCCTGGTTATCATTGCAGCTGGATAATTCTTTTTCGGGTCCAGTTTTTTTGAATGCAAAAGTGGCAATAATAACTTCAAAATAATTCCATATCCATTTTTACCTCTTCAAATTTGCAGGCCATTTCTATACAGTAATCACCTGAATTAAATGAAATTAAAATAATTTTCAACTTTAATATTACACCGCCTGCCTTTAAGAATTAGACCTTTAAAATATTAGTGTTGAAATACACTAAAGACAGTTGCTTCTACTATAAATTATTAAAAATTGACCTTGACTCCCTCAATCCAAATTTTCTACTCCCAGGGTCAGATAATAAAAACAAATTGTGGATAGAAAAAAATATTGTTTTCCCTTAGAAAAATTATATAGACTGAATAATAATAATAATAATAATAATAATAATAATAATAATAATAAGTGAAAAATCTAAAAATGGCAAATTTGGACACCAATAATTTAAACAGAGCTGTGAACCAGCTTGGATTAATAAAAATGGCAAATGGGCTAATAAATAAAATATCTTTAAGTAGTGGTTGAGTGATTTTATAAAATAATTGGATTAATTTAAAACCATCTCCCAGCAGGCTCGTGTTCTTGCCAAGGTCTACCTTAAGAGAGTCTCTATCAGATGATGAAAGAAGAAGGCAAGAAAATAAAATGTCAAACCTAATAGAAGGAAGAAACAAAAAGGGTTTGGTTCTTGGAATCTTGCTTTAGTGTGGGCCAGGCAATATCGTGTGATACAAGCTTGCTTACCTGCTCCACTTTCATTCCCTTTAATTTATTAAATGGATGGCCTAAACATGGATTTTTGCACCTAAATTACCATTAAATGGTTAGTTTTTTTTTTCTCCCCCTGCTTGGTGCGTGTTTGATGATAATAGTTTTTGCGGTTGCGTTTTTTTGAATAAAAAACAGGTTAAATTATAAATTATAGTTTTTTTATTGTAATTTAAAATTCCAAGAGTATCTAAACAATAAAGATCAAGTAATTTTAAGGTAATAATGAGTCTAAAAATCATTTTCAATAGTACATATCTTATCATTATTCTCCCCCATTCAGCTTGTAAAAGTCAATAATTTTAATATTTTTTTATTAACGTAGATATCAATGTCAATTTATAATATAAGAATATTTTATTTGTTATTGATTGGCTTGCCAATTGCTTGAATCATGCCTAAATTAGATGACTTTTGCACAAGTTGATGTTACGATGGATTGGACTGGAAATGACTTTGACATAATGACACGAGGACTTGGTCTTTGCTTCACATATTAAAATAAAAAAAATATTTCCTAACACTAATCAAACTAATTTCTAGTCTCATTGCAATTAAGATCTTAGGTCTTATATTTGATAATGCAATTTTCATCTGGTTTTAATAAATTCATGTTCATATATTGTATATTAATTTTATTTTTTTATATGAAAATTTTTTTTGTCAAAGCACGTACGCATATAAGTAAACACACACACACTAGTTGTCTGTTTAATACTGCGTTTCAAAATTGTTTTGTAAATTCTTTATTTTTATTTTTATTTTCTGATATGTTGATGTTAAAAATATTTTTTTTAAATTAAAAAATATATTATTTTAATGTATTTTTAAACAAAAAATTAATTTAAAAAAACAACTTTAACTATATTTTTAAACGGAGTGTAAGTCATTGGAATTTGGAGGTTAGGGAATTGGTTTTTGGATTAATGATACCAAATGTTAATGTGATTCTCATTCCTAGTACATGCTTTGCATTCAATTATTAGGAAAAAAACAATTAAATCATGTACATTTTAGGTTTAAAATAAAGTTTTCTAAATTCAGCTTCAATCAATAAAAAAACACTCAAACACCAATTTTAAAAAAATGTATTCTATATAAATTAAATAAAATTTGGTTAGCAGATAGGAGATCTATCACTATTCTTGTTTAAAAAAAAATATAAATAAACATGATTATAATAACTACAAAATCACTCAAACAAGTTATGATTATACATGAGGTGTCAAATAATAAAAATTCTTTCACTCTTATAACTCACGCAGCAATGTGTCCATTTAATACTATAAAAATTATATATAATTTGGGTTAAGCATTTTTAATGTATATAAGATATATTATTATTCCTGTTTGAATTTAATAGAAACAACACAAAAAAAAAAAGATTATAATAACTACAAAAATATTCAACGAAACTAAGATAATGTGGTGAAATTATTAAATAATTAATTGTATATAAATGTGGTGACATTACTAAAAAAACTAAAAGGGATCGGACAATTCCTGTTCATTCCTGTAGCTTCACACCCATTTGCACTGTTCATGTGCAGTTTACTCCGGTGCTGCGCAGGTGTTTGTGCACTTTTTTTTTTTTTTTTTTTTTTTTTTACACAGAGCTTCTTTTTCTATTTTTTATGGTGAAATTGACAGATGAGATGTTGTGGCCGAGCGGTTCGCTTGCGCGTTGGAAAGTTCAAATTGACAGGAACGTGCAGAGTTCGAACCTCTCCCCCAAAATTTTTGGCTTTGTTTTTTTTTTTTATTTTAAAAGCAAAGTTGCTTTTCTTTTTCTGGAAAGTTGCTTTTGTTTGCTTTCCTTTTTTTTTTTTCGAAATTCCTTTTTTTTTTTTTAAAAGCAACTTTCCAGTTGCTTTCTCTTTTTTTCTATTATCATTCTTATTATTATTTTTTTTAAACTACTGTGTTTTTTTTCTTCTACAATCCAGATTTTTAAAATGATTGTCTGTAAAATTTGCTTTCCTTTTTATTTTATTTTTTATTATTATTCTTATTATTATTTTTTTAAACTAGGATATCATTGACAATTTACGGGTGTCATGACTAATCTCCGTATCCATTTTTTTTTCCTTTTTTGGTTCAACTTATACATTTTTTTCCGCTTATTTTTTTTCCCCGTGACCGGGGTGTCCAGGTTAACTTATGCGCACCACAATTTTTTTTTCATTACTGTTTAAAAAGGTGATTTCCCCTTGCACTTCTTTTTATAACCGTAAATATTATTAGATTCTAAAAAATTATTTGACTTGAAAAATAAGTAAAAAAAAAAAATTAATAATAAGCCAAACCATTACAAAACACCCAACCGCCAACGAATGCCAAATTCACACACCAAATAATCAACCGATTATATAATTGATATTACCTAATAGCTAAAAGAGATCGTTTGATTATTGTACATTTACTGTTCACTGTCAATTTTACTCCCTGCTTCGCGGGAGTATGTGCTTTTTTTTTTTTGGGTTATTTTTTTTTTTTAATTTTTATGTTTATTTTTCTTCTTATTATTTTTTACTTCCGATTTCACTTTTGTTTTCGGGTTATTTTTTTTCTTCTTATTTTTTACTTCCGATTTCACTTTTTTTTTTTTTTTTTTACTTCCGTTTTTTTTTCGGGTTCCATTTTTCTTTCTTTTTTTTTTTTTCTTTTTATTCTTTACTTCCGAGTTACATTTTTTTGTGTTTTTTTTAACTTCCAGTTACATTTTTCATTTCTATTTCTATTTCTATTTCTATTCTTTTTTTTTGCTTTTTTTTTTTTTTACTTCCGAATTACTTTTTTCTAATTGTTTTTTTTTTATTTCTTGCCTTTTTTCTAATTATTCATTTACTATTCACTGACAATTTTATTACCTGCTTCGCGAGAGTATGTGTTTTTTTTTCAGGTTATTTTTTTTTCGGGTTACATTTTTTTTTTGGCTTCTTATATTTTTACTTTCTATTTCACTTTTTTATCTCTTTTTTTTTTTTACTTCCATTTTTTTTTCGGGTTACATTTTTTTTTCTTTTTATTTTTTACTTCCGAGTTACATTTTTTGGTGTTTCTTTTTTTTAATTCAGGTTACATTTTTCATTTCTATTTCTATTCTTTTTTTGCTTTTTATTTTTTTACTTCCGAGTTACATTTTTCTTTTTTTTTATTCGTTTCTTGCTTTTTTTTATTACCTATTTTCTAATTTTTTTTCTTGCCTTTTTTTCTAATTATTTTCCCATTACAAAAGAGCTAAAACAAAATGGGTCATGTATTGTAGATTACTGCTCACGCACAAACAAAACCCTATGTACTGGATATTTGATCCGCTGCTTCGTGCCTACATGAGCTCGGTTTTGTTTTTTTATAAAGGAATTCTTTTTATATATTTGTTTAGTAGATATGACAAACCAGTGGTTGTGGCCAAGTGGTTCGCTTTGCGCTGAAAATTCAGCGCGCAGGAGTTCGAATCACTCAGCCACCAAAACTGACTTCAGTTGTTTTCCTCTTTTTTTTCTCTAAAATCCTGATTTTGGAAATGTGCAGTTTACTCCGGTGCTGCGCGGGTGTTTGTGCACTTTTTTTTTTTTTTTTTTTTTTTTACACAGAGCTTCTTTTTCTATTTTTTATGGTGAAATTGACAGATGAGATGTTGTGGCCGAGCGGTTCGCTTGCGCGTTGGAAAGTTCAAATTGACAGGAACGTGCAGAGTTCGAACCTCTCCCCCAAAATTTTTGGCTTTGTTTTTTTTTTTTATTTTAAAAGCAAAGTTGCTTTTCTTTTTCTGGAAAGTTGCTTTTGTTTGCTTTCCTTTTTTTTTTTTCGAAATTCCTTTTTTTTTTTAAAAGCAACTTTCCAGTTGCTTTCTCTTTTTTTCTATTATCATTCTTATTATTATTTTTTTTAAACTACTGTGTTTTTTTTCTTCTACAATCCAGATTTTTAAAATGATTGTCTGTAAAATTTGCTTTCCTTTTTATTTTATTTTTTATTATTATTCTTCTTATTATTTTTTTAAACTAGGATATCATTGACAATTTACGGGTGTCATGACTAATCTCCGTATCCATTTTTTTTTCCTTTTTTGGTTCAACTTATACATTTTTTTCCGCTTATTTTTTTTCCCCGTGACCGGGGTGTCCAGGTTAACTTATGCGCACCACAATTTTTTTTTCATTACTGTTTAAAAAGGTGATTTCCCCTTGCACTTCTTTTTATAACCGTAAATATTATTAGATTCTAAAAAATTATTTGACTTGAAAAATAAGTGAAAAAAAAAAATTAATAATAAGCCAAACCATTACAAAACACCCAACCGCCAACGAATGCCAAATTCACACACCAAATAATCAACCGATTATATAATTGATATTACCTAATAGCTAAAAGAGATCGTTTGATTATTGTACATTTACTGTTCACTGTCAATTTTACTCCCTGCTTCGCGGGAGTATGTGCTTTTTTTTTTTGGGTTATTTTTTTTTTTTTAATTTTTATGTTTATTTTTCTTCTTATTATTTTTTACTTCCGATTTCACTTTTGTTTTCGGGTTATTTTTTTTCTTCTTATTTTTTACTTCCGATTTCACTTTTTTTTTTTTTTTTTTTACTTCCGTTTTTTTTTTCGGGTTCCATTTTTCTTTCTTTTTTTTTTTTTTTTTCTTTTTATTCTTTACTTCCGAGTTACATTTTTTTGTGTTTTTTTTAACTTCCAGTTACATTTTTCTATTTCTATTTCTATTCTTTTTTTTTTTTTTTTTTTTTTTACTTCCGAATTACTTTTTTCTAATTGTTTTTTTTTTATTTCTTGCCTTTTTTCTAATTATTCATTTACTATTCACTGACAATTTTATTACCTGCTTCGCGAGAGTATGTGTTTTTTTTTCAGGTTATTTTTTTTTCGGGTTACATTTTTTTTTTGGCTTCTTATATTTTTACTTTCTATTTCACTTTTTTATCTCTTTTTTTTTTTACTTCCATTTTTTTTTCGGGTTACATTTTTTTTTTCTTTTTATTTTTTACTTCCGAGTTACATTTTTTGGTGTTTCTTTTTTTTAATTCAGGTTACATTTTTCATTTCTATTTCTATTCTTTTTTTGCTTTTTATTTTTTTACTTCCGAGTTACATTTTTCTTTTTTTTTATTCGTTTCTTGCTTTTTTTTATTACCTATTTTCTAATTTTTTTTCTTGCCTTTTTTTCTAATTATTTTCCCATTACAAAAGAGCTAAAACAAAATGGGTCATGTATTGTATTGTAGATTACTGCTCACGCACAAATAAAACCCTATGTACTGGATATTTGATCCGCTGCTTCGTGCCTACATGAGCTCGGTTTTGTTTTTTTATAAAGGAATTCTTTTTATATATTTGTTTAGTAGATATGACAAACCAGTGGTTGTGGCCAAGTGGTTCGCTTTGCGCTGAAAATTCAGCGCGCAGGAGTTCGAATCACTCAGCCACCAAAACTGACTTCAGTTGTTTTCCTCTTTTTTTTCTCTAAAATCCTGATTTTGGAAAATTAATGTATGGAAAAGTTGCTATCCTTTTTTTTTCCACTGATATATTTTTTTTCACTTTTTTTTTCTACTTTTATATTTTTTCTCCTTTTTTTCCATGACCGGGGTGTCCGGGTTAAGTTATGCGCAGCACAATTTTTGTTATAATATTTATTGAATATTATCGTCTAGGAATATATATAGGTAGATGAAAACATGACCTAGGATTTTTTAAATAAAAAAAATTAATATCAGTATTCTTAAATACATTTAATATAATGATATAATGAATAAATCGGATAACATAAAAAAAAATTCTCTTTCAATTTTAATTTTTTCCTCTTATTTAAAAAATTATGTCTTAAAAAAAATTACAATATTTTGGTTTTTAATATTTCAAATCTAATATTACTGGCAAAAAATACAACTTAATTTTTTTTAACACATTTACCTAGATTTCAAAAATATGCGAGTCACTTCCCGTTTCGATTACACTGTTCTTTTTAGACGGCAAATAAGTCATTATAGCACATATTTTTTTTCTTCCTAAAAACATATTACAATATTTTTATTTACAATGTGTCAGATCTAATATTACTGGGGGAAAAAGGCAACTTATAAAAAAAATATTACAAATTTACCTAGGTTATATACAATTAAAAAATATACGAGTCACTTCCAGTTTCGATTATACTGTTCTTTTTAGACGACAAAGAAATAATTATTGCACGCAAAAAAAATATGTTTATTTTTAAAAACACATTACAATATTTTTATTTATAATGCGTCAGATCTAATATTACTAAGGAATAAAAACAACTCATAAAAAAAAATGACAAATTTACCTAGGTTATCTACAATTAAAAAATATATGAACCACTTCCCATTTTATTTACTCTATAAAATATGTGATACTAATTATATATTTTAATATCTATTGAATATTATCGGCTATAAATATATATAGGGAGAGAGAAAAAATGGCCTACAATTTTTTCCTTAAAAAAATTTAATATCAAGATTCTTAAATACATTTAATATAATAATATAATTAATAAATCTTATAAAAAAAATTTCCCTTTGAATTTAAATTTGATACTCTTTTGTTTAAGTTTATTTCTTAAAAACAAATTTACAATATTTTCATTTTTAATATTCTAATATTACTGGGGAAAAAATTAAACTAAAAAAAAATTCACAAATTTACTTAGATTATCTACAATTAAAAAATATGCGGGTCACTTCCCGTTTCTATTCCTATTCCTTTTAAACAACAAATAAGTCATTATAACACGTAACAAAATTAAATTCATTTCTGGAAAAAATTTCAGTATTTTTATTTTTGATGTGTCAGATCTAATATTACTAGGGGAAAATGCAAATCAATTTTTTTTTTGCCAAATTTACCTAGGTCATCTACGATTAAAAAATATACGAACCACTTCCCATTTCGATTAAACTATTCATTTTAGGCGGGGGAAAAATTTATATGTTACATATTTTATCTATTATAATGTTACTGATTAAATATTTAAACAATTAATTACAGCATTTTAAAAATCAAGTAGTTTTCTACATAGAAAAAACCCTAACACAATGCGCGGGCAAACATACTAATTATACAACGCAAAAAACTCATTTCTAACATATTTGATCTATTGCAATTTCAGTAATTAAACATTAAAATAACTATATAGGGCAAAAAAAAATTAAGTTTATTTCTTGAAAAAAAAATTACAATATTTTTATTTATAATGTTTCAAATCTAATATTACTTAGGAAAAAAATGCAACTCATAAAAAAAAAATTATCTGCGTTATTTGTAATCACAAAATATACAAACCACTTTCCATTTCGATTATACAGATTTTTTCAATTATAATTTTACTAATTAAATATTAAAATAATAATTACAATATATATAAAAGCAATCAATTTTCTACATAGATAAAAAAGCCTCGGCGCATCGCGCGGGCATATCGCTCGTATCTCCTAATTAAGGACTTAAATTGTGGATGCTATGCTATACAACAAGACAGCACTGTGAGATCCCAAGTTTCATCCATCTAAATCGGCACTCTATGCAAAGATAAAGCCTCACTAACAAATAGGAAAAAGGTAGAAAATGATGGCTAACCCAAAACCAACCCCTTATTACCCATAATTCTAAGGAGATCATAATATAATTTTTGGCTTGTAATTCTAATTCTGTTTCAGATGATATTTTACTATACGTTGTTACTGAAATTACAAGTGATTTGATGGGAGAATAAAAACAAGTGTCTAATTTACTTGAATTATTAATTACATTTTATTATTATAATTATTAAATATTTAAAAGACTATACACACACACACACACATATTTTTTAAAGTAATTTCACAAATTGAAAGCAATATGAAAAACTTGTAACCAAACACTTGAAACTGCTTTTCATTAACCTCAAACTCAACTACAATTTTAACCAAACACTTTAAAAATTATTTTGAATCGCAACTAAAATACTTTTCATGAAACTGCTTTTTTAAAACCTTAACCACAAAAACAAAAACAATACCAAACACAGCCTTAACCGCTAGGTCAGCCTAAGTTTTATTTTATTGCACTGTCGTAGACTATCCATCATGATGAACAAAATTATTGAACCCATATGTATGCAATAAGAACCACACATCAATTATTTTTTTATTCAATACAACCGAGTTTGTTTTTATTAACGAGATTAAAATTATATTTTTATCTAAATTTAACTTGATATTGACTCAAAAAATTAAAAATATAAAATGAATATTCTTAACTAACAAAATCACTCCTTGAGATTAACACACATTGATTGAACCATGTAACAAAACCTAGTATTTTTTTTTTCAAGGTTTGGACAACCTCGACCCTCTTTTCTCAGTAAAATTCGAAGTCCCTCTCTACGTTGAGACGTGGAGTGTTAGAGCATCCATACTCTAGTCTAAAGTGAACAAAGAAGTTAAAAAGAGAAAAAAAAAAGCAATAGAAAATCTAAGGAAACAGAAAACAAGAGACAAAAAAGAAAAAGAAAAAAAGAAGTCCACATCACCTTCCATTGACAAAACATTTCCGCTGCTCCGTTCTCAAATCTTTCTTTCTAGTCGTTTTCTAATCACAACCGCCACCACCATGCCATCACGCCCAATCCCTCCTTTACTCCCACCCCAACCTCCCCCTTCCCACCCCCACCGTCACCACTCTACTGTCCTCATAGCTCCCCTCGCCGCAGCCACCGCTGTTGCCTTCTCCGTCCTCGTCCTCTTCGCCATCTGCTTCCGCAAAATCACTCGTAAACGCACTGTCCCTGCCGACTTCTCCAAACCCCCGCACCGATTCTCCTTCACCACTCTCCGCCGCGCCACGAATAACTTCTCCCCTTCTCTTCGCTTAGGCCAAGGTGGGTTTGGCTCAGTTTATCATGGAACTCTTCCTAATGCTTTCAACGTTGCTGTTAAAGTTATGGACTCGGGGTCTCTCCAAGGGGAAAGAGAGTTCCAAAACGAGTTGCTTTTTGCTTCAAAGCTTGATTCTTCTTATATTGTTGCAGCTTTTGGTTTTTCCTATGATAGGAAGCATCGTAGTTTGCTGTTAGTGTATGATCTTATGCAAAATGGGAACTTGCAGGATGCTTTACTTCAGAGGAAATGTGTGGAGTTGGTTGATTGGAATAAAAGATTTAACATTGCTGTTGATATTGCTAAAGGGATTGAGTATCTTCATAGTCTGGATCCACCTGTTATTCATGGAGATATTAAGCCTAGTAATATTTTACTTGATCAGAGTTTTAATGCCAAGGTTGCTGATTTTGGATTAGCTTGGTTGAAGATAGATAATAGTAATCAGAGTAACCAGAATGATCAGAACCCGTGTGAGGTTAAGGGGGGAGAGCGTGATAAAATAAATGACGGGATGGAGTTGAAAAGGGCTGAATTAGAGAGTAATAATGGAGGTGAAGATTATGGATCTGTTGTGGAGGAGACTGAGAGTGTAACTACTGGGTTTGATGAGTTTCATTTGGGGGTGGATCAGTCTCCGGTTTGTATGACTTCACCAGAGACTTTGGAGGCTGTGAGTGCTTCTCCGGAGGTTGGTGGTGTGGGGTTTTTTCTGGAGGGGAATTTGGATGGGGGTAGTATTGAGGGCGGGAAAGAATTGGTTAATGGGGAGAAGGGGAGTGGGAAAGGGACAGAGAGTGTGTCTCGAAAGGATTGGTGGCGGAAGCAAGAAAATGGTGGCGCCACTGCGGAGAACAGGGGAGTGAAGGATTATGTGATGGAATGGATTGGAACGGAGATAAAGAAGGAGAGACCAAATAGTGATTGGATTGGAGCTTCATCGTCATCAAATAGCCAGCCTGTTGGGAAACTAGATAAGAAGAGGAATCGAAAGAGATTGGATTGGTGGGTTTCATTAGATGATAATAACGATGAGAAGGTTTTGAAGAAGGAGAAGAAAAGGTTGCCGAGGGAATGGTGGAAGGAGGAGTATTGTGAAGAGTTAGAAAAAAAGAACAAGAAGAAGAAAAATAAGAGACAAATGGGGATGACTAGGGATGGCAATAATGGAGGAGAGGATTGGTGGCCAAGAGATGTGGAAATGTACGGTGAGAGAAAGAAGAAGAGGAGTAGAAGTAGAGGTAGCAGGGGCAGTATTGAATGGTTTAGCGGTGAGCTATTTAGAGGTAATCAGAATAGCCATGATTCTTTGAGCGGAGAGATACCAAAGAGTAGTGGAATCAGTAGTACACCAAGCATGAGAGGAACTGTTTGTTATGTTGCCCCTGAGTATGGTGGCGGGGGGAATTTATCAGAAAAGTCTGATGTGTATAGCTTTGGAGTTTTATTGTTAGTTCTTATTGCTGGGAGGCGTCCACTCCAGGTTACTACCTCGCCAAGGTCTAAATTTCATCGTGCAAATCTAATGCATTGGGCTCGTAATCTTGCCCGTGCTGGAAAACTTCTTGAATTGGTTGATACGTCTGTACAGTCTTTGGATCGGGACCAAGCTACATTATGCATCACCGTTGCTCTTATTTGTTTGCAAAAGTCACCTGCTCGCCGTCCCTCAATGAAGGAGGTTGTGGGGATGCTCTCTGGAGAGTCACAGGCGCCTCAATTACCAACTGAATTTTCTCCCTCGCCTCCCACGCGGGTCGCTTTCAAGTCCAAGTCACACAAGAAGGTTCGGTAAGCTATAATGTCCAAAATTGATCTCCATGAGCAGCAGTATATTGCTTATGGATGATACCATTATAGGTGTAAAGAAAAATGTCATCTTTAAATGAAATGATTAGAACTTTGTTTTACTTGCTCCTGTGGATGCTGGTATGGCCTACCAATCCGCTGCTAATATCATAATGTTCTCTAGTCATTATAGATTCGCAACAGCAAGATACCCACTTAATTTCTTCTTCAACGACGAGTTTCAGAAATGCTATCAATGCTTGATTAGGCTTTTTTGATATAGGCCATGTTTTCACCACCAAGGCTATCCTAGTAACTTTCATCTGGTTCTTCGGATTCGTATAAACAACTTCCTTATCCTTTTTGGCGAATTTAGCTCCAGTAGTTGCCCCCTCCTGTCTGCCACTTTTTATAAGTTGGCCAAGCAATTATAGCCAAAGGTATTCGTATAATCTGTAGTTTCAGCTACTAACTATATCAATATTCTTTGTTTGGTGTGGGCAAGGATGCCAGTGCACTGTTTGTTCCAGATGTAAGTACCTTATCGCTGTACCTGGTCAATTGCAAAGAAAAAAAAGAAGAAAAAGGAAAACAAATGCACTTGTATACCAAACTTCTAAGATGTGGGAACTTAGGAGCTCTGCATGCTGGTGTTTAATTTGATGATTTATGGCTCCTTGTCATGATATGAGACCATTCAATCATCATTAGGCTTGGATTTATTTATTTGTGCTGGTAATTTGCTTGTTTTCTCCAAATTATCAAGGCAGGCTTGAATTATCAGCCATAGCAGTTGATATAATTGCTTTATTGGTAATTGGTGAACATTTGCATTTCAATATACCTT
The DNA here is from genome assembly GCA_009078335.1 of Salix brachista. Classification (NCBI taxonomy): domain Eukaryota; kingdom Viridiplantae; phylum Streptophyta; class Magnoliopsida; order Malpighiales; family Salicaceae; genus Salix; species Salix brachista. The sequence continues at coordinate 17,779,217 of CM018586.1, forward strand.
GCCCCAAAAGATGCAGATTTTAGCCACAAAGTATATGGGAGAAACGTGAGAGATTACCAGATAGGTAAATCCAAATTGCTACAGGTATATATCATGGGTGGAAAAACTCTCCACTGCCCTTCTGAATGACGTTTGGCAGTTTTGACTTTTGAGAGATGGGTCGAGGCTTTTTAATATTTTATATTGAGTGGCAGGTAAGGCGGCAGATGTTGCTCACATCCAAACCCAATATGAGAAAATGAATTTGATCCTCTGTGAACCCCCCCCTGTAAGATTCGGCCACAAAATAGTTCATTGCTTATATTATCAAGGCTTCTTTTCTAGCATGGCGAAGGCAAGGTTTCACTTTTCACATCACTAGCTAGGAATGCATACATTATTGGGAACACTATTCGGGGCAAGACAATTCAGCGTTGTTGTAGAAAGATTTTGATCGATCCATTTTACCAATCAGAACTCTTTTCAAGTTTATGTTTTCATCTGATATACTTTGTCTGACATGATAGATGCACATTGCCTTGCCAGTGTTTGGAAGAGTTATACTAAACGCTCTCTATTTGATTATTGGAAGAGTGTAAGATTGACTCCTGCATAAATCTGGAGAAAACATTTTAAGTGCGCTGACGGGCAGCCTTAATTGCAGCTACAACTCATACTAGAACATGTACAGGAAGAAGAATTGTATTGGATCGTGCCTTTTTCGTCGATTGAATGTGGTTTTATAGCATTTAGGTGTTCTTACTTTATTTCCTGTAGTTGATGCTGTTTTTCTACTCTGTTTCGTCCATCATTGTTTCCTTATTTCTTACCACAACCGTCAAGTTTAGCAGTATACATTTGTTTACCGTTCTCTACGGTGCTGCTTCGGGAGAAGCGAAACTTGTGAAATCACCATGATGGAGGTGGAGCAAAGCTAAACCATAGTTATCAAACTACCACCTGGTCGAGCTTGATGATTTGATCAAGTTGACCAGGTTTTAATTTGAACTAATTTTGATATTAACTCGGTTAAATTATGAATTGATGTATCATCAGGTTGATAAATCTAATCTAAATTGCCCGTTGAATCAATATACTGCTGTTTTGGATTATATAAATTAGAATCATAACTCAAATATGTGAATTGATATGATAATTATGTGGATCGGGCTCATTTTCTAAGAAGACTCTGTATCAGACAGAGACAGACAACCACTGAAACACTTGACGCTGATAATTTGGACAAGACAGGCTGCTTGTATTAGCTGTTGGCAATTGGGTAAGAACTGATACTTAGCCCAACAAAAATGGCCCAGTTAATTCTGACAATCCATGGGATACAATAAGCCCATTTTGACAAGTGTGCTGCCTGCCAGCAACTTGCTTTAAAAAAAAAATATTTTATAATTATAATTAGGGATGAGAATTTAATCCAGTTCATATTATTTTTTATGGGATCATTTCAATTTAATCCACTTGCTCATTATCTTTTTCCATGCCCGTGTAAAGAAACGAGGAGGTTATGTATTTTTTCCCGATGCAACACGTGGAGATAGGTTATTTATATTTGTAAGATACTATTTGGTTATTATTATTTCATCATATAGAAAACAATAAGTAAAGGAAAATAAAATATATCTTTATGTACTTTTACTCTAAAAACATATAAACTTATTTTGAAACTATCTTATAAATGATTTTTTTTATTTTTTTCCTCCAATCAAATATATTTATTTTCTTATCCTCCTCATTTCATTTATCCTATGAACTCAACCGAACCCAACCTAACCTATAAACTCCTTAAACAACAGGATTGTTTGCATGTTGTGGGTGTATGTGTATATATATATAATATATAAAAGAGTAATAACTTGTATTAGAACCCTAAAAAGTCCGACAGCACTATCGCGATCTATAATTGCAATCAATATTTTATATATTTTTAATGATTTTGTTTTCCATGTGTTCAAGTTTCCTCGATTCCATTGAAAAGGGAAAGCAAAGAAGAAAAGGAACTAGTGTGTGTTGAGGCCCATGGTGCAACCTAAAGCTTCAATCATAGCCGATCAAAATCATCACAGAATCTTTATATATATTCCAATAAAATCATTTGCTTCCTTATCTTTAATCTCATTTGCTCGTCCCAAGCGGTGAAGCACCAAAAGATTTTCTTTCTAATTAATAACATTTTGAACAACTAAGCAGCTTATAAAAAAACCAGACCGGAGAATAAAATCCTTTGCAATATGGTTGTTGGGATTGTTTCTACCTTTGCAATATATATATATATATATGTTCGGGATGCCATATTTTAACTTTGAACCGAGATCCAAATAAATCTTAAGAAAGAAAAAAGAAAAAGGGAGGTTAAACGACATGGGCAGTCCATCATCAACGAATTCAATGCCTGAAAGGATCTTGTTTATGCTAGCTTTTCATTATAACCGACCGAGCGTTTATAATTGAAGTTAAACCTATTTTTTATTTTATAAAATTTGTTTTTTTAATATTTTTAAATTATCTTGATATGCTATAAAAAACATATTATTTTAAAATATATTTAAATAAAAAAATATTTTAAAAATCAACCAATATTCCATTTAAAAAGCACACATAACACGATTAATTTCTTTTATCAAGAAAAGAATGGTTAAGGACGAGTATCAAACTATGAAGTACATGGTGATGCATATAATCGGATATGAACACCATGGGAACTCGTGGAGGCAGCTTTATCCAGACCCAAAATTATTGTAATTGGATCTGGCACAAGTCATAAAAGCACGGTTTAGTATTGTGTTTTCAAAATATTTTTTTTTTTAAAACTTTTTTATTTTTTATTTTATTTTAAATTAAATTTTTTTGATATGTTCAAAATATTTTTTTTTTTAAAACTTTTTTATTTTTTATTTTATTTTAAATTAAATTTTTTTGATATGTTTAGATGATGTTCATGTGCTGATATCAAAAATAATTTTTTAAAAATAAAAAAAATATTATTTTAATATATTTTCAAATAAAAAATATTTTCAAAAACAATTTCAATTACCTTTCCAAACTATTACAATTTCACAAAGACATTGCAATTTGACTCACCTACCTGGTCAGGGCACAATGACCTAACCAACACTAAATTAATCATAAATAATGTTATAACCTATAATAATTAATAAAATGCACATGTTATAACTACTTGTCCTTAGAGAAAGAGGGGAAGTAGAAAAAAATAAGAAAAATCTTTTTCCAACTCACAGCTAGTGGTGATAAGATTCAGATAAAAAATGTAATTAAATATTTTTTCATTTGTAGTTATTCTATTTAACACATAATTTGTCTTCTATCAACCGGTTTTGTTTCCATTTTTATCCGTGCTACTCAGCTCCTCTCGATCCACCATTAACGCCACCTTGATGTTCTCTAAGGGATATGCACATTAAGCAAACAATGCCCTCCTCTTTCTTAGAAAGATATACATGATTTGAAAGCCAGATTCGAGCTCTTAGCTTGCTTGCTTCGAGGCGCTCGAACACACTCTTAGATCTTGAATAACAGTAGACATTAGGGTAGCAAACTTTCATCTTTCATGAATAACAGTAGATTTGTGTTCTCTCTTGCCTATTTTCAATCTTTCATGAATTTTCACCTAGCATGACTTCTTTAGTGTTGTAGAATAATATAAATCATATTCTATAGCCTTACTTAACAGTTTAAATTTTTAGATAAAATGGTTCCTTAAGATGATATCAGAACTTTGTTGACCCAGCAGTCACGAGTTCGAATCTCACCACCCCCATTCTATTTGATAAAAATAAAGCATGAGGCTGTGTGAATCTGTGCAAGTTTCAAGCCCAAAGAGTTTTCATTTGAGGGTGTGTGTTAGAGAATAATATAAATCATATTCTGGGACCTCACATAACTGTTAAGGAACCATCTCACCTAAAAGCTCAAGCTGATAGGTGAGACCCCATAATATGATTTATATCATTCTCTAACATACCTCCTCAAGTGAAAGCCCTCTGGGCTTGAAACTTGCATATAGGCCCACTCTACCTTGTGCTTGATTTTTATCAAATAGAATGGGGGTGGTGAGATTTGAACTCATGACCGCTGAGTCAACAAGGTTCTGATACCATGTTAAGTAACCATCTCACCTTGGTGCCTCACTTATAAGCTTAAGCTTTTAGGTGAGATGATTTCTTAACATGGTATCAGAGCCTTGTTGACCCAGCGGTCACGAGTTCGAATCTCACCACCCCCATTCTATTTGATAAAAAATCAAACACAAGGTAGAATGGACTTGTGTGCAAGTTTCAACCCCAAAGGGCTTTCACTTGAGGAGGTGTGTTAGAGAATAATATAAATTATATTATGGGACCTCACCTAACAACTTGAGCTTTTAGGTGAGATGGTTCCTTAATACTAACGACTTAATTTTTTAGGTAAGATGATTCTTTAACAATTAGATAGTGAAATTCATATCCATTAAGCAATTCAAGCATTTTCTGTTAAAAATATTTTTCATGGGATCATAACTCCTGAATAGCATGATAATTCGCACTTGTTAAGAGATTTCATGTATGATTATCAAAAAAATCCTTTGTTTTGAAGTGAACCCATGTCATATGCCCCCTTTTTTTTTTGGGTGAAATGGAAGTCTATAGTTAAAAGAAATGTCGTCGTTTTCCATACATCATAGTCTTGATAAGTGTTGTGAGTACAATTATCTTAGTATTAAATGCATAAGATAGTTGGCAAATCACATTGCTTATTGATGTAGACAAATTAACGTGTTTCATTTCCTACCCATAACTCCTAGTCAACCAACTTATTGCTCTAATCAGACGGATACTAGGTCTCCAAATCAATAAAACCATGCTACAATGGACGGCAAAGATAATCATTCCATTGAGAAGTCGCTGGAGAACAAAACCTAGTTTAGCTCACAAGTGCGAAAGCAAATGAGTGGATTTACTTTCGTACAAAGCTACAGTTCCTGATCAAGGAAGAACAGCTTTAACAATCACCAATCATCTCTCTTCTTGTTGATTTTTTATTTTCAAGGGATCTTTGGCAAATCAGGGCCATAGAAGATCACAGACCCTAACAAACGTATCTTCTTCTTTAATCTCCATTGCCACCTTACACAAAGAAAACTCCCAAGTCTTAGAATTTTCTCTCTCTCAATGTTCCCTTTACACCAAGGTGGCGAGCTGTGCTTCAAGATTTCCCCCAGTCCACACCGACAAGACAATATCCCACAAGATCTGATTCCTGCTCAATATGCTGAAATCCATGGAAGTGATATGATCACCAGTATGGAGAATGGTCGGCGGCGAAATTTAACTTCTATGGACAGTAATGAGGTTGCTAGAGATAACAAGAACAATAGTATGAAGAAGATGATGCATAGGGTTATTGAAAGACAAAGGAGGCAAGAAATGGCAATCCATCATGCATCCCTTCGAGCTTTACTTCCTCTTGAATTTATCAGGGTGAGAAACCTTCAATTTTCTTCTATTCCTTCCTTTGACAGGCCTTGCTTACTGTTTTTTTTTTCAAATGTTCTTGGGGTTCCATAATTAGGTTACTAGGGTTTGTTTGGGATTTCAGGGAAAGCGTTCGATATCGGATCACATGAACGAGGCAGTGAATTATGTAAAGTACCTCCAAAAGAAGATCAGAGAAATTAGTGCCAAGAGAGATGGGTTAAAGAAACTCTCCAATTCCAGTTTCGTTGCCTCACCAAGTGGAAGTTCTAACAAATATTCTTCAAGTTCACTAGCTCTCCATCCATATCCAGGTGGTATTGAGATTACGTTTGATAGTGATCATTTAATGGGGCGGGACTTGCCCCTATCAAAAGTATTGCAAGTGTTGGTTGAAGAAGGAATTTCTGTCATTAACTGTGTTTCCACCAAAGTGAATGAACGATTGTTCCACTCTGTCCAAACTGAGGTACAATCCATTGTTATCAACAATAACAAGGCTTAGGGTTTTATGTTTATGCTCTTAAGTTGTTTTCTAATCCCAAGAACAGCTTATAAGCTTCAGTTGTAATGTTTTCTTTTCCACAGGTCAATGATCCTACATGCTTAAATTTATCCGAGCTGCGGCAGAAATTAACCCTACTAGTTTCTTCAACAAGTGATTTGTCCAAGTAAAATGTTGTCCTAGCTTCTTGGATTGCCATCTTGCACTGTAACACTATTCTAAACACTTTTCTCAACTTGGTTGTGCTTTTGAGAATCAAAGTGCTTTTACTCGAAGTATTCTGTAAATAATTTCTCTTAAAGGCTACTTGGGTGGCACTCTACGCATTCTTATTTATGTGTTCAATTCAATGGGCGGCCATGCTGTTCTTGATCTTTCCTCCATGCAGTACACCAGAAGTGTGCTGTAACTTGGATGCCTTTTCCATTGCACAATTTGATGTTTTATTTGGCAAGAAACTTGAAGGATTTCACTTGTAATTGCGAGTGCTGATCATTGCATTAATACGAAATATATTTTCTGCTTGATTTTATTTTTATTTTTGTGTGAAAAACCTGTGATTCTGAGGACTAGATTACTGGTGAATGAATTTAGGAATAAAGGGAGAAGATTTATTTTCTTTTCCCTATCATCATATTCTGAGGACACAATATGGGAATTGATTTGTTGTTTAACCAAAACAAATATAGTGTTGGGTCATAGACTTGATCTGTATTCATGGAATCATTGCATGAGATTTCCTTTTCCTAATTACATCATTTGATGATAACATCAATTTCTCTTCTTCTTATTTTTCTTTGTATTCTACAACTATATGGCCATTTACTCATTATTTCATTAGTAATTAAGAGTATTGCAAGTCCATTTGAGCTTATAAATTAAAATCTATTAAAGAAAATCCCCAAGGGGTGAAATTGCCTCAACATTCTTGGTTCCAAGAATTCATACTTCAACATACACGGCCATGGTTTATATAATTGCTCTCTAAATTTCCCGTAACTTTTCTCGTTTGATCTATATAAACTCTGCTTGTTATATATATATCAGTTAGTCAACTTTGTAACTTAACTTTAGTAGCTCTACTTTTGTTAATCTCTCCATTTCTATCTAACTGAATTGTTCCTTGACTTGCCAATTTTTTTTATTGTATTTACTTTGATTGCATAGCAGATATAGCATTCAAATACTAACATCAATCTTGAAATTGGCATGCTATCTCTGTTATCGTAAAAATAGTTGTGGTTTAGCTGTAAGGCATAATGACGTACAGATTTGGTGTGCCACCAACCGGCCGGCCGGCAGCCAGCTGGGTGGGGGCATGTACCACGGTTTATAGGTCGCATTAAAGCCCTCCGTTCTTAAATACCCACATAATGGGATCTACCTGGTGGGATGTCTGCTAAAAAAGATCTACACCTGTTAAAATCTACATATTGTATTCTTAGAAGATCTCCCATTGCTTGAATTTTTGTGGTTAAGGGCGCCTAGCAACCTCCCTGCATGGAATATGATTATTGAAATGGTGATGGCATCTATCCTCGTGCTGCATGCAAACCCCAACCCCATTTGCATTTTGACAAGCAACATTGTATACTGATCCATATACAGGTGTTATTATGCAATGAGGTGACACTTTAGTCCCTTAACTATCATGGTGATCAATTTCATCGTTGAGGGGTGCATGTGGTTTGGTGTTAGTATATGGGGGAGCTTAAGTCTCGGGTTCGACTTTTATCCTTGAATGCGGATTACCTAACAAAATTATAAATAATAGGATAATTTCATTTCATTTTGTTTATGTTATCTTCTTGAGTTAATCTATGAATACAAACAATTCCTCCAAAAAATCTCTAACACATAATCGATATAACATTTTATTTTATTAATTGTTGCATCTATAAAATATAAATTGTGGCATCTGCTTACAAACATTTTTAGTAGGATATATCTTTGTAGGCAGTACATGCTCTCATCTCTCATCTCTCTCTCCCTCTCTCTCTCTCTCTCCCGATGAAATTTACAGAAAATGGAACATGTTTTCTCTGTAAACTTGAGTGGAGAAAAAATGGTATTTTCTTGTTGAATCTTATCAAAGATCGATCCTATCATGTCTAAAAACGGCATGGCTATATATCTGGATTTCCTTTAGAATAGACTGGATGCCCCAGCGGTTGTACTTCCAATAATTGTATATTCATGCAGTGCCTCCGAATTTAATTAAAAAAATAAAATGATGAGATTAAAATATATAAGCAATTAATCAATAATAATAATCTAATATCGTACAAGGAACTATATCAATAAACACAATTTAAGATATGGAGTAGGCTCTATGAACATATATATGCAAATCGTTGAATTTATAATACGCTCAGATGAAAAGTTCGAAATTTAATGACAACAAAATAACAATAATTAATCTCGTAAAAGTAAAGTAAATAGTCAATTTATTCATAATAAACGATAATTAAGAGCTGTCATTGTTAAGGAACCATCTCAACTAAAAGCTTAAGCTTGTAGGTGAGGCCCCAGAATATGATTATATTATACTCTAACACACCCCCTCAAGTGAAAGCCCTTTGGGCTTGAAACTTGCACAGGCCCACATTACCTTGTGCTTGATTTTTTTTATCAAATAGAATGGGGGTGGTGAGATTCGAACTCGTGACCGCTGGGTCAACAAGGCTCTGATACCATGTTAAGGAACCATCTCAACTAAAAGCTTAAGCTTGTAGGTGAGGCCCCAGAATATGATTATATTATACTCTAACAGTCATGATAAAAATTGCATTTTAAAAGTAAGTGAAAATTGCATTAACTAAAATTAATGTTGTAATGTCATAAAAATATTGTAGCTGCAAACATTCTATTGAAGTAATTTCTACGTACATGATGCCTATCCGGGTCAGCTTACGCGCATCTCAACTATTTCCCGGACCCATTGAATATCCTGTAAACCCAATGAACATTTAAGGCAACGCGGGGATGACAGGCGTACCTGACAAGAGTCGAACCATAGTATCGGGAAAGGAGACACCCTCATTTACCGCTGGGACAGACCCTTGCTGGTAATAATGCCTATAATTCTTAATCAGCTCTGCATAACTTAGTTCCCACTTGTTTTCAACATAACTAAAAGAATAAGGTCAAAATGAATTTTATATTTAAGACATGCTCTTTATAAAGATTTTTAGTGAAAATGACAACCACCATATTTCCTTACAATCGTTTTCTGTCTGAATTCAAGACAAAATTTACTCACGTACGAAGATATATGCCTCATTAGTTTGGAGGAAAAAAAAATTAGTCGTCGCTGCAATTTATCTCTTGTAATCATTGAGAAATAAAGCAGTTTAACACTTTCAATTCACACCTGCAAGTATCATATTTCATTTCCACATCATTTTTTAAAGACCACCTTTAATACTTTATGTGAAAACACCATTTCATATATATATATATATATATATATATATATATATATATATATATATATATATATATATATATATAATTATTTGATTTCAACAAGTAAGAATTGATCCAACCTAGTTGAATTTAATTGTTGCTTAAAAATCTTGCAACTTTTGGCCACAATTTCTTTCTTAAAAAATACATGTGATATTTTCAGGAAAAAAGTAAACGCTATTAAGTATAAGATAATGTTTTTTTATCTTTAAAGTTTTAATAAGTAAACGATCATTTTATTCATTTCTATTCCATCAAATTAAATTAAAAATTAAGTACAAGATAGCGGTAATAATAGTGCATCTATTTGAGTTTTAAATTCAAAGGATTTTCACAAGTGTATTAAAAAATAATATAAGATTATAGTTAGAGTTTAATTAATGACTTAGTAATAAGGCAAATTAATACCATCCAAGATTTTCTTAATTAAAAAATTATCCTTTTTTTTTTGTCTCTTGCAAACTAAGGATGGTGCCACAATTAGAATATGCATAACTAACTTTTTTTGATACAGGAGAAGAAAAAAAAAGGCGACCACAATCTGCCTCAACTGCTAATCGTGCAGTGTTTTTATATGCAACGATTTGATTATCCATCCCCTTCTTCCTACTATAATAAAAAAATAAAATAAAACTCTTCCAAACCCTTTCAAATTTCATGAAAAATAAAATTCTCACAAATCTTTAATAAAATAATTAAATAGAGGCGTGGATTAATATTAGTGCACAAGATTTTGTCAGAACATCTCATTTATCAAAAAAATAAAATAAAAAATGAGCACAAGATTTTGTTTAATTAATCACATATAGTGTAGAGCCAGGCAACATTTTGGGTGATCTGGAATGGAAGCTGAAGGTAGGTTTCGTCTCTTTCTATGAAAAATATATAAGGAAAGTTGGTGGTACAACTCATCCTTGACCACTAGGCACTAGTTATAAAGCCCACTGGTTTCTCCTTGTAATCATCGTAGTATTTATTATTTCTATCTTAATTTTTGCATGTTCTACCAGTGATTCATGAAGATGGTTGTAACTTTCTTTTTTTAATTTTAATCCACAATTTTCAAGTTGTGTACCTTGCTCCTAACCAAAATAAATAAATAAATAAATAAGAAAAGCTGCGTAATTTATTTATTTATCTTTTAACCCAAGCCTGTCATATTGATAAGAAAAATCATCCATGCTCATGGGTCCTCAAAGCACACACAAGTATTTTACACAAATTGTAATTAATTACATATTTTTTGTTAACAAATATTTATGAACCATGTAAGTACAAAAATATTTTTCACTAAAAAATGCGACACTTGCATGCTAGAATAATTAATATTATCTTTCATGAGATTGCTCAATCCCATTATTTATCATCATATATGATGTGGGTGGACCATTAAATTGAGGAAAAAGAAAACATTGCTTGCCATTTATTCTCCAATCAATATACTATAACACATGCATCGCGCTGACCATGATCGAGTCTTGGCACCAAAACAAGGGAAATAATCGGGTTCAAAGTTTATATTTGTATTTGGATTCCAATATAACACTCCATCAAGTTTCAATAGGCAATCACTGATCAGCCTCGAGTCATTTTCAATCCTACTCACCAAAATGTTTAACGTCTTACGAAATTGAGCTGGTTCATTGTTAACTAGGATTCGTGTCTAAAATCAAAACAATTTGTCTTCCCTAAACATAAAGTTGAATAATCATTCTTTTTTTGACAAAATGTCCTAGGCTATTTACTTTTTCCTTTCATATTTCACCAGAGTCCCCATTTATTATGCATGAGCCAAACATGCTGGTCCACCAAAATGTGAACGCTATGGAGTTGCCATTTCTCCAGTGCCAAAGTGAAAGCGCCCCACAAACCAAGCTTTTGGACACGTTTTCTCTCCATCTTGACTGTAATTAAGGTTTTTCTCAGTGGGAAATCTTGTTCTATTAGACTACTGATCAAAGGATCGTTTCGAGCAACCGTATCCATTTCTTTTATGTCCGATATTGCTGCTGCAAGATATAGCTTAAAATCCTTGATTAGTTAGTCTTTATTCAATGTTTCCATTCCAGCAAAGTGGTGATGAATTTTGGCCCCAAATCTCCTTTCATCCCTACCAAGAAGATATTGATCAAGATCAGCATCTGATCTTGGGCCAAGATTCCCTTCATGGAATTAGTAACCTAACCAGCTCGTCAGTGGAAGAAGTCCTGCAGGGACATACAGCATTAGCAACTTCAAATGCTAATGATGGTACTGGAAATCTTGGATGTGAAGAGAAGAAGGTTGATCGAAAGGAAATCGAACGGCAAAGGAGGCAACAAATGTCCACTCTTCATGCCTCACTTCGAAACCTCCTCCCTCTTGATTCAATCAAGGTAATGAAACTGTTTTGCTGTACTTTATTTCTTCCTTCATTATGTAGATTTACTAGCTAGGTTTTCACAAATTTGGCAGGAAAAGAATATTACAGATAAAAAAGAAAACAAATATTTGTGAGAAATGACTACCCTAATTAACATGTTTAAACATATATATTGTCTCAATGGCTACGTACTCTTTCTCTTGAGGTAGATCTTGCACATAATCATGCTTTTAGGTTTTTTCTTGATACTGGGAAGTCTTGCAGGGAAAGCGCTCAATTTCTGATCACATGAACGAGGCTGTGAAATATATTAAGCATCTAAAGAGAAACATCCATGAGTTAAGTGTCAAGAGAGATAGGCTCAAGAACTTGCCTAGCTCAAGTACTTCTGAGCAAGGGACTGAGATTTCAGACCATAATTTGCTGGACAGTGTTACTGTCCGCCATTATTTGGATGGAGTGGAGATTGTTTTAACTAGAGGCTCTGGAGAGGAAGGGATTCGTCTATCAAGAGTGCTAGAATCAGTGCTTGAAGAGGGATTTGATGTTGTCAGATGTACTTCAACCCGAAAAGGTCAAAGGCACTTTACCACTATCCATTGTCAGGTATCGCAATTGCCAAAGTTCATTTCTTTCTAAGTTTCGTGATCGAATTAAATTTGCTTTAACTGTACTGCTGGATCCAACATTCAGTCTTCCATTGGTGAATTTTCCTTGCAGGCAAGCAATCTGAATTACATAGATGCAGATGGGCTGCAGAGGAAGCTAATTGATGTGATCTCATCATTACCAAGATACGACGAGTGATTGGCAACATTACACACTGCATGCGTTGAAATGACTCATATCTTCTCTCTTTTGCTCATTAATATTGGCTTGTTTATGAACCCTAGATTTAAATTAGTTGTGCTGATATATGCTAGCTTGCTGCAACTATATGTTTCAACTTTGCAGGTTAAATTCTTTTGATAAGACTTGTCGTATCAAATCTATGAACTCTTTGCAAACTGTGTCAGTAGAAGAATTCAGGTTAAACCGGTAAGACCACTAACATAAAACAGCAAAGGCTGATCTTCATGGGAAGCGAACACTCAGGAGTGACTGAGTATGAACCTAAAAGGCCACAAGTTTTTTTCTTGAGATTGGGATCTTCAGATTTGGATCTTCTCACGTTCCTGAAACACGACTGATCATGCTATAAAATCTGCATTTTTGAATGTTTCAATCCATGGTAAAGTTTTGATCTCATACATTGATAATTAATAGCTATTAAAATATGAGAAGTTAATTGAATGGAAGATAAAATCCGTTTTCAGTGGTTAAGATTTTATTAGGAGCACGATCTATTATGTTTTGACAAACTGGTTGATTGGGATGGAGGTTTTTTTTTTTTTTTTTTAAATTTTTTTATCTTGTTATCGTGTGTCCTCTTGGTTTAAAGCCTGTGATCAAAACTTCACTTACTCGGGAAGTAATCTATTTCGTAGTGCAACAGGGATTCAAGCCTATATGAACTATGATCAAAGGAACAAAAGATACCCCTGAAAGACATTATTATTTTCCTATTGTTAGAGAATAATATAAATCATATTATGAGGCCTCACTTACAAGCTTAAACTTTTAGGTGAGATGGTTCCTTAACATGGTATCAGAGCTTTATTGACCCAGCGGTCACGAGTTCGAATCTCACCATCCCCATTCTATTTGATAAAAAAACAAAGCACAAAGTGATGTGGGCCTGTGCAAGTTTCAAGCCCAAAGGGCTTTCACTTGAGGGGGTGTGTTAGAGAATAATATAAATCATATTATGAGGCCTCACTTACAAGCTTAAACTTTTAGGTGAGATGGTTCCTTAACACCTATGTTCTACTTTTTATTCTTTTCGTATTTTATTTTCATCTTTTATTACTTCCAATTTGTACTCTTCTAGCTTTTAGCTTAATGGCTTTTTTTTTCTATTAAATTTGCTCGATTATCATTACAAAAAAACAAGGTTGAGATTTTGAGAACTATCCGAACTTCAAACATAGCCATATCAACACCAGAAAACCAAAGAGAATTTCACCAAATTGCTAACAAAGTACTCCCAATGCATTATCACTTGAACCCTAATTTGGCATAGGGTACCTTGCAACCCAAATAAAGAACTCCAATCGACATCTAACAAATTATCCTTTCCTGAATTTTAACGAGATTAAAATTCTTGTCCCTACGTAATAGGATCCTAATCCCTACAATTTTTCATGATGGCCTCGTAAGAATCAAACACAACACACTAAAACATTTTGGATTATATGAGATATCAAAGCCAAAACTACCAAATCACCAACAATTCAGGGCATCTTCCATGTGATTATCCTTTTTATATAAGATTTTTTTTTAGCCAAATGGTCAAGCAAATTGTTAATAAATCATCTCACCTAAAAGTTCAAGCTATTAGGTGAGGTCACAGATATTATTCTCTAACACCCCTTCTTGAGTGAAAGCATTTTGGACTTGAAACTTGCACAGACCCACATTACTTTGTGCTTGATTTTTATCAAATAGAATGGAGGTGGTGAGATTCGAACTCGTGACCGCTGACTCAACAAGGCTCTGATACCATGTTACGATACTATCTCACCTAAAAGCTTAAGCTATTAGGTGAGGTCCCAAAATATGATTTATATTATTCTCTAACACAAATAACCTAATGAGTTATAAATAACATATGCAAGGGAGTGACATGTAGAAAATATTGCCAAATATGATACACGACCATAAATTAACACAAAGCTAAAGTCTCTTAAAAGATGAAAGGAAAACCCTAATTCTAGATCCAACAATATAAGACTACTTAAAAACATATAACATTAAAACCCCAACACCATTAAAGAATCATAGAACATCAACCCTCCTAAAAGGAAAAATCAAATTCTAGGCTAGTAAAATATACTTGTAACTCAGCCTCATCAGTCATTCATCAGGATGTGGATAAAAGAATATCATATTCATGCTACAATCTCACTTTGTATATTAACCCCTTGTTTTGTAAAAGCATATGCTTTATAATTGCCTTCCCTTAAAATATAGGAGTAAGTCATCGAACCCAAACAAAATGAGAATTTATAAGCAAGGTTGAAAAACTCTCATTTTTATATACCTTCATTAGTTTTGGTATACCTCTAGGGAGAGATGTAAAGTGTTTTACTAAGGTTTTTTTTATAGCTAGTATTGATTTACTTAGTTATTTCTCTAATATATAAGTTGAAAACTTGCTAACTTGTGTCTTCAATTATGTCAAATTATAATAAGCATCATGTAACATCTAGTGGTTGATCTTACTATGCAATGATATTAAATATGAGTTTATTGAACCTAATTGGATCTCTCATGAAGGATTGTCTCAAAGTTTGTTAACTCTCTATAAGGTTTCATATATCGAAGAAGAATTGGGTTCATTATTACAACTATATAGAGTAATCAAAGCCTTTGAATTATCCTCTTCATGGATCAAGTTTATTTTTCAGCCTTTATAGGAATTAAAAATTCAAGTGAGGTTGAACCACTTGTTATAATTAATTTATAAAGGAATTAATTTTTTAGAAGGAATTTCATATTTAGTTTGATTTTGCCTTTTTTTGTTAATTGGATGGACAAGCATCCTATAAGACCTTGGAAATATTTTGACTTATTCATTCATGTTTTAAGATATTATTTTGGGCTTTGTCTCTCAATATGATATTATTTTGTGTTTTTTTCTACCTTATTGTAATATTTGAAGATAAACAAATCATATTGCTAACAATCTTGCCAAACAAAGAGTTAATAGAGTAAATGAGTTTCTTGCTTGGTTTTGATGTCACTCTTTTTTACTTTGCTTCATCCAAATAGATTATTTTGGTTACTATGATATTGAGGGTATTTATGAAGATTAAATGAGTTTTCTTAATGCTTTTGATGGGTGGTTTGAGTTATAGAAGAAGATGGGGATTTAGACTTACAGTTGATGAATAAATGACAACTTTAGTTATTTATGATGGATTTATTTTAGGAGTTGAAGCTTTGTTACTGTAACTTGTAGCAATTTAATCGACAAGTTTTATTTTTTACTAGATAGTCGTGCTCATCAATTTGTGGTATGTTGGTATTCTTAAATTTATTATTTCATTGAATCTTTTCTTACTTTTTTTTTAATTTTTTATTTCTAGAAAACATATAATACCAGTTGAAGGAGAAATATGGGGACAATCTTTTGACCCATCCAGATTTTAATATGGGTGTGTGGTTAGAGACAGGTATGTCCAGTGGACCCGAAGGAATCGAATATACAGACTCTATAACACTACGACTGAGCATTTATGATCGACTCATAGTGTTGAACATCCTTCAAATCGGTTCCATTCACATAAACTCTAGAGTTCCAGGCGGCTGTGGTTGAGAAAGTACATGATGAGACAACCTGATTTCATGTTGAGACGATCGCACTGTGATGAATAGTTATGCAGATATAATCATATTGCTATAGATGGATCAAATGTTAAGTTTTGGAGTGTGGAGAATAATGATGCTTATAGAGTAACCTGTCCTCTTTTTTCTTTCTCGCTTTGGAAGCATTGGATGCCTCCTAAAGTTGATGTTTGCCTTTGGTTAATGCTTCAAGGTAGTCTCAACAAGAGAGGATCATATTATTCGCCACATTGTTGAATTTCGTTCATTTTGTGTGAAATTGAATCAATTAATTATGTATCCCTTTCATTGTAACTTTTTCACAGTTATCATCCTTTTAATGTTGTTTTAATAACACATCCCGATTACTATCAATATATATTGAAAAAATATTTGAATTGATATCTTTTGATAATTTTGATATTAAAATCATGAAAAAAAAACTTGAAAACATCAAATCCAAATATATTTTTGCATAAAAATGTATTATCAAATACACATTGATTATTGGTTATATAGGCATGTTGTTGTGAATGATAGTATAGTTAAATCTTTATAAATTAATCTTTATATGATCATTTTATATATATATATATATATATATATATTTAATCAAAATATTATTTAAATTTTAATCGGAAAAATATTTAATTAAGATTGTTAATTTATCCAGCTTAATTATACTTCCATGTCGGCACTACTCTTGATTTTTAAGATTCATCAGTGGATCGAAAATTCTCTCACTAAACTCCAAAGTTTAATTACTCAAACTGAGATCTCAGTTTTTTGTTTTTTCAAGAGTATTGTTCTCCTATAAACCCAGTGGCAGAGAATTTGAAGCATTGCTTTCGAACTGTTTTCACATTAAATCTTGGAGCTGAGGTAAGCCTAGGCAAGGTCTCAAGGTGATGAAATCAAAGCAGCTGTGTGGGACTAGACTGAAATAATATTTAAAATTGAATCTCAATTGAAATTGTAATTTCTGTATGACATTGTACATATATGATGTATGCTATGCTGTTGCCACCCTTTTGTTTTCTAGCTAAAATAGTTTATCCTTTCGAAATGGAATTAAATCAAACAATTAAAATCCTTTGAATTTGTCACAAGTCATAGCATTCCTTTTGATATCTTGTTGTTTAATTTTATAAGGCTTATATATATATATATTTCTTACAAAGTATATCGTGTGGTATATCTTATAAACAAATACACCCTAAATTATTGAAAATTCATTTCATACCCCCACTTGCTTTCATAAAATTATATCCGGAAGTAGTGATAAGAACAAATATGCTCACATTTTTTGTCATTATTCGATTCCAAAGAGACAGGTTTGTATATTTTATTAAATTTAAATTCCAAAGTAATAATAACCCTTCTAAGGAGAAGGTCTTCAAACCAAATCAAATTAGATTAATTTGATTCCAATAATATATGTTTGAAGTTCAATTAGTAATAGATTATTAAAATAAATCAAATAAAATATTCTATTTCCCAATCTTTCTAAATTGCTTCTAAGAAACCAAGAGATCAAAAAGATTTAGAAAAATCAATAATTTTATAAAGAAGGATTTCTCAAAGGAGACAAGAAAGGGCTAGCAAGCAACAGAATATTTCAAGGAATAAAAAATAAGCGTAGCTCTAGGAACAGAACAAATATTCTACCTCGTTGTTTTCAAAGGCAAGGGTGATGATATGGGCCGCTCTTGGAAGCATGCAAATATGATGGGCTTATACCTCTAATGATTAACATGCAAAGCCTACAAATCATTGATCATGGGCCGAATTGAGATATAGTGAGCACAATCATTTCAGGCCCATTCCCCCTTTTATGGTTACAAATGTTAATTGATGTATGACCTTCTTAATTAATAATTTTGCAACAGACTGCTGGTAATTGATGTATGACCTTCTTAATTAATAATTTTGCAACCCTTTTATTCAAACAAATTATATTTTCAATTCCTTTGGAGGATTAGGGTATTCCAATTGACTAACTGTATTTTACATTATTTAAACAGATTGATTAACTCTTGAGTGATTAACAAATTAGTAACTCTACATTTCCAACAATCGAGAAGGGGAAGTTTATACTTTATGGAAACTAACAAGCACTAGAATACAAGGTTGCATTTTTGTCTTCCCAACTAGACTTCTTGTCTGCTTATACATCTTCTTGGCTATGTCCTGTGTCGCAAAAAAAATGATTTTGAAATGTTTTTGTTGTGTCCCCCGAGAAGAAGAACCGAAGATCAGGCACGTTTTTTCATCTACTTTCACAGTTTAAGGTTGTACAGATTAAATGGTTTGAACTAACTTTTCCTCTTTTTTCATACTGCACATGATCATAGCAGGGAATATCCATGGGAAATCTACACTCTCAAGCAGATTCTTAATGCCACAAACAACTTTCATAGTGATAATAAGATTGGAGAAGGCGGATTCGGAAGCGTTTACAGGGGTCGGTCAAGTACTGGCACCGAGGCAATTTTCAATACATATTTTCTTTGATGAATTATATAATATATTCTCTTGGATTGCTAATTATACGCTGCAATTCGGTCGTGCAGATAGCGGTGAAACGATTGAAGGCAATGAGTGCAAAGGCGGAGATGGAATTTGCGGTGGAAGTTGAGATACTTGGGAGGGTGAGGCATAAGAACTTGTTAAGTTTAAGGGGATTTTATGCAGGTAGGGATGAAAGACTAATCGTCTATGATTATATGCCTAATCATAGCTTGATCGCCCATCTACATGGCCAACTTGCTGATGATTGCTTACTTGATTGGCACCGGAGAATGAATATAGTTATTGGATCAGCTGAGGGATTAGCGTAAGTAAATTAACCACCATTTTTTTTTGAGAGATTGATTTGTTTATAAACTTATTTTGTCACTTGTTTGAAAATCAGGTACATGCACCATGAGGCCAATCCTCATATAATACACAGGGACATAAAGGCAAGCAATGTTCTTCTAGATACAGAATTTCAAGCAAAAGTAGCAGATTTTGGTTTCGCAAAGCTGATACCAGAGGGGGTTACTCACTTGACCACTAGGGTAAAGGGAACCCTAGGATATTTGGCTCCCGAATATGCGATGTGGGGGAAAGTTTCAGAGAGTTGTGATGTTTATAGCTTCGGAATTCTACTCTTAGAGATCATCAGCGCGAAAAAACCATTAGAGAAGCTCCCAGGAGGGGTTAAGCTTGACATTGTTAAATGGGTCAACCCATATGTCGAGAAGGGTGCGTTTGATCATGTTGCTGACCCGAGGTTGAAGGGAAGATATGATCGAGCACAGCTCAAGACAGCAATCATGGTCGCGATGAGATGCACCGATAGGAACCCGGAGAATAGGCCCACCATGATGAAGGTGGTGGAATGGCTTAATGGCGGTCTAGGGAGGACGGAGGAGGTGGAGGACGAGGTTGAAGAACATGCAGAAATAGACTATAATGAGATGGAATATGATGATGGCACTGATTATGATGGGTAAGATGGAAAAATTCAAAGAGAGAGGCACCATAGGAAATAACGTGAGTTAATGTTAATTTTATTTGGGATTTTTAAGTATTGAAAGGTATATTCATGTGCTTGCTGTTTTTATATTATTGTAAACGAAAGGGTTGAATCACAATACCCTTTTAAATCCAATTCTTTAGGGTTTTTTCCTGTTTAACGAATTTCCTATACAGAAGACATTGTCAAATTTCAACAGTTACCATCATTTGATTGCTTGTGTTGCAAGAAACGTTTATTAAGAAAAATTGTGGAGAAAGAATGTTGATATATATATAGGATTATTTAGTCTTTCGGCTGTCAGCAACAAGCCTGAAAACTCCAAAGAGATGGACGGCTAGGAATAGTATAATTTGCCTCTTCTTTCTCTTTTTATTTTTATTTTTGATAACCGGGGTGTCCGGGCCAGCTTGCACGCACCACAACTAAATTCTCTGACCCACTGAACATTCTGCAAACCTAATGAGCATGTAAAGCACCGCGGGGGTGACAGGCGTGCCTGACAAGGCTTGAACCTGGGGTGAGAGGAAAGGAGAAGCCCTTTTTGACCACCAGGCCAAGACCCTGCTGACTCCTCTTCTTTCTTTTGCATTTTCTTGTGTTATACTTTGAGGTAGCATTCCATTGTCTCCATGGAGATGGGCAGATGGTTTTGGAATTTAAATATATTTGCTGAGTCTCAACTCCAAATTAATTTAATAAGATCAGTTTATGGAAAGATTAAAGAAAGAGAGTGTTAACTGCTATTTTGTAATTCAAAGCTTTCCAAATTTATGTAAAAACAAATCTTTTGTGTTAAGACTTTAATTCAACTAAAGAAAGAGAGTGCTAACTAAGGCATTTATTAATTTAATGACCAAAATAGGAATTTATTGTTAACTTAATTAACTAAAATAGGAATTTTAATATTTTTTCATATTAAAATAGTTAAATTATTACCTTTTTAAATTTTATAAACTAAAATAAGAATAATAATATTACGCTATTAAATTAAATAACAAAATATCAAAATTTTAACATTTTTTTAGTATTTAAATTATTAAGTTATTACCTTTCTATATTTTAATAAATTTTCCTTGCCAAGATAAGAGATTTAGCATTTAGAGTTTGTTTGGCAGAATGATTGCTGATGTGGTTGAGGTTGAAAAAAATAGTTTCATGAAAAACGCTTTTAGCTGCGGTTTGTAACTGAAATTTAAGGGTCTGTTTGGGAGGGCGGTTGCGGTAGCTTTTCAAAATGCTTTTCGTGCCGAAATATATCAAAATGATGTTTTTTTTATTTTTTAAAAATCATTTTTGACATCAGCACATCAAAATGATCTAAAAACACTAAAACATATTCATTTAAAATGAAATTTGTTTTTTGAATTTCTGCGGCACGGCGGCTGAAACGCCGTGCCAAACGGGCTCTAAGTGTTTGATTAAAACTGTGGTTGAGGTTGAGTTTAATGAAAAACAGTTTCGTGTGTTTGATTACAATGTTTTTCATATTGTTGTCAACTTATGAAATTAACTAAAAGTACACATGTATACATATACGTGTGTGTGTGTATATTTTGTTGGAATAATTTTGTATATTTATTAATAATTATAATAACAAAAAGTTTGAAATAATTGAAGTAAATTAAACATTTGTTTTTATTTTCTCATCAAACTACTTGCAATTCCATCACGAACTAAATCCATACGTGAACGCGTCTGCGATCCTTGACTATTTGATAGAGGAACAACATCTGGTAAAATATCTTTAGGAACAAAATTAGGATTGCGATCATATTTGATAAAAATAATATCACCTTGTGATCTTCTTTTTATTTAAAAATAAATTGAAATATTTATTTTTAAAATTTATTTTTGACATCAACGCACCAAAATAATATTAAAAAAAGTCTAAAAAAACAAACAAATAAATTATTAAAACACCACTTTTAAGCACAAAAACAAAAATCTATCACCGTTTAATTGTCCTTTCCCTTCCTTGCTAAAAACGCAAACAGTACTCCTAAAGGTTAGCTGCACTATCAACGATGTTAAGAAAAAAAAGCTCACACATAATAGCACTGGGAACAAAATGTCAACCAAAATCAGATGACTCAGCTTCCATGCTTCATGCCCCATTAAATCATTATATATATATATATATATATATATACATATAATTGTGATGGGTTGAGATATCAGACACTAGGAGGCCATTGAAGATTTATGCATCGTGATCAGTGTGCTCCACCTTTAAACTGTAATGTCATCTTCACATCCCAGCTGGTATTCGTCACTTCAAGGATGGCATAAAACCTTTACTTTGTGTGTGTGGGAGGTGAGGGAAAAGAGATGCAGAGATGAGGGAGAAGAGAAGAAGAGATGCAGAGATGAGGGAGAAGAGATGATGCAGGGGAGTGTGTGTGGGTGTTTGCGTGTGGAGACAAAAATCATGTGGTGTCAGCGTATGGTTAATTACGTCGCAGCAAAACGCTGCTTTTGCAGCTACGACACGAAACTAATTTTTGTAATATGAGTGTAATTTGGCTTAATATCCGTTTATTAAAAAAATTAAAAAACATTTTTTTTGTTTATTTTTTCTCTTTCAATTCCCTGTGGACGAAAAAAATATAAAACAAAATTTCTTTTGATTCCTTAATGTAGATGCCGAAAAGTGAATATAACTCCATGAGGCCCAATCAAGTTTTTCATTACTATTTCTGGTACCCAGGCTCGTTCGAGACTTCTAGCCCAGCTTCGTGGCCCAGTGGAAGCTAATAAAGAGGGCACAAATATATCTAGTAAGATGGGCCTTCACTTGTTCTTGCATGCACTCTTTTTACGCTTTTTTAATACAAATTAAAGGAGTCGAGCAAATTTATTTAATTATTATAAGACACAAGGAGAGAGAGAAAATAACATAATAATAATAAGAAGAAAGGGAATAAAAAGAGAAAAACTAAACTAGCAAGGGGTGTGTGTGTGTGTGTGTGTGTGTAATAGATATTATAATTATAACGCCATGATTGTTCTTCTAAATCAAGATCCTCAAGTGAGGGTAGAAAAATAAAAAAATCTTGTTCTTTATCAAAAAAATAAATTGAATTTATCCTCTATTTTTATTTTATTTTATCACGTGAAATCTTGATTTTTTTTTTCTTAGAATCTAAATAAGAGAACTCATTGTATATAGAGAGTACAATAACACCTGCAGTACATCTTGCATAAAGTAAACAATATTGTTTATTTGTCTGAACAACAAGCAAGGTAGTCAAAATCGAGATTTTGACACGGATCGGAAAGGGCTCCGAAAAATCGGATCGTAAGATCGGATCGTAAAATCGTAGAAAAATCGTAAAATGTCCGTACAAAAATTATTATTTTTAATTATATTTAAATTTAAAAAATGAATTTAAATATAATTAAATATTATTATTATTATTATATTATTATTTTTATTATTATTATTATTATTCTACGATTTTTCTACGATTTTTATATGATTTTTCTACGATTTTTCTACGATTTTGAACGATTTTTGACCGAGTTTGACCGGGTTCGGTTTTTCTACCGGTTCAACCAGGTTTTCGGAGCCAACTCGCAAAATCGTACAATTTTGCGAGTTGGCTCGCGATTTTGACTACCTTGACAACAAGGCACTATTATGTTTTTCTAAAAATTAATTTTTTAATGGTTAAAAATTAATTCATCTTAGTAGAATGGATCATGACTTTATGGATAAGCCTTGCTATTTTAGGATCCAAATAATTTTTTGTGTTTATTTCTTTTAATGCTAAGAATACATCTTACGTATAAATTTATAATCTTTGGTGTTAAAATAAATAAATTGTTTTTTTGGTGCTCTTGAAATATAGTTCGAGCTCTGATAGATTTAATAAACTTGTTATCAAATTTAAAAATACATGCAAAGATATATAAAATCTATTTTTCTTGAATTTGGTATTTAAAGAACTCTTACAATTCTGTTAGTTGAAGCTTGTTTAAGAGACCATGAATGAATCAAAAAACGTTTTGACTGCAAGATAGAATTTTCAGCAAAGTATTCTCTCCCATTTTTTATTTCATATTATCTATATAGCCCAAAGATAATT
Source organism: Salix brachista (assembly GCA_009078335.1). Classification (NCBI taxonomy): domain Eukaryota; kingdom Viridiplantae; phylum Streptophyta; class Magnoliopsida; order Malpighiales; family Salicaceae; genus Salix; species Salix brachista. Next base: position 17,803,059 of record CM018586.1, read on the forward strand.
TTGAAAAAGAAATAATTTTACCAATATAGAATTAAAAAATTGATTGAAAGATATGTTGGAGAGTTGAATATGATACAAGAATATAAGAGATATAATTAGAGATCTAGAAATGTATAGGAGACTTGTTTGGTGTCATTTGTTTTTTTGTTTGAAAATACGTTCAATTACGTTTCAAAAATGTGTTTGACTTGAACAAAATACTGAATTAAATTTTTTAGTGTTTTTTTGATGATCTTGATATAAGGAATTAAAAACACAATTTAATATATTTCTAAGCGAAAAATATTTTGTACCATGTTACCAAATACAAACTTAATAGGAGCAATTAAGCTATTTACCCTTTATTTTGTTACAATTTCCTTTGTTACGTATTTTAACTTGCAAATACGCGAGAGAGAAATTAAAAGGAAGGCAGCAAGATTATTATATGAATAATTTACCACGAGTCTTCTGTTGATGCATCGAATCTCTCTGGAGAATATTTTGAGCAGTGAAATAGATAGATAGATAGATTATGTGGATGATGTCATTGTCAAAAATTGAAAAAACAATATACATGTTAACCGGCCGTGTGGGACTCATATTTCTTTCACAAAAAACAAACTTTCAAGAAAAGAAATACAAATTAGTGTGTCATTCTTGATATGCAATTAGTTTTTGAATTTTTGCTTAGCCCAACTTAAAAGTAATTCTATCTAACTATTTAATCTTTTTAGTTGAATTAGTTTATTAAAAAAAGGTGTGATCGTTAATATACATATCAATAAATTTTATTAAACACCTTAAAATTATAAATTGAACAATTATTTGTTATTCATTAGTTAATTAGACCATAAAATATTTTATTTTATTTTATTTTATTTGGATTTGAGGAAACCACACTCCACGGAAAGTGCACCTTGTGAATCCAGGTGAGTGAGTAAAACTCTGGATATTTCAGGCTCTTAGAAGAGGGACATGTCCTGACTTGAATTCAAAATCTGTTCTGCAGATCTCAAGCTCTTTATCATAATGTCACGCCTAAAAATACATCAAGCACAAAACTACTCTTTTGATTAGAGCTAGTTGTTTATCTAGTAGTATTCCTTCCTAGTTGGGCTGCTAGTTAATTTTAAGAATATGTATTCAAATAAAAAAAAAATTACTCTAATAGATGTCATTTTCATATATACAATCAAGCTAACTCTATACGTGTCATCTTATCCTCAAGTAGGAAGGAAAGCAAATTTAGTGAAATGAATTCAATGGAAAATATAAATATATTTTCATTTAATTTGTATATTTCAACTAATTATGTGTCAAATTCTAATAACTTATTTTGTCTAAATATGAAAACAACTATCCTATAGTCCCATTTTTAAATCTAATCTAATACTTCAAATATGATAATAATCATACTTTTTCATTCACTTTTCCTTGATTATAATTCTAAACCACCCTCTAAATTTACCGAAACAAAAAATATTAAATATGATTGGGGGCAGAAATAACATATTAGAACGAATGATTATTTGTAATTACATTAATCTCTTCAAGAACAGAGTGGTTCTAGTTTCATGAGAGGATAAGAGATACGAGGAGTGCATGAATACATAGGTTCTTTCATTTCATTTCGTCGTTTACCCTCAACAAGATCTCCACATATTTCACTGTCAAACTAAAAATCCAAAAGAAACGACAAGAAAATAGAAGAAATAAGATTCTGGGTGCGTGAATGATTAATCATAATTTTTATTTTTTGTGTTCGACATCCTGGCACGTAATTATGGAAAAGGATCTTGAGTAAAGTATCATTTAACTACTATTTCAAAAGATCTGAAACTAGCTAGGTATCCCAACTCAATCTGATCATGCTTTTTGTCATCATCTACTCCTAATGGCTCTAAATTAATTAGCCAAAAGGTGAGCTAATCTTGCAAGTAATGCTGGCTTTTGAATATTATCACTAGATTAACCTTCATTCTTCACTATTATTTTGATACTAACTTAACCTAGAAATATTTATTTTCTTATGACCAGGCAGCAAGCACGAAAAAATAAATGGGGGTATAGCCCTAGGTATATAGAGGTGTCGTGATTGATAGAGATATCATAAAGATAAAAACTTTTAAGCATCGATTGGCTAAATTAAAAGGGTGTGATTAATTATTGTTTTTTTCTATCAAATAATTAGTGGGGAAACCGGTTTAACTGTAGCTTTGTTGTTTTTGCTATTTGTTTCCGAGTGAGCATCGTTGTAAGTGTTATCTTTCTCGTCACTTGCTTCTTGCTCAGCTTGACAACGACACGATTTATAATGCGAACAATGGAATTTTGTCCTCGCCAAATTCAAATAAATTAAAAAGAGAGAGCAGGGTTTTGCATGGAAGCATTGGATAGAGACTCCTCATGTGCACAAATGTATATTGGTCCCTACTAGTGACAAGTAAATCTATTGAATCTATGGAATCATGGTAGAGTTTATTAGGGTTTTGCTTAGTTATTGAGGAAACATGTCTAGGTGGGGACAAAATGCAGCTCCAATTGAAATCAAGGGATCAAATTTGATCATCTCTTTCTAGTTGAATCGTGTGCCCTACTCTTTTTCGGTAAATCCTATGTTGCTGATGACTCTACGTGAATTGGAAATTAGCTAATATAATGGCTCTGGATGCATTTAATCATGTTGTTTGTATGTATGGATAGAGTTTCCTGTCTTTATTTCTGGGTTGCTGTGCTCATTTTAAATTTGTTTTTTCGTAGATCATTATTTGTTCTGGATTAAAAAAGTTATACTTTAAATTAATTCACATATTTAAATACCAGATAGCCTTTATTTAAAAATCAGAACGAGGAAATGAGATCGCCTTTCAATTTAAATTAACTCCAGCTAGCATCTAAGTCGTTTTACCATTTAAATGTAAGTAGCTCAAACCAATAAATTGGTTCTAAAATCCTCTATATTTTATTGTAGCATAAAGGTATGTTACAAAAAAAAAATTGAAAAAAGAGGCAAGTTCTTGAAAGATTATGAGTCATATCTTTGGCAATCTATCACCATATAATTATTACAAAAAAAGAAAATTGACTATCATACGATGATACTAACAACATCAATGACAAGTTGAACTGGCAAATTTAAGAATCATCAAAATCATATATACAACAATTACATTCGGGATTATTCTATCTCTTAATATATTATGGTTATAAACTTTTTATTTAGCATTGATCTCTTGATAAACAGGTTGGTCAATCATAAGATAAGTGATTAATGAAAGTACAGTTTTGGTTAATTTTGAAAGTGTTTTTTGTTTAAAAATACATCAAAATGATATTTTTTTTATTTTTTAAAAATTATTTTTGATATCATCACATCAAAATAATCTAAAAATACCAAAAATAAAATTAATTTAAAATAAAAATTAAAAATATTTTTTTAAAAAAACACTTTCCAGACAAAGCCTCAAACACCTTTTAAATAAACTTGAGATAAGGCGAAAGGTGTGGACCAAGTAATCAATGGCTGGCAACAGGACGAGAACATGAATTATAAGGATGATAGCTAGCTAGACACCAGAATAGTACAGATCAACAAGAAGGGGTATACAAGGTGGGAGTATCCATGAAGAAATCCTAAGAAATGTCGTTTAATGAGAGGAGAATATAATTTGCTGGGAAAAGGAAAAAAAAAAGAGAATAATAATAATTTTGTAAGAAATAAATGAGATGGATTCGAAATAATACCAAGACAAACCACAAGTGTTTCCACGTGACGCGGGCCTTTTGGAAGGGAGTACGGGAATGGGACTGTCGTTGTCCTTACCTGTGGCGGCTGTGCAGGTGCACCCCAATCCAAAAGAAAAAATAAAATAAAATTGAGGGTTTTTATATTAAACTATCTATTTTGTTTGTTGGGCATTCAAGAACAATGGCAGCAAGAAATGAAGGTAAACAAATTAAGGAAATATGTTACAGTATCTTCAGCGAACATGTAAATTATGCATGTGTGGGTGAGTGATTTTTTTAAAAAAAACAAGAAAACCTTACTTCTCGAAAAACATACTATGAATTTCGGTGAATAAGTAAAATCTTGACTATGATACATATTCTAACTCGAACTCAAGACTTGCTGTACAGATCACGAGTCTTTTATTATTACGTCACGTTTCTTGAAAACAGTGTGAGTGAGTGATGATAATACATAATTGTAAAAATGATAATAAATATCTGGAATTAAACAAAATGGATAACATTTTTTTTATTTCATGAATATTCAAATATTATTTTTCTTCAAAAAGGGAAAATATGTTCAAGCGAGGCAGTAGAATATACAAAAATATTAATTTTTCTATTGCAGAAATTTTAAAAATATAGTCTAACCATACAAGAATCCGTGTTTTACCATTTTAAGAATATAGTCTAAATGATAAAAAAAGAAATGCAAGTGATTATTGTCTAACTATACAAAAAGACATGTTTTACCGATTTTCTCAGCTTGACTTTGAACCTCTCATGCCTGCCTTTTCTTAACTAGGATTGTGCTATTGACAGACCACGAAATCTATGCATAGATTGAATTATTACTAAAATGATAAGATTGTACGATGTAATAATAGTACTATGGGAACTCCAGTCGAGGACTGTTTTGTTCTTTTATGTCTAGCATATTTGGTGTGCTACTAGCAACACCTTGTCAATATTTCAATCACAAATTCTTTAAGTGTATGGTTGGGATTATGTTTGAATTTGTTTTTGAAAGTGTTTTTTGTTTATAAATATATTCAAATAATATTTTTTATTTATTAAAAATTATTTTTGACATCAGAACATGAAAATGATCTATAAAAATAATAAAAAATTAATTAAAAGTAAAAAATAAAAAATCTTCAATTTTTTTCAAAAATATTTTTGAAATACAGTATCGAACAGGATCTCGCAAAAGTGTCGAGAAGCTATCTTCTAGTTGATAGAATCCACCAATAAATTTTATATAAATTATCACCTTTTTTTTTTAAAAAAAAAAGGCTTAGTTATTATTTCGTGATAGATAAAAATAAAAATATTAAAAAAAGATGCTGTTTTGAAAATTAAAATCACTTTGAAAATATCCTAAATATATATTTAACAAGATAAAGTTTTATTTTTATATATTTGTCACTCTTATCATAAGAAAATAATAAATACAACATCAATAATTTCCTTACATTTGAAGCCTTTCAATGAAGAGAAAAACAAAGAGAAAGAAAGAAACTATGACTAGATGAGATTCAAACTTCATTTTCTTAATTTAATTCTCAAGATATCTCCATTTCATGCCTTGCCCTGCCCTAAAATATCTCTGTTAGGTTATGTAATTCTGACCTCAGTTCAAAAATAACCCTAATATTTAACAAAATTATCCATGATTGAATAATTGAGGGAGTAGATGATGAGCTCATAATTACATAAGAAATTTCACACACACACACATCTAGTATCTTAAAATATTAGCAAGAAAGAATGTTGCAGCATTTAAAGACAGAAACCACGACAAATGTTTGCAAGTATTCCCTTTCAATTTCATAATGCAAAACCTTCCAAATTTCCAGACAAGAAAGAAGACAATAATAGTAAATATATATATATATATATATACGCACAGCCTCAGAATTAATACATTACAAAAAGAAATTGCTATATATATATATATATATATATTGGCACAGCCTCAGAATTAATACATTACAAAAAGAAATTGCTCCGTCAGTCCTCTATGGATTCTAGCATCCTATTCCTCTGAATCATTCAGCTGGTGGACCATTTCTTGAACTGGATGTACATGGCTTGATATTAAATAAATAAATGGAGTTTGGATTTATCCTAAACCCTAGTAGCATCACGTAGGGCCAAGAAATTTGAAATAAAGAATGGTTATTGGTTGATGTTTGTCATGACGTAGTATTTGAGGGCATTTAATAAATAAAAAATTCCTTTTTTGTGTGTGAGAATTCGATGAATTATTTAGTGCTATAGTTATTTAGTGCATGAAGGGTAGTTTAAGGTCATCTCTATAATCATTATATACTAAAAACACTCGATTAAATTGAGCGGAGAGAGAAAATTAAGGATTGAACTAAAATAAAAGATCTCAAACTTGTTCCCAAACTATCCAGCAATTCTAATACAGGTCTCCAAACTAAAAATTTCTTCATTTGAATCCAAAAAATATAGATATTTCTCAATTATGTCCTCTAGACATTCGTGTCTGTTTATATTTATGCCATGAAATGTTAAGATTTTCATTGTTTCCTCTTCATATGGAGGATCCAGTTGAGTGAGAATTGCATGATACCTTTGGGATCCAGTTGATGAAGGCTCTTGTATAGGGACTACATGAGAATCCGCTGGTAGTTGGGGGACTAGTTTAACTACCACGCGTGCAAAATGGTAACATTCTATTTGGCTTTTCCTCATACAATTTACTTGATCAAATGCAGAAGAGAAATCATACATACTTAAGAAAATTGTAAGTTATTAGATCGTAATGAAATTTAATAATTATTTTCATTAATCCAATGATTTATATTTATAATTTTAAAAGGGTTGTCAGTTTCTTCAAAGAAAAAAAAAGATTAAATTAATTTAGAATTTGTTCGGTTTGTTTTTATCTTCTTCTTGACATTAGAGAAGCTATATACAGCAAGCACACCTGGATTTCTTCGTGGTCTTAATTTTTTGGCATTGGAACTCGTCAATTTGTCCCATTTGCTCAGTCTTTGCATCCACAAGCCCCATGAAAAAGGCCTTTAGGTTCTTACAGATAGGGTAATTTTGCTTGCATGTTGGAAAATAATTTTGCTCATTCTTTTATCTTGATTCTTTGAAGATTATGGACAAAATTTGTAAATATGAAATTTTTTAACGCGAACCCAGTTCATTAGATTAAAATAATTTTAAATTGCTGATGTGATGGATCCCAATTCTATATACATATATATAAATAAGTTTTTTAGTCATGCTGTGTGAAGATGAATTCAACAAGCTAGCCCTAGAAAGAGGGATCGTTTTTTTTTTTTCACTAATGATGGATTATTTGATAATTAATGCAATTTATAATGGAGAGAGGTATGTCATGTACTACTGATAATTTTTCTATATTATAAAGGAAAATACAAAAAAAAAATATAGCTAATCCAACTCTTTATTGGTCTACGGTTGTACTTTTTTTTCATGACCAATAAATAAGTTAGCTAGGAATTACCAGGTCTATGGACAAAAATAAAAATTGGTCTCTAATTACTCTTACGATCTCTTCATGTACTGATGATCTCCAAATCTTAACAAAATTCCCATCTCTTTCCACCATACTTTTTCCTCCCCTCTCCTCTCCCATCAACATCACTTTCAAATTTATTTTTTTCTGATAAAAAGACCAATAACTTGCCCCCGAGTCTATTTATGCGACACATCACCTGACCCACTTGCTCAGCTAGTATTTCGCTGCTGAACCCAGTTTGTGAACACCTCGAGTGTCTTCATGTCAGCTCGGTAATGCTTTTGTGTGAATTCAAGCAACATCGGCCATGTGAAATCTGGATATATTCTCGGATTGCTTGTGTCCACTAACTCGTGTGGTGGAGTTACCATCTTGTCGTTCTTCGGACACAGAAAGAAAGCGAGAGATTTTCTCGGTGTTTGGCTGTTCACCACTGCTCGGTGCAAACAGCTCTTGTATATGCCGTTCGATAGAGCCTGAGAAAGAAAAAAAACACTAAATATTACTATTTTCTGTAATCATTGATGCTAATCTGGCCATTGCTTAAAGAAATTGTCAATTATTATCCACGTACGAGTAGGACAATTCTATTTGTTTATCATGATGAACAGAGAGATAAAATTAATATCTTACCATGAAGGTGTCGCCAATGTTAACAACAAAAGCGTCAAAACTGGGCCTAATCGAACGCCACTCGTTGTCTACAAACACTTGGAGACCACCCACTTGGTCCTGATGAAGGATAGTTAAAGAAGTTGGATCGCAATGAGGACCGGTTCCTAAAGTAAGGTCAGGTTTTTGGCATGGAGGGTAGTAGTTAAGCCTCATTATTGAATCATTCTCATTAAAAAAATCCCTGAAATGTTCTCTGCTCACACCAAGGCTCATTCCTAATAGCTCCATGATCCTTAGTGACAAAGTGTTCATGGCCTCACAGTAGTCTTGATACACCCTCCTGATGAAAACAAAAGGGGGGAAAAATTAGTGTCAAATTAAGAGCATTAACCCATCTCAATAAACAACATGGAACAAAACCAAATTTAATGGGGGGAGGGGGGATCGAGTTGTAACATACCCGAATTCAGCGAAATCTTCCCCCATTCTGTTATGAAAGTATTCCTCGATGTGTTTTGATGAATTCTTCTCGGCTGTGTAGCTAAAAGAAAGTGTTTCTTTCCATGGAAGTTTAGAGGAGAACCTGCCAGTAAAGCTACTAGCATATCCGCAAGACTCGCCAATTTTTCTCTGGGCCTTTTGTTTCTCAGAAAGTGGCAATTCGAAGAAGCTGTCCATGTAATTATGAGCATGAGCAATCAGTGTTTTATCAACTCCATGATTAACAACTAGAAAGAAACCGTGTTTTTGACATGCTTCGCCAACAAGTCTCGAAGCTTCCATTGCAGCAGCAGGGTTGCCAGAGAGGAAATCACGCAAGTCCACAAGTGGGACTTGGAGCTCGGGTGCATTAGTATTAGGCTTTTCATGGTCAGGCCAGATGAACTGCTGGGGTATGTTCGATTGGTGTCTAAGAACTTGTGCATCAAAAACGAAAGACTTGTTATCATCTTTGCATTGATCTTGTTCTTTTGGATGGTGATGACGGGCGGCTATTGACGGCATGGTTTTGATGCAATCTATTGCCATTGCATTACAAATTCTGTGGCAGGGCAGGGCAAGATATCTATCTATCTATCTATCTATCTATATATATATATATATATATGTGTGTGTGTGTATGTGATTGTGTGGAGTTTAAGAGGCAGGGATCGAGGGGGAGAGTTGGTACTTAGCTGCAATTTAAGATAAAAGAGAGAGAAAAGTGTGCTGATGATGAAAGAAAAGGCAAGACCGCTCTCATTGGAAAAACCGGTGTGCCCAGATGTTGGAATCTTGTAGCTAGCTATCTTCCCCTCGCTCTTATATGTATTGCGTATGTTAGAGTATAATATAATCATATTCTGGGACCTCACCTATCAGCTTAAGCTTTTAGGTGAGATGGTTCCTTAACATGGTATCAGAGCTTTGTTGACCCAGCGGTCACGAGTTCGAATCTCACCACCCCCAATCTCTTTGATAAAAAAACCAAGCACAAGGTAATGTGGGTCTGTGCAAGTTTCAAGCCCAAAGGGTTTTCACTTGAGAGGATGTGTTAGAGTATAATATAATCATATTCTGGGGTCTCACCTATCAGCTTAAGCTTTTAGGTGAGATGGTTACTTAACAGGATAAATTTTATTTTTGCAGGGAAGGGCTTGAGAAGAAGAGGGGGTTTGCAGCGTAAGGGTTTGCTGAATGAGAAAATTAGGTGATGGTCCAATTTCTTGGAGTTCTGTCCTTTTTATAGCTGTGAAAGCTCTTCCCGATGTTTTTTTTTTTGTTTGGATGCTCTACGCTCGTGTCAGCTGGGCACTTTATTTTGTCTCGTTTCAAGAGGGTGCTTCGACCTGTATCAAACCCATAACTTCCTGCTCTGTTTTTAATTTGCCAAATCCCCACCTGACTTATGTCCTCCATAGTCTACTCTGTTTTCTCATTTGGGGGCAACACTTGCAAAAAAATAAAAAATAATGTATCTGTTTTGAGGGGCCTAATTACCCTGTGAGAACAGATTTCTCCACTAAACAATCTCTCTCTCTCTACTCATTTCTCTCTCTACCCCATATCCCAGCACAGCTTCAGGCCTGGTATACATTTCTATATCCATGCTCCACTTGTCTATTTCTCAGGTTTTTCATACATATCTGTAAATGTTTCAAGAAAAGAAGAAGCGTATATATATATATATGTTCCAGCTAAACTTTTCATGCTGCATAATTAAAAGAGCAGAAAGTTTAGCTAGCAGCATCGATAAAACCATGGCAGATATATAGTTAGCAAGAAAAGATGGAACCTAAGAGAGGTACTCGCGGTTTGACAGCCAAGTACTTGGCAATGAGTAGTGTTTCTGTAGCAAATACAGCAACGTAGGGATACAAGGAAAGAGACAAAGTGAAGAAACATTGTTGTTCCTGTTTGAATCAGAAAGATCTTCCAGTTACAAGGTGACACAGACTAAAAAGTAAAGTGGTTCTCCTGTCATGGAAATAGCAAACTATAATGACCTGTAACAAGGACCTGGGCATGGGTAGCCTTGTAGTCAGCATCTATTAAGTTTGGTGGTGAGGTTTTGATTTGGGCATTGGGGGATGTTCTTGATCTGAAAAGTAATTAAGGGTGGTGATTAATTTTGATAATTTAAATTAAAAACGGGGGGGATTTCCGATTTCATGTTGTTTGCTTAAATTTCTTGAAAATGAAGCCAGTATATGCTTCTGCTTGTCAGGATGATAATATTTTAAATGTATCGTAACCTCTTCCGAGCTCCCAAGAGCCATGGATGCTGTAATTTTTATTTTATTTTTTGATTTTCATTTCACATCTCTGAAACCTAGTGGAGGGACAGGCCGAGGTGGTGCCATTATTGATCAGAGCTCTATCAGGCCGAATTTGGAGTTACTCGGGCACGGACATTCTTCTTACTTTTCAGGGACTTTTTTTTTCTTCCTACTTTTTAGTTTTCTTATTTTATGGAGAATGGGCTTGAGATTTTTTAAAACTAATTGCATATTTTCTATATATATATTAACATAACCTATTGATTTGTGAAATGAAATAACAACAATAGAGGTGAAGTGAAAAGAAAACAAATTTGTGGTTTTGTTCACTGCGGTTAAGGTTTTTTTTTTTTTTTATGTTATCTGATCACGTACTATCTCCACTTTGCTTGGATTATAAATCTAAAGAGATTGACTTTATATATATATATATAAAGCAATTGGCACCCGTTCTTGGCAAGGTAATCAAACCATGAAATATCTATTTAAACTATTCTTACCAACCAAATTTGGTGATGCCAAGCAAAATGGAGACAGTTACTGTATAAGGAACAACAACGTTAACAGTTAGAAGTTGAGACGGTCTGCTAGGTTGTTCGAGCCATGGGATTTAACCTAAAATAGTAGTCTTTGGGAATTTTCCTTTGTCTAACTTGGTCATTAAAAAAGAAAAACATAATCATGTTCATTTTCTAAATATTCATCTAAAACCCTAAGATTTTAGATAAAATTTAAAATATAATTAGTTATATCACATTGGCAAACACATTGGAAGAGGGTGTTTGACACTGCGTTTTAAAAGTGTTTTTAGAAAAAATTAAAAATTTATTTATTTATTATTTTAAATTAAAAAATTTGATATTTTTAGATTATTTTGATGTGTTGATATCAAAAATAATTTTAAAAAAAAATATATATAATTTTGATATAATTTTGAACGAAAAACACTTTCAAAAACAACTTAAACAACAATTTCAATCGGGCACGAACTCTCAAAGTAGCTTCAAGTGGGTGGGTTATAGGTGGCAATTAAGGTGAAGTGGTCGAAGCAACTAGTAGGATAGTGGCTTGGTGGGTTTGGCATAACAATGCCATGTACATGAACGGAGCCTATGATTTCCCTCTGCTCGAGCAGGCCCCAATTAAATCTGACTTAGCACCTTGAATGGATTCTTTGGCCATAAATAGAAAAAAGAGTGTCGTTTTAAGGACAACATACTTCAATTTCCCTTAATAATCCACCAACATTTGCTTGCCTTTTGCCAATCTGTACCATCACTTGATGGCAGCACTCCCTCTTGATTTTATTTCAAAATCTTGAAGCAAAAATGAAATGTTAGATTTAGTGGAAAATGGCCCTCGAAAAATCAATTTCCACTTAAAACTTCAGCTATTTGGTCTCAATCACCTTTTTGTGTGCGTGCGTGCGTGTGGTTTAGAATTGTGAGAGGAGAAAATAATAAAAAAATCTCTAACATCTGGATTTTCTGAAGTAAAGTTTGGTGTTGATTAAGACCTATATACATCGTACTAGTTACCAGAGGAACCAACAACATGTCATACAAAAGAAAGGACAAAAGGAGAATCCAGTCGTAAGAGATTGTGTTTTTTGCTTTCCAATTTCTCACCACACAAATAAATGTGACAGCCAAAAATTATATGCATAATTCCAGAAGAAAAATAAAAAAATTCATGGCTCTCCACGGAGATTGCTAGGCAGTGTATGATGAACTTCCTTGCAATATTTCTTTCTCATAAATTTAATTAAGACAGTTGTTGTTGTATTAAAGGAATACAAGTAATCATCTAGATCTATAAAATACGATTTTTAGAAAGTAGGGTTTATCGCATCCAAAACAATACTCAATAGTTTTTGGATAAAGTTTTTTTCTTGAAAAAAAAAAATATATATATATATATATAGTATTAAATCTTTTATCTAGCTAGCTAGTTCCTTACCATGTCAATTTTCTATATATTCTAAAAAAAAATGGAATGAATGATGGTTATCTACAAGTAATTGTTTACGACGGGTTTGGTTTGTGCCCTAGAATAGAAAAGATTAATACCGAGAGGATATAAACTTGTCTAATTTAAAAGATAAAAACATAAATGTAAAATAAATATATCTCAATAACAGTTTTGGAATAAATTTATGTTTTTTTTTTAAATATAAGATACAAGAGGTGTTAAACTGGTATTGAAACTTGTATGCATAAAAGATGGGAATAATTCCGTGTGTTATTAAATGAGACCAAGCTCTGGCTTTATAGCCTTACAAAGCAAATAGAAAAGAGAGATTGCAGCCCACTTAAAACGTGGCAAATAAACAGGAATTGACTAATTCAAATGACAACTAATTCCTAACTTATAGGAATATTATTTGACTGACACTAAGTAAAACTGGCTGCAACGTGTGCAGCTTCTAACATTCCCTCCCTTAAGCTAATATATATCAGCTTAAACTTTTAAAATCAATGACTCCCATTCGTGCTCTAAGCTCCATAAAAGCTTCAAGCTTCAAAGGCTTTGTTAAAATGTCTGCCACTTGTTGACTGGTATCACAGTGAACCAATTTAATAACTCCATCGTGAGTTAAGTTTCGAAGAAAATGAAACCTCACATGAATGTGCTTGCTGCGTCCATGAAGAACTGGATTTTTGGAAAGCTTTATCGTCGAACTATTGTCACACCACACTGTAATACTTTGATCTTGTTTGCTGCCCATTTCTTCTAGAACTCCTTTTAGCCAAATAGCCTGACATGCACAAGCTGTTGCAGCCACATATTCAGCTTCCGTAGTTGAAAGTGTTACTATAGGTTGCTTCTTTGATGCCCAAGATACTGCTCCTCCACTAAGTGAAAATAAGTAGCCTGAAGTACTCTTACGATCATCCACATCTCCAGCATAATCGCTATCAGTAAAAGCTACAAGTTCCTCATTATCTTGCTTCTTATAGTAAATCCCAAACTCTGATGTGCCTTTGATGTATCTCATCACTCTCTTGGCTACCTGAAGATGCATGTATGTTGGCCGAGACATGTATCTGCTAAGTAAGCTTACAACAAACATTAAATCTGGTCTTGAAGCAGTTAAATACATCAAGCTTCCCACAATTTGTTTGTAATAAGTTTCATCTACCAAAACTCCTTCTAAATCCTTGTCCAGTTTACAACCGGGGACAATTGGATTTTTCATATCATTGCTGTTTTCCATTCGAAATCTCCTTAGTATCTCTAATACATACTGTTTTTGATACACAAAGATGCCATCATCTCTTTGTAAGATTTCTAACCCGAGAAAAAACCTCATCTTCCCCAAATCTGTCATCTCAAATTCTTTCATCATAGAAGCTTTGAATTCTCCTAGCAACACATCATTATTGCTGGTATAGATAATATCATCAACATAAATGCTTACTATCAGAATATTACCTCCATTACAAATCTTTGTAAAAAGTGTCTGTTCACTGCTGCATTTCTGAAAACCTTCCTTCTGAAAATAGGTGTCGACTCGACTAAACCAAGCACGGGGTGCTTGTTTCAATCCGTATAATGCTTTTTGTAACTTGTAGACTTTATCCTCTTCTCCTTTCTTCTCATAACCCAATGGTTGCTCAACGTAGACGTCTTCAATCAACTCACCATGCAAAAATGCTGCTTTGACGTCAAGTTGATATACAATCCAGCCTCTATGCGCAGCAAGAGCAAGTATTACTCTAATTGTATCCATTCGAGCTACTGGAGCGTAAACTTCTGTAAAATCCACTCCTTGCCTCTGCGAATAACCTTTCGCTACCAATCGAGCTTTATGTTTATCAATCTCCCCAGCCTCATTGTACTTTGTTTTATACACCCATTTAACTCCAATTCTTTTTGCTCCAGTTGGCAAGCTTACTAACTTCCATGTGCTGTTTTTCTCAATGGCTGCAATTTCTGCATCCATTGCTCTTCTCCACTTCACACTCTCTACTGCTTCCTCGAAACAAGTTGGATCATTTGCGGCCATGGAAGTTACCATATAAGCTTCCATCTCCAAATCAGAAAATTCTTCTCCAGTTGTGTAATCACTCATCCATACTGGTGGTCGATGTAGTCTTCTTCCTCTGATTTCTCCAATTTCTGAATTTTCAACTTGTGTATTGCTTGATCTGTCTTCTGCAATATCTGGTTGTATATTGCTTGAAGGATTATCTCTGACTTCTGCAGCTTCTATCTCCTCTCCTTGAGCTTGTGCATTGCTTGATTCCCCTTCATTTCCATTTAGGATTAACTCCCTTGATTCTCGGTTCTGCTGGTTTTGCAGATTGTCTTCATCTTCATGTCCCTCTCTGTCAACATAATCTTTCTCCCAGTACAAATCTGCTGATACATCCTTATTATAGGTTGCATCCCAATTCCACCTTTTAGATTCTTCAAACACTACATCTCTACTAATCACTATCCTTTTTGTGATAGGATTATAGAGTCTATAAGCCTTTGATTCTTCACTTACACCAAGTAGAATGCAAGTGATACTTCTATCTTCCAGTTTGGTTCTTCTGACTTCCGGAACATGAACGTGAGCAATGCAGCCGAAAACTCGAAAAAACTCTACAGAAGGCTTCTTTCCACTCCAGGCTTCTTGCGGTGTCATTTCTTTTACTGCATTTGTAGGGCATCTGTTCAACACAAAAGTTGTCCATTTGATGGCTTCTGTCCAAAAAGCTTTCGGCATCTTCTTTTCTGACAGAATTGATCTCACCATATTGAGCATCGTTCTATTTTTTCTTTCTGCGACTCCATTCTGTTGTGGTGAGTATCCGGCTGTCAACTGTCTCTTGATTCCATTCTCCTTGCAAAATTCATTGAAATCAGCTGAATTGAACTCTCCACCTCTGTCAGTGCGCAAGCATTTGATTTGCAGACCTGTTTCCTTTTCAACATTTCTCTTGAATTCCACAAAGAAATTGAATGCATCTGCTTTGTTTGTTAAGTAATAAGTCCATGCTTTTCGGCTAAAGTCATCAATGATACAAAGTATATACCTTATACCACTGTTTGAGCATGGAGTAATGGGTCCACAAAGGTCTGCATGAACTAGCTCCAATCTTTGTTTTGCTCTCCATTCACTTTTCTTCGGGAAGGGAAATCTGTGTTGCTTACCAATGAGGCAGTCTTCACATTCAGTTCTTGCATTATCAATTTTTGGCAATCCAAGAACCATGTTCTTGCTCTGCAGGATGTTCAGATTCTGAAAACTGAGGTGACCATACCTACAATGCCAAAGTTGCGACAGATCTTCTGTTGAGGTAAGGAAGCAATCTGTCAAGGCTGCAATTGTTTTTGCCATAAGCACAAACATTCTGTTTGCTGTCATTATGGTTTCGAAGATCAACCCTCTCGTTGGATGATAGACTTTGCATTTTCCCCCATGCATCAAGATTGCTAGTCCCTTCTCTTGCCATTGACCAACACTCAAGAGATTATTCTTGAGTTCGGGTACATAGTATACCTCTGTGATTATATGTTTTACTCCATCAATACTCAAACTCACACTGCCTTTGCCTTCCACATTCATCTTTGTATTGTTTCCAAGTTTCACCAAGTGTCTGAAATTGCTTTCGAAATCTGCAAATAATCTCTTGTCTCCACACATGTGATTTGAGCAGCCTGAGTCTATGAACCAAGCCTCTGCCCTGCTGACTCCATTTGCCTCTGCTTGTGCCATCAAACTCATTTCTTCTTCATGACTGAGTTCCACCATTGAGCCCACTGCATAATTTTCTGGAGTTTTATTTTGAACATCTTCAACATGAGACATGAGAAGTAAAGCCTCATCTTCATCTATGGTTACATAGTTGGCTGCCTTTTCACCTCCTGGACATTCAAACTGATAATGTCCAAGCCTATGGCAACGAAAACATTCAATCATTGATCGATTGTATGTTGTTCGTCCTCTTCCTCTACCTCTTCCGCGAAAACCTCCTCTGTTTCCTCTTTCTCTTCCACCTTCGTATGTAACTTTAAGAGCCTGTTCCTCATCAATACTTCTTCGTTTCTGCAGCTTTGGTTCATGAACTAGCAATTCACTTCTAAGTTGATTTACTGAAAGACTTTTGATGTCTTTCGAGACTTCAATTGAACACACAACAAAATTCCATCTCTCAGGCAGTGTACGCAAGATTTTTTCTATAATCCTAGCATCTTCCATGCTTTCTCCTAGATTACTCATATTGTTGCATACTAACACTACTCTTGAAAAGTAATCAGTAATTGACTCACCAGTTTTCATCTCCAGCACTTCAAAATCCCTTCGAAGTATTTGCAATTGTGCATTTCGCACCTTCTCATCTCCTTGAAACCGTGTCTTCATAGAATCCCAGAGTTGTTTGGCCGTATTCTTCTCAGTAATGGTTTTCAAAGTTGTTCGATCAATGACTGCGAAAAGATAATTTTTCACCTTCAAGTCATTGAGCTTTAAATCAACCAATGTTGTTCTCTGAGCTCCGGAGAGAATTTCTCCTCTTGCTGGTTCAGTGTAGCCTGTCTCCACCAGGTGCCACCACTCTTTTGAACGAAGCAGGTTCTCCATGAGCATTGCCCAATATTCGTAATCTCCATCGAATTTGGGTATGCTTAGCATAGCATCCTTCTCTGCTGCCATTTTCTTGTATTTCCTCTCACAGACTCACAAACTTACACCCAATTTGTTTTCACTCTAATTTTGCAATCACTCTCTCACACCCAATTTGTTGTCACCCGAATTTGCAATCACACTCTCACACCCAATTTTGTATTCACTCTAATTTTGCACTCACACTCACTGACTCACGTAACTCACTTGTCACTCGTGTTTGCACTCACACACACACCCAACCGAAGGGCTCTGATACCAATTGTTAAACTGGTATTGAAACTTGTATGCATAAAAGATGGGAATAATTCCGTGTGTTATTAAATGAGACCAAGCTCTGGCTTTATAGCCTTACAAAGCAAATAGAAAAGAGAGATTGCAGCCCACTTAAAACGTGGCAAATAAACAGGAATTGACTAATTCAAATGACAACTAATTCCTAACTTATAGGAATATTATTTGACTGACACTAAGTAAAACTGGCTGCAACGTGTGCAGCTTCTAACAAGAGGATATATCCCTACTATTTCTATTGATTTTAAATTTTATATCGCAAGAAGTGCTACATCAAATCTAATTTATATTATTTCAGTTCGAATATTTCATAACAATTTATTTATAATAATGGTGAAACACTCAATCATATGTCAAGAAATTAGGGCATGCCCGGAAAACATTAGGCGATGCCCCATAAAGGGTTGATCGAATGTCAAAACATTTGATTTAACAAGTATGAAAAAGATTATGTTGTACGAAATGTTAACTTTTGTTACCCCTTTGTCTTTCATTAAAACAAAAGCATTTTAGACACTAGAAAATGCTTTTTTTATTATTATTATTATTATTATTGATTCACGTAGTTCATTCTATTCCTGGACCCGATTTTATATTTATATGTGTGTATGAGTCATATTTCTCGTATGATATGCGAGTCAAAACTTCCATGATTAACATGGGTTTTATTGCAAAGGAATCCAACAACTTCCTAGCACCGTTTCATGGAAGAAGAAGAAGAAGAAATTTTAATGGCATTAGAGTACATGCTAAATACTCTTTTTTTTATTTGAGGAAACCCATCTCTGGACAGCGCACTTTATAGATCTAGGTGAGCGAGTAAAACTCTGGTTGTCCCAGGTTTTTATAAGAAGTACATGTTTTAACTCGAACTCGAGACCTGCTATGCAAATCTCAAGTCCTTTGCCATCACACTACGTCTCTTGGGGATTCTAAATACATTATACTGAAAAAATATTTAGGATGAGGCTGAAATCAATTCAAGTGAAGTTCATGATATAATCAATTAAACTTGTAATGAAACACACTAATTAATTGTACAATAACTAAGGTAAAAGAATGAGTATTAAATTAAAATGTTATTAAAAAAACAATATAGTATCTTTTCATGAAAAAAAAAAGAGATTTTTTTTTTTAAAAAAAAAAAGGGACACAAATTTAGATACTCTTCAGAGAGAGAGAGAATGGAGGAGTGTGTGTGGAGCACTAAGGCATGGTCACATCTACTGTTTAAACTTAAAAAAATAATGGGTGTTTTTTCGGTTGACTTGTAGTTGCATGTCAAGCACTAAGCAAATCTCCATTATTAACATATCTAATAAGTGGGGAAGACTCTAAGATCCTAGATGATGTCTAAATAGTATCACTACCAAGTAGTAGTCTAATATGGGTCAACGAAATGACCAAAAAACTTGTGAAAGCTAGGGATTTGAAATGTGTGTTTGTATTGCGGTATTTTTTGCAGTTACAATTTAAAAAATATATTTTAATCAATTTTTTTTTAAAAAAATAGTGGAACCATGTAAAACTCCGATGTGTATTTTGTTAACAGAATATTTTTAAATTTATAGTTGAGACAAACATAAATCACACACAATACTGCACCATAAAAATAAACAAAGCCAAATTATGAGAGATTATGGACATTTCAATTAATTCCTAGAATAATAAAAAAAAAATCAAACAAAATTGGGATGAAAGATATTATTGTATATATATATATATGAGCAATGAAATAAACTACTAATTTAAATACCATCATCTTAATAAAGTATGGGAATCATATCTTGATTTCTATGAATCAAACATGCTTCTAAGTTTTAAATTATTATTTTTTCAAAGTTATTATTTATATGTGTTGCTTTTAAGTTTCTCCACTAGCACTAGGCTCGAACATTTTAGATTAGATATTTCAAGACAATACTATTAAGACCCAACTATATGAATTATATATAGGTCTTCAAAATGTAGATAATCAAACATTAAATCATGGAGAGAGTGATTTGATTTAATAAAATTCATAGAGTCAAACCCGTGTGCATATGGATGGATGTTCCCTAAAGTCAAATACAAATAAGGAAACGGAGAATTACAGAGAAATAGATTGCCTAAGATGTACGAAAAGATGCCTTAGATATTGGATAGTGGAGTAGTGCTTAATTGTCTCGACTGAATTGTGACTAAGGAATATACTATTTAAGGTGTAACAAGGTAGGTCCATTTCAAACCCTAAAATGTATAAAAGCACTTCTCCAATAGAAACAGTAAAAAATAAATAAATAGGGTAGCTATCAATAGGGACAAACCATGAAGAAAAGGATGCATTTACAGTAAATATACAGCAAAAGTTTTTGCATTTTTTTTAGTGCTTTATGAATTATGAGTTTGATTGAAATTGTTTTTAAAAGTATTTTTTTTTCATAAATGCATCAAAATGATATTTTTTTATTTTTAAAAAATTATTTTTAATATCAGCACATGAAAATGATCTAAAAACATCAAAAATTTAATTTAAAGTAAAAACAAAAAAAATCATTTTTTTTCAAAAACACTTTTGAAATGCAATGTCAAACAGATACTTAATATATGATGATGTTGAGACCAATGATAGTCATAAAACAAGGGATATGAATGATAGTAGAAACTTGTAAGAAATACATTCAAACCTAAAATGATAGCATTCTTCATGAAATCGAATATATAATTTAAGAAAAACACAAACCACACAAAATAAAGTCATAGGGTTTACGTCTCATTGACAATAGCTTGTGGGGAAGACTCGTAATCACTCTTCAAATCAAAGGAAGTTTCCACCTCTTCATAGTTTGGTCAAACTCTACGAGCTTATATATGGTTTCATCCCTGCGTTTGACATGACGATTGAAAGTGTTTTTTTTTTTAAATAAAAAATAATTTTACGTGGATGTTTCTTAAGGTATTTTGGAATGGGTTTGACTGGAGCTGCAATATGTTATGAAGAAAATACCTGGAGATAAATCTGTATGTCATTCTCTCAACACTGGTTTACACTAACATTTCTGAAACTCTCTACAGGTCGAGAAATTTCCACAAACCTGAAACTGCTCACTACAGGAGAGAGGACAGTAGGTGGAAAAGAAAGAGGGGACATCGAGGTCTATCACCAGAGGCAACTAACATGATGGTGGAGTTGTCACAATGTCATGCAGATAAAAGGTGGGGCAAATTGATCGAGCTTGTTCGCTTCAGGAGCAAATCCTACGAGACTGAGAGACCCAACAGGGTTGGATCTATTACAGCAACTATAGCTTGAGTGTGTGTATCAGTTAGGACAAACACAGTTCGATCCTCTTATGTGATGCACTACAGGTTTGCACAATTATTTGTTGGTGGGTCTGGTGGAGGACTTCAATCACATTAGAAATGGGGAGCAGAGACAATCCAGATAGATTTTGGTTTTGGATTTTTGAAGAAAAAAGCGGGCTCCATTCAATGATCGTAAAAGTATGTTCTCTTTGCCAAAGGCAACACTATTGAACCTGGTCCAGCTCAACATAGAATTTCACGTGTCCATTTAAGGGGCAACTAAAGAGCAGATAACAAAAAGTTAGGCTCATAATTCTGGGATTTACTAGTACAGAACCTCCTTCAATTAAAATGCATAACTGCAGAAAATTCGTATTATTGGATTTTAGTTTTAGCATTCTGATGCTCCAGCTTGAAGTAAAAGGGGATGCAGAAAGAAAAAACTACATCTCTAGTGTTCTCTCATACTGAAAAAACACCCTAGGGTCTCTCTCTGAAGTGTTTTTCTCTGTAGATGAGAATGCAGGCAGACAATGTCACATCCTAACTTTGGGTATAAAAGTTTCTGAGAGAGGAGTGGCTGATGCTACATCTGAACTTTAAAAGGATAAAAACAGTGTCCCGGCATGTTCAGGAAAACTATGGAAGTATTAAAGACGTTTATTTTCCCATTATCACTTATATTGCTGTCATGCTTGTTTTAGTTGTATACTCAGCTCCCACAAAAGACGGTTGGGGCCTGCCATTGGATGTTTCATCATGATCTGATCAGATAAAAGCAAGCCAATCGGATCAACTTGACAGTAAAAGGAGCTGTTTTGCTTGTCATAAACACACCACCAGATCATGTCTTTTGAAGGGATAGCCATGACCATGCAACAAGCTCTATCATAGATCTAAATGCATGAAGAATGGTCACTAAATGATGCAGAATACTACCAGATCTTCTTAGTTGGAAGTTGTTGGGCCAAAATATCATATGGATTTAGCAATATTGAAAGCAGAATTGCGTATCAGATATAGGTAGATTGGTTTACAAATTCAAGGCAATATCCTGCAAGTGACTTGTATTGCCTTGTAATTGTCTTATCATGGATGCACTATTGCATCTTGTTGTCATGGAACAGATGGATCAAACTAAATGAGAAGACAAAGGTTGTACCAATAAACTCACTCTCAAATGCTCTCTCTATTCAGCCTTTTCAGTCTGCTACTTTCCGTATGTTCTCTTTTCTGTTATTTATTTTCCTATTTCCATCCTCTAAAGGTCAGAAATTCCAGTAATATTTTTTGACGATTTACTTGAACTAAAGCGAACATGAGGATCAAAACACTAACGTAGAGAGAGGGTATGAGAGAAAAAATCAAATATGAAAAATCAGGCTGTGAGAGGGGGGGACAATAAATTAAATATGAAAAATCAGGTAGACCTCCAAAATCATGCTTCAATTGGAGGGTGGGATCTTCAAATATCTGAGAAAGAGGAGAGAGCACGAGGACATTAATTTGGAGGGTTTAACATCCAGTAAAGAACGGCAGGAGTAACAGGAAACTCATTTAAATAAAAGCTTGAGTAGGTGTCTTCTCATGGGGTCAGATAAGAAGAAGGTTACCTTAAACACACACTCAACATGAGGTTTCAGTTTACATCTAGCCCGTATTTATGTCGTCATTTTTACTGCTATCCATCCACGATGACTTCAAATCAACGTGGTGAAGATTAACAAGGGCATTTATAGTGAATGGAAGATATTTTATTTGCATAGATATGTTTTTACATACTTTACATAGAAAGATTTATTGAACCATAAACCATACTAGCTAAAGTACCAGCCAAAATTGATTTGGGAAAATATGCATGGCAAATAAGCCAGAAAAGAAAGGAAAGCCCAACCTGCCGTTAAGCATAACCTGGCATACCACTTGATTCGTGAGACTCACAACTGCTGTTAAACTTCAAGTGATGACTGTTGGCTTGTCCCTTCCTGTGAAGTCTTTCAACTTTGATACAGACAATGCCAGATCTAAAACAAGCGAAACATATCATGAATACATATGCAAGTAAAGCCTAATAAATAACATTTTATTCGAAGAATAAAAACATTGTGACTGACCTATTAATGGTTTTAAGGCTATTTGGGCATCCATCTCATGTTTAGAGACATCTGGTTCATACTGTTCGATGTAGATCCTGACAGTTGCACCTGCTGATCCAGTCCCCTGCAGAAGCGGATATTCCAGTTATAAGAAAAACAGGAGCTTCTGTAGCCTCAAATTATGGCAGGAAAAAATAATCAACTGAACATACAGATAAACGGAATATAATCCTTGATCCATCAGTGAAAACAAACCGGACACCTTGCTTTGACACCACACTTGCATCCACCTATAAGATCACATGAAGATAAGTTAAACATGGCAGTGATATCAAACTACAGATGCTTGGTGAAATTGTAACTAGTTAAATATAATAAACATGCAGTGTTTAACTTACAGGATCAGTGTAGGTAAAGTCATCAGCAAACTGAAGGGTGTATTTTCCTATAAAGCAGATTGTAAATACAATGCTTGGACATTGTCAGATAAAAGAATGTGATTATGAAGAGGAGATCAGATGAGAACTTACCATACTGGTCACCTGGTTTGCTCCTAGAGACTATATCTCTAACATTCTGGATCATTTTGTTGGCACCTTCAGATTCACATTCCTGAAAAAGAATTTACACAAATTAATGAACTGTACCCCGCACCTACCTCTACCAAAACAAAGTTTAGCCCATGGCTAAATCCAAAGCATCAACTATAGTATTGTCACCAAAACAAATTCAGCTCTTTACTTCATAGTCGTATCTACAAAAGAAATTTCTTCCATAGGTTGCCCAATGCTCTTTCACAACATCAGCAACAGATACTAACTTCTCCCCTGGTTTCTTGTCTTTGTTTCTGTAAGCAATAATTGAAAGCCAAGCTAAAACAGCCCTGCAATTGGATAGATTTGTTATTCTATATTGGATTTGACAGCCTTTCATAACTGAAGTGAGATATGCTAAACCAAGCCAAAAAATTCCTAGAAAGGGAGTCTTAGAAACCAAACATTTGCATTGAAAATGTGATCATGATTCAGTACAATAGAACTTTATGGAACAGAAGTGACACTGAATCAGGTTCACCAAACATTCACAATATACTTAGTTCATAAAATGAATCTGATGAGGTTTTGCAATAATCACAACAACACACAGCAAGTCCAAGTTGGAAAATTTGAAGCATGAAATGAGAAAAATAGTGTTTTGATTATGTCAATACCTATCAATTTAAAGAACAGCTTTCCAATGACAAAGATAACGTTAACCAACTATTAAAATTCTAATTTAGATCTAAAGTTATGAACCACTTGAATTAGATTGTAGTTCCATCAGCCAAACAGCCAATCTATTCCTTCCATCAGACCCTCTACTCTTTCACAAGGAATAAGCAAGGAGAATTATATGGCAGGCTGTCTATCCCTACCAATTGGACCATTATATAGCTTTTTTTTGTTAACATTAATGGGCCGGTAAAAGCCTTAATGGGAGGTTCATTGGATGCATCTCAGATAGTTACCATATGCCATCCTTCTCACGAATGTGATCAGAACCAGTTCCAAAACTTTCTTCACCACAAATTGACAGTTTTCCAGCATCCATAAGATTCCCAAAAAATTTCCAGCCAGTAGGGACCTGAACACAAGAAAAAAGATTGTCAGAAGACAAGCATCCCTGTAGACCCAAACCCTATTCTACCTTCTATCTTTCCCCCTTTAATGAAACTAAGAATTTTGTCCAAGATTTTCCTAACCTCAAAAAATGGAAGATTCATTTTTTCAGCCACACGATCTAGAGCACCACTTGTTGGCATGGACCGAGCTAAACCCTGAAGATTGGAGACAGGATATTTATTATTCTGTTTCTTTAGACATCAAAAGGTTGAGGAAAATCTGCAGAATTTTCTACCTTAGGGCCACTAGTAAAGTATGGAATGGCTTCTTGTGCATTGGCAGCAATGATAGCAACCGAATCTGAAGGAGTGACAAAAAACCCTCTACCTAGG
Source organism: Salix brachista (assembly GCA_009078335.1). Classification (NCBI taxonomy): domain Eukaryota; kingdom Viridiplantae; phylum Streptophyta; class Magnoliopsida; order Malpighiales; family Salicaceae; genus Salix; species Salix brachista. Next base: position 17,827,954 of record CM018586.1, read on the forward strand.
ATCATGTTTCTGTCCCCGTCTCCTGATAATGGTAAGAGAAGTTAATTGCAAAAAAGAGATGCTAATGATATCATGATTAATCATCATACGGAGCTAAAAGTAGAATCAAATGATTCAATAAGAAACACCAATTGCACATTCAACTGATGCAAGCACTACACCCACATACGTTTTAGAAAGACATTTGGCAGCCTAAATTTTCATTTCAACTTTTTCAATCTATCTGCCCCTGCTCTTGTCAAACACTCTTACCAAAACTTCAAGGAATGAAACAAAGTTCGTGCCCTGGAATTATAGATCGTGGTATTCCTATTCATTCTATGGATTTAAAGTACTTTAGCATAAATCTTCTTTTGCTCTAGCATACAGCAGCAAAATAAGCAAACCAAATATTGGATGGTCATATTTCATAATCCATCCTGCAGTGATATCAAACCTTGATTTATATTCAACTATCCTTATCAAGGTTGGCTTCGCAGGTTTCCCAAGCTTGGCAGAAATGCTATATGAGATGGTTTGCCATCAAATCATTTCATTCAAGATTTGCACCAGCCCTTCCAAAACTTTACAAAACTTCTCCCTTCCTATTTGACCGTTTTTCTAGGTATAAAGCAGTGAAAAATGCTGAAAAAACAGCAAATTTGAGACTCAAAAAGATCTTGTTGTGTATGGTGTCATTGAGTTAAACAATGTAGCTTGTGGGTTGATTTCAAATTGGCTCATCTATACCGGTGAAAAAGTGTGAAAACAACAAATGCACACACTATAATCCAGATCTAAATGCATGTTGCAGATTGATTAAATAAAGTAACTTCACTATTGATAACAACATTTACTGACAAAGTGCTCCAGATACGTATGCATAACTGGCCAAGCTAAGGGTAATCCAGTTGAACTTACTAATTAATATAGCACTTTTGGTTCTGTAATTGGGTGTTTCTCCAAAATGATCCAAATTCAATTTCAGTTTGTGCTATTAGCTATTCATCTTTAAATTAAAAACTTAATTATATCTTCCATCAATGTTTGAAACTAAATGCAGTTTATAGCTCTTATTGTTTACACGGTCAATACTTCTAACCTGATAAAAGGGTAAAGTTTATTTGTCAGTAAAACCACTGAGCTCATTATTCCATATCTTGTCAGTCAATAAAAACTTTGGCCACAACCTAAAGTCCATTTGCAATTAAAACTTCATTTAGTAGATGCCACAAAAGTGGAACAACTAACTTTCAGTGCAAAATTCAGCTCAAAACCTAAGGTAATTACTCAGTGCAGCCTAACCTGCCAATGAATCCATGCATACATTCAAAACACTTGAAAAATGAGAAAATCTGTTTCTTCAAAAGTCATGTCACATACCATCACTCGCAGCTCCAAAATCTGGTCCATTCTCACCATACATGATGTTGACCAAATCCTTGGCATATCTGTTTTAGAGTAAGAGATACAGTTGATATGCTATCAAATAATTTCAATTCACTACATGGTATAGAAGTTATTAGCCATCTTACGTAAGATTAGGATCTGGATGGCCATGACCAAAATCCTCCAGAGGTACCCCATTTGAAATTGAATCCTACATGCCGAACTAACATCTGTTACAGGAATTATACTATAGTTGAAAACTATTTTCAAAATGTATCATCCAGAAAATACCGGACTGGCCCCAAGCTTGTCCACAAAGATGGGTTTAGCGTAAGCACCAGTAACAGCATGCATGGCATCAAATATAAACCTGAAAGTAACACAAAACAATTGGACATGCTTCTGTACTGGAAAAATAAATGATGTAAAGTATAGATAATTAAGATGGAAAACACAATATTCCAGCTAACTGTGAAAACAGGCACAGAGATAGTGGTCTAGGGAACAGGCTTTTACATAGATGACTGCAAATAGTTCAAGGAATCTTTGTTGAGCCAAGTTGAGATAAGATATGGATTTCAGTGCAGATTAATCATCTGTAAGTCAGCACTTGGAGGAATATAAATAGCATAAGATAGCCAAAGGGAATAGAGAGTCTTTTACATTTATCATATGTATGAAAGAGCATGTACGAAACTATTAATTTCACTTGGCAGAGAACCGATGTACCTGAAATCAGACCGTGAAAGGAGACTTTTGATGAGCTCAAGATCGAATACATTCTGCAAAATAATCCATATAATTACTGACACAAACCAAATGAATGGTCACCTAAATATGCACATTTTTGTTTCCAACCTCCATTAACTCCAAATAATCAGAAACTGGGTCTACTACTTCAATGCTGAAGTTTGCATGTTCCGTGACTCCAAGGCTAGAAAGGTCAACATCAGGAATGTCCGCCATCTTAACCTCAGATATCTGCACAGTGTTTACAAAATTTCAGATTCATGCAGGAGCTGCCAAATTTAAGGAAGTTAAATAATCAAGCAAGCACGTTTAAATAATCATGGAGGTTAGATGATGTCAAGTTGCAATCCAAAATCTTCACTTGAGGAGATCACAAGTATATAGCATTTTTAGCAGACAAGAAAGGGTGAATATTAACCCACATAAGGCATAATAGATAAATAAGAAAAGTAAGTAAAATGCTTATAAAGTAATTAGCCTACACCAGCCAACCTATTGGCTTGCTCATGCTTTCAGTTTTATGTAGATTAACTGACCTGGAGAAGAAATCACAAAAACACCACAAAGGTTGAGCCTTGGTACAGGTTTATAACTTTAGAAAATAAGATTTTTCATTCACACGGAGAAAAAAATCATTCAAGTGGTAGTGCTCAGAATTGCCAAAGCCGGTGTCTACTTTAGGAAGAAAATAAAATTTTGATCTATAGCAGTCACTCTTCAAATAGAATTGTATTGTACAGCAGAGAACATTTTAACAATTGCATAAGACACTAGTGTACAAGGGTGCAAATATGCAAAGATTACAGTCTAGCTCTTCAAAGAGGACATGAAAACCAGAAGAACATGACCATAATGAAGAAAGAAGAATGACAGAACATAAAGAATTGCAACAGTCAAATACTTTTTTTTCCATACATAAATAGCCAGATACTTACAGAAAGGGTGTTTCCATATATCTTGTCGGTGATGGATTCAGGTGCTGGCTGGCCACTGTTGTAATTAAACTGGTAAATGAAAAGAAAAAAAAATACAAGAATTCACATCAACCGACTTGCTTGAAGGTTACTCAACAGCATCAGTTCATTCAACTACCCACTAATTTGTGATTGGAAAAAAAAAATATTTTAACCAGGTACTAAATTGCAAGCCAGAACATTTCAGGATGGTTTACATCATCAACAGGTATGGTAAATGCAAAAAAAAAATAAGAAGAAGCAAACGGCAGTGGGCATATCAGCCCATCATGCTTCATGTTTTTATACAGCTTACAAAAAGGGTACAACTGGGGTTTCGAGTTGAGATGAAACTGTAGTTAAACAGGAGTATGAGATGACCGTTAACAATTCACCTTGATACCCCAATCATATTCAGGTCCTCCAGGATTATGACTTGCACTCATTATAAATCCACCGTTGGCCTGCCGAAATATTTGTTTGGTTAAGCGGGAAAGTGGGAAATTTGGGAAATTTTATTAAGTTTTTGAAATTAGTTGCTGAATCTTGCTCAAAGTATAGATGAGAAGCATGTCCTTGCCTTCCTCTTTCGGATCACAGCAGAAACAGCTGGCGTAGACATAATACCTTCCCTGGAATGGTGGAACATTAGCACCGTAAAACAAAGCCGAATTGCATAAAAATGATTTTGGCATTCAAGATTCCAGAAGGTATCACTCATACAAAACTTAAGATGGAAAAATATGCAATTCATTAAAGTTTTCTAAAATGATTCTCAAGCAGACCGTCTGATAAAAGAGAGAGTTCCGAGGAGAAAATGAAGTTAGCAAACTTAAAAATCAAATCAATTGATATCCCAACCTTACTTTTGACTATTAAAACTGCCCAGATGACTGCGGATATTTCTCAATTAAACTTTCTGGGTTTTTGGAGTTAAATTAACTTGAAAAAACAATTTCTAATCAACTCAATGTTTGGTTCTATCAGTCAGAAGCTGCTATCAAAGTTCACAAGAAATGATCTCAACAATTAGTCTTAGCATTCAGCACTCATCTATTACATCGGTCTTCTTTGCACACTAGCATTTCCTCCATATGACAACAAAAGGACCAATCACAGTGCTTACTTGCCGACAAGGATTTTGCCAACACCATTCCCTGCAGCAATCTTGATGATTATCTGCATATTAAATCCAAACAACTCCAATAATGAGAGGAGGAACCACAGAATAAAACACATAAAAGGTTGATTAGGTAACAGCAATCACCTGTGAAGCTTCTCGATTGAAGTAACGACCATCCCCTCCCAAGACCAACACTCCATTCTTGTAATCCTCAGGAGGCAAAGAATTAAACAATGCCTAGAAATACAAATATTCAAGCTTTACCAAAAACCTTTATCAAATACCCCCTAAATCATAACATAACACAAAACATGAAAAGGAAACAACAAAACCTGAATCCAATTTGCAAGGTAGTTTTCCCCCGTGAAAACCTTAACCTATAAGAGCACAAATTTGAAACCAAAATAAATAACCTGATCCCATCATCAAAAAATAAAAACCACCAACTTGCACCAAATACTTGATTTTTATTAATCGAGACATCTAAAACCCAGAATTGTAATTCATTTTCCTAAACTTTCTCGGCATCCAAACATACAAAAGAAGCAGAAAATCACCTTCTTTCGCAGACCACTTGTCCCTGTCTTCTGACCCTCAATTGGCTTTGTTGGCACTGAATTAATCTGCAAAACACAAAAAATTAAATCCCCATCTGTTATTATTTCCATATAAAACATACATATGTGTCGCTGCAGAAATTACAGGGGGGGGGAAAACCTTAATGCCTTCAGGTTCAGCAATGGCAGTAGAAGAGGAAGCTTTCGCATGAAGATAAGAATGGAGCGAATGTGAAGTTTTTAAGATTGGGTAAAATAAAGAGGAAGATGGTGATAGAAGAGAGAAAGAAGAGATAGGAGAAGAGAAGAGGACACTGCCATTTGCACTAGTTTGCCTCAGTTTTCTAGAAGTCGATGAAAAGATCACATTTTCAAGCCTCAAACAACAACAAGAAGTAGCCATTTTTATTGCTTATTGATTGACAACAAAAAAGGGTAGTTTTTATTCAAACCCTTCGGTGTATTCTTCTCTTGCGAAAGTACCGAGCAGTGATCACTGTAGAGAGATATTTCGGGATGCGAGTCAAATAGAAGAGGAAGTGTTGAGGAAATCCATGACTGCCGCGCGTACTTTAAGATACTTTTATCTTTAGTCACGGACGTTTCAGATTTTGTTTTAAATATTTTTAAAAATATATATATTAAAATGATTTTATTTTTATTTTTTAAATTATTTTTAATTTTAATATGAAAATAATTTAAAAACATCAAAAAATTTAATTTAAAAACATCAAAAAAATTAATTTAAAATAAAAACAAAAATAAAAAAATTTAATTTTTTTCAAAAATATTTTTGAAACGCATTATTAACACCTTTTGCATTGTATTTTGAAGATATTTTAAATAATATATTTTTTTATTTTAAATTAATCCAATTTGCACAAAGAGGGTGCAGCCCTTGATTAACATAATAATAGTCTTTTAAACAATATCCTTGTTTATAAAAAGAGTAAATATGATTATTCAAGAGTAGAAGTTTAACTTCTTATGATGCAAGTTGTCGTAAATAATTGTAGGTGTTGTTTTTTTGCTTTAGAAAAATAGAAATTCATTTTATATTCTAGGAGGCAATTATTAGCTTTTTTTAAGTGAGAACCGATTGGAAATAGGTTTTATTTAAGTAAAAAGTTTTATGAACTGGTTTTTCTGTTACTGTTATGATGATCAAATTCTGTAAACAGCACATTATCTGTACGACAGGTCATTCATCCCTTGCATTTTTCTAAAAAAAAACCAACAGGCCCATATTCATTGGGCCACTTAGGTCAGGTAACAAGCCCAATCAAGACTTTTATATAGAAGAGAGTGGCTATTTTACTGCTTGATTCCATTAATGTTGCTTTCCAGAAATGATGATAAAGAAAGGCATATACAAATATTATTTATAATTTCATTCTCTTTACAAATAAAGTTTGTTTCTTAAAAAGTCTTACAAATCCTTTGAATAAACCAGAAAACTAAACCTCTACTAGGTAATAATATCAAAATATTAAAACATTAGAAAAAATAACATGAAATCGCTTAACATTTGGTTCAATTTGATTTTTATATCACGCTTGATTTTCATTCTTTTTATTTCTATTTTAGTAGCATATTATTAATATATTTTTTTTAATTTCATCATTTAATAATGAATTTGTTAAGAATTGAACTTCTTGGTTTTTTCATCATAGTCTTGTTGAAGGCATGAGAACAACTGCAAGAGTTTTGCTTCTTGTTCTAAGTCAAAAACATTTTTAAAATAGGTTTTTGTTTTCGTTTCCATAATTAAATATATTTATATTCTATGGTTTCGAAATAAAAACTAAATGTTACCATGACAACAATATTCATCCGGGAATAAAGAAAATATGAGATCCTGGTTTTAATAAATACGTCAATATGCTAAAAATTAAATATTGATGCATAACCACTATTTAGCTTTATCTCCTGAGATAATAATTTCCCTGGAGTAAACTTGATCATATACATAAGTTTTTTTATTTATTTGTCGGCAATATTAATTGTAATTTTGATTATTTTTTTCTATTGTTTTTCATTTTGTCTATAAGATTTCTATTACGTATATCATTCTAATAATATGATCGTAACACTTATGAATAGAATTTTTCCTCCAGCATGAATAAAAGATAATTATATTTCATATTCTCAAGCGGCGTGATGTGATGATAGAGAGTTTATGATCTACACAGTAAATCTCGAGTTCGAGTAAAGACATGCACCTCTTATAAGAGTTTAGAACAACTGTAATTTTACTCGTTCACCTGACCCACAAAATATAATTTTTCACTTGCTATATATCTTACATGAGTAAATTCTGGTCTTTAGTTTCACATCCAAAACAGCCTAGAGGGGAGAGCAAGAATCATTAATCATGAATTAGTGATTGAAATTAATTAATTTAAATTTCACTTTTTTTTTCAAAAACATTTCAGAAATACCAACAATTTTTGGGATGCTAAATAAATAAAACTGCTTGTGCCACCCATGTAAAACCATTGGCGACCTTTGTGCGCCGACAAAAACACGTGTTATCCATCCTCTCCTGGTCTGGTTATACACTAACTGGCCGAGATGGGTTGATTCGGAAACTGGTTTAATCCAGGTTTTAAAGCGATCCGGTTTGGAAAAAAATATAAAAAATATGTGTCAACCTAATTAAAACCAGATTCTTGTATCTTTATTTATTTTTTCTTAGTTAATACGATGTTGTTTTTGATTCGGGTTGGTTTTCTCTACCTGAGACCTAACCATAATCTACCCAACAAATGTACAAGAGCGTGCATCTTGATGATACTTTCCAGCTAATTAGGGTTTTTTGTTTTTTTTAAGTTAAAACTAAGCTTCATGATTTATTTTTTTGAATTCTTAGTTTCAATATGTTTTTGTAATATTTTTAAATCATTTTGATATAATGATATTGAAAAATATTTTTTTTTTTAAAAAAAAATATTTATATATATATTTTAAAAATAATTACTGCCACGTCCTCAAACACTATATCAAAATCTACACATGCTTCATGCATACAATCCTATGCCTGACCCAGCTTGGCAATTAGATTCAAAGCCCGATGATTTAGAGCTGAGATTGAGAGAGGTTGCTGGGTGAAAAAGAGAACAATGGACTGTGATTTTTAAGATTTAAAAAGTATAGTAGATATTGATTTTTAAGATTTTTTTAATATTAATATATCAAAATAAATAAATAAAATAATTTAAAGCAAAAAGATTATTTAAAAAAATACAGTTAAATAATAATCCTAAATAAACCTTCCAGAAACAATGTATCTTCATAATATATTATTTTTAAAAAATATATATATTTATGTGTGTGTGTTTTATCTTTATATATTTCTAAATAATTATATAGCTAAAGCATTATTATTAAAACTGAATCAATTTAACGAGGTAACTTAATCAATTTATGATATAAACTGGTCCAAACTAATGAAAAAATCAGGAGAAAGTAGTCTAATCTGTTATGATAGAAATCTAAATTTATCAATTATTAACTTTTTAAAAATATGTATTAAAAAATATATTTTTTATTTTTAAAAAATAATAATGAACTTGGATATCATTTGTGCTGTTTGAGAATATAGTCAAAATTATTTTTAAAAATGTTTTTTTTGTTTAGAGATGTATTAAAATAATATATTTTTAATCTTTAAAATTATTTTTAATATCAGCTATTTAAAAATATTAACAAAAAAAATTATATTTTTCAAATATATTTTTGAAATAAGAAACAAAAGGAAAGGAAAGGAAAGTAAAACAAGGGGAGAAAAAAATCTTTTCGTCATTAATAGGTGTGCTGCTCTCTTTTTCAGCTGTCCCCCTTTGAACGATCCTCAACAAAACAACCAGCTCCATCTCCTCCTCATATTTCTCCTTGACTCCTCTTCTTTATAACCCACCAACACTACACCAAGCATCCTTCTCCTCCTTTTTTCCATCTTTTTCTTGATTCTTGGTTTTAACGCTTGTTAAATGGCCGAGGATCACGTTCCATGTAAGTCTCGTTTGTCTCATTTCTTTCAAAAGTTGTTGTTTTCTTGATTGATCAATACCGTGTTTCTTTGTTTTCATGTTTTTTTCAATGATTTCTCGCTGGTTTTTGTGTTTCTCTCTCCCATTTGTGTGTATGACTCTTGATGTTGGGTTTCTTGTTTTCTCTTTGATAGATCTTTCTATATGCCTCTTTAGTCTGTTCTCTCTGTTTTTAGTCTTGTAGAAAGATTTTCATTTTTATCTTGTCCATTGAAGATGGTTTATACTATCTTACAGTGCTTTACAGGGACCACCTCTGAAAATGAGAGGATTGATTTTTTGAATTTATCAATGAGTATTCATTTGTGATCTAATCAAGATTGCAACTTTGTGTTAACTTATAGTTAGTTAGAATTATTTCAATTTGAATCTGATTTAAAAAGAACGTCTTTCCATGGGAATAGCATAGGGAGGAATGGTGTTTCTATTGGCTCCAATTTGGTGAGTGTTATTGCATTTATATATATGTAGATTGTTCTGATATCAAGCAATTGGAAATGTGCAGGTGATTCTAATGATCATGCATCGAATATGAAAGGAAGGAACGAATCGCTAGTTGTTTGCTTTGGGGAAATGTTGATTGACTTTGTACCGACAGTTGCTAAGGTTTCACTAGCTGAAGCGCCTGCTTTTAAGAAGGCTCCTGGTGGTGCTCCTGCTAATGTGGCTGTTGGTATATCAAAACTAGGTGGTTCATCAGCTTTTATGGGCAAGGTGCATTTCAATATGGTTTTTTGATTGCTTGTTTGTGGAATGGCTTGCTGTCGTAGTGCATGCCTAATACTTGGCTAGTTTGTCTTCATTTGGTGTTTTATGCATCGAGTAAATGAAACCTAAACTTTTGACCAAATGGTATTTTGTTCTTTTGCACTAAACTGTCTGTTGCAGGATCTCAGCACCCTGTTTTTTTATGCCGTGAACAATTTTGGTGCCATGAATCCTTACTTTTTATCTAGGCATGGTCTTAATTCAACTTCTCCAACCTTTTATCGCAGCTTGGTGATGATGAATTTGGGTATATGTTATCTGACATTTTGAAACAAAACAATGTGGATAATTCTGGCGTGCGATTTGATTCTACTGCGAGGACTGCTCTGGCATTTGTTACTCTCAAAGATGATGGTGAACGTGAATTCTTGTTTTACCGTCATCCAAGTGCAGACATGCTTCTTCAAGAATCAGAATTAGATATAAACCTCCTTGAGAAGGTCTATTTTCTCTCTTTGGTTTTAGCAAGAAGATGGAGCATATTGCACAAGACTTCCAAATTCTTGCAAATTTTCATTTGAAAAATGTTCAAACTCTTAGAATTGTATTGATTGCAGGCCAGGATCTTTCATTATGGATCAATTAGTTTGATTTCAGAACCTTGCAGATCAAGTCAATTTGCGGCAATGAGAATTGCCAGAAAGTCTGGCAGCATCCTGTCTTATGATCCAAATTTGAGATTGGCATTATGGCCATCGGCAGAGGCTGCTCGGGAAGCCATAATGGGTATATGGGATCAAGCTGATGTTATTAAGGTGTGGTTGAAGTTGAAAAACTATGGAATTTATATTGTTGCATGAGCACAATATACTAGCTCAAATTTGCTATTTGGAAGTGAAACAATTGCAGACATTTCATTATAATATATTTGGAACTCATTTGTGTTAATTATATGGAATTGTAGATAAGCGAGGAAGAAATAACATTCTTAACTGGATGTGATGATCATAATGATGATAAAGTGGTCTTGGACAATCTTTTTCATCCTAATCTGAAGCTTTTGATTGTAACTGAAGGGTCAAAGGGTTGTCGATATTACACCAAGGTAACCTTACCGATTATTATTCCCTTATACTCTTCATGTCAAACATCAATGGTCAAATTAAACGCAGGATCTAGATTCTAATCTACCCTAAATTCTATATCAGGCGAACTCCAAAAAAGTCCTTTTAGTGCTTCTAGGAGAGGCTATATACTAAACTACTCATCCTCGTCTCTTTTTTTATTGTTGGTGATGTCAGTTCATGTTAGCTAAGGACCTGAAGTAACTAACCATTTGTTGAAAAGAAACAAACTATTAGTCATGGTTATCGTGCTTGGATAATATTTGAATCATATTAGTAACTGATGTTCTATTCCAATCTCTGCTGAAATCTTTTAAGAAACACCAGTCATTGATGTCCTACCAGATGATTTGCAGATAAATTCTTTTTGCTGAATTTATTCAATAATGACCGCATGCAAGTACTGAAGTCGGAACCTTACAAAGTGAATGATCTGAATGAATTTGGGGAACCTTATGATATGTAGGTGTATCTAATGCAAAATTACTTATAGGTCTAGGTGGTTTAGGTGCCTGATAGTCAGCAAACCATTTGAAACTCGGAAAAATGAATCATAACTGCAGCACTGCTAGTAGGTGGTTACTTTCAGATATGATATGATTCGATATTCTGATGTGGTACTGGAATTCACATAAGCTAAAACCCAATTCAGGAATTCAAAGGCCGGGTCCCTGGTGTTAAGGTGAAACCTGTTGACACAACTGGTGCGGGCGATGCTTTTGTTGGTGGGATATTGAGCAGCCTAGCTTCTAACCTAAATCTATTCGAGGTACATGTAGTTGCTCACAAAATCAGAATGGTTTAGAAATTTTTCTCCTATTGTTTATTTTGAAATCTTTCCATCAATATAGCTCCAAGTGGATTTCATAAAACCTTGTAATCAGACTGTTCCTTTGCTGCAAAACAGAACAGAATCTGCTGTTAGGAGTCATTGTAAGAACTCCAAATTTAACCTTAACCGTTCCCTTCCCTCCTCTCATGCAGGATGAGAAGCTACTAAGAGAAGCTCTTCTATTTGCAAATGCCTGCGGTGCTGTGACAGTAACAGAGAGAGGTGCCATCCCTGCACTGCCCACAAAAGACGCTGTACTTGAACTCCTGGGGAAAGTCTCTCCAAGATGAAAAGCGTGGACATAGATGAGTCCTTAAATGTTTTTTCTTGCATTAAGCTGTAGTAGATCGAGTTCGTTGCACGACTCCAAGGGTTTTTGCTTGCTGTATTTCTCTTCCACACTCATGAACCTGAAAGGTTGTAATAACCCCCCAAGCGTGTAGATTAGGTTATTTAATAAAATCAATGACCTCAAATCTTGTCCCAACATGATCAGATAAACTGCAACTTTCATATTTTTCTGACTATCCGGAAAATAATTATCAAAACGATTATTTTTAAGAATAGTCTTTAGTAGTTAGAGTAATTCTTAAGATCAGATCAGATCAGATCATGAATTCACATAAATTTGGGTGTGGGTACGAACCCTTGAGCAGGTCCCAGAAGTGGCTGCATCACTATCTCCTCACATCACGTGCCTAGCACATGCATGCAGAAAGTCAAGGAGGCCCAGTGTGACTCACGGTTGATGTAGCTCACGTTGCACAACTTTCCATCCTTTTAAGCAATTTACGCATCACATAATTAAATTTCCTGTCAAGTACATTCTCACCCTCGTAAATTCACCAATTTCCCACTTCAAACCTTATTTTTCAAAATATGTTTTTTTAACCAATCACAGGAAACAATAACTGAATACAAACAAAAAACAATATGTAAAAGTTGAGCACATCAACAATTTATAAGCTTTGGCTACTCGATCTAGCACTACAAAATCTTTCCCATAACAAAAATCTAACACAAAGAATGAATTTTTAAACCTAATTCCAAACATAAGAAGGTGAATAAAAAAAACGGTGAGGGTAGAAATTCAAACAAATAAGAACTGAAAGCCTAAATAAATAGATAAATGACAAGAAATCATATATAAAAAAACATGAGACTTTCTCTTTAAAAAAACAAAAGAGAGAGACCTCTTCAAGAAAGTTGATGAAGCTCTAGAAAAAAGCCTGATTATATATTCTTGCTATAGCTTTTGTAAGATCCCGGTGATACTTTATTATTAAATTTTAATCTCAAATATACATTAAGAACTTTGTTTTTAATTTTTGTCCACTAAACAAATTCCACATGGAAAAAAAAGAAAGAAAATGTTGAATATATCACTAACGAAGGTTAGTGAAAATGTTGAATATATCACTAACGAAGGTTAGTGAAAATGTTGAATAAATCATGACAATTTATAATTTTTTGTGCAATGAAATTAGTGTTTTAGAATACTATTTAACAATAAAACATTATCGAAGGACTATAAGTGTAACATTCTAGATTCCATGAGGACCACTATTTAATTTTACCCTCGGCAGTTTTTTTACTCTCGCGTCGTAATTTCAACGGGTTTCCAACCCGCGATACCAGTCACCGAAACACTCCATAAATAATTAAGGCAAATAGCAGAAATCACACATTTCTTTCAAAAGAGAAACAGAAAGAAAGAGATGTCGTATTCTACTAATCTGTCGACGATGTTTAAACCGGAGATCGGACCTGACGGTCTTCCTCGAGAAGCTCCGGTCATTGCCTACACCGAGAAGGTATCTCGCCTTCCCTCTATCCATCGATAATTATTAGAATTTCTCTATCGAATATTTGAATGTGAATGATTCTGATTTTTTTCTTAAAAAAATAAATGATAGATAATCGAAGAAGAGCAACTTCAATTAAGGAAGTAAGTTTCTCATTTCTCGTCTATTTAGATCTGTAATTATCTTTCAATAATGAGAAAATGTAGTGTCCTTAATGTGTTTATTTAGTGTTTTAATCTGTTTCTGATAAAAAAAATAGAAAAAATAATAATTGGGTGAAGTCTGTTTTGATGATTGGATTCGAAAAAATTAGCTGCTGCTGCTGTTCACCAAGTTTAATAGATTTTACTTATTTTAAGAAATTTGAAAAAAAAAATAGAATTTTATTTATGAATTTGTTTGGTACCTTTTTATTTTGTAATCTTTTTCTGAGAAAGAAAATATTAGAAGAAAAAAAATAATTTGGCGAAGCATGTTTTGGTGATTGGATTTGAGAAAATTAGTTTTTTCTGTTCACTCTAAGTTTAGTAGAATTTAATTCTTTTAAAGAAAAAGTTGGTTATTAGAATTTTGTTTGGTAATTTTTGTGTTAGATATATTGAGGAAAATTATTCGAAGATTCGTGGTGTAGAGCGAGAGCTAGGGAATCTTACGTTAGAGATGAAACTAACAGCTGGACCTAAGAAAGCAGGTTGGTGTATATGTTTCCATATTCTCATTTTTACTCTTGTTTATAGTGATTTTGCTGACTTTGATGTTGGCTTTTTGGATGGTGATGTGTGGATGAAATTAAGCACTTGAACATCTAAGGAAGAAGATAGAAATGTCAACGGAAAGAATTCGTGTTGCTAAGTTGAAGGAAGAAGAAGCACGAAAGGTTTGTTGCTTTTCATGGCTGAGAACTTAGTTTTAGTGATAATAATAATAATAGTTGCATTTGAATGATTTAGTACAAAGTGGGTAGCATGATTTCAGGATGCCAAAAATGGATTGTTGATGTGTTTGGTAGAATGTAATGTTGGGTGAGGGAAGAGGAAAGTGATAACCGGTTCCTTCTTCAGTTGCATTACACTTCTTTCCATCGTGTTCTGCATATTTTCTTCTTTCATTATATTACCTTTTTCTACCAAATTTAGCCTCACTTATTCGGAACTGAGAAACCTATACATTAAAGTAGAGGAAACTGTAAGATTAGAACTGGTCTAGCATGTCCATATTATCTCTAACACGACTGATAAAATGGTATAAAGTTTTTAGCTCACTCAATATTGAACAATGATAGGGCTATATGCATATCAACGCTTTTTGGTTGTAGGGGAAGACACCACAACCATGCATGCACCAAATCTTTTTTGTTTTCTCTTTTTTTTTTCTGGAAAGATGAACATTAATTTGATGAGGAAACTGGATATACAAAAAAAAAACAAGTATAAGGTACCTTCCTATAAGTAAAGCAAAAGAAGAAAAAGAAAACACTTTCACCCTCAGTCCCTTAAAAACATCCACTGAACTACTTGAAAAAGGACCAAGGAAAAAACCAAAGGTCATTTCTGTTTTGCTAAATGAAGAGGTGCTCTTTAAGCACTAGTTTCTGTTGATTTTGGAATCATTGGATGGTATTGTTTGCTCTGAGATGGAAATGTACTATTTGGCTCATGATTTTCTTGCTGTGCACAATGGGAGTTTGTTAGATATTTTGTTGTTAATACATCAATGTCGCTGATAAATTGAATAAATCGAAGGTCATTTTTGTTTTGCTAAATGAAGAGGTTGTCTTTAAGCACTAATTTCTGTTGATTTTTGGATGTTATTGATTGCCCTGAGATGGAAATGTACTATTTGGCTCATGATTTCTTGCTGCGCATAATGGGAGTTTGTTAGATATTTTGTTGTTAATACATTAATGTTGTTGATAAATTGAATTTCCCTTTTCATTTGATATGATGTGGATGTTATGGACTGTCTCTAGGCCTTGGAAGCAGCAACAAAAGTTGTGAAGGAAGAGGAAGAAATTAAGCAGAAGTTGTGCGAAGACTTAAATCAGCTGGTAAGGATCTTCTCTAAATGAAGATGTGAGTTTCGCTACTCCTTAATGTTTGTTGGTGTCTCTATATAATTAAATATCTTGACAGGTTCAAGAAAGCAGTAGCTCTCAGTTTTCTAGACTTGAAGAATTAAAAAGACGTCTGGAAGCCTTAAACCCGAGTAGAGCATCTATGTCTTCTCCTCCTCATGTAAGCGCTCTTTTTATCTATTTATCTAGAATACATGCGGTGGGTTTCTTGGACAACACTCTCATGGCCTACGGTCACATGGATTTTTCATGGTTATGGGTCAACTACTGCTCCTTCTTTAGAAGTGCATTGTGCATGTGTAAAAAGGTACTGCTTATGTGTGTGTAACTTAGCCAAATGAGGCAGTGAAAGGTTATTGTTGTTTTCTCAGTGTAGAAGATGACACTAAACAGGCTAAGAAACAGCATCCGATCTGGCAATTTGGAAATTTGTAGCCCAGGAATTCAATTGAGACATATTTTAGGCTTTGAAACTGTTCTGGACTGTACTAGAATGCAAAATTTTACTTTATAAGACCAGTATGTTCTGAAAGTGACTGCCCTTAAGGAGGCTAATGTTCTAGAATGTTTCATGTACTGTCATGATTTGGCTGCATTTCTTGTATGCATTGCATCAAGCTATTCCACTATGTGCTAGCATAGGCATATACTTATATACACATTGCATTTCAGTAGAGAAATTGTTGAAAGTTTGCACTTGTGGTCATCCATAGGATGCAATACCATTGGGGCCTGCATCAAACAGTCCCGCTCAAGATGCCTCGATTCCACTTTCAACAGCTCCTAATGCCGGAGTTGCTGAAATTGCACCTAACCAAGCAAATGGGGGAAACGTCCAACAAGTCACAGATGGGAAAAATCAACAGCCTAATGTTGAGGGAGAAGGAAGAGGAAAGAAAAAAGTCCATTTCCAAGGAAGGGGAAGGGGAATTGGGGCTGTTCCCAAGGGTAGAGGATCTGTCCAACCTGGCTGGACAGGGGCAGGATTTGATGTAGATGGTAAAAGTTAGAATCAAGATTTCAAGCTCTCCACCTGCACGAAAACTGTGAGACAAGCACTTCTACTTTGCTCTATCGAGAATATTCTTTATTCCATATATACTGGTTGATTTTTCTCACTGTATTCATTAATTGGATATAGCATGTGATATAGATAATTCAATCTTACTTTATGAACTTCACATGGTTACTTAACCTTTGCCATCAATTCATCCTTCAAGGAAGTATGGTTCAAGAATATTTCTTATTCCTCGCTTTTCAACTAGCCGAAGCTGTGAACTGAAACTCTAGACTCTCCTTTTCCTTTGGCATGTAGGTTAATATTTTCTGCCCATGTATTCTCTCACTTGTTCATAATCTGTTGATATAGAGGTGATATTTGATCTGACTTGCCACCATTGCTTCACTGGTGTCACAAATAGAATGCCACGTTACAACTAGTGGTTTTTGCAGCACCATTTCAACGATGTCGTATCATGGTGACTCACTAGTCCCTGCATTGATGCTGGAAGTGCTTTTTGATCTGACTTTCTTGCCCTGCTTTGCTCGGGTACAAATGGAGTCCTTCAACCAAGGGTTCAAGAACAGCATGGCTAATTTTTCTTTCTTCTTTTCAGCATTCCTCATTTCATTTTGGACTACCAAAAAAAATTACATTTTTACTGTCAAGAACGCAGGAAAGAAGAGGCGGGCTTTGAGTTGAACAGTTGAAATCTCACCATCCTCTTCACTCAGTGAGAATAAAAAACAAAATCCTGAAACTTAGTCCTTTTCGAGTGCCCTCTATGTAATCATGCAGACACAGAACGCAGCGTTTCCAAATCCGTCATTTTCCTTTTCCATCTAGCACTCGGCGTTATCTGTTTCTGACTGCCCATTTTAAGATTCCAGAATTTGTTCTGTTCTTGAACAGTAGCTTCTTCACTTCCATCATTAATTCCGAGAAAGGATTATTGAACTCACATGCTCCGAGCACAAGTCTTTCAACTTATCATTGTGTGTGTGTGTGTGTGTTAGTTCCAAATTGCCCTCAGTGTCGTACAAAACCAGTTTGAAGATCCTAGGAATGGTGCTCTCTCCAGCATTGCTACTAATACTCAAACTGTTGTGTCACGAGACAGGCTGGTTAATTAACCTCATAAAAAAAACTAAATAGTCTAGCTAGTTAATTCAAGTTGATTCAACTTAATAAAAAAACAAAAAAGTCAAAACTACGTCGTTTAAAAAAAACAACTGGTTTCTACCGCGTTGCTGGTTAGCTTGTGTTCTTACTTTTTACAGATATACCGGGTCAGTCATTCTTTTTTTTATATATAAAACTAGGCCTAAACCGGCTCTTGGGTTAAACTGACTGCCGTTTCAAATTCTCAGTATTCAGTATACAAATTCTAGTATTCAGTCACCATCAAAGAAAAAAAACCCACCGGAAAGGAGGCCTGGTCTTGTTGAACTAACTCCAGAGCTGTGACCTAACTGTACTCTGGGGATCAGGTAAACAAATGTGCATTATAGCATCACCACCGTCCGTATCTGCTTCTGCTGTTGATGGGATTGATACTAATTTCATATGTCTGTACATCACATGACTTGATTGACCTATTCATCTTTATTTGGTTTGGAGGGAGTGGTGTCCTAATCTCCAGAAATCCGTCGTACCGTTTTTAATTCTTCATGGTACGAATGACTGTTCATCTAGAAGAGATTCATACTGTTTCAAATTCAAACTCTCGAGGTGAGTTATATATCCTTGGCAAAAAAAATTAAGGGCGATGCTTACCTCTTATATTCAAATCAATGTTCAATTGATCTTGTAATTCTATTCCATGCTTCTTTGACCAACTTGTTAGCCTTGTGGCTGGAGCTGAGCTGCCTAGAAAAGCCGGTCCAAATGATTGCCGGCGTGATGGCTATTCAACTTGTCATTCCGATCTGTATTATTTTGATTTCATGTCCTTTTGTTAGAATCACAATATAACGCTACTGTCTAGCTCGTACCCATAAGGCAGGTGATTTATGATTTGGCATTTAAAACCTACATCTAATTACACCAAACTTGCTCTCTCCCATCTGACCCGTAATAACAAGGTTATTGAATTCTTCTGCTCTGTGTATGTTTGATTGAATGATTAAAAGCCGAAAGCCCTCATCTGTTGTTTATGTTTTCAAAAGTAGGGTTTGTACCAAGCACAAACCCTCCAAAACAAAGGCTAGTTTCACGAGCCATTCCCTTCCCTTCCCTTCAAAAACCCGGTCCCATGACCATGGAAATGGTGGGTCTCTAAATACTTAGCGTCAGACATTTAAGGACCAGGGCAGAGATGTATTGGAATTATGTAGACAAGAAACAGTGGGTCAAGAAGTGATGATAGCGATTAGGGCCATCATCTTTTCCGTTCAGTTTATATTCAAAATATCTGCCAGCAGCTTAATCCCCCCCATGAACACATGTGTCTGCGAGAGGGTAGAAATCCACACCACCAGTCCAACATGGATGAATTCCCTACCTATATTCATCAATTTCTGTCCAAAAAAAATGGAGTAAAATAAATGCATTGAATATAGGCCAGGTTTAACTTGAGGTTATGGTCCTCGCATCGCTAGACTTTTTTTTTTTTTGTTTTGTTCTTGCATTCATTCGTATTTTATTTGTCTTTAAGATACATTAATCAATACAAAACTTGTCTGTGGCTTAATTAGATCTCTTGCTTGGAGGGAAGAGAATAATTCAAAAGAATTTGAGTAAATCCAAAACATAGCTAGCAACGTATCATAACATTTTATTTTATTTTGTGTTTCCTGTTAGGTACAAGGAACATATCCATAATTGCAGCTCAACAAATACAAGAAACAAATTGGGAAAATTGTCCGGTAGCAGCGGGCACTTGTCTAGAAGCAAACACAATTATTTCCTGTTTCATTGATTCTTTCTCACCCCTTAAATATAAAGAAGAGAAATAATTCGAGGGCATATATAATTTCGTGGTCCTGTGTAGCCTTTTGATTGAGGGTCTGTGAGCTACATATGGACAGACCCTAAATCTCAGTGAAGTAGGATTTTACTGAACAGTTCCTGTATAGAACGAGGGCCGTGATCAATTCACATGATGGGAAAATGTGTATCAATTTTGGTCCCCCGCTACTCAAAATGCAATGTTTTGAAATTATAATCAGCATCGTAGATGGAGGTTTGATCCTATCATTTTACGCATGCATGTTGTCATTTTTTTCCCTCAAAGTTTTTCTTTGCAGCTATGTAACTTTTAGTGAAAAATGTTTTGTGCTTTTTTATATATAACCGGGGTGTCCGGATCAATTTACACGCACCACAATTAATATTTGAATCCACTGAATATCCTGCAAGCTCAGTGGACAAATAAGATATAACGGGAATGACAAGCATGCACAGAGAAGATCGAATCGGGCACAAAGAAAGAGAATAAATCCCTGCCCCTGTGGCATGACCTAAAGTGCGAATGTTTTGTGCTTTGTTGAGCCTAATTGTGGTGCTTCACAAACTAAAATGTGCAAAATGATCCCTGTCTTTTTGGGACAGCATAGAGCGTGAGGCAGGCCTACGTTGCATTGTTGATGAAAGTACAAGGGTAATGGAACTCTTGCTAGGCTGAAGTTTCAAGCTTTTAGCAAGTAGAAATACTAAACTAATTAGTGGTAGGAATTCTGTTTGATCCTAATTAAGCTCTTGCTAATCCACGCACTTAATTAGCTTAGCAAGAGTTACTGTCTTTGGAAGGAAACAATTGTTGGACACCATATTATTACCAGACAGTGCATTAACTGAAGCATGCACTTAAGACAGTGTGCACAGTTAATGCTCCCATAATCACAATCAATTAACCAACGGGAATGTATTCAATAATACCGTTAGTTTATCTTTCCATGTACAGTATTATATATATCCATTGTAATCTACTTCAATCTTCATGACATTATATTCATCTTTGCTGTAATTTCAGCAACAAACCTCATTTGTTTTCCTTACCAGAACACTCTAAAAATCTTCATGGTATCAGAGCTGTGATCCTACAGCCTTGTTCTGAATTTTTTCTTCTCTCTCGCCTATCACTGTCTGTTAAACATGGATTCTCAAGAATCCACAGACAAACAAAAGGTTGTCAATTATACAAGCATCGACAGTGATGCTAATCAATCTCAGAAAATGACTACGGTATTGTTAAATGGTTTCAATTACTTACCATGGTCAAGAGCAGTGACCATTGCTCTTGGAGGCAGGTCACGGCTGGGATTCATCAACGGTAAAGAACAAGCACCTGACAGCAGCTCCTCTGACTTCGAACAGTGGCTTGCCAAGGATCAAATGGTGATGTCTTGGATATTAAACTCAATGGACCGAAACCTAGCTGAGATGTTCAGCTACTATCAATCATCCTTGGAGCTTTGGGAAGCCGTGAGAGAGATGTATGGCAATCAAAACAATTCCGCTCGCATATTCCAAATTCAGCAAGACATCACCAGTGTTCATCAAAATGGTCAGCCGTTTGTGCAATTGCTGAGTAAATTAAAAAGTTTGTGGAACGAATTAGAAATCTACAGACCTCATTCAATTGACCCAAAGGTGCTACGCAATCGCAAGGAAGAAGATCAAATCTTCCAATTGTTGGCTAGTCTGGGGCCAGAATTTGAGGACCTCCGGAGCCACATATTGATGAACGACGAACTCCCTCCCTTAAAGAGCGTCTGTGCAACAATCCAGCGTGAAGAAATCAGGTGAAAGGTAATGCCCCGTGAAAACCCATTGAAATTAACTGACTCCCATGCTTGTGTTGCCCATCAATTTGCAGACAAAGTGAAATTCAAAGCAGCTGAAGCTCATGATGCCCAACACACTGCCGAGAAAGGATTCTTCAAGGGTAAGCGTCCTAATCTCAAATGCTCCTACTGTAATTCAATGGGTCACACCATTGATCGCTGCTGGAGTCTTCACCCTGAGTTGAAGCAAAATCGGCAGACCATGAACTCAATGGGTCACCGGAAATTTGGAAAATTTAAGGCAAATCTAGCTGCCACAGAACCCATGAATTCTAGCCCTATGTCGTTGCTAAACGAATTTGCTAGTTTTCTGGAGAAGAGAACTCAGGGAGGTGAAGGTTTTTTGGCCGAAGAAGGCAGTGCCTTGCTCAGCCATTTCGGTGGGTTGAAAACCCGTGAAAATGGTGGGTTGCCAAGGAATGACAGTGCTGCGTTTTTATCAAGCTTTGGTGGGTTACCCACCCGTGGGTCTTCAACCCGAACCCGTGGAGAATCATCCACCCGTGCAGCCTTAATGTCCAATTTTACAAACCGTGACTTGACACAAACCCGAGAAGATGAGGAGAAATTCCATGACTTATCCGAGCGTGTTGCACGAGAAAATGATGAGAAATTTGAAGGTATTTATATTGCTCTTTTAACTGCCTTAGAATTAAGTAAATTGCATGATATATGGGTAGTGGATTCGGGTGCTAGTGACCACATGACACATAATTTAGACAAAATCCATGATTTTACCCCTTTTCCAATATCATCGTTTGTTTCAATTGCAAATGGATCTACGGCAGCAGTAAAAGGTAAAGGAAAAATTAAAATTGCGTCAAAAACAATTAATTTCGATATTTTATATGTACCTTCATTTCCATTTCAATTATTATCCGTTCGAAGGTTAACTATTGCTCTCAATTGTGATGTTATATTTACTCCGTTTAAGGTGATTTTTCAGGACCATCACACCAAACAGAAGATTGGTGAAGGATTTCATTTGAATGGTCTCTATTTTTTTTGTGATTCCGAAGTTCCGAAAGGATTACAAGCTTTTTATTCTCCGATCAATGATCATCAGTTGTGGCATTTTCGTCTGGCACATGCATCCGACTACGTCCTCGCAAAAATTTAACCAAATTTGTCCAAAAGAACGTATGAGTGTGATACGTGCCAATTTTCCAAATCCAGTAGACTTCCATTTAAATTATCTCTGTCCAAAGCTTCTCAGGCTTTTGAACTGATTCATTCAGATGTATGGGGACCTTTTTTCATGTCAATTGATGGTTTTAAATATTTTGTTATATTTATCGATGATTTTTCAAGAGTTACATGGTTATATTTATTAAAATCAAAAAATGAAGTTTTTAATTGTTTTAAAGATTTTCACAAACTAGTTTCTACTCAATTTTCCATAAATATTAAAAAATTTCAATCTGACAATGGTTTAGAATTTACATCTCATGCTATGGAAAATTATTTAAATTCTAATGGAATTCTTCATCAAACTAGTTGTGTTAATACTCCCCAACAAAATGGAATTGCTGAACGCAAAAATCGGGATTTATTAGAAAAAAACTAGAGCCATAATGCTTCAAATGAATGTTCCAAAAAAATTTTGGTCATATGGTGTTCTTACGGCTACCTATATTATTAACCGCTTACCCAGTCAGGTACTGGCTTTTCAGTGTCCTCTTGAAATTTTGCAGGGTCAAATTCCCAATATCTCGCACTTGAAGATTTTTGGGTGCCAATGTTTTGTTCACCTGCACACCAATCAACGTGACAAACTTGACCCGCGTGCTTCCAAGTGCATTTTCTTAGGGTATTCCCATACCAAGAAAGGGTACAAATGTTATGATAACATTAATCAGAAATTGTATGTCAGCAGGGATGTTAGATTTGCAGAAACCACTCCTTATTTCACTGATCCAACTCAGGGGGAGTCCTTGGACGACTTAATTCCTCTTCCTAGCACAGAGATCTGCAGCCTCGACTTGCCTAGGCCCACTAGGCCCATTACTCCAGCGGACATCCCGGTTGACGATCCTCCATCTAATATCATACCTCTAGAACCTATGTCTCCACATTCGCCAGATGAAGTGCCAGCTCCAAGACGCAATCCTCCCAGAACGCGACAGTGCCCCTCCAAATTTCAAGACTATGCAGCTTATGCAGTCAGGTATCCTGTCTCAAATTATTTGGATTACTCAAAATTATCACCTTCGTATTCTGCCTTTTTGTCAGCAATATCCAATGATCATGAGCCTCGCAATTTTGCCGAAGCGCAATCTCACCTGGTATGGCGAAAAGCTATGGAAGAGGAACTAACAGCTCTAGCTGACAATAATACTTGGAGTCTAGTTCCCCTTCCCAAAGGAAAACACGCCGTTGGCAGTCGATGGATATACAAGACAAAGTTCAACTCAGATGGATCTGTCAATCGCTATAAAGCGCGTCTAGTGGCTCAAGGGTATACCCAAGAATTTGGTGTTGATTACAAGGAGACATTTGCTCCTGTTGCTAAAATGACCACGGTAAGAGTTCTTTTATCTGTTTCTGTCAATAATGGATGGTTCTTATCGCAAATGGACGTAAAAAATGCCTTTTTACACGGGGATCTTGAAGAAGAAGTGTTTATGAAGCTTCCTCCTGGTCACTCATCCAGCTCCAACCCTAATTTGGTATGTAAACTACATAAATCCATTTACGGGCTAAAGCAAAGTCCTCGCGCATGGCATGCAAAACTTAGTGGAGCCCTTGCTACATTAGGATTTAGCAAAAGCTCTGCAGATTCCTCTTTATATATTCGGTTCCACAATGATGATAAATTGATGGTACTCATTTATGTTGATGATTTAATTATCTCAGGGAATAACATTGACTCTATTTCCAAATTGAAGAAAACTCTTCAACAATTATTTCCGATTACAAATCTTGGTCCCTTAAAATATTTTCTTGGGATTGAAATGGCCTCATCTAAGAAAGGTTTTTTCCTTAATCAACGTAAGTACACTCTTGATGTGCTTCAAGAAGCAGGTATGCTCTCAACTAAACCTTCCCCTACTCCGGTTGATAGTAAATTAAAATTATCTCTTGCAGGTCCTGCTCTTCCTTCACCTAAATATTATCAACAACTCGTGGGAAAACTCATCTATCTGACGATTACCCGACCGGATATTACTTATGCTGTCAGTCTTGTCAGTCAGTTCATGCATGCTCCAACAATACATCATCTCAGCATGGTCAAACGCATTTTGCGATATTTAAAAGGAACTATTGGTCGCGGAATTGTCATGACCAGAAACAACCATACAAATATAATGGGTTATACCGACTCGGATTGGGCTGGAAATCAACTTGATCGGCGCTCGACTACTGGGTATTGCATGTTTGTTGGAGGTAACCTTGTGTCCTGGAAGAGCAAGAAACAGCATGTTGTGGCTCGCTCCAGTGCCGAAGCCGAATACCGTGCCATGGCAGCTGCAGCGTGTGAACTTGTGTGGTTGCGAAGCCTCCTAGCTGATATGGGTTGTTCATCAGTCACTCCGATGAGCCTTTTTTGCGACAACCAAGCGGCCATGCATATTGCAAAAAACCCTGTGTTTCACGAAAGGACCAAACACATCGAAGTTGATTGTCATTTTATTCATCAACAAGTTCAATCAAACAACATCACTACTCATTATGTGCGCACCAGTGACCAACTTGCCGATGTGTTCACCAAAGTCGTGCCATCATCCCAGTTTTATCATCTATTATGCAAGCTTGGATCCATCAACCCTCTTGATCCAGCTTGAGGGGGAGTGTTGGACACCATATTATTACCAGACATTGCATTAACTGAAGCATGCACTTAAGACAGTGTGCACAGTTAATGCTCCCATAATCACAATCAATTAACCAACGGGAATGTATTCAATAATACTGTTAGTTTATCTTTCCATGTACAGTAGTATATATATCCATTGTAATCTACTTCAATCTTCATGACATTATATTCATCTTTGCTGTAATTTCAGCAACAAACCTCATTTGTTTTCCTTACCAGAACACTCTAACAATGTATTCAATAAACCTCATTTGATCCTAATTAAGCTCTTGCTAATCCACGCACTTAATTAGCTTAGCAAGAGTTACTGTCTTTGGAAGGAAACAATAATGATAGTAAAGACAGAAAAAATATTGGATTAAAAATATAAAAATAAATACGTTTCTAAAATAATTCTCCATACTTTCAAAATAAAAGGTATAGAGGAGATATATCTTCAAAAACAATATTTTATTCCTAAAATATCCCTGTAAAAAACTCTTAATTTCAAAATCTTTCAACTAAAACATGCAAGAATAAAAATGACTATTTTCATAGTTTTGAAACCTGACCTAGAGATCAATCTAAGGCAAAGAACGGGTCACTAGTCAAGGCCCACGTCACGAGTCTGGTTGACCTCGATTGACCCAGGTCAGCATAAAAATAAAAATAAAGTTATTATTATAGTTTTAAAATCCAATCTGGGAGTTAATCTAGGGCAAGACCTGGAGGTCCTGGACCATAAATGAGGTTAATCATTGACATGGGTCAATATAAGAACAAAAGTGATTATCATCATAGTTTTAAAACTCGACTCGAGAGTCTACCCGAGATAAGGTTTAGGTCACATTTTAAAAGGATCAGCCTGAGTTGACTAGTGTCAACATAAAACAACAATATTTTTTATCATAATTTTAAATTTTAATTTGGGGGTCAACCGAGACAAAGCTCCTATCACAAATCAAGAGGGTCTACCATATTTGACCCAAATCAATAATGTAAGGATAAAAATTGTATTATCATAGTTTTAAAACTCGACTTGGAGGTCAATTGAGGCAAGGTTTAGGTCAAATGTCAGGAGGGTCAACACGGGTTGATCTGAGTCAACGCATTAATAAAAACAATAATTATCATATTTTTAAAACCTGACTTGGGAATCAATCCGAGACAAGGCATAGTTCATGGGTCGGGAGGGTTAACTGGTTGACCTAAAACTTTTATTTTTTTTTTCTCAAAAAAATAATTTAGTTTTTTACTAGTGTGTTATCCCAAGTGTCACCTGGATTCTTGACCTAACAAAATCAAATCAATCCTTCATCTATTATTTCTTAAACTCTAATTAGTTCAAGTCCTAAATCAACTCGTCAAGTTAATCTTGATTTTATAACTTGAGTTATTATAGTATTATAAAGTAAAGTAAAAAAAAAAAATTGAACATGTATGTTTGATAACAACACAAATTAAAGGTATCATAGATTTTTTTATATTTTACTTTGTTTTATCTATAATAATCACACATGATACAAAAACATTCATTCTATCTTGTACATAATTATCAAACACAATGTTAGCTCAATCTTATTTTCTATCTTATCTTTTTATATCAATTTAACAAAAAGGATTGAATTGACTTAGAACAATTATGATTATTGTAGCCAGACTCTTCAAACATTATGAAATAATAAATGACAAGCACAAAGTTTACCTTTTCCATGTCAATTTAGATCTATTTCAAAATATTATCATTTTAGTTTTTTAAAATAAAAAATTATATTTTTTTAAAAAAAGGGGTGTTAGACTTATCATTTTTTATCCAAGTTTAGCTGGCTCAGCTAGATTAGGAGCTCACCTGTTTAGCTATTCATTTTTTTATCAAATTAACCTTTAAAATAATTAAAAAAACCAGTTTAAACAAAGTTTTAAATCGACAAGTCATAATGGATTAGGTTTGAGCAAATATTCGTTGCTGTTTTTGTGTTCAAAATAAAATTAATTAAAAGATAAAACGTCATTAATGAAACTGAAGAGACATTTTGCAGATCCCCATAAACCACCCTGTAACTATTTAAAACCTCAGGGGTTACTCTAATGGGAATCACACTGTAAACAGAGCACCGCAGAGAGAGAGAGAGGTGCGTGGTCATATCGTCATCCTTCCACAAATCTCAATTCGCAATGAGAGAAAGTGAAAGAGAGAGAGAGAAGGCAGAGTTGGTCTGGTAAACTTTGGACCGAGGGTTAATAAAGGAGATAATGTTTGATTTTGGAAAAACTTTAAAAACATTTTATTTTTATTTTAAATTATTTTTTCATAATTTTTCTGTTTTCATATGTTTATATCAATAATAATTCTTTAAAAATATATATATATTTTAATAAAAAAAATAACCTCAACCAAAATCAAAACAATCACAAACTGTATAAAAATAAATAATAAATATGTATATAAAAACACTTCAATCCCACAAACCCACCATTTTGTAGCTCAGTTAAATCCTCAATAAAAAAAATCAAATCAAAATGGGCTGTCATATATTTCGTCACATTCGTCAGCCCCTGTATTTTACAATTATTAACATTACGGTCCTTGTATGGGTAACTATGTTCTTTTTCCATTTGTTTGGAAAGCATGTGTCTTGACATGACAAACCACACTTAAAAGTATTTCTATATTTAATTATGTAATTGTTCACTCGAATCTTTAGTGGTGTATTAGTCTATATACTCATTGGAGGTTAAATCTTGTATAACTGTGAACATATACTTTATCTTACTTTCCTTGTCTCTTCAGTTTTGTAGCAGCAATAACATCCAAAACAATAAATAATTGTTCATCACTGTGAAGAATCAAGTAAATATTTAATTTCCTTGTCATGTCAATTTATAGAAGTGAGATGTTTATGTGTATTTTAGTAATGTGATGCATGTTGCTTTGTAAAAATACTTTTTTTAATTGAAAATACATTAAAATAATATTTGTTATAATTTTATTTAATTATCTATTATATCAATACATAAAAATCATTAAAAAAATATTAATTTGATATTTTTTAAGTAAAAACTAGTTAGAAAAACACTTAAAAAAATAAATTAAACCACAAAAAATAAGGTCCTAACATTCAGAATTATTTCATGTTTCTAAACTAGTTGAGGGGGGAAACCCATAATGAAGATATCACCATTCTTATTTCTTAAGGATCATGAAGTAGAAAAGGAAGATAAAGGGACCGTAGTAAGCAAATGTCAAATGTTGAGGGACTGAACAATACAATTAACTTAAAATCAAATATTGTTGGTTGTCTTGATCTATATGCTTCATGGATCCGGTCTTTCCGCTTCTTCATCATTCTTTTCAAGCTCCTCTCTCTCTCTCTCTCTCTCTCTCGTCTATAACTCCTACTGCTAATTCTTGTAATCATCACCCTCATTATCTTATTTTTTTAAGACCGAACAATAATATCTCTGTTTCTTGTGTAAATTCAAAGCAAGGGCAAAAAGATAGAAACTTTGACCAGACATGGGAAAGGAATGGTATTACTGGGGTGGTGGAAAAACCTCCAAGAAAGGTGGTGGTGGTGGTGGTGGTGAAGGTGGGAGAGAAGGAGAGAAAGACGGTGCCAATTCACCTTCTGGTTGCATGTGTGCTGTTTTCCAGTTATTTGATTTCCATCAGCAGTTTCAGTTTCCTTTAAACCATGAACAGCAGTCTTCTAATTTTCTTCAGCCCAGCTCGTTCCTTCCTCTCGACGATCCTCCTGTCCCAAAAGGTAGCTAGCTCCTGTTACATTTCTCAATCTCGTTTCTGGTTTTTGTAGAAACTTTGAGTAATGGGGTTTTGTTTTGATACAGGTGCTGAAGCACCGAGGAATAGCTTGGAAATGGAAGAGGAGGAGCCTTCATTGCCATCATCAAAAGATGAGAAATTTTATATCCCTGTAAGTTTTAGTACAATTGCCATCATCACCATTTTCTTTTTCAAAGATTCTTGATTTAGTAAAGTTAGTAATGACCCTGTGCTTCTCTTTCCGGAAATATTGATCCAGATGGGCATTCAAATAAAAACAAAAGGAGTTCCAAATGATTCGTCTTCATCAGAAATCTGCTCTTCTCCGGGGACCAAGACGCCTAATTTGGTTGCTAGACTTATGGGTCTTGATCTTCTTCCTGATCAACTTACCTACTCACCAAGCCACTGTTCTTCATCAACTCTTGGCACACCAAATCTTCCACAAAAATCACAGTTTCAGTACCGCCATTACAGACCTCAGCAACCACCTCACCGGAGCAAAAGAAGTAGCCCTCGAAGTTGTACTTTGGATCATGATTTTTCAGGCACTCGCTCTTTGCCTGAGACACCGAGAATATCATCTGCTAGAAGATCAGATGTGGAGCACCGTTTGTCACTTCAAATCAACAAAGAAAATGCAGGTGAAGACCCAGTGATCTCTCGTTTATCATCTTTGAAACGAAGAGAGCTGAAGGTTGAAGAAGAGAATAGAAGTCCAGGCCACTATGCGAGGCAAATTGTGAAGCAGGTTAAAGAAAGTGTAAGCAGGAAAGTTGGATTGGATATTACAAACACAGTAATAAATAGAGAGCAAACAAGGAGAAGAGATCAAGAGCTTGAGCTTGTTAGTCAATACAAATCCAAGAAAATTCTCTCCAAAGCTCGAAGTACCACCAAAATGGTTGATGCTTCAGGTAATAGTCCAGGCAAGCGTTCTGTGACCACAACTTCTTGCTCGCCAAGACTGAAATTCTTGGAACCCCAAAACAAGCCAACCACAGCTCCACCTTGCAAGGACCACAATAATATTTCTTATTCTCAAAAAACCCCATCACTTTTGTCACAAGATACCAAAACTTCAACAAAGCCAGATTTACCACAGGTCCTGCAGGATCAACAGTACCAGCATCAGCAGAGACCTCTCAAGAAGTGCAACAAAGTGACAGAAGAAAAATTTGGTCCACCACCACCAAGATTCGTCAAGAAACCTCTAAAAACATCAGATATTATCAGAACCAAGCGAGAAGAGCCATTTATCCGTTCAAAATCAGCTAGAGAAACCAATATGCCTGACAAGAAATGCAACAAAACCCCATTATCAAATGACCTTAACATCTCTCTCCCAACTCTCCTTCCTGTCAAGAAAGACCCTACTCCCCCGGCTACAAAAATCCCTCAAAAACAGGTACAGCATGACTACTTTCCTTCCAAATTCTTAGTTATAATATGCATATTTTGCTTATTTTTTAAGAAATGAAATGAAAATTACTTTTCTATTTTCCTTGCATGCGTTTTGTGATAAATATAGGTATCGAATGCTGCTCAGGAATCGAAATGGTGCTCACAGTTATCTAGTTGTTCGAGCCAGTCGTACAAACAACCACAAGCTACAAGGAGGCTCGATGCCCGAGTAAACAACAATGATGATAAGTCTAATAACAGTGTCGCCACCCACATCATCAACACCGGAGATGGAGCCGCACAGGAAGAATATGAGTACATTAGTAGAATACTGAAACGTACTGGCATAGACAAGGATACCCCAGTGTCTTTTACCAGATGGTTTTCTCCGTCTCATCCTCTAGACCCTTCAACTTTTTACTACCTCGAACATTTTACCACACCAGCCTCTACCACCACTTGTCAATCTCGTCACAACTTGGGCCGTCGGTGCAATCGAAAATTATTGTTCAATCTTGTTGACGAGATTTTGGTCAACATCTTACGTCCATACATCAACGTGAAACCTTGGAGTGGTCCTAGATTTGGCTTATTCACTCGGGATTTTCTACTTGGTGACATGAATGGGTCGTGTTTGGCTCACATGTTATGCAAAAAGGTTAGGAGCTTCCCTTGCGCTGATTGTCAAGACCTCGAAGACATTGATGGGTTAATCGACAAGGATTTGCCCCAGCTGATGAAGGATCAAAGTGAGATTGCATTTGGAGAAGAAGGAGAAGGGATTGCGATGGAAATAGAGAAGGAGATTGTGGAAACATTGATACATGAAACGGCGTCGATTTTTTATAGACATTGAAGTGGCGGGAAAACGATAGCGTATACATTTGACTAGAGCAATCGGGGTTGACCTAGTCATGGTCGAGAGACAAGAGAGCAGAAGGGTCACGTGGGTTGTTCACGTGAGGAGATGCTATATGCTAAGGGGTGATAATGTGGAGTGTCCAAACTCAAGATCGGGACTTGTAAAAAAGAGGTTTGAGGTCTACACGTGGAGATTTAAACTCTTTCTCCGACAACAACGCACTTGCTATCTCATTGGGTCTTAAAAGAAAACAATTGACAGCGGATTCCATTCTCTCTCCATCTTGCTTTGTAAGAGTATATAAATTGTATAGTCAATAGTGTATCACCTTTTTTTCCCCTTAATTAATTTGTTGCTGTTCTTTTTAATATTTAAAAAGATGGTTTCTCAGTAGTGATCGTGTTACGGATTTGCAGTCAGCTCTGTATTTATTCAGATTGTCGTCAGATGGATCATCATGATGTGCATGATTATTAAGTTTCTTTCACTCTTAGTGATCTATAGTTGTTCTTGCGTTTTTATCCTCTTTTTGGGAAGTAAGTCCGCTGCTATTGAAAACCAGCAAACTTTTGTTTGACTCGAGTCCTATTTATAACCCCCCATTTATGTTTTGTTTCGCGAATGTATTTCAAAAATATTTTTAAAAAATATTAATTTTTTTTATTCTTTATTTTAAATTGAAAACCAGCAAATTTTTGTTTGACTCAAGTAATATCTATAAGCCCCACTTATGCCTTGTTTAATAATGTATTTCAAAAGTGTTTTTGATTTTTTATCTTATAATAAAAAAATTGGTATTTTTAGATTATTTTTATATGTTGATGTCAAAAATAACTTTTAAAAAATATCATTTTATTATATTTTTAAACAAAAAATATTTTTAAAAGCAGCCTCAATCACACCTCTAAATAGCATAGTTGTCTGTTTCGCTTCGGTTGGCGTTTCGTTTTTTCTATTGGTACGGGGCGTTTCGGTTTCGGAGCTTTTTGGTGCGCCGTTTCGGGGTGTACTGTTCATATATAATTAATTAATTAATTAATTATATATAAAAAAAATAAAAAGCAAAAAAAATAAATATAATTTTTAATTTTTATAAAATTAAAGTTGATGCAATAATTTTATTTTATATATATATATATATATATATATATGCTAAATAGTCACTTAATCAATTTTGATCTTTAGTGCATGTTACGAAACAAGGTAGATTTTGCCACTGTTGTTAACCAAATTATGTGGCAGCGGTAAAAGACTTTTTATGGAGCTATTATTTGTATTTATTTTTAAAAAAGAGAATTAGTTTAGGAGAAAATATTTTTATTATTTTTTATGAATATTCAAATTTGATTTTTTCCCCATCATCTATTTATTTATCTTCAAAATAGATTCAAGAAATAACTACAAATACGCACCCTAATTTTTCTAGTATAATTATTGTGTGTAATTCTATAAAAGAAGAATATTTCAAACATGTGGATTAAAAATGTCTAATTGCTTAGCTCTATCATTATTATTTTTTGTTATGCTGAAACTTGTAATGTAATATCGATTTTCTCCGAGTAATAATGCATCATTCCATGCATGCATTGCAAACATCCAGGCTATAATAATTGGATCGTTATTAATGTACAAGTTTTTATAAGTTTTTTTTTTTTAATTCAATTATACATTTAAATACAGTAATATTTTTTAATATGAATTTTGTACATGACTGCAATCATCAATAGCGCTTGTTTAGTTAGAGGACAAAATGCATGTCTCCTGCGGATACAAAACTAGATCTAGAATTTTACAGGGATACAGAGACTAAAATATAATATTCAAAATCCAATAATCGAGGTGGAAAATGAATAAAAAAAATAGCATACCACAAGAAGGAATGCCAAAAAATATTTATTGATTAGAATTTAGGATTAGAATCGTAAATGATTAGGGTTAGACTCGCACAAGATTGTAATTTTCGTATGTTTTTTCCAAGACTTTTCAAACAGTGTAATTTTTTCCAAAACCTTACGCAAACAGTATGATCTAAGAAATCCAAGAAAAGAAACGAAAATGAAAACTTTTAACGTACCTATATTCGCTTTTTAGGATAGATTTGGATCGGATTTTATGGAAGTTTGAGCTAGAAAAAGTTAAAAGGGCAATTACTTAAAAAGATGGTCTTGCATGGACCCGAGACGTGCATATTTATGCGTACGTGAACTTTAAAGCCTTCAAAGTTATGATTGCTATTAACTAAACTGTATTTTTTTAAAATTAAAAAAATTGAGATTCATTAATTATTTCTATAAGAAAATCTATAATTTTGAAAAATAATGGCATAGAATTCATGAAATGTCTAGTAATTTCTTCATTATAATAAAAGTATGAATAGTAAGAATAGTCATAATTTGTTTTTTCTAGTTTTTTTATATAAAAATAGGAAAAGCTTCAATTAAAAAGTTCAGACTAAACATATGCATCAATATTTGTTCATAAATAATCAAAAGTGTTATTGATAATTGGTTTTAGCATTATGAAAACATATATTTATAAAACTTACATTATCCGAAAGAATATATAATTATATTACAAATTAGTTTGATACCCTATAAACTACATATTTGAATCTAAACAAAAGTAAAAAGATATGATCCATCAATCAGCCTTGGGATGTGATGTATGTATCAAATATTTTAATTATTGCATTTTATTAGAAGGATTACAAGTTTTTAATAATTAGTCTTGTGCATAATTAATTTGCCTATTAATTCCTTCCTTAATACAAATTTATTTGTTTTCATGTCCTCAAGTCATATATATTAAAAATGTTTATGTTATATCAACAAGTCCAATCTTCCTAACAGTCAAACAAACTAGCACCCCATACTTATTATGATATTGAATTAAACAATTTTTTCATCGCAATCTAATCATTGATAGCACTATATCTAACTATAGTTAAGGACATAAACAGTACAACCCCGAAATGGCGCACCGAAACACTCTGAAACCGAAACATTTAATTCCAATTGAAAAAACAAAGCACCAATCGAAACGATATTGACAACTTTGGATCTAACATAGATAGCCGGTCTAATATGATCATTATATCTTGCATGTCTAATCACGAATACCACTAGCGCGACAATCAACTAGTTTAATCATTATATTTCAATCATCTAAACATAAATGTCACTAGAACCAGTGAGATAAACTAGTCTAATTATTGTATCTTAATCATCATTTACAATTTAAATCTTAATGAAATTTTTATTCTTATAACCTGAAGAATTAAAATCTAAAATAAATAGCTACAACCTCACTAAAAGGAAGAAAAGTCGGTTATGTAATTTATGCACCAAAAACCACTCGTCATCACAACATATAAAATTATCTAGCAGCATTCATTTTGACCCTCCCTCGGTTTTTATTCCACATATAAAGTTCTATAACTCCAGATCAAGCAGGGAAATTTGGCGAAAAGGTAGTATCTCTAGATATAATTTTTATAAAAAAGACTTATTTTAGATTCTGTCATTTTCAAGCCATGAATCATAAGAAAGTAGGCAATGAAACTGTACAATTTTTCAATCTTGTTGCGTTGCAATTCATATGTATAGTCCAACGTGATCCTGACTTGATTAGAACTCTTTTATTTTACTAGAGTTTTGAAATATCAAAGCATGTCAAAATGATCTTACCATATGATCGATCTATAAGGTAAAATTGATGTAGCATCCACAAGTGAACCCATTGATTTTTACGTTTAATTATCTCTCTTATATTTTTCATGTTATACTCAATAATACAAGTATAGCTATCAATTAGTTTGGATTAATTAAAATAATATTATTTGATTTAAAAAAAAAACAAATCAATAAAATCGACTTTTATCTATGTTAATTACGTTGTGAAATATATGTCCTCTATCATTACATCATATGTTTGAAAAATCTATCAGGTTTTTGTTAATATATACGCATCCCCTGTCATCACCAACATGTGATTTATGACAAGCCCCGGGAAGTAGACCCCAAATTGTATTTTTCCCATTGCATTTTATAATCCCATGTCATCACCATTTTTTTTTGAGATTTTTTTAAGAGTATTTTCTTATATCAATACAATAAAATAATTTTAAAAAAAACAATTAATTTTTTTTAAAAAATAGAATTTTTCAAAATCATTTTTAAAACATACTGAAAAACACGGATTTAAACTTTTTTCCCGAGAAGAGTGATCAGGTTAGGTCAAGCAGTGAGTGATGACTGGTTGACTGTATAAGGCGTCACTTCCTACCACCAAGGCAACAACCAGGTCTCCTTTCTCATGATGCATCATCGTCACTGACCACAGCACTCGCTGCCCGTCGCATCATTTTCCTTTCAATTATTACTTTTATTTCAACCGAAAATCTTGAACTATCTACGTGATAATTGAAATTAATCTTTTTCTTTGAATCATTTTTCGCATGCACAGGAGAGCAATCACAATCGGCAAATATATATATTTATATATATATATATAAATATGAAAAATGCAAATGCAGGTATGTAGATGTTTTAAGAAATTCAAATTGAATTTGCATGCGGCAGCCATCATGTGAAGCTGAAAAATTATGTTCGTCAATCAATAATGATGATGGGGTCTGAGAGAGAGAGAGAGGGTAATTGATGATAAACTGTTATGGTTGACCTACTGTCTCTTAAATAATGATCGAGCAGCTGTTTATAGCCAGGCTTGCGCCGTGTAGATCATTTTTTGTTTGCTTATAGCAGCGCCCATTGGTTTCTGAAATTTTTGTGGCTATTGGACACCATTTTCAGGGAAGGAATCCATCGATGTCCATGTCCATTCAATGAGGCCATTAATGCTGATGGTGACAACGGCGCTTTATTTTCCAGTGTGAAATGAAAGGATTCGTAACTTGAAAGTTGTGTGAAGTATTACTCCATTGATTAGATGGGAGTTTTATAATTTCCCTCGGCGGAATATTCATTGCTGAGGACAGCTAAATCTCTTGCCGAATGCTGGAAAGAAATAAAACCATGATAATTTCTACCCCTTTTTTAGCTGACGAGAATTATTATTTATCTTTTCGAACAATAACCTCTTAATAAATATTTTCCAATATATATATATATGCTCAAGTGATAACCCAGCAATTATAAACCTGGGATTTTAGCTCTAGCATCTCAGGTTCAAATCTTAAAAATGGTGAGGTGGGATTTAATTTAGAGTGGAGCAGAAGCATCCTTCACTGTGCATCTCAATTAAATAATAAAATTTCAAAACAACATTGTTCTAGTTCTTAAAAAATTGAATCCGGATGAAGTGGCTGGATAAGTCTAATTACTACAGAGTTAATTACTGAAATATATAGTGTAATAATTAACTCGATCTATCCACATCCGGTGTCTCTCTGAATATAATAAGATTTCACCACTGACAATGCAGAGAAAAACTTAATTAAACGATTTAAATTGCTGCAAAATATTACCCTCATGCAATAAAATAGTGTGCAAGTGATGAGATCATGGCGTGATCTTCAGATTCAGTTTTTGCGCAAAACTGGCAGATTCCCCTAAATAATATTCCTGGCCATTATCTTACAAGCTAAATCTGCTCAAGAGTTGATATCACTGTTCATCCTCTCACAAAATACTATTCACAGTTACTGTTATGCTCAATTTTTGGTTCGGTTCGGTTCGGTTGGTCTGTGTTTTTTATCTTTTTGCGGTGTGCATTAACAAGATTGTCCCTCGAAAAAGACAAAAACATGCGATAAGGTTCAGGGGTTCCACGATAATTGCATACTTTCGGTCCGGTCCGGCCCGGTCCAACTACCCGGTTTAGTCAATATTTAATATTTATTTGCAAATG
This sequence comes from Salix brachista, assembly GCA_009078335.1. Lineage (NCBI taxonomy): Eukaryota > Viridiplantae > Streptophyta > Magnoliopsida > Malpighiales > Salicaceae > Salix > Salix brachista. The sequence continues at coordinate 17,864,801 of CM018586.1, forward strand.
TAAATAACCATTTTAGCCCTACAAAACGACAAATCATGTTCTGACCGTTAGGGGTGCCCCGATAATTGACCATTTTTTAATTCATTTTCCGCCGATTTACTGTTGGCGCGTCGCAGGACGCACCGTCCATTTTCAAAGCTCAAGCGTTCTTCTATCGGCGCGTGCGGCGTATTCCGGCATCCCAAAATACCCAACCGGCATCTAGAATAATTTTCATCAATGCCCTCTTACCACTGGTGCGGCGGGTGTAAGTATACGATGGGCGTAGACGTTGTAATGGTCGTTTGAAAATTTTCACCCACTTTCTCTCTCCTGCCTGCGCAATCTGACGTCAGCGCAGCTGTTTTTCTGAAATTTCACTTCAGTCCCTACACTTGGAATTGTGTTTTTTTGGTCCTTATAGTTATTATATAGGTTTTGATTTGTTTCAATTTCGTTTTTCAATTGAAATTAAAACTCATTTCTAACAGATTTGATCTATTAAAATTTTATTATTTAAATATTAAAATAATTAATTATAACACATAAAAAATCAATTAATTTTCTACATAAAAAAAACTCAGCACAGCGCGGGCAAATAACATCGTTATCTCTAAAATCTATATTGAATCCACCTGACACTGTCCATATAAAAAGTAGAGGGAGAGAACTCCCATTTTCAAATTCAAAGTGGTCCACCTTCTAGGGCCCAGATCACTATAACCTAGCTATATATATATATACATAATTAATTAATTATATACAATATCATTTATTCGAGTGAGGAGCACATGATTATGGTAACATATGACTTTCCACAAATCTGTGCTGGATAAAAGTAAATTATTATTATATGAAGATATATTTTATTCTGTCATCATTCATTGTATTTATTATTAGTTATGTACACTTTCGTATATAAAATTGGTATCCTAACACATTAATTAAACACCATCATCATTGTATTTGTGACATAGCTGCATGGGCTTAAAATTTTAATATCAAAATTACTCTTTTAACCATGTAATAAAATTATCTAATGACTACTAGAGTATTTTTACTTTTAAAACAGTGTAATTTTTCTGATACATTTAAAGACAAAACTATCATTCAAGGCTTTTTATAGTGATTTCATGGGATATTGTTGTAAATTATATTTCTCAATTTTTTTCCATTGCTCTTTGAGTTTTCTTCTTCTTAATTTTAAGTTGTTCGGTGATTGACCTTCTGATCGAGTTTTTTTATCTTTTTAATTTATGATTTTTATTTTTATTTTTTACCCTTCAATATTTTATTTTCTAGAGATTAAGCTTGACTTTTTTTTCTTGTGTTTTTTCTCTTCATGAGTTAACATATTCTCATTTGATTTCTTAAAAATCGGTGTGTGAACTTTTTTCCATCGTTTTTTTTTATGAAATTATTTCAATATCATGTCCATGTCCAAAAAGTTATCAGTTAATGTAGTTTAATCAAAAATATTTTTGTTGTGGTTTGTTTTTTTATTTTTTTTTCTTTGAGTTGTTTTATAGTTGGAGCTGGCTGAAATTTTTTCTTAAAAAATCAGTTATTTTTTTATATTTATTGTCATTATTATATATTCTGTAATTGTATTATTTAAATTATCAATCGAATAATTAACTTGTATCATAGATTATTTTTCTTGTCTTTTTTTATAGTAAAAAATATTTTATGCGGCCCCACTGTGAGAGCTTGGATACAAATTATTTAAATAGGCAGTTTTTTTATTTTGCAGTGTGCAACTAGATTAATGTCTTATCTGTCCCTGAAACATGTCTTGTTCATTCCTATACAGTGGAAGTCTTCCATGCTAATCATGTGCGCCCCAGTCATTGTCTGCATGGAGCTTTCTACATGTCAGAGACGGGGGGAGCGTCTGCTAGGGGCTTAATAGTCATTGTCTTGGTTAGAGTAGGGCCTGGCTATGTGGTTTTCTCGATACGTTAGGATATACGGAGGGCAGTATGGAAGAGAAGAGATGGGTTGGATGGAGTTGATGTTGATTTTTTAATTGTTTTTTATTTAAAAATATATTAAAAATATTTTTGATATTGGTACATTAAAATCTAAAAATATAAAAAAATAATTTAAAACATGAAAAATATATATATATATTCAAATTTCTTCAAAAATATTTTTAAAATACAATTTTAAGAAAGCATTAAATCATACAAAATATTTTACTTGGTACAATTCGCTGTTGCTCCATAAATAAGGATCTGGTCTTTGCCAGATTATATAAAAAATAAACGGGAGTTGATTGATTTAATTAAAAAAATCATGATCTAATTGATCTTATAATTGAGGTCTTGTTAACTATCTCATTAACAATACATGGTTATTACTGTCACTTATCATACTTAAATAAGTAGATTATATTAAAAAATATAGAATTCTTTTGTTTTTTTTGCCATTAGGTATTATATTAAGACGAAGACATTTATGTGATATAAAGTTTGAGTCTTATGGTTGCTAATATGATGGTCAATAGAAACTTATATAATCGTTAATTTCAGAGCTCGTGAGATTAATCGAAGTGCATGCAAGCTGAACCACACACTCATATTAATAAAAAAAAAAAACATTCATATTAAATTTTGTAATTCGAGAATTCTAAAGGAAAGTTTCAAGTCTTAATTATCAGGATTTCTCTTTAAAAATAATTAACCATTCTTTAATCCTAGTCCTAATGCATCAACTTTTCTATGTTAATGCATCTTTATTATAAATAAGCAAAGTTTCGGAAACAAAATAATTTTCTAAAACCAAGCATGAATGGTTTAACTGGAAACTTAAAGGTTTGAGCTACAAAACGTGGACAGTTCTTCCTCGATAGAACTTTTTAATGGCTTCGGTGTCTCTTGGGCCGTTTTTCAAAGCTGTTAAATTACATGACCAGTACAAGCCCAACCTCGGGTTGATTTAGCTTGAGCTTTATTTCATGTAAACCTAGAGAAACAGAGAATTTAATCCTGGCCTTTGAAGGCATGTCAGCATTAGTTTATGTTTTGTACTACGTTTTTTAAATATTTTTGAAAAAAAATAATTTTTATTTTATTTTTTATTTTAAATTAATTTTTTAATAATATTTTTAGATGATATTAAAAATAATTTTTTAAAAATAAAAAAGATATTATTTTAATTTATTTAGTAGAAACAACAGCAACTATAATTCAAAAGTTAAGAGAAATGATGGGATCCGAGGGGTCCTCCACACGTTATCATCATTAAAAAGAAAATGTTGTTACTGACATGCCCGCTTATCCCTCAAGGTTTGGGGCTAAGCGTACACTGTGTTTCAAGGAATATTTTACATGTGATTTGGATTTGAAAAAAATATATTTTTTAATATTTTCTATATTTTATGTTTTAAATACTTGAAATGAGGCTTCATGAAGATATGAATTCAAATCCATAATGGGCTGCGAAGCCCATCTACATATCCAAGGCTCAGATAAAACTTGCATTCACAGTTTTTCATTTACGTCGAAAAAAACCCATTGATTTCAAGGCACCCAAGGCATATCTATAGGACCAACATGATAACACCCCAAGATAGGAGGCTTGCTAAGATCTCCCAGAACTCTGGATAAAATTGATATAAAGACCTTTTTTGCTTACTCAGAATATTCTGGTCACCACCTTCAAAGAGAAAACATAAATATTTTAAATGAGAACACACCCTTGATCACCTGTTTCTAGAGATTCATTTAATCAATCATCATCATCATTTAGGCTATTTTTTTTTAAAATATGAGGACACCCCATCCCCGGAAAGCACACTTTGTGTGCGTTCAGGTGAAGGAGTAAAACTCTGTCTGTCCTAGGCTCTTATAAGGAATGCACGTGTTGAAAGAACAACAAACTTACCGTGCAGATCGCAAGCCTTCTGCTATCACGCCACACTTCTTTAAAACCATCCAGGCTAAACCTTCATACCCAAATAGTTCAAAACTACATGGGGAAGAAGCCGGTTCGTCTTATCATGGACATAATTACACACACTTGTAGGAGTATAAGGCTATAGAGGTAGTCTTGATCTCCAAAATAGATAAATGATTTTCTTTTTTAGAATAAAAGGACTTCATCTACATTTTCTCGTTCAAATCTGAACCTGAACGTTCTCTGCAATTAAACACTTGCATGTACAACCACCTTTCAGAGATCCTATCTTCTGACTTGGATACCGGAAGGTAATCCTCAACCTCTCTAGAAAACTTGATTCGCAATGTTCTGGCAGGCCAAGATAGCTGTGCCTTCGATCCAACTCATAACCAGCTTGAGGAGACCATAATTTGGAGTTGGTTTTCAGCGAATTCATCGCCAATCGAGTTGTTTTCATTCACATGGAGCTCACAATTTATCTTAGATATTGCCAGCTAGCTAGGGTAAAGAGACTTGAATATACAGGGACAACATATACTTGTTATTTTATTGCATCGTACACTCTCTCCTTTATCCCATACCATACATTACATGACAGAGAACAATTATATGATATCGAAAACATTATTTGTTTCCAACATGTGGCATTTAAATATAAATCTATTTCAACATTGAAAGGAACTTACAATAATTACAAGCAGCGCATTTGTGGCACTCCAATGAACAATTCAGTCTCCACATCTGAACTCTTGCTACATGAGCTCAAGTATGCCACAGCTTGGTTCGGTTGAGTTGATATTTGCAGCCATGGCTGTGCATCACACTGAACCAATACGATAATATAAAAAAAAATGCTCAAACAAAACTAGTGTAAAATAAAAATCCAAGGGGTAAACGAGATGGGGGCAGGTATGTGGACCTCCATTAGACTAGGATATTGGCACTTGGATATAACCTTAAACTTGCAAGAATGCATATTAGGTTTAGAGAAGTAAATGTTATAGAACAAAACACAAGCGTTTACCTGCTTCCTTAACCTTGCATTCTCTTCTAACAAAAGCCTTTCCTGAAATAAGAATATGGCGAAAAAAGTATAAGAAATTGCTTTAATACAATTATATAGCTGGATTAATGGATCTTCAGTTTAGGTCGGTTTATTAGTGCTCATAGAGCATAAAATGGAAGGTTTTAGTACTGCAGTGCGCTGCGCGGACAAATGGGTCCTTAGAATCTTAATGGCAATATAACATCTCTTGTTACCTTTGCCTGCAATTGTTCTATCTGCTCCTTGAATAACCAATCCTGAATTATAACCAATAAAAAAAATTATTAGCTTTTCAATTGATTGATTAAAATCAGAACTTCCAAGGTTATCGAAACATCTTCTTCTATCTGCTACATTTGGCACAGTTTCTTAAGCAACATGTACCTTTCTTGCCCTGATATTGTTTAAGCTTATCTCAAGCTGCCTGCTAATTTCTTGGAGCTCTTCAGAAGAGCATGGATCTAAATCTTTCCCCAAAAGCTTTCTAAGAAACAGATTTCAGAAGTTTAGTAAGACTTAATCCGTATACCAGCATCATTTATATGCAGAAAACTGAGAGAAGAAGAATCAACAAGTTATATATGCACCGTTGCGACATTTTGATTATCTCAATCTTCCTGGCCATGTTTTCTGATTCGTATCTTAATTGCTGCATGCCAAATTAATCACCATAAGAAAATAGCGATTAGCAAAAAAGAAGGTAATTTCATAACAAAAACAGAAAGAGTAAACTAGAAAATTAAAAACCAAATAACAATTTAAGACACAACTTCATTATAAACCAATATGATTTTTGTTGGAAACTGCACCAAAACTGCTCTGTGATCTTGTTTTCGATAAAATGTCACCTTGTGTATACTGCTTGATTTGTTTCCTCGGCAATATATAGGCAGTCTGCAGTTCTAACTATATCATGAAACCCTTGTCATGGTTGGGAGATAATCTCAAAGAAGATATACCTCTAAGCAAATCATATGTCAATTCTCAAATTCAACCGTGTTAGTACGTAATAGTTTGTAGCATGAGCGTTTATTTTTTTTATGACTATGTGAGTGCTCAACTTAATTAGGCCTCATATCCTTCGATGATCCATCCATTAATCAATGCATGTATCTTATGATAAATCACATGTTTGACCACGAGAAGTAAAGAAATCCTTTGATGTATGCAATCTTTTCTTCAATTGATCTATTTTTAATTGACGGTATTTAAAATAATCTGTTATAGAGTTCTTAATTGTTTCGTCATTAATGTTCATTAAAACTCTTAAATTTTATATTAAAAAATCATATCAATTTTAAATTATGAAATGTTACTCTAAGAATATTAATCTACAACAGTTTATAAAAAGAAAAATATATATAAATGATTTGCCTTTTTCACTAGACTTCAAAGAGAGACCTTGTCACGGCTAGCAGAAATTCAATTTAGGATACCAACTATGACTGTAAAGCAAAATAAGATCATGTATATATCGATTGTAATTCAATTAGAAAAAAAAATGAAAGCAACTATATAATAAAACCATATAACAATTAAGAGTAACCAAATAAAATATCACACTGATTTATGCAATTTCCCCTTTGGCTTAATCAATTAGTAACAGTCACACTGCATGCCTTGACAATCTTTACATAAAATAAAAAATAAAAGGACTAACCTCCTTATATAGTTCCACATCAATCCTATCAGTGTACCCTTGTTTGGCATCTATACGGTACCGCTCAATCGTGTTTTGCATTCTGAAGAATCCCAGCCACGAGATGTCGTCAATTCATGAATCTTTCCTTTATCTCTTTGAGAATAGGGCAAAAATTAAAATAAAAATAAAAGGAGAAACTCTCCACAATGCTTGTAAAACCAATTAACTTGATTATAACTTGAAAACAACATATTGTTCAACAAGTACAAACTCCCCGTAGATAGCATCCAAGTCCCAACCTTGACTGGGTTTGATTAAGAGTTAGTATATTTTATAGCCAAAATGTGCTGAAAATAAATATATATTTAGTAGTCTTGTGGCAATTGCTAGAACATCATAGCTTCCTGCGCTGCATATGTTTCAATTCTAAGCATAAACTATATCTTTCATGAAAAAGAATTCACTGGAGCTGAAGGTGCAATGCCTAGACTCTTTTAATGGTGTATTTATAACCACAAAACACATCCCTTCGATGATCTTGCTATGAGTAGACATAGTTTTAACAGCTTGTGAACGATAGCAGTTCTGTTTGATCAATCATACCAGCTTATGAATCAAGTGGGATTTATTGTTTAGCTTCGTTTTCATGATTAATGATGATCTTAGAAAAGGAATATTTGCAAAAAAATTCTGATCGTTAAAATGAGATTTTTCAGAAAGTGATTTCGAGAATAATTTTTGGAAAGATTAACATTACTAAAATAAAAGATGGGATTAAAACTTTTCTGAACAAAAATTGAAGGCGCAATTTGCGGTTAAAATGTCCAGGATCTAAGCATATGTACTGTGAAACCAAATAAGAAGGACATCATATTAATTTCTTCACCTAAATCTTTATTCTGTCTCGAAGGTCAATGATAATTAATGGAGAAAAGCATTTAAACTAACAGAAAGATTGATTTTTTCTTACAAGGAACTAGTTTCTCATTTCCATCTTCTCTTGATTTTGTTCTTAACACAACTTAGGATAACATATAGATACTTACACAGGAATAAAATTTTGCAACAAATCATGCATTCTCGGATATGGTGAAAGGAATCTGAGTAGCAGCTAATGGATGAAATCATGGGGACAGGAAGATTATGAATCACGATACATCTTTACTTTTGGCTAGAGATTGACCCAAACACATAAACAAGTAGAATACATCTTTTACAAGCATTTCAATATCACACACGGACAAGAACAAGATAGAGCACACTATACACAGTACAATTCAAAGCAAAGTCATCGAAATTCAATGGTAGCAGAAGATACAATGAGAGAAAAGATGTAACTAAAACTAAAGAACCCATCAATTAAACTACAAAGTGTTTAAAACCTGTGGTCTTAAAATTATTATTAGAAGGAGAAGAATGACTATATAGAAGTGTTGGTAGATTCGTTTGCATTCAGTTTCTATAACCTTCAAAATGAAAATGAGGTGCCTAAACCAGAATCTCACAACAGAGAACCGAAATCAATTGGCTAAAACCAGAAGTACAGTAGCTAGCTTCCATTTTTCTCACATGGCAAAAACCTCAGGAAAGCATTAATTTCAACCCTAGATGACAAAGATCAGAAAATAAGTAAAGAGCCAAAGAGACAAGGTGTGCTTGAAACACTATCAAGATTGAAGAGGAAAGGAAAAGGAAATAAAATCAAGGATATGGCCTTTGATGACAAAAATTTCTCCACCTAGCTGGCCATCTGATTTACAGCATCACCATTAAAGTGAAAATCTAAAAGGACTGTAAGTAAATCTATATGGTACAAATGAAGTGAAATCTCACCACTTCCCTGGATATAGAATAAAAACACAGAATAATTTTTTTGTGAGCAGTACTATGCATCATCAAAAACAAAGTCAAAGTAATCAAGGAAGAAAAAGGAAAGGAAACCCACTTTTCAGTGCTTGCAAACTCATATAGTTTTCCATTCTGTGAAAATATGATGACTGCAACTTCTGCATCGCAGAGAACGGATAGCTCACGAGCTTTCTTCAACAACCCATTTCTTCTCTTGCAGAAGGTCACTTGCCTGCTGCTTGCATTCTCAATCCTTCTCATTTGAATCTTTCCCCTCACCATCTCCTCCTAGTTTATATATCAATCCTTAAAAAGTTTAAACCAGGTTATCAAAGATTCTCCATGAAACCCTAGAGCTATAAAAGTTCATCTATACTAGTATCGTTTTGAAATGATACACAAATATACAGGACAGCTCCAGAAATCTTGAGTCTGAGCTCCAGGTATAGTTAATACTTAATATGTATGTGTGTGTACTGTGTAGACACAAACATACACACCTTGCTATTCAGATTTTATTTTAATTTTCTTATTGCATTAATTTTGTTCTAAATTATTATTATTATTATTATTATTATTATTATTATTATTATTATTATTGTTGTTGTTGTTGTTGTTGTTGTTGTTATTTTAATTTCGTTATTTATAATTTATTTTTTATATCAATTTTGATCTTTATTTTAAATATATATTTTTTAAATTAAAAGTTTTTTATCTATCAAATTTGGTTTCTATTCTTTTAATTATTAATTATTTAATACAAAATAATTTATGTTTTTTTTATAAATATTTTTCAATTTGATTTTTATTATTTCATTTGAAATAAATTATATATATATATATATATATATATATATATATATATATATTTTAATTTCATCATCCTTGAATTTTTTTATCTATTAGATTTGTCTCTGATTCTTTTTATAAACTTGAAAAAAAAATTAAAATAAATTGTGATTATTTTTAAATTTATTTTCCATAACATATATAAATTAAAAATGGTCTATTTATTTATTTATCAAATATCACAAAATAACTAACTTTCCATGAAAATGACTTTAAAAAATAAAACCACTTTCCATGAAATTGGATCTTAAATATATAGTTGTTTTTGTTGTTATTTCAATTTAATAGATTTTCACATGAACATTATTAGTGCATATACTATAATAGACAAAAAAAAAATCAATGTAAAAAAACAATGTCAGGGAAAAAGGTGAGATTTGAGTTATTGATTAAACTAGTAATTCTTAAACATGTAATAAAAAATGCAACAACAATAAATAAACAAAAAAGAAATATAACAAGGGAAAAAAGGTTTAAAAAAACAATATAAGTCGCTCATTAAACAATTTAATGATTAAAAAAATGGGGAAAAAGAAAACTAAAAAACCTAGTTAAACTTAGTTAACTCATAAGTTTGAGACTAGTGACAAAACTATGATACACCCATAAACAAACATGTAAAAAAAACATTAGAATGCCAATTTATAATAAATCAAATGAGAATATGATAACTCCATGAAAAGAAAAGGAAAAAGAAAAAAAAGAAGAGATGAAGCTAAATCTCTAGTAAATATAATTTTGAATGATAAAAAATAAGGAAAAGTTAAAAAAACTCAATTCAAGCTTACTTGGATTAATGTGAAAAATCTCTAACTCTATCATGATACCAAGTTGAATGCATTTCAAACAAAAAAAAATAATATCATAAAGTTCAATTATCAATCAACTTAATATTAAGGATAATAGTGAAAAAAAGAGAATAAATTTAAAACATCAATGGAAATAAATACAAGTAAACATGGGTTACCCTGCAACCCCCACGACCATGAAAACCTTAAACCAAATTCAATTAGAAAATGTAATTTTTAACAAATTTAATTGCAAAAAAAATCAATTCATAAGATATGCTAGAGAAAACAATATAGGGATAAATTTTTACAGGAAAAACTTGATAACAAAGGAAATTGTAAGAAAAATAATCGAGATGAGCCAATATAAATGAAATGAACAAAAAGGAAGATTAATTTCCAATAAATAAATGTTAAAGAATAAAATTGAAATAGTTACATTTTTAAAAAGTCAAGAAAAAAAAGTTACTTAACATTAACCTTTGAAACCACGGATCCTAATTCAAAACTTAGGATTAACTCCATAACAACAAAAAGAAATTTTATCTAGCTAGAGTTAACCCATAATATGTGATCATATGCATAAAATTGAGATAATATTATATAAAGAAAAGAAAAGAAAAAGGTAGTAAGGCTAATTTTTAATAAATTAAATATTTAATGATAAAATTAAAATTAATTAATTAAAAAAAACAAAAGTCAACCATATGCCTTTGAAATAATAAGAAAGTTGCAAAACAAATATCTAAAAAAATGTCAAGGAATATATATATATATATATATAAATTTGAATGGAAAAAAAACATAAGGAGGATGAAATTTTACAAAAAAACACCTAAAAAATGGTCTCAAACAAAATAAAAGTAATAGGAAGAGAATTCAAAAGATTTAAAAAAACAAAGAAAGGTGAAATTAAAAACAATATAATTCTATAGCTTAATTTTTTTTTTAAATAGCAAACAAAAAAAATATGAATCAAATCTAAACGACTAAAAATTAAAAAGGAATAAAATTGAAAAACACTTATAATTTCATGGCTTATTCAATAATAACAGAAATAATAATCAAAAGGAAAACTAAATATAAAGGGACAATAAATCAAAGCAAAATTAAATGTAGGAAGAGAAACAAAAAAGAAACACTCGTTGACACTTAAACAAAAAAGAAAAGAAAAATCTTGGAACACGTGTCACATTAGTGGCTTGAGAACATTGAGACCTTTCAAAAGTCATCCTGAAACGGAGATATTTGTGGTTAAATGAGCCTTCACCCACCACCTAAACAACACGAGGTAGTCCACACACTAACGTGTGCTATGTGATTTATAATAACCCAACATAAAATGAAAGGAAAAAAAGGTCTTGAGTGAGATTTTTGTCAGTTTTGTTTTTAAAAGCATTAAAGTAATTACACTATTTTAAGAAAACAAAAATACAAAAAGAATGAGCAACAACATTAAATTATTTTACTTTATGGTTAAATTAGTAATTTAACTATAAAAGGGGTAAAATTCTTAATCTAACCCCATAAAATTTGTAAAATAAAATTGTATTATGGTGAAAAACTAATTTTATCCTCAATGCCTAGATCAAATAATGTCTTGTCCAAAAACAATTTTATAATTGCAATATTACAATGAATTGTTGTCGCGAGTTTAAGTGCACATTAACTTTTATAGGAGGATAAATTTTTTTAATACCAAATAAATCCTAAATAAACTATAATTATTAACAAACTAGAAATTGATGTTTAAAGACAGAGGTTAGTTAAAGGGCATGGTGAGTTGTAGCCTAGGTAAAAAAAAAAGGGATACAAAATAAATCCAATAACCCATCTCATAAAATTCCTCTTGCCAACAAAAAAAAGGCACCCTTGTATTTTTTTTAGCTAAACATGTGTAAAATGAAACATTTCAAATACTAGCTAAAACAAATAAATCGTAACACTATCATTTGATTGACATTTTGATTCGTCTTGTTTTAATTTTATTTTTACTGTAATTGTAAAATGATTATTTTCAACTATGAAATATGTTAAAATTATATCTCATAGTAAAATAGAAAAGATGTTATTGGTAGATTTTATGATAATTTACATTGAATGAAAGCTTGCTGAAGATATAAATTCAATTTGATTATAGATAAATCCTATTCTACAAAATACCAAAGGTTGTAACTTCAAAATTATAGTTTGTTTTTACTTAGTAACCTAGGGCATAATAGCTGGATTCACTTATAAAAGATATTTTATTTTTATTAATATGAATGTATAAGTCAATTTATATGTATATTAACTTATTTCATAAATTATAAAATTAGTAATTATATAAACTTAAAACAACTATGATATTAGCAACTATATTAATGGAACGCTCGAGGATATTTAGATTAGTGGATTGATGAGATTGTTGGATGGATACATTTATATCTTTATTTATCGACCATAAATTCTATGATTTTTTGTTCCACCTGTTCTCATCTTCATCTATCTACAATACATTTAAAAAACAGAAGGAAAAGGCATGTTTCCAATTAAAAAAAAAGTGATCGATAACTTTTATTTTATATTAAAATTTTAATTTAAGTTAAGAATTATATATTTTAGATCATATTTAAATTAAAAGCTAAAAGTTAAAAACAACTTAAAATAATTTATAAAAACTATACCAAAAGTAACAAAAAAAAAGAATCAAGTGAAAATAAATAAATAAATAAATAAATAAGACATCCAATCATCGTACAATGACTTTCACAAAGGACCAATAAAATCTCGACAAGAGAAGAGACAGTCACATCGACCACTGGGCAGAGACCGTGTCACGTGGGTCTTCTTGCACGGCGAGCCGGTGTTTGTTCGTGCCTTTGTGTGACAGCACGATAAACTGGTTAAAGTTGATTTTATGAAAATAATTTAAAATTTTTATAAAATAAAAAATAACTTTTTTTTTCAAAAAATAATAGAAACAGCTGTTCTTTAACCGACATGGTTTAACAATTGGAATTAGTAGTCCATTAAAGAAAACAAAAGAACAATCGAAATTAGCAATGCTGTAAGAAATAAAAATTGTTCTTGAATCAACCTTTTGTCATGAGTCCTACGTTATTTTTTTTAATATTTATGAAAAGAATATGTTGCAGAAAAATAATTTTTATTAAAATAAAAGGAAGGTTGGTGAGAATGAATTTTGGAGGGAGAGATTTGATTGGCTTAAAATGGAGAAAAAAGAAATTGATAAATGATGTGATTAGTTGTGGCAGGAGGTAGGTGGAGATGGTGGGGGCTATCGCACCTGTTGTTGCATCCCCCGAGCATAACGTTCCTCTTTTTATCCTTCTCTTTTTCTTTGGAATAATAATTATCCCACATTATGGATTATTTTTTTTTAACATAATAATAAAAACTATACTGTAAAATTTGGTTTACAAGGAAAAAAAGAGAGACCCTTCTCATTTGCCTGCTGTATGCCATTACATCTGGGTTTTTTCAATTGTTTTATTTATTTATTTGTTTTGTTTTATTTTCTATAAAATTATTGCAATTTAACACTCAATGGTTTAATAATAATACCAAACAAGTTTTTCACTGCCTCATTTTTTTTTTTCTTACATTTAAATTCTTTTTTATCCCGCCCCAAAATGGATCGCAGGCAATTAGCTAGTTAGGGCTAATAGAATTACTGTGGGCTTGTTGATTGTATGTTCAAAGTGAGCAGACCTAATAAAGGCCCATATTTATTAATTGTAGGCTGAAACTATATTATCGGTATATTATTAGCCCAAAGTAACACGAGTTAAGAGCTGGCCATCAATGGCTGAAGCAGAAAAAGCAGGCAGAATTACGAAGAAGAGAAAGATGGGAGATAGAAAAGAAGCAGAAAAGTGGCCTCTCATTAAACCCAAAAAGAATCTCCGAATTACTCCTCTCAAAGACACCGATCTATTTACTGTAAGTTTTCGCCTTTTCTTCTGGACATGTTTCTCATATTTATGGTCAAGATTTAGCAAATGCAAATTTACAACCATGCCCGCTTTGGTTTTTGAAGTTTTGAATGAATTCTAGATCAAATTTATTTTATCTGAGTATTTTTTTGACATGGATTCTTGTAATCGTGGTAGGGAATTGAGTATAAAGGTGTGAAATTGAAAAATAGATATGAGAATGAGGGGACTTAGATAGAGTTTAAATCTCTGAGTTTTGACAGTGTTGAGCTGTTCAAACAGGAATCTGGTTTGAGAATTGGGAACTTTTCATTTTGTGAGATGAGTTGTGTGGGGTTTAAGATTGTTGAATGATTATGTGGTTAATAATAATAGTTTTTTACCTTTTTTATGGAATGTTTTAGAGCTTAGATACGATGTTAATTTGATAAGCTGGGGTCAAATAATTTTATAATGTATCCATAGTTTCCTAGGGAGGGAAGGTTTCCCATTCGATTGCTGGGTTTTATGCAATCAAAAGTAATAGATATGGGGTATCTACATGATCAAGTTTGATGTGAATTGAGATTATGAGGTAAGATTGTATCAAGTGAATGTGTAATGTAATGAAATGTTCTTAAAAAGAGGAAAAAACCATAAGAAAATGCAGTCTCTGGCTGAAGCAAATGGGTGGACTAAAGACATTCAGTGTGTCCCAAAAATTACAACTCCATGTTCAGCTGTATAAAGTGAGGAAATTTTTGAATTTCTGATAGAGGGATGTGTGACCTTGACTTATGTTGTTATACTCTTTTTTCTTCATCTTTACTTAGACATAAAGGGTAGTACTATATATGCCTGTAGAAGCGATTTTTTCTTTTAACTGTTTTTCTTGTCCAAATTTATGATTGAAATAGTTTTAATTTGTGTAATATGTTCAGGTGCAAGACTTCTTCTCTTCTGCCGAATCAAAGGCATTTGTTAAAGTTGCAGAATCTATTGGTTTTGCTCACCAAGGGAGTCTGGGTCCAGCGCATGGTGAAGCTTATAGGGATAATGATAGAATTTCTGTCAACGATCCTGTTCTTGCAAATGCAATATGGGAGTCAGGACTAAACAAGTTGTTTTCTGACATTAAAATTCGGGGAAAGGTTGCTGTCGGCTTGAATCCAAATATCAGATTCTACAGGTTTGTTGAATTTTTGTCTTGCATTTTTTCTCAATTTTTATAGAGATATATGGTAGTTTTATACCATTTCATATAGATATCAACTAGTCTGTTTGCCTGCAGTGTATTTTTTAAATGTAAAATTTTGGCATTGTTATTAAACTCGAAAATACATTTGTTATGAATTTTTATCAAAATATTTTTTTCTTTTAATGTATCTCTTGTTTATCATAGCTGCCATAATGTTTTTAACTCGAATCATTGTTTCTGTTTTTTTTAATGATTGTTAAAGCAAATTAACAAAAAATATCAAAATAGTATTATCATATGATGTGTGATCGAAAGCTAAATAAATCATAAATGTGATAAAATTATGTTCAAAATCTATTTAAAATTTTTAATAATAAAAAACTAATTTCAATAAAATTTTCATGAACAATTTATTATCAAGCACGCCAATCAACAAAGCTAAAAGCATGTATTTGTTATCAAGCAATTAAGAAAATATATTAAAGTGATTCAGGTTTATATGAATAGCAAAATACAATAAGAAATCACAATTGTTTTGGTGAATTTAGGTAGTTGTGCATAACTAGCTATTTTATAAAACATCTGCGAGCTATGAATTTGTATATGGAAGTCAAGTCTTCTGTGTGTGAGACTTATCAATGAGTTGCAAGCAACCATAAAACTGTTATAACTTAATTATCTTAGGGAAGATCCGGGCTAGTTTAGAATTAAAGATTGGTGGAGTTGAGTTGCTGTTCAGTTAGTTTTAGCAAAGAAACATCTGTATCATCTGCGTGCTTTTACTGTACTGTCATTTGCTTTATTAGAAGAAGTAAAGACCGAGTCTTTGTGCCTCCTATATAGTTTGGGCTTTCATGCTAATTGGAATTCTATGTGCTTTCTACCTTTCAGGTACAAGGTTGGTCAGCGCTTTGGACGACATATTGATGAAAGTGTTAATCTAGGTGATGGGAAGCGCACTCATTATACTCTTTTAATATATTTAAGTGGTGCTGCTAAAGCCAAAACTAAAACTGATCCGAACAGCCAGAAGGATTCTTCATCAGAGCCTCTAGTTGGAGGAGAGACTGTCTTCTATGGATCAAGGAATAGTGTTGTGGCAGATGTAAATCCCTTGTATTTTATCTTTGAAAATCTGTGTTTTTCCCCTTACATTTGTATTTCCTCGTTCAACAATCGTTTTTGTTTTTCTTACCCTTATGGATGAGTTTAAGTTCTAGCTAATCCATTGTGCATTATCTTGACTCTTGTGATACCCATCTGAACTCTGCAGGTGGCTCCTGTTGAAGGGATGGCTCTCCTGCATATTCATGGGGATAAGTGTATGCTGCATGAAGCTCGGAATGTTACTAAGGGTGTGAAATACATTTTTCGTTCAGATGTATGTTTTGCTTGAAGCTCTATGGTCATTTTTATTTCAAGAAAGCTCTGTAAGCCTTTTCACTTTGGGTTCCTCAAGTTATACGTTCTTATAATTTCCATGTGTTTAAACAGAATCCCAACTTCTCCTTGTAATTTTCGATTATTCTTGGGTTCATCTTGGGATTACATTTTAAATTTTGGCATTTCTTGTTGTAATTTATTATCCTTTTGAAACGAACCCAATTTTTGTATTGTGGAGGCAACTCAACATGCAAAATGATCCGGCGATGGTGCACCTCTTGTAATGCCAAGATCATTTATCCAAGAGATCTGGATTCCATTGTTCTTTCTGTATGCTGCTGGTTAACAATGGTGTTGTAGAATGCAGTTTGGTCTGTTGCTCGCCTTTTTCTGGAAGCCATTCTGTTGCCGATTTGCTGATGCTGGAATGTGATTTGAATATTTTGTCCATGCATAAAAAATGCTCCGAGCTTAGCTATTGACACAGTGATGGTTGCCTTGCTAAAACCGGAAATTGGAAGCAATGTCTAAACTACAGTGATAGACGTTAACAGAATATTTACTGGATTTCCTCTGCAAATCAAAGGAAGTGAGGGGGGCTCTTTTAAGCTCAAACTTATGGATGAATGTCACTTGGCCAGTTGCGCCAATCTCAATATCCCATATATGATCTATTAGAAAGGAAATATGTTTTCTGCAGAACATGATAGCTAGAATTTCTTTTGAATTATTCCTTTAAACAAGAAAATGATTGAAATAATACCATCACCATGCAACACATCTCATAGCTTAGGAAACTTATACTCCAACAGACTTGTTTATCACAGCAAATATGCAAGCTTTAATCAGAGAGATCCATGGAGTTCCTGATGCAAACCAGTTTAAGGTACGGTGTGGATCTCATGTAGTCCAGTAGCTGAGAGTAGTCCTCAGGGCTGATCAGAGAAAAAGAACATGGAAAAGGGACAATTTATGGTTCTCATGATTATTAACATGAAATTTTGCTTCTTGGAAGAACATAAATTAGCTTCGTAGGAGTAAAATTTTCATGAATCCTCTAGTTACAGTGTGAAGTTGCAGTTTAAAGGCAAATTCAACCGACCCCAATCGCGTGAAATGCTGTAAAAGCCGTTGTTCGTTTGAGGGCAAATCTTAATTTTGTTAATCTAATTGAAGCTTAAACTGCTCTGTTTGTTCTGTAATTACAAAGCAACCAAATAGAGATCAAGCATGAAAAAAATCATCAAATTTGCTAGGCATCCCTACCTTTGATTAAACCAGTTATATGGAACCTTAAACAAGCCTTCCTCATGTTATATCTCAAAAATTCAGAAGCTCAAAACCATGAAATCTCATGAAATTAGTCTGTTGAATAACATACATTTCAAAGTCAACGAAAATAACTGGATGTACTCATCACAAAGTAGCAAGTAACAAAATCTCCTTCTCCCTCCCTTTCTGCAACATTTGTCCACAGGATGTCACGGTTTTTTCTTCCTCAACTGTAAGCTATTCCAGAATATTAGGTTCCATGCAGAAGCCGAAGAAGGATGTTTGGCTGCTCACAAGAATTTCTCCAAGCCATACACTAGATTCTGCCATGATAACCAAGACATGTATTAATGGCTGAACTTTGAAAAGGACTGAAGCAAAAAAACACAGGCTATAACAATGGCGTTTGCAGAGCCATTCAGCCAAATTGCTGTAGTCCATGCGAATCAAGTGTGTCATCTCGAAAGAAAGGGATGAATGCTATTGGAATTGGTTTACCTTAAGTCGGATGACCTTTCTGATAGCCAAGAGTAGGCCAGGCATGAGGGATTGCACATCAGTGATATCATGTTTGATAGAGTAAACCTGAGGCCACCAGCAAAAATGGTTGGATTGGTCCTTTACAGGTTACAGAAAATGGGAATAGTGAAGCAGAAAACATACCTCTCCAGGGCCAGAGAAGTAAACAGTTGTGCTAGAGGGTAGCCCTGGTAGGACCATGCTATGTACCCTAACACCATCCT
Organism: Salix brachista; assembly: GCA_009078335.1. Classification (NCBI taxonomy): domain Eukaryota; kingdom Viridiplantae; phylum Streptophyta; class Magnoliopsida; order Malpighiales; family Salicaceae; genus Salix; species Salix brachista. Next base: position 17,883,368 of record CM018586.1, read on the forward strand.
CTCCTAGAACTTGGCCTCTTGCCTTGCAGGATGAAAATTATACAATTTGTCATCTCATCGATTCTTCAAACTATAAATGTTTATAGTTTTTAAACCTTCTTGATTGATCTCCACCATGGTTATTAAGCAAGAAAGAAAACCGTACCGCAACATCTGTAGATATATCTTCTCTGTTGTATATCTGACCCAGGTTAGAGAGGTTCTTTGAAATTTGAACAGCATCCATTGACGGGAAATCCTGTGAACCAAAGACATCAAAAAAACATTGCTTGATTGGAGTACTCTTCTTAACCTGATTCGATACAAATACATTAAAAAATTTCCCATCACTTACTATTGGATTTGCTCTTGATTCAACAATTTCTACATTGTTGTAATGAAAGGAAGCTGTAATGGCAGCTTGCTGAAGGAGTATAGAGCCAATGGACAGGGTTGGTGCAATCAGACAACCCTGCAGTCATTTCCGCGGTATGAAACAATCTCAATAAAACATTTCAGAAAAAAAATGCTCTAAGATGGATCGCAGAAGCTTCTATTAGTCCTAGAAATCACCAAATTTGAGCTGTAATTATATGGTATCTAGCTCACCCTGTGCTCACCATGCTGGCTTTGTCACAGAATGCAGATAATGCTCCAACCGTGTCGGGTTTAATCAGAGGAACATACACCACACTTCTCATGCCAAATGCTGTTGCCTAATGAGAATCACCAAATTGAAGAAAAAAAATAGCCTATGATAAGTAGTAATTGATGATGAAAATGTATACATAAATTTCAAAATGGAAAGCAGATGAACCTGCTTCACATTGTCATAAACTGTGGAATGATCAGTAAAATCAACTACTACTCCTGTTTCTTTTGACTGCATGCCAAGACATCACAAATTGCTCAATCGATGAACTTTGCTGGTCGGAAAAGGAGACTGATTAATCAGTTTAATCATAGAATTACCTGAGATATGGAACCTAATACCATAGTAAGATCATTTATTATTGGTATTTCAAGAGGCTCTTCCATGTCACAAAGCTACTTTGGCCAAGAAAAGAAAGGATTAATGGTTGAACACAAGGTAAATAACACAATTGTGGTTCAAAAGGAGAAAAAGAAACTGAAACCTTCCCGATATCTTCTCCTACAAAATGGGAATCTACAGCACCTGCCACCTCCATTCCTCTTGCCCTAGTTACTGCAATTACTGCTGCCCTTCCTATTTCCTTTGCTGCTCCATTTATAACCACCTAGAATTACCCACCAGAGAGACACAGAGAAAGTATTGTACTTGTTTCTCCACTTTAAGTACAAATGGAGGGTGATTAAATTGTTACCTTAATATTACTCTGGGAAGGTTGCATTGAGCAGGAGATAAACGGCCTGGTTATCACATGTCTAGAAACTTTATGAACTGTGAAATGAAAATGGCAGCTTGGGGCTGCCATGGTGATTCCAAGCTCTAGTCCTTTGTCTCAGCTGTTTTTTTTTTTTTTTTCAATTCTCCATGTTGATAAGCCTATTTGTGTTCCACACTTGTTTTCCTTGGATAATGTTTGCTTCTTTTGATAGGGCTTGTTTGGAGGGTATTCTGTGACGGGGATTTTTGCATGTCAGCATATGCTGCTGTAGGGCACATGAGAGGCAAAGCTAGATGGTGAAAATTCTACAAATCATCAGTAAATTCCAATATAGATATTGAAATATTGAATCTTATCAGTTCGTTTTCTTAAATATATCTTTAAAATCACCTAATAAAAAAATAATATAAATTAACAGTCATTTGGGATAGAATATTGCTCTCATGAAATCAAGTGTGTAGTCTGTGAAACATATTACTAGACCTGCTAATAAATTCCACTAAATAAATGACTAGTAGCGATGCCAAGATTGACTTCGTTATTAGTCAATGGTGGAGCCGAGCGAGGCATGAGTTGTGCATCCAGCTTGGAACATGGCTTGTTTCATCGATTCATAGGGTCAAAAGAAGAGCACGACCAGCAAGAAGTCTGCAGATCCAAATTGAGGCTCTCGGTATAGTACTGATGAGCTGGATGCATGGTGATGAGATGGATGTATGGTGATGAGATGGATCACCCACTGACACCAAGTCCAACTGTTTAGAATAGACAGTCGAGGAACTGGTCCCACCTCCAATGATGATGCCATATCCGACACGACATGATACCAGCATTTTTATTTTATTTTTGTTATTAGTTTTAGAATATAATCACTAACTAAATTATTATCAAAATATAAATTGATTTTGAGATAAATATATTACATGCCCTTTTCAATTTATGAAAAAAAAATTAAGGATTAATCTAGTTGAAAAGTGAGTATATTTTTTATATAATCATTTAAAATTTGATTTTTAATGTCTTTTTTCATTAAAATTTATTAGTTTAGCCCCACCCCCAATACATTTCTCATTCATATAAACACGTGTAAAATGAAACAAATTATATATATAACCATGGAAACTGCAATCAATTGTCATTCTCAAAAGGATTAATTAAGAAATCAAGCATGCATTTTATTTGGATCTTAATTATCATAAAACAACAAAATGGAATCAAAAGTATGGCACCCAGCAAGCCATGCATTATCGATTGCTTTTGATTTGAAATATGACTTGTGAAACACCACTGAAATTGTGCATTAATTGCAGATATAAAGGCTATTTTTTTGCTGGATTATTTCATATCATTGCCGATGGTGCTCACGTGCTCGTCATCTATACATGATGTGATGCATCGTTCCCATTGGCTTCTTTCCACGAGGAAATTATTAGCTTTCCATGGCAGCAGAACTCTCCAATGACCATTGAAGATTGAATGCTAACCAAGGAATCATTTAAGATATTCTTGGATCTTTTTTTTTAATATATTCACAAGATTTAGTTTAATTTTGATTTTTTTTTTATTCGAGAAAACTTTACTCTTAAAAAATATACTTTGTGGGATTAGATGAGTGAGTAAAACCCTGGTTGTCTTAGACTCTAAAAAAAATACACGCTCTAACTCGAATTTAACATCTACTGTGCAGATCTTAAATTTTTTATCATCAAGCCACGCTAATTGGGGACTTGATTAACACAAGCTCAATCAAGTAACTATCGAAATCATTGCAACTAGTTACAAGAGATTGCTTGATTAATGAGAAATTAAGTTGCCGATAACATTTCATGGTACGATATTTTATATGATTGTGGAAGCTCGGCTGTCGATTCACTCATCAATTTCTTCAGATTTCTCCTTATTTCGACACCCCGTTCTTTAATAGGTGGTTGGGTTTTCATTTTCCAATTTAATTAAGCATCTAACTGATACAAGGACCTTTTACCACCCTTTGATGGAGGTCTTTTTACTAGTATATTTAGTCCATCCATAATCAATTTCTAGGGCGAAAATGATGGTATTACAACGTAGAAGAAACAAGAAGAAATAATAAGTAAAAAAAAATAAAAAAAATCGACTTGTATGGTGATAGACAATGTATGTAGACCCGGCATCCACTGGCTGGACCAGAACATATTTGTCAATGGAAAATGGGAAGCCATTATCAAAGCAGGCAGATTTTTTGACTTCCAAGACAATGTTTTGCATGTTGCTTGTTGAAGATGGTGTGTGCGCATGTGATTCTCCATGTATGAAACAAAAAACAAGCATATATGGTGCGCTGCAATTTTCAATGTCCTTCTCAAGGGTTTTTAAAAAAAAGAAATTTGGTAAGATTTTATATTTCAAGTAAGGATTTGATGGAGTTTTATTAAAAAAAAAAAAAATTTGAAGAATAATTTAGTTATTGTGCACGAAACCTCTTCTGACAATATTCCAATGGTTGAAAGTATAAGAAAATAAAATATTTAGTGTTTCCTTTAATAGATAAAATGAATTGTAAAAGAAATTTAATTACTAACTAGAGATAAGAAACACACAAGTAATAAAAAAAAAAGTTATCTTTCTGTCACAAGTATTTCAATCTGAATTTATAAGGAAAAAAACATTTTTAGTTTGCATGAATTAAAAATCAAAATTATAGTTTTAAAGTTCTCTCATAAGTTCACCTAATTATAGCTAATTGACTGCGTAAACATACGGTTAATTTGCATGTTAACACATATTTTGTTCCCTTTTCAAGTAGGGAATCAAAGAATCTAGTTCATTAAAGTCCTAGAGATCAAATAACTTATTATCAAGTCACAACGACGACGTTTACCAGCCACTTGAAGAGAATGTTACCTCAATAGGAAGTTTAATTAACATTTGATTCATCTGTGGTATTTATAGTTGTTAAATATGATAATAGCTTTTAAATATTTTAAGTTATTTATAATTTGGAAAATCTAATTTTAATTCATATCAACTCCTTCACTTACCATATGAAAAATATTCTTAAAAAGTCAGCAGAGTCTTAGCATGGTGGTCAAGAAGGGCTTCTTCCTCTCACCCCAGGTTCAAGCCTTGTCAGCCACGCCTGACACCCCCGCGGTGTCTTACATGCTCATTGGGTTTGCAGGATGTTCTGTGGGCCCGATGATTTAGTTGTGGTGCGCGCAAGCTGGCCCGGACACTCCGGTTATCAAAAAAAAATATATATATATTCTTAAAAAATAAACACCACTCATGCGAGCTTTAGAGAATGCAAACAACATCATATGGTAAGAAAATAATTTTCATGAATCAAACAAAATTCTCATTTCAAAATGAGGAGTCCAATTTGGTGAGCTGAAGAAAGAATATTGGATATGCTTTTATTGGTCTTCCTAACTCCTTTGGTAGAGATTCCAAAACAAAAGGCTGAAAGTCTTGGTGCCTGAATAAAAAGAGATTCGGCTGAAATCATCTGGCCAGAACTTAATATTTCTAACCACATTTTGTCACCATTTTTGTTTTTGTAGTGTAAAGTACAGGAAAGTGTTCCTGTTTCATTATCACATGCTGCTCAATTTTGACCACAGTCCCACAGAAAACTCCATGAAACCAGAGACAAGCATAGCATTTCCCAAAAACCCTATTTTTATATGCCAATTGGTCGGCATCTTGTCCCTAATCATACATGCGTCATAACCCAATTGCTCGAAACCCTAAAATTACACAATGATGTTAATTAATCTCACTAATTTAATCATTACACCTTTTTACTGATGAAAGAGACTTTTGTTATTGAAAAGATAGCCAATACGACATTTTATAATCCCATTGCTAGTTAAGACGAGCCAACCAACTCATCAAAAAGGAAATAAAATACGAGAAATAAAAAATCATACTTTATAGTCTATACATTTCATGCATGCACAACGGTATGTATATCGATCACTGTTCATCTTCTCTTTTTCTTTCCTTCTTTATTGTGAGTTGACAGAAGTATTTTTATATTAATTGAGATTAACTCTTTTTTATTTAGGAATTTTACGATCATGTTTCTTATATCGGTTTGATACAGAAAATTAATCTCAAAGCTTGAATTCAAGAAATTAATGAATTGAGTATATATATTTCATAATATTATTCTTGAAATGATAAACAAGTTTGTTTTCTTGTGACGGGTAAGAATCTTTACCCACCAAAAAAAAACATATAAACCCTAAATATTTTTATTGAGTACCAGCAATTTTATTGAAGTCACTTTAAATTTTAAATTTACAAAAAAAATAAATGATTTTCCATTAAAAATCTGGTGGATAAATAATAATTATAGGTCCAAACTAAAACAAATCCAACGAGTATAAAGTATAATAATACTCCAGACCGGGCTTCTATCCCTTCTTTTTTTATGCAGACACAAGTGGGTTACGAATCATACTACGCACACACCGAATAAAACCCGTCACACAAATCCCACGTGGGACGACTTTTTAAGCGGCTCAGAAATCGACACGTATTCATCAAGACCTCGTGACTCGCTCGTGTGAAACTGTCGGTGGCAGGTAATAGAGAGAGAAAGTAAAAAAAAAAAGGTATGTAGAGTAACCTAGATTTTAAGTACGGTGTTTGATGGTTCCGATGATTGCCACGTGGGATTTACTGGAGAGTGACGTAAGGGAAAGTTCTTTTGTCTTGGTTTCTACGGGGGTACATGCTCCAAGTTTGTACTTTATAGTCCTTTTTTTACTCCTTAAAAAACACTTTTATCCTATTATTCTGAGTTAAGTCTTAAGGATTTTGTGGTCATTTTATTTGTTTATTTGCAGATTTTTTGTCGTATATGATCAAAAACCCGTCGAGCTTGTTCGAAAGACATGATCTTTTTATATGAGTTATTGTTATTTAATTTTAAAAAACTAAACTTAGTTTTAATGCGCAAAGATTATTAATAAACAAATACCACGTAACCACAAAACATGCAAAACAATAATAAAAGAAAGTCTTTAATTTTTCTTTTCTTTGAAAATCAACTCTCTGCCCAATTTGGTATTTATTGTCAAAATGATTACAACGTTGGAAGTTTCTTTTGTTAATTAAAAGCACATCTATCTCGTGCTACAGCCTACATGTATCTTAGAAAAGTAGAAAAAATCGGAGACTTTTTTATTTTCTTTTTTTATTAACGTGTTTATTCAATTTAGTTTGTATATATTTTAATTAATTATATAAATTTTAAAAATAATTATTATATAAATTTTCAATAATTATCATATCATGAATCAAAAGACTCGAATCTTAGACTCGAACCGAAGTCTTCAGATCTGCTGTTGCTGGAGAGAAAAGGAACAGAAGTACATGGATGGATGGGTGAATGAAAAACTAGGAATTGCTTTTGCCCAAGTTTTCTCCTAGATATTATACAGATTCTTTTACAATAAGAAGCCACCCACCGATACGTGAACCCAACTGTTGACCATACGGATTTCAAAATCAATTAGTTAGACCATGGACCCCAAAAGACTCATCATCAACAAATAACTACTAACAAAATCATTTAAAGGTAAATTATTCTTAACTTTTCAAGTAATGAGCATTTATAACTATAAAAATATTGTGATAGTATAATTATAATTATAAAAATATGCTTAATTTATAATTTAAAACCCGTCATCAAATGATATTTATTATCGTTTTATTTGAATTGACCAGCTAAAAAAATAAATTACCATCGAGATTTCAATAATTAGCTGGTTTGTGCATCTAGCATGTGCTGAGTGCAATCTAATAACTTTTATTTTTTATATTGTATTTCATTTAAAAGATTATTAAATTATTATTTTCTTAGCTTTTGCTCAATAGTTTTGAGATATATATTATAAAATGTTTTGATATATTTTTAAAAAGTATTTTTACCATAATATTAAACACACAATTAATCAAAAATAAGTTTTTGTTCCAAAACAAACTTTCTTAATCACCAAGCTAATCTCTCAGGATTAAAAAAAATAAAAAATGTTGGAATAAGTTGGAAGATAAATAAATTGGTCGGAATTAATCTTATATCCTCAGAGAAAAGATTTCAAAGTCCAAACCATTAATGACAGACCAGCAGAAATTACGACGCTAATTATTGTGATGGTATTTTTGTAGTTACAAGCAATTAACAGACAGAAACCGTGCAACTAAATTTGCTGTTATTTCATAAATCCGTAACTATTGCTAATGGTATCACTAATTAATCCCTAATTAATTACTCATAAATCTTAATCTTCCCTCTCCGAAACTGCCACACCTGTGAATTAAGCAACAGTGAAACGTCACCGGTTCTAAAGCTAACCTCACTACCAGACACACAGACAGCAAAGACATGCTCCACAAATAACTGCCACGTGTCCATTCTCTTTCTTACAGCAGAATGATTGAGGTTACAATAAATTCCCCTAAATGCCACTCGAAAGCACACGTGTCTTCGATGGAAAATAAGCCCATCAATTCTTTACCTAGACCATCATGTTTCTTAACACTACCCCTTATTTTCTCGGGTTTTTTTTATTTATAATAATATGATTATTTTTTTATGGCACTAATATTTCCCTTGTTCATATTTTTTCTTAAATATTTTTTTATGGGCATCAAATTTATTTTTGTTGATAAATTCTTAAAAGGAGTCATAATGTATTTCGTTTAATACATGCTCTTACATTTAGAACATTGATTTCTCTTGTAATTAATATGCCTTTTAAATTCAAATAAAGGGTAATAATTCATCTATATATTTTTTTTCTTGAGATTTGGTAGAAGGAAATAGGAACCAAGTTTTTTACCTTTAAACAATAAGCTTTGGCGGCTAATTATAGTTTTATAATATAGTTTAACAATCATCAATAATACATTGTTTAATATTTAATTATAATCTTTCTCTCTATATATAAATACGGCTTCTCTGGTCACAGCAACGGCTTGGCTAGCTGTCCACTCATTTTTTTAATAAATTTCTACATTATTTTCATTTTTTTTCTTCTTTCTTGAAATCTTTAGAGGGGAAGAAAGAAGGGAAAGAATCCCATTTCCTAGAAGTTTGACTCTTCTCTTCTTTCATTTTTCTTTGGTTTCTTTCAAGATTGCTGGTTCATGTTTCTTGAAAATCTGAGCTGTACTTGGTTCCAGTTTTGTTGAAGAGAGATCTGGCCAGGGGTTGAATTTAGCTATAGGTTTCTTGAATTCAAGGTTGTGGTTATAGATTCTTGATTTTTTCTTGAGTTGCAAGAATTGTCTAAGATTCTTCTCTCTTTCTTGTTTTTTTCTTTGGAGAGACGCCATTAGAGCAGAAGATATATGCAAGCTCAGTTAGTGTTCTACAAGTCTACGCGTGGCTGTTGGGATTGACCTCGTGTAATGCTGGGTTTACAGCTTTCTGAAACAAGGTCGGACAACCTTTGTCTCAATTGGGTTGCTTTGGTTTCTAGAAAAGGCCATCAGGGTTCACTCTTTTCAGAGATCTAACCTTCTCTTTGTCTCGAAGTTTCATAATTTCTTGTAAGGGATATAAAAAGAAGAAAGGAAAATGATGAGAATGAAGACTGCTAAAACAACAGGTCTGTCACAGATGAATGGTGGTTCAGCCGGAGGCGGTGCTGCTGCTGGAGGTGAGTGGGAGGTTAGACCAGGAGGAATGTTAGTACAGAAGAGAAGCCCGGATTCTGATCGGGCCTCTATCCCTCCACCGACAATTAGAGTCAAAGTTAAATATGGGTCAACGCATCATGAAATCAATATTAGCTCACAAGCTACATTCGGTAAGCTCTTTTCTCTTCTTTTTTTGACTTTTTTTAAAAGTTAATAATTTTTGTTCTTTATTGTTTCTGTAACAATCTAGATGAGAGTTTAGGTTTTGTGAATGCATAGATTTTGTAACAGTAGTTGCTGTTCAAATTTAGATGTCTACAGTGGTTAGAGAGAATGATTGAATGAAGATGTTTGATTTTTCTTTTTTTTTCTTTTGTGTTGTCTTGGGATGCAGGGGAGTTGAAGAAAATGTTGTCAGGGCCAACAGGATTGCATCACCAAGATCAGAAGCTGATCTACAAAGATAAAGAGAGGGATTCAAAGGCATTTCTTGATATTTCTGGAGTTAAGGACAAGTCCAAAATGGTGCTAGTTGAGGACCCGATTAGTCAGGAGAAAAGGTTTCTTGAGATGAGAAAGAATGCCAAGATGGAGAAGGCTTCAAAATCCATATCAGAAATCAGCTTCGAAGTTGACCGGCTAGCGGGCCAGGTATTCTATGAAATTTTAAGCCTTGCGTAATTTGATCATAGAATGTTGTAGTTCTTGTTTAGTGGGTATTGATCTTTTGACTGCAAATTGGTCAGGTTTCAGCTCTTGAATCAGTAATTACGAAAGGGGGGAAAGTAGCAGAGAAAACTGTGCTTAACTTGATTGAGTCATTGATGAATCAATTGCTGAGACTAGATGGAATTATGGCCGATGGTAATGTCAAATTACAAAGGAAAATGCAGGTAATTAGCTTTGATTTTGAATTCAGTAATTGATTGCTGCATAAAACATTTTTATTTGTTTTTCATGGTGCTGAACTTGTTACTTTCCTGATGTTTTAATGAAGGTTAAAAGAGTGCAAAAGTATGTTGAGACTCTTGATATGTTGAAGATGAAGAATTCCATGGCTAATGAAAATGGAGACCAGGTTAAGAATTCCATGCCTAATGGCAACGGTCTCCAGGTTAAGAATTCCATGAATTCCATGCCTAATGGCAACGGTCTCCAGGTTAAGAATTCCATGCCTAATGGCAACGGAAACCATGCACCAATGCAGCAGCAACACCACAGACATTCAAATGGACATAAATTAGCCCCAATTCAAGAGCGGCAGCCAAGGAATAGCAATGGACACGCACTAATACCAATTGAAGAGGAACCACCGCGACACTCATTCGAAAATTTACCGACCCACCAGCAACAGCAGCCATCAAGGCATTCAGCATCAGGAGCCGTCGTCGTAACCACGCAATGGGAAACATTTGATTCTACGCCAGCGTTAGTGCCGGTTCCCCCAACACCTACACCCACGCCTGCCACCAATGAATCAGCTCATCATCAGCCCAAGTTCCCATGGGATCTCTTCAACTGAACGCCAAGGCACGTAGCTGTTGTTTTCTCTGTGTGTGTGGATGTGTTTTGGACTTATCTCCTGTTGGTTTGCTATCTCCTCCATTCTTTGATGTATTTAGATTTGTTTAGCAACCCCTTTAGTCTGTGTCTCCCGTTCAGCTCAAACCAAAAATAAATGGGGTTAGCACGATAGTTGATTATTACTATTAATCTGTTCTATCCTGTATTCTGCTGTGCTCAAATTCATTTGCCATTTTGCAAGGTTCCTGGTTTCTTAACAGTGGTAGATTCTTTTCTTCAGTTCTCTCAGGCAGCCCATCGTTTCTCACTTCAAAGATCACTCAACACTGTTTCTTTGTTATTGAAACCGCTTTCTGTGCGTTTCATAAATATATATTTGATATTTTTAATAAGCTGGTATGGAAAAGATAGTTTTAAGAGGTATTTATACCATATCTTATTTACAAACCCTTTCTCTCCTAGCCTCCTCTTAGCTTAGCTTGTTGATCATTGTTTTGAACATACCTTGCTTCCGGAAGGGGCTACAAACTGACAAAAAGACAAGTCTTGATAAAGTATACAAGGAAATGATAACAGAGAGATGGTTTTAAAACCAAGTATGTGTCTTTGTTATGATTTGTTGGAACCTATTCCAATTTCGGTAACATTCCTCTTCTGGGGGGCTTCTTCCATATGATTAGCTACCTTTTTATAAAAAATAACAGCAATTCTTTGTTTTTTTTATTTTTAAAAAAATGTTTTTGATATTAGCAAATCATCACAAGAATTTAAAAACAATAAAAAAATTAATTTAAAATAAAAAATAATAATTACAAAACTCTTTTTTGTTTCAAAAATACTTTTTTACGCGTAAACAGACAAGAAAGCAGTGTAGTGCCCTTCTCTCTCTAAGACTCCCTAGATCATTCATTTTACGATTAGAATATATATATATATATATATATATATATATATATATATATATATATATTTCAAAACCCGGCCGAATAATTAAAATGAGAAGTATATTCATTTATCTACAAAAATGCATTTGTACTAAATAAAGGTCTACAGGTTATAAACTAAAAGATGAGAGGTTTTTATTTTTCCTCTCCTCACATAGCACCATTTATTTGAACAGTGTATTGTTATTTTTTCAATTTTATTTTTTATTATCTAAGAACTAGAATTAAAAAGGATTTATTATATCTCTCCTCACATACCCTTTTATTTAAATAGTTTTATTTAAAGCACAAACTACTGCAATGCCCTCTTTTTTCTAGTCTATTGTATGATAAAAAATTGTATAGGAAAACACAAGTTGATAGACTCATTTAGAAATTGAACCCTAATTAAGGAGATGAGAAGTGTATTTATGCACTGATCAGATTAATCCTCGAGTCAATTCAATTATTTTTTATTTTTCTAAAAAAAAACATAAAACGATATTGTTTTTAGAAAAGATTAGTTGTTTTTAGCTAGCCATGTTTATAGTTAGCGATCTCTCCTTTTACTTTCAAATGAAACTATGTCTGCGTGCAGAGGGTACCATCATGAACGCAGCGAAGCTCCGAGAAGATTTTGAAAATGGCAGGGGGGCTTTAACATCAGCCCAGCAAAGGTGTGGTAAGATAATTTCTCATTTTCGTACACGAGTGAGCAAACGAAAAATACACCGGCAGGATCCATGATTAGCTTGTTTATATATATCAGAAGACAAGACAGGTTGATCACATGATTAGCATATGATTACCAGCTTGTTTAACAACAATCTTGCCCTAATTAAAACGCCTGCTTGAGATTAGGTTGCTATACACACAAGAAGCACACATCTAGGTTAGGGTTTGACAAGTTTAAAATACTATTTCACGAAGAAAAATCCAACAAAAAAAGGGTAATGGTTTCTTGATTATTATTATTTTTCTTCGATTTTCCAGTGTCCTTTTTCATTCTCTAAAAATAGAGTGAAGTTGGGCCTGATATTGGCCCAAGTTTAAAAGAGGAATATTGGCCCTCTTTTTCCTATTTAGACCTCGTGGATGGTATAAAAGACCCAATAAAGCCCATGGCCTTCATCAAACATATCTTGAGTTCAATTTAAAGATTTTAGAAGATTTTGGTGGGCTTTTAAAATACCTCCACCGCATGTAATTGCTGTCACTCTCTCTCTCTCTCTCTCTCTCTCTCTCTCTCTCTCTCTCTCTCTCTCTCTCTCTCTCTCTCTCTCTCTCTCTCTCTCTCTCTTTTCCTGTAAAATGAAACTTATGTATACAAGTAGTACACTGTCACTGCAAGCAGGATCAATCTTTTTTAAAAATGATTAAAATTGGAAAATATATTGATATTACTCTTTGAATAAGACAGGTTTTTAATTAAATCATTTAAAAAAACCAGTTTGATATGAACTTGTTGATTTGATGGATTCAAAAGAAACCCAAATAATCAACAAAAGTATAGATCAACTAGTTGTCACATGCAGCTGGGTTCATGAATTTAGATGGTTTTGATAACTTTTTTTGAAATAGCTTTTTCTAATTATATGAAAAAAAATCAGATTCTTAGAATTTCAAGCATATATCTAAAAATTCACGTGGGCCTAGAGACCATGATGACCTTTTATATATATAAAAATCCAGTGACAAACTCTAATTTCCAACTAATTTAATATAAAAGGATGAAATCAAGAAAAAAAACACACACACAAAAAAACTATATGAAATAAAAAATAAATCAAAAGAGCCAAATCTAATAAAGTTTCAAATTAAAAACAAAACTGATTTGTCCATCATGTGACCTGACGAGACTTGTACCACGTGATAAGCGCCTTGTACCACGTGATAAGCCTTGCCGGGACTTTCAACATGGCTACGTCATCATCTACGAGAAGACGGTTGGGTCGGTACTCCACCAGCAATCTCCTATAATTATCGCCGTAATATTAATAATAAACTCCTTTAGCTGCCGACTGGGGCAAAAAGTGCATCTTGAAATTAGGTTCAAGACCTTTTTATATATATATATATAAAAGGCAAGGCTACAATGAATGTTGATTGACCGTTGGATTTAAGGTGGGTTAGTGAGTGTCCACTTCAACCATCATTAGTCTTCTGAAAACTAACTGTATATAATTTAGAAAATCATCATTTAAATTCTAATTAAATTTGGAAATAAAAAAAGGTGTTATTTATTGCTGTCATCGAGAGGGGTGATCATATTTACGGTCCGTGGACATTGACAGGCACGAGCGAGCTCCCTATTTTTCTGCACAGAGCATCCCACACGTGTCAGGAAAAACCGGCGGTTCATGAACGGGAGCAGGGCATTTTCTTCGAGCATTTAAAAATGATGGAGTGAGATGTACAGAAGCTTTCAAATTCAATTTTAATTAATTACAGAGAACACACGCACAAAATGGACACAGAGTCGTAGCCCGAGGGTCCTAGAGCTTGTCGCCCTGCCACGGGGCGACCGTTCCTGGATTTCGGAGTCTTGATTTGTATTTCGCACTTCAAGGCTTTAAATAAATCTTAGGAATCCGTTCTCCTCTTGTCATCAACATTTTACATAAAACAATAAGAAAATCATCATCTTGCTCTTTTTTATAATACACCAGAATCTTTACTTGGTGTTTTATTAAATTAGTTTGTATATTAAATAGAAATATTTTTTTTATTTCGAACTAAAAATTATCATCACCCCCATGGTAATCAAACTCGCGAGCCAACCTGGTTGGACCGGAAAGAAAAATCGAAACCGGTCAAACCCGGTCAAAATCGGGTTGACTCGTAAAATCAGACCGGATCGGTCTGATTTTACGATCCAGGTTTTTCATTATTTAAAACCAAATCTTGCACTGATTTACTTAATCACCTCTTATATTTATACACAAAAAAATTTACCTTCTTATTTCTCATCCGATGTGGGACAATTAAAGAAGGAAACATTTAAAAGGAGAGTGGAGACTCTCGGCTGGATAGGGGAGAGTCTGGAGACGGGGGTATTTAAAAGGAGAGGAATTGCGAAAACATTGTATTTATCCGATGTGGGACAAATGCAATTTGTCCCACATCGGACAAGTTGAATTTGTCCAGCATTTTGCTGGACAAATTATATATATATATATATCATGGAATCACTCTTGAAAATCAGTAATATTAACTTTAAAATTTATACTTATTATTTTATTTTTTTTACTTTAAATTAAAAAAATTTAATGTTTTACATCATTTTCATATCCTGATGTCAAAATAATTTGTTGGAGTTGGAGCTAATACTAGTAATATTGATGTTGACTGTTGATACCAATACTAGTAATTTAGTACTGATAATCCTTTCAATAATAATACTTTTGATAAATGTATTAAAAATAACGAGGAAAATAACGGACATGAGACTGATTTTAATTTATATAGCATATCATTAAAATATTTATTTTAAATATGTTTGTTTTTACCTAATGAAATTCTATGGACATAATTGTTTTGTAATGTGTTTTGAAGTTATTTTACATCATGTATGAACCTAAACTAATTAAGTTTTATGTCCATAATTATGCTATTTTGTATTCAGAAATATTTTACATACGATTTTACGATTTTCTTCTCACACGATTTTAGCTGCGATTTTATGATTTTTGTATGGATAAATTCGGGTACGATCTTACGATTTTACGATCCGATCTTACGATCCAATTTTTCGGAGCCCTTTCCGATTTGTGTCAAAATCTCAATTTTGACAACCTTGATCACCCTAATATATGCATTATATGGATATTTTTATTTTATTTAAATATTTCACTTTTTTTCACGACTCACATGTCTCGGAATATTGGTATAAAAGGCATAGAAGTCTGTGCACTGTCTCCATGGGAGGGTGCAGATACCTCTGCTGCTGCCATTAGCCCCCTAAACATACCCTCTGTTCTCTATGCTGCCAGCAGCAGCTAGTTTATTCTTTACAGAGCACAAGTGGTCCATTTTTGCCTTTAGTTTCATCACTTTATCTGGAAAAAAGAGAGTTAGGGCTGCAGCTTTTTGAAGAACGCAATCTAATGTGAGCAGAAAATGTGTATTCATGGCCATCCATCCATCCATTTATTTTACTTTTTATTTTTTCTGCATCCACTGATAAGATAAGAATATCCCCACTGTGTGTTTAATTTGAATCAATCTTCTCAGTCCTCGATCGAGCTCATTCCTTTTTGAAGCTTTTGGAAATTCATTTGAAATTCGAAAACACAATAGGTAATCATCAGCATATTAAAAAATAAATCATATCGATGCTAAAAAAATCAATTTTTTTCACAGATCGCCACCTGTCGACCTCTACCTGCAAATTCAAACCACCGTTTTCTACGCACCGAACAAAATTCAGATCTTCTTTTGATTCGAATGTCTTCTGCTTCAAAATCACGTGTACTTTACTTTGAAAAACATGATCTTGAAAGCAAACAAATGATGGAACTTTCGGTCAGATGATCATCTGGCAATAAGACTTTAAGCAGGGCACACTACGCACAGTGTTCGAGTGAGGAGGGAAAGAAGGCAAGCATGGTGTCCCAAGAGTACACAACTTCGGCGCGTGTGCAAATATGGAACCTTCTGCTTGGACCGACTGTGGATGGGTGGGTGCGGTGAATTAATTCGAGTTTTTTTGAAGTTAGAAGAGCCTACAAAACGAAGGAAAGAGCAGTGCTGAGTCATAGTTGCTGGCTTTTACTTTGTTTTTGTGGGAACAAGTGATGAATTAGATGATAAATCTTCAGGTGAATGAATGCAAATAAATGTTTGTTTAAGAGATTGTTGATCAATTATCAATTTGATGTCTTTTCGAGACACATACACTCTTAGAAAACATAAATAAAAAACAAAATTATCCCACTCCTAAACAAGTTCTTAAGAGTTACATTACGTGGTACTGCAAAAATACAAATTTACAAGCTTTAAAGATGAACGAGTCTTGTTTTTGATATATTTTATCAAGAGGAGAAATGGGTCTGAGTTATATATATATATATATATATATATATATATTTTCCATCTTTTGATTATTTCAAAAATAGAGTAAAAAATTGGATGACAACGTATATCATGTGTCTTTCTTTTATGAAAGGAAACACTTGTTGTTGTGCGTTGGGTTATGAAAGATACATAAAATTGACATGTAAGTATTTGTCGAAAGAATGACATATACAGTGAGCTGACCCATGTGATAATCTTATACGGAGAGATTATTTGTATTTATGGAAAGACTCACATGACATTTTGATTCTTAAACTGAAGATCACTAAGTTATCTTATATAAGAAATATTATATTTTGATCCGACTACACGTTGTCCTAATCAAGGATAACAAATAAGTAGACATCGAGTATAATATAAATCACATAAGGTATTTTAGTAATCAAGAAAGTATTCATCATCCTAGATGAATTAAAAAAAAATATTTCATCTATTCTCAAATAATATTGATTATAAATCCTTGCACAAAGTGATTGCGAGTTTCAAATCTCATTCAAAGAGTCAACGACTACGGTTTCGAGAACAAACATGATTTTATATAGTAGACACTCATGCTATAATATTTAATCAAAACATTTTTTATCAAGGTATAATAATTAAATTAAGAAACTAATAATTGAAACTTTGAAAGGTTAACTACTATAATTTTGACTTTTTTTTAATATTCTAGGGACTATGATAGGTTACTAGACATTGTACTTAATCTTTAAATATAAATCAATTAATTGTTGAATGCAAAAAAAATTATTCAATCATATTTTATTTTAGGATTGTGATTTATAGTTTTACCAACTTATTTGGGAACCTAATGGGTCATACACATAAGAATCATTGATCAAGAAATAAAATTAGATGATTAATCAGGTGTGATTTAATTGTAAATAAGTTTTAGAAATTAAGGACTAAAATGTAATTAATAAACGGTATTATAATTCTAAATCTAGAAACAATCAAGTAAGGACTTGATTGAATTTTTTTTAAAATTAACCTAAAATAGTATATGTGATATTACAAATTAATATTTTCTCATTTATATGGTTTTCATGTTTTTCTATAAAAAAAATGTTATGCTTTTTATTTCATGTACAAAATGGTGTGATATGAAGTTGAGTACAATTTAAAAACATCTAAAACAAAAAAAAAAAAAAAAAAAAAGTAGCACTCTTACATATAACAACCCCTCTTTCTTAAAATATATCTGGAAATTTCAAATTTGTCGTTATCTCTCGTGTGAATTAATTATTAATCCTACTATTTATATCTGAAATTTCGAAAATTAAATATGTGACGAACAGTACATCAAACAGTACATGAAGATGTAGTTTAATAAATTTAACAATATTCATGTAGTTTGACAAATTTGATAATATTTGTATAAAATAAAATGGTGCCGCCATGCTTTTCTTCTCTCCCGTGCTTCTCTCTCTCTCTCTTTGACATTGACCCCCTTCAAATTTTGGAGAGAGTTTTTTTGTGCTTCAACAATGGACGCACGGATTAAGGTGGTCAAACAAACCATGTGACGGTTTAATTTCCATCAATTCGTGCGGTTGGGGTGGCAAGAGGAATTATTTTTTGCCACAAAGTTAAGCTACAAATTGGGTGGTGGCACGTCATTGCTGACTTGTATATCACGAGTATAGAAAATGAGGGTCGTACTTTCACTATGCCACACCCGTGTATGGCACCATATTATTTTTGATATAAAATTTTATTATTTTCTGATTTTAATAAATAAATATCCACATTGACCAAGCTCATCTAAAGGATTTGGAGCAATAAAATTGCCACACCCGTCATGCCCTAGTTTAAAATTGATTAAAGATAATTTAACTAACTAATAAAATTATTTTGACATCGTATATGAATAGCACAATTTGTACCCATAACAAAGATAATTTAGGATAAGGCAATGCTTGATGGGCTATTTTACACCGTGTGGTTGAATGCCTCGACATGTTTTCTTTCCGTAACCTTAATTACTGATGTCACTTGTCTTAGGGCTTGTTTGTCTTTGAGGTTGCATCGTAGGATAGCACTAGCTAGAATCTATGGCTCAAGCAATTATTATGTTAATTCTTATTTTATTTTTTCTCAAGTGAATGAAAAAAAAATAGATTGGGAAATTTTAAAAATATTGCGTCGTCCAAATATTTTGGGTCTCCGAATAAGAAAAAAAGAAGTAAGCTATTGGGCTAGACTTGTGGTAGGCTTAACGGAGATTAATGCAAGAATAATTAATTACAAGTAGATCAATTAAAATATACTAAAATGCATGTGGTGCTACAGTTTTGAGACAATGGTGATAAATTAAGAATAAATTAATTACTCCCAAGGTGGCACTTTGTATAATTTATAAATGGTTTCGTGACGCTTCCACAACCTATTCTAATTTCCTTTGAAAATTTCACCAGCAGGCAATAGCTTCAAAAGCAAACTAGTGGATTCACGCCCAATAAATAAAATAAAAATAAAAATAAAAATAAAAATTGAAGCCATCAAATTAAACACTTTGACATTCACCAGCTTGAGTTAGGATATTTTTATTCACTAATTTCTGTAATGAAAACTAAGATTTCTTCAGCTTGCATGAACCATATAATCTTCGTACTTATAATTATTTTGCTTAGATTTTAAATTTTCTAGCGCTTCTCCATGTTCATGGTTGAATTCATTCAATTTACTGGTTGCCGCCCTCATCAATATGGTCTTAGCCATTGCCTGTTCCATTTCCCATAGGGTGGCCTGAAGACCCCACTACAAATGTCCCTATATATAGTTTTTGCACATAGTTCCTTAGTTTTTTCAGAGTGTGGATACAATTTTTTTTTTGTGGATTTGGATGCAAAGAAACCTCATACCCCTGAAGATGTATTTTATATGTCTAGATGAGCGAATAAAATCCTAGTTGTCCCATGCTCTTACAAGAATGCACGCCCTGACTCGAACTCGAAACATGCTGAGTAGATCGCAAACTTTCTGTTATCACGTCATGCTCCTTGAGAACGTTATCTGATGTTGTTCTGCGTTAACTTCTCTCGGTTTTTTATATTGAGTTTCATTATTATTATTATTTTGTCAAAATTTAGATCTTGTTTTTGCTTTAAAATGATTTAAAAAAAATATTACTTTGATACATCTTTGAATAAAAAATATACTTTTAAAAGTAACATCTATCATAATTCTAAATACTTACTAAAAATAAAAATAAAAAACTTTTTATGCACTGATAATGACTTATTTTGGGGATTTGAATGCATTTTAGGGTGGAGTGTTTTTTATTTAATATTTGAATCTTATATAGTTTTCATTCATGCCTTCTTACATCTTGTTTTAGTGTAAAAAAGACAGCATCTCTTTATTTCTTTTCATCCATGATACCATTAATTTAATGATATTCTAGCTTATGATTATTATTAAAAAAGAAGAAGAAGAGAGTTAAAATTAACAGCTTTTCCAGCAGCTTTTGATCGATATCCATCCAATGAGATAAGTTTCACTACTCTTTTATTTGCTTCCTTCACTATGTTTTTTCACTTGCTAATGATAGTTTCTCTCTCTCTCTCTCTCTCTCTCTCTCTCTCTCTCTCTTCAATTTGATTATGCAGGAATTTACACCGCCAACGAAGATGCTAATTGATCGGTTGTTAATAGCATTTGCTAATTAAATAAATTAAGTACATTTTCAGCATCAAAGTACGTTTATATGCGGGAAAAAAGTACCAAGCTTGCTTTATTGAATAACTAAGAATGATAATTAAACTCGGAATCCAAATAGATGATGTACGTATGCTTCAAGCATTAATTAATTAAGGTTAGTGCTGGCTGATTAATTTACAGCTAATGGTGGTTTGCCGGCTATACAGCCGAAGAACAGATGAAATTGTCCATGCTTAAACACTTCTCTTTCTCTTTCTCATTCTTTTGACTATGATTTTTTTCTTCTCTAAAGATGGTTTACAATGGGAGTTTTTCATATTTTTTATGCCATTCAAGCAAAAAATTCTGCAAACCAACTCCTTTAGAGAAATTAATTAGGAATTTTCAATTAAGGTCTTGTGATTCTTAACGTCATAGCTTAAGTAAGCATGTTCAAGTGAGGCCGTATAAATGATATATATATATATATAGCATAGTTTATTTTTCTATACATGTTAATTAAGTATAATTTTAAGCAACGAGGAAAAACTAGCTAGGATGCATAATCATATAATAATGAAGGGCTTTAATTATTATTTTTTGAATTATTTGAACTTAGTATCTTTGGATAAAGCTCCACCTATAAAGCTATTGTTTCCTTGATCAAGGTCATCTATCCCTCTAATTAAGTTTGCAACTAGCATAATTAATTTTAATTTAAAAGAGGGAAATGGGAAAAATTATGTTTAAAATCTAGTTAGTGCTCCTCGGCTCCCAAAACAACATGACACAATTCTCCAATAATTCAGCAAGAAGGCTGCCTTTAATTTTTAATTTGGAGGCAATAATGTAGCATCACTTTAGAGCCTCGGTAGAGCCATATTCTCTATTATTTTCCGTCTCAATTAATTTAGTTTAATAGCAAAATTGATAATGGAATACTGATTAATGCACCATGAAATGACTAAAAATATATTTAATAATAGGACACGCACACACACACTGACACACACACACACACACACTTCATTTCATGATGTGGGAGAGCCGATTCATTGCTAGCTGCATCATTAATTTCTTACTCCACCATCCTTCGCAGAATCATAGGTTGGCTCTTTATGGATCCAAAGAGATAAACGATAACATATAAAAAGAATGACGAGTCTTACAAAATTCTTTATATGATCTCGAAACCGTGTTACTTCATCAGCACAGTTCATATGAATGGTCAGCTATATATAAGATCATGCACCGCCCATTACACAGGCTATCTATGGAGATAGATGGGGATACTTGGGTTTTGAAAAGTGTATTTTTATTTGATTTTTTTCTAATTTTGATGCTTGGCAATTCTAAGGAGGTAGGGTGAGAGATTGAGAGAGGCATAGGGTTAGCATGCCACGAATTGCATATCCCATCGAGCTTAAACATCACATGATCTCTTCAATTCTCAAAAGGGTACATTCTTAAGTGTAACAATTCAAAGCTTCGCGTGTATTCTAGAGTTTCTATATCTTGTAGTGCCTTTACAGAATTCTCAAGAACTAACTTTTTTCTTTTTTTAAGTTCTCCCAAGTCTAGCAAAAATCAATCTTATATTTTTCGCAGAAAATAAGGAACTTGTCGGTCTATGCTATGCACAGTAGCATGGAAAGGTAAGTCAAATTCTTGATGCAGGGCCCAATTGAAAGGTATGTCACATTGTTGATCAGATCTAACGGATGTGAAAACTTGTGAGCGTGGAGTCCAGAAGTTAAGTAAATAATTTTTTCCCATTACCATGTGAATTGTACATGCATCCATGCATGCATGGAAATTCGAATCAACTCACCAATTACAGGAAAGATTATCAATACCATTTCGGTTAGTGTTTTGTTTTTTAAATTGAAATGAAATATTTTGATTTTGAAACGTTTCAGTGCGCCGTTTTGGAGCTATACTATTTGTGTTTATATATATATAATTAAATATATTAATTTAAAAAAATAGTTCAAATCCAAAAATAAAATTATTTAGAATTGTGCAATTTTATCTAAAAAAATATAATAAAATGATTTTTATGAACAAAAATATGAACATGTATAATATTACGAGAATATCATCATCAATCTCGCAAGATCATTTTATTATTTGATTGCTCTGAAATTTTAACATGATATATAAATATATTAGGAGACTTCTCATAAAATTTCATCTCAATCTAACAGTCGGATTAAGAGATATGATTGATATTGTAAAATTATTTATTATTTTAAAAAACACTATTTGGCCGAAACAGAACAAGCGAAACGAAACCGAAACGTTTTGGTCAAAAAATCTGGAACGGGTCAGAATTTAAACAAAGATAAAAATAACATTATTTTTGTCTTATTTTTTTAACAGAAAACAGAACAAAACAAACACCTATGATTACAAGAGCTTGAAAGAATATTCTTCTCCCTTTTACATGTGTGTTGGTACCCATAGTTTATTTGGCCAGCTATATTATTTAGATCCATCGTGACTAGAAATCATAATCACACATCGTCGAGTCCTACAAGCAATTGAGTCCTTGTCATTACCTCACTCGATGAATTTATTAGCATAAACCCTTATTGTTTAGATCATCATAGAGTAATATTTATTTTGTTTTATAAGTCAAGGTCTTGTAATTTCGAATTTGACTTCGATAATGCATATGATTTTATAATACACACACACACACACACTCCAATTGAGTTCGTATGCATTTATGACTTATTCCTGATGAATATAAATAAAAAAATATAAATAAAAAAAACACAAAAAAGATTGTCGCTATAACATTTTATGATTTCTTTTAATTTTATAAAAAGAGAGAGAAGGGAGAAAGGGTTTGTGAAGATTCTTGTCATTTCAAGTCACTTTGATCACGATATTAGATGAGAAGGGAGAAAGGGTCGTGAGGCTTTGAGTTAATTCTAAAATAATATTTTTTTAGATTAAAATAAAGTAAACCCGATCAGGTCTTACCTAGATTTAGCTAGGTTAGTTAAGTTTGACAAGATCAATCTTTAAATTAATTAAAAATAAAACTTAGTTTGAGCAGATTCTAAACTATTGGATTATCAAGTTGACTTTATCAAGGTCAAATTTCATAACTAGATGCCTTACGATATCTTGAATCTTTCTTATAATAATTATTAACCGTTATTGCGCAATTATTTAATGAATCAAAACACAAAGATAAAAGAAAAATTCATAATTGTATCCATTAAAAATAACTTGAATATTTTCATCTAGAATTATAAATATATATATTTTTTTCATCTGTGGATTTTTCTTCTACAAAAATAATATAAAATTTATCATCCTTTTTATACGCTAATAAATAAACAAAGCTGGAGAATTAAACGCAATAATTTATAAGAACCCACATCTGTATTCTTCTGACTTTGTAGATCCATAAATAAACCATTTTAAATTTACAAGACGCAATTCTATGTCACTAATCGATTTCAAAAAGCTCACCCCTATATTGGCATCCAAGGAATAATTCAGATAAATAAAAAAATGGTAAAAAGTACTCCATGGTACATGGTCTTAATCGCCACTTTCTTTCATCTTCGATCATTTGATGCGACGAGAATATAAATAATGATATGCCAGCCAATTCATCATGTCAATTTAATATTCACCTAGTTTTTTTTTTTTTTTTTTAAAGTAAGAGATGGATTTTGTATTTATCAAGTGGGATGATTTGGGTTAATATTGAAAAGTAGTTTATACATGTATAAAACTCAATTACTTTTATTAAATATTCCAAATAAACCTCCATTTTCCAAGAAAAAGAAATTTTGATATTTCATCTTTCAAGGTAAAAATACAATGATCAAAGCTAAACAAGATCATAGATGAATTTTACTAATTGACTCTTTATGTATCTCAAGAGTGTCTCTCTATTTTATTATACATTAATTTTCGTACCCTCTATCTCCATTTA
The DNA here is from genome assembly GCA_009078335.1 of Salix brachista. NCBI lineage: Eukaryota > Viridiplantae > Streptophyta > Magnoliopsida > Malpighiales > Salicaceae > Salix > Salix brachista. Next base: position 17,907,475 of record CM018586.1, read on the forward strand.
TGTAAATCTTTTGTATTCTACATGGGATTCTTTATATATCGAGTTTGTCTATTTACATTATATAAAAAGATGGGTTTGAGAGAATAAATTGAAGTCAATGGATTTCAAAGCACAGTGAGGGCATGGCTGTCTCTCTCTTTATTGGCTCAACTAATTACGTGTTGACTTGAGAAATGTGTAAGATAATAAACCAAATCAATCTTGGGTCAGCCTTGATTCTTGATTATGATTTATGGTTAAGAGATTGAAGGTATAATGGCACAACCCACATCAAAATTCCCAATTAAGTTGATTCCCAATCATGTTCCAAGATTGATGGTAGATATTCTCAGGGGTCCAACACTGCATCAAAGCAGCAGGACTAGTGGATATATCTTTTTTGAAGTTTTCAGTAAGATTCTTGTACTCTACTCGACTTTGCTAATTGAAATCAACGCAACTTGCATTTTGCTGTCACAAATGCCTAACCATATGTTTTTATTAATTATTATTATAAAATTCTATTCGTTACTTGTTGATTGTATATATTAATTATGAAAAAAAAAACATATCTTAATTTAGAATAAGAAAAAAAATCCATCAAGATTTATATATGAATGTGTTGTTAGAAATTAGAAAACACACACACATATATGTATATATATATATAAAGAGAGAGAGATGAAAAAAGTTGAAAAATTAACCGATCATGACAGGGTCATTTAGCCAGCTAGCCACCCATCAACAGTGGAAAGTTTGGTTTTATTTTCTGTTCGGGAGTGAGGTTAAAATTATTTTTAAAGTGTTTTTTGTTTAAAAATATATTAAAATAATTTTTTTATTTTTTAAAAATGATTTTTGACATCAACATATGAAAATGATATAAAAATACTATTTTTTTAATTTAAAATAAAAAAATAAATATAATTTTTTCTTTTTTTTTCAAAAACACTTTTAAAAACAGTGTAAAACTTGAGTAACTCGGGAAAGAAAACAATGAAAACATGTATCTTTGTGATTTTAATCATACATTTTTTTTAATTTTATTGTTAAAACACTTAGAGAGCCAAGAATTATTTGCTGAAGCTGACCCCATGCCATTAAGGATAACATTTTCAGGGGGGGGATCCTTGAGAAGATTAGGTTAGTTAATTTTATTCAGTGTATAATAATAAAAGATTATTATCACCACAGCCTTGGAGTTTTCTAGGAATCGAATTTAGGATTAGAATCCAATCCGACATTCTGTTAAAGGTGGCATTTTCCTTTGCAATGGTCGGTTACACCTTCCATGGCCCCTGCTACCTTAAAATTACGAACAAATGCATGATGTAAGGCATTTTGACTTTGAAGCTGAAGATGTTAAGGTTTAATATTGTCTGATCAAAGCAGGAATTATTTAATTCTTGTATAATTCTTAAGAGGTACAGTACTATACGAAGAATAGAGCCCTGCTCTGTTCAAATTGAGGAGGCCAAGAGAATGAATTACTCTCAAGCACCACCCTCTTCCTCTGCTCTACGCAACAGCTAATAAGGACAAACGAAGCTAAAAGACAAAAAGGATTCGGATTATTTATTTGTTCTGGAGTTAAACAGGCGAAGGTTTATAAAGATTATCTAATTGATCTCCGAATAAATGTAAAGAATCCTCCTTGATTTCAGCTTTAGGTGGCTTCTTTTCATCAACTTGTAGGCTGTCATCAACATTGACAACCAGAACCAAAGCATTTGTCAGCTGTTTAGCTCTCTGAGCTTCATATTCCCAATCAGTCCTGGCCAAGACGAACAGCATGGTCACCACACAGGACGCCTGCGCGGCCAAGAGGCCTATCCATAACCCTTCAAAATCCAACCCTGCGTAGAATCCTAGCCACACTGCCACTGGCATGCCGACAAGGTAGAAACATCCCAGGTTGATGTTTGCTCCAACTTTTGGTCTGGCTGTTCCTCTCAAGACTCCACACCCTGTTGTCTGTGGGCAGTTTCCTAGCTCACAGAGACCTATTATTGGCAAAACAAGTGATGTTAATGCTATGATCTCCTTGTCCTGGGTGAACATGGTAGCCCACACTTTCCTGACCATAACTGCAAAACTTAGTGCGGAGAACCCAAAAATGAAGCTGAAAGAGAGGCCTGCAATGGCCGCAAACTTTGCTTTCTTGGGCTGGTTAGCTCCTAGCTCATTACCAACCCTTGTCGATACACTGAAACTTAGAGAAGATGGGAATATGTAGATTAAAGCAGTGGTTTGAATCAAAATGCCCATTGAAGCGACGGTTGCTTTTGGATTCCATAATAGCCCACACAGCAAGATCATGATCTCATACCACCACCATTCGAGACACACTGAGATGCAGCTTGGAATGGCCAAATTCAAGAGAGTTCTCCACTCGCTGAAACACTGCCGCGAAAACCCTCCCCATGTCTTCTTGTGGACACCAGAAACAAGGATATAAACTATCAGAGAACCCACAAGAATGAAGTTAGTCCACACCCCACTAAGAGCAACACCTTTAGTCCCTAAATTTAGGTGAATAACGAGAAAGTAGTTGATAGGAATGTGTAGAATGATAGCTAGAGAGGCGCAAAATGTAAGAGGTAAGGTTATTGATTGAGTCCTAAGATAGATTCTCAATGGATGCAAAAAAGATTGAGCTAAAAGGTCAGGAAGAGAGTAAATAAGAAATAACTGTGCTTCTGTGGCTATTGACTCATCCTGGCCACAAAAAAGAAGGATGCTTTTCATGTTTAGCCAAAGAAACGAAATAGGCACGGAAGCAGCAATGAGCAAAAGGATCGTTCTCTGCAAAGTCAAGCCTAGGAGGTGGTGTTTTTGAGCCCCGAAAGCCTGGCCACAGATTGGCTCCATTCCCACAGCCAGGCCGGAGAGGATAGAGTAACCAGTTATGTTAGCGAACCCAACAGCTAGAGACCCACCAGCTAAGGCTAGCTCCCCGAGGCGGCCGAGGAAGAGCATGGAGATCATCGAGCGTGTATAGAGCAAAAGACCAGTTAGCATCATGGGGAAAGCTATTTTGGCTATGGATATTGCTTCTCTGATAACCAGGGAGAGGGTGGTGTGGTTCGGTATCTGGGTTTCTTGCGGTCGTTCTTTCCTCGGTAAACATGTTGGGCTTTTAGGGATCAGTAATCGGGTGAACATGTTGGGCTCTTGGTCTTTGATGGAGATAAGGAAAGGGTAGTCTTGATTGCATTTGCAGGATACCGAAGAGTTCAGCTGGCACATTCTTGTCTTGTGCAAGAGATGTTAAAAGAGTTAGTGTTAGAGAGAGAGAGAGAGAGAGAGAGTGGGAAGGAGAGAGAGAAGTTTTTTTTTTTTGGTTTGAGGGGGGTTTTTGAATGGGGGTGAAGGAGGGTTTTTATAGGGGTTAGAGAAGACAAATTTTTTTTTTTTTTGATAACCGGGGTGTCCGGGTCAGCTTGCGCGCACCACAACTAAATCCCCGGGCCCACTGAACATCCTGCAAACTCAATGAGCATGTAAGGCACCGCAGGGATGACAGGCGTGCCTAGCAAGACTTGAATCTAGGATGAGAGAGAAGACAAATATTATTAAGATAGGACATACCTTTTTCATCTATGTTGGTATTTACTATATATACATTGAACCTGGGAGTTGGTTCTCAATTCAAAGAGAGAAACTAGATGGAGAACGAATATTTTCTTTACAAATATAATTAACTGCTGCCCTATAAAAAGTGATTCTTGAACATTTTCTGTTGGCTCCCATTGGAAAAATACTCTAATGTGTGAAAACACGGAAAAAATAGTTTTTTGGAAAGTTTATATACAAGGACCGCTCTGCTCTAAAAAGTTTCACTTGGGTCCATCAATGTTGTCTTGACAGGGGAAGTTTGTTTGCATAGATCAAGCAAAGACTTCATTAATTTATTTCACTAAAGTGACTGTCCTAAACAAATTGTTAACACCACTTCAGAATTATTAACCGGCATTCGTGATCATATTAATCATGGTCAATGTAATGCAGGCTGCAAATTGTTGTGGCTTTTGGCATTAAATCACGTGCTATTATAACTTGGTCGACCTCCCTTTTCCCTAACATCTCTCCAGAGGGGGATAGCCACATATAGGTCCTCAAAATATAAGTCAATTCTCAACTGGGTCCTCAGAATCATCTATATATATATATATATATATATATAAAACATTAATATCTCTTCATAATTGGTGGCGTTGTAATGTATAAAAATGGCAATTCAAATGAAAAGGATCGATGAATTTCGATTTGGGGGGGGATTTAGGCAGAATCGATTATATGAATCGTGCAATGGAGTGTTCAAACAAAATCTGGGGCAATGGATCATATTTTCAGCATCTCAATGAGAGAAGTATAGCCAGCTTTTGTCGAGGGGTTTTCAATTTTCATTACTCTAGATGAACTTGCAACGTCTTTGGTTCTTGGTGAAAATTAGTGGATCGGTCCAAGGAGAGGAGAGATCACTTGGTCAGAATCTAACGAGCCGGTGGCTGGGACCCTCTTGACTTCAAACATGCACATCGAGACAACGTCGCTTAATTGGTCTTTAACGTGTGAAGAGAGTTCTAAGAAAAGAGAAAGTATGGAAATTGTAATGCTTAAACGCCATTCACAACGCTTTACTCTCTCTTTTTTCTTCTTCTAGAATTGATTATGCTTTACTTGACCCTAAATTAAGTTCCCATTCCACACTCGTAGAAAACTTGTTTCTAAACTCAGTTGAGAATTGATAGCTCAAAAATCCCACCATTTTTTTGTAGTTTTCTGGAAACTTCTAGCAGTCTTCTCTTTCGAAGTCACCTTTCGGTGCTCTTGCATGCACGACAGGGAGTCTGGAAAACGCCCTACTTAACTCTATTGATGACATACAAAAATCAAGAAAGGAAGATACGAAACATGTCGCAAAGTTGGAGAGGAAAAAACCAAAGGGATGGGCTGTTCCGTGCCGAAAGACCAGTGTAAATAAAATTCCATGCTTTCATTTGAAGGAATGTACATGGCAAGGAGCTAAAGGGTTCATACACCATTAAAGGGGAAAATTAATTTATATTATTTTTATAGTATTTCCATTTAAAGAAAAGTTTTTGCTTTAGACCATGCCCTTGTAGAAATTTGATGGTAAATCAAAACTTCTTTTGACAGTGACATCATCATAAACGATAGCTTTATCTTGTCTTCAACATAAACGACGTCAAAGTCTTCTCATAAAAAAGTCGGTGGTTATTAAAAAGGAAAAACTAAAAAGGCTACAGATTTTACTGTTAACTGCTACAACAGGACTATCCTTTTATCTTTGAGTTTGGAAAACTTAAGCATTGACTCTGAGATTGTTTCGGTCTTTTCCCCTCCTGCATTGGTTATTAAAAAAATATTTGGTTAACCTAGTAAATATACTTTTTTACCTCTAGTCTCAATCAAATCTAGAATCGTTGATCAAGAACTTTCTTGATTTTTTATAGACTTTTTAACAATACAAATACTTCTTTGCCTCTAGCATAGAGAATTTATCGAGCTACTAGAAAAGGAGTGTTCTAGGGTTTTCCATTATCCTGAGAGCACATTTTTTAACTTGAGAAAAGACTAGAAATAAGTTGTCTTTAGAGGTATTTTTGTATTTTTCACACGGGTATTTATATAATATATAGAATCATGGGGTGTTTTGGTGTTTTTCAGGTTTTCGTTTGAATTTCTTAATTGAAAATCTCTTGACGCGTGTTTTAGTGGGTGACATTTGTGTCGCGTGTGACAATAATTGATTAACAAATTTGGTCATTCATTATCTCCCTCAATGTGTAACCGTGTCCTCTTCTGTATGGTGTGGTTCTTGTAGGTGTATGATGGTCAAATTATCATTGATGATCACTTTAGTTTTTTTTCTCTCTCTCTCAACAAATAAATTACACCATTATCCTTTTATTTTCTTTTTGACGGTCCTTATTCTTTGAATTTTTCATTTTATTCTTATTCCTTTCATGGAAGGTATTTTTCTTCAATTTAATATTTCAATTACAATTTCTCATATGTATTATTTCTCATTTAGTCCTTATTTTTTTTATATATATTTTAGACTTTTACAACATTCTAGGTCTCGAGGGGTGATTTTATATTTTCCTTTATTTGGCACAATGATGTATATAGGAGAAATAGTGATTAAAAAAATATAAAGTATTTTCGGATCCCTCAATGGTCAATACAACAGGCTAGTTCGCAATGACCATTCTATCAACACTAGTGTTTCGACAGGGCCCGCAAATTCAAATTGCGAAATCATTAGAGTTGTATTATTAAAAATTAATTAGGTTCATAGGAGAGGAGACGATTGCTCACATTCATGATGATTTAACATATTTTAAATTTATGTGAACTAAAATTCAAATTATTGTTTTTAGCCACACCGACATTCAATCTCACCAGCAATTCACTATTGATAAATTAGGAAAAGGTCAAATCATAACTTCTGTTTATTTTTATTTTTTCAATCAAATATATTTTATATTTATTTCTTTTTATCTTGAATCCCTAACCAAACACAGGCTAGACTATTAATATTAGGAAAAATATATAGCAACATGAATTCTATTTTCTTGTTTTTTTTTTAATAACTAGAAGAAGGCTTTGGATTGATGACTACAATGGCACTATCATTTCCTTCGCATTCTCCCTTGAAAATTGTCGAGCTAGAAACTTGAGTGAGGATCAGAATTTTGCGAGCAGAAGAATGATTACTTAAAGTGGATGGCAACTTTTTTTCTTTGACTATACTACTTATTATTTATTTTATTTTATGGGTACATGCATTTCCTTGGTTCCTCTCACATTGTCAATGTGAATAGAGTTTAATTCAAAAATTAAGTCTGCCACCATTTCTTCTTGCACTAAAACCAACCCTAACTATCATGAAAACGATAGTCTCATCAATTCCATTAAATCATTAGCCTCAAAATCTGAAGTTGAAATCTCCAAGTTCATGCTCTCGATTTAATAATAATATTTCTACTTTTTCAAGGACGTGTTAGCTGTCGTAATAATCAAAAGACCTAAACAGTTGTCATTAACTAGAAATCCAGTTCACAGACGACTATCACTAGAGTTCTGGTTTTTCTCCCAAAAACATTTTGTATCCTTTGAAAAAGAAAAACTATGTTTTTTCTTGCTTGCTTCAAAGACTCGAAGAAACAGTGAAGCCTCCCTACCTCATCGTCCAAAACTTGTACAAGGCAAGGAAATAGTGCTACCACAGCACACTTATCTATAGCTTGACGATAACTACAAGTCAAGCTCTTGTTTAAATTAAGGTTGTCAATATTATTTAGGTTATTATTTTGTTTTTTCAATTGAAACGGAATATTTTGGTTTTGGAGCGTTACGGCGCGCCGTTTCGGGGTTGTACTGTTTATGTATATATATATAAATATTAATTCAAAAAAAAATTAGTTCAATCCAAAAATAAAATTATTTAGAATTGTGCAATTTAATCTAAAAAAACACAATAAAATGATTTTTCTGAACAAAATTATGAGCATGTAAAATATTACGAGAATGTCACCATCAATCTCGCAAGGTCATTACATTCTCTGATTGCTCTGGAATTTTAACATAATATATATAAATATGTCAAGAGACTCCTCGTAAAATTCCATCTCAACCTAATGGTCGGATTATGAGATATGATTGATATTCTAAAATTATTTATTATTTAAAAAAACACTTTTAGGCCGAAAAGAAATGGGTGGAACGAAACTGGAATGTTTCGGCCGGTATTTGGCTGAAAAATACGGAAATGAGCAGAACAAAACCGGAATGTTTCGGCCAGTATTTGGCCAAAAAATCTGGAACTGGCCAAAATTTAAACTGGGGTACAAACGACACTGTTTTTTTTAACTAATACAAATATTTCAGTCATTTCAGCCGAAACAGAACGAAACAAGCAACTATGGTTTAAACCGCTAGAAAACTTCAGCATTAACCTAGCTAGCTTGATATCATTCTTGTCATCACTTTATCCTATAAAGTACCCAATCAAGTCGACGATTAGCTTAATGAAATAAGGGTTATGCTCAAAAATTAATCATAATAATTAAAACCTCCTTTACACATACTAATTCTTGCAAGTCTCCAAGTAGTCAAGACTTGAATACATGATGATGATGGTCTTATAAATAGAGTCAAAAGTGTTACAGAATAATATAAATTATATTCCGGGACATCACCTAACAACTTAATATTTTAGATAAAATGGTTCTTTAATATGGTATCAGAACCTTATTGAACAAACGGTCACGAGTTCGAATCTCACTATCTTTATTTTATTTGATAAAGCACAAAATAATATGGACATATATACAAGTTTGAAGCCCAAAGGATTTTTAGTCTTGGTGATATATTTCCTTAACAAAAAGAATAAAGATGTTATTTAGATAATCTATTCTCTAAGTTTCACTTTGGTGTCAAATTAATTAGAAATTGAAATTATTATTAATCATAGTGTAAACACATCTTGTTTGTTCTAACTAGTCCTTGCTCAATATTTAGAAAGATCCTAAATCCCTTTTAGACTACTTTGTCTTTTGCTTTAAAGCCAATTATTTCCATTAATCTTTGCTTTGTTCTTACTTTGTCTTCTCCGCCCATGGCCATTCCCATTTGGTGTCCTTGCGTGGAAGATGAGACAAGAGTGTAAATCAATGGAAGATTTGGTTTGCACGTGTAATCATTGCATTGAAAGTCCCACACGTGTAAACCCGCATGCTCATCTGCCATAAAAACAGCCGTGCCGACTGGAGTTGATTTGGTGACTGCTACCTCTCTCCCTTTCATTAAAATCTCTACCTGTGAAAAATGATGTTTCCTACTTCTTTTGCCTTTTCTTTTTTCCTGGTTACTATTTCTTAACTCGTTTTCGCATTTTTAAGTCTGAATATCAAGAACAGTCCGAAAGTGATTCGGTGTCACGATAGATAATTTATGATCTGCACAGAAGATTTTGAGTTTAATTTAGAATGCTCCATTTTTTATAAGAATCTGAAATAATCAAAATTTTATTAGCTCGTCTAGACTTGTAAAATATACTATTTTTGCTCGTCTAGACTCGTAAAATATACTATTTGGTGAATGAGATCTTCTATATTAATTAAACACAGTAGTCAAATTATACTTTTCATTTTGAAAAAGCAATGAGTCAATCGATCAACATTGATGGCTGTGTGCTTCCTATTCAACTCCCATCATGGACTTGTGCTGCTCTTAAGGTGTTATATCTTCAACAAAGAAGAAGATTTATCAACATTCTTTACGAAGTGAATGGAATAAAAAGTGTCCAATACATACATACATACATACATATATATATATATATATGCTCTTGAAGTTTAAGAGATGCTGGCGATCGACCACGTACTTTGCTTTTCATTCAAAAGATGGAAAATATTTTATAATAATATTACCCTAAACTAGTATTGAGAATAAATTCCAAGTTGACAATGAGAATGCTAACACGCTCTCTCTCTTTATCAATCAAGAGATTCAACTACGGGGACATGGAAGAAAACCATGACGTAATCAATATACCTAGAGCCAATCAACTTCTACTATTTGGATATTTTTTATGTTTTATAAGAAATTGGTTAATTAGCTTTTATAATCCATATGACCGGGAATAAAAAGTGAATGACTCTTTAATATATTCGGTGCTCTATTACTGTGTTAAAGAAAACCTAACACAACTCATGAGCTGTTCAAACAGCTTTTATGAAAAATAACAGTCTTGCTCATCGATTTCCAAAGTCGACAACTTTGAATGGATGGCTGCTTGGGCCAATTAATATCAATTCGTCCGTTGCATGGAATCCCACTCGGATTTTCATGCCTTGAAAGTTAGTGTATTTCTGTGGGCTGGGATTCTGAGTTTTCAAGTTTATTAATTCCTTTTGCTTGCTATGACTACACTAGCATCTGTTCTTATTTTACAATATATTAAACTCGAACACGGTTTGGTTAAAAAATAATATTGTTTTAAATGACCTGAATTAGTATAAATTTACCAACCAAGCTTGTAAGCTAAAGGATATGAGATCTACACATCAAGTCTTGAGTTCGAGTCAGAACGTGTATCTCTTATAAGAATCTGGGACAACCGGGAAAGCACACTTTCCAGAGATAAAATTTACTCGAATTCAAAAAAGAATACATTGAATTATAATATTCGGTGAAATGATAAAGTACAATTTTATACAGATTGAGTTTTATGTGAAACCCCAACCATAATGACACTTCAAATATAAAATCTCATTAAATTTAATCCATAGAACACCTTCAATCTCTAAAAGCTAACACCTAACAAAATGGATAAAACAAAATTGCAATTTGCAAGGAGAAAGTGATAATACGAGTGTCACCATTTACGAAAGAAGGAAGGGGTGTGACGAAAGTCTGTATCTGTAAGAAATCGAAACGTGTATGACAATGACGTCAACATGAATGGGAATACCAAGGAACTCCAATACTGGTTGATGGGAGACACGAGGCAGTGAGGCTTGGGATCTCGACAGGTGTCTGTTTGTCGCCCCAACTTGTTGATCCGACGGTCGTGAACGAGAGGTGGGGTCCGATTATAAATGTCTCCTTTCATGTGACAGCCTTGATTGGTATGCCTGGGTGGAAACCATTCTATCCATCCATATAGTGATTTGCACCTGAAAGAAGAAAAACTTGCTATTCACGGAACCTGGCGTGCACCCTAGTTCCATAATCGTATCTAGGTAGATCACAACCATCATAAAAAATTGGATAATGGTGATTGATATGAATCCCATGATGTTATAATAGTAGGATATGGTATTTGCTGTGGATATTGATTAGGTTTTATTTCATATAGAGACATCATCTTCTCGCATTTCCTTATTAATACCAGCTGTTGATTTAAAGTTTTACTTAATTAATGATTCGAAATATATATAAAAAAAAGGTGGAGCTAAAATAACCCACAGATGGCGTGGTACGATTGGATCAGTAACAAGTGATGGTTGGAAATCACAAGCCATGAGGAGCTGTAAGAAGGGTTTGAACGGATCAGTTTCCGTCTGAGAAGGCAAATACACTCTGTGGGACCCAAAATGACAAGTTGGAGGGGGGGGGGGGGGGGGTCGGGAAGAATTAGGCACCAGTCCATGTGGGGAAGGCTTTGCCTACGACGAGCAAGATTATGGAGGAGAAGTAGAGTGGGGAAGAAAGAGATAGGAGCAGCAACTTGCACTGATCATCTACATTAGAAAATAGGTAATTTGGGGTGGAACCAACTTGCTTCGTAGATAGCTACTCTTTACTTTTTGGATGGAGATTTGCAATTAAGTATCATTGCCCACATTTTAGGGTTTCGTACACATGCAAACTTCACAGTCAAATAGCCTTTCCAGTAGTTTCAAGATGGCAGCCATGTTATTGATTGGTCAAATGGCATACATAGCTGTATTGGTATTAGAAACAGCTCGTGATGGGAGGGCGAAATCATGGTCAGAAACAGATGAACCTTTGACATATGGTATCTCTTTTAAGTTTTAGTAGGCAGACATTTTCTTTATTTTGGAATAGTTGCGTGGAATTAACAATGTAATAGCATGACAGGATTACGAGAGAAAAAATGCCATACCTGTACATTTAGAGGTTTTAAACACTATCTCATTGAAAGATTCGACGTTGCACTGCAGCACTATTTTTTGGTGCAAGAGCAACTGTGTCCTGGATTAAGACCATCTCTTTTGCTGGTGAAAAGAATCCCATGATGAAGGGCCACTAATTTAACCGGCAGAAAAACTGAGCTCGAGTTTGGGATTCGACCAGAGACAAGCGAAAACCCAAACCTTTTTCTTTCTTTTATGTTTTAAAAGTGGATGAGGTGATAGCTTGATCATTATCTGGCAAAAAAAAACATTCATCTCTGCATAAATGGATTTGGGACCTCAGACAATCAAATTCACACAGCATAAACGAACCCACACTCGAACCTCCATGTCAAGTCATAATCAGATGGATAACCCTCAAGATACCTATCTAGTATTCTAGGATCAGAGCTGACAGCTTTTCAAGGGTTCAGGGCTTCATGGGCCTTGATATTATATGGACAACAGATCGAGAGGAAAAACAACAAAGACGACCGGCAATCACCGTCTTTGGTCCCTCATCACTCAACAACACGCCCTGCGCCATGGGACACATTCCATCAATCGGTGGATGACATTTGCATAATGGGCCTTGATATTATATGGACAACAGATCGAGAGGAAAAACAACAAAGACGACCGGCAATCACCGTCTTTGGTCCCTCATCACTCAACAACACGCCCTGCGCCATGGGACACATTCCATCAATCGGTGGATGACATTTGCATAACTTCAAAGTGAAAACGCATCCACAAAACCATACATAAGCCCATCCAAGTAAATAAGCAAAATCAAACGAGGCACAATCAACAAGTTGAGCATAAATGGTTTCTATCTAGTTCAAAACCAACAAGAGCAGAGTTTCCAATAGAGTTTGAAAGCACAAGACTACAAACTAGAACAAACGAGACCCTGAAATACAAGATGGGAAGCACAAGATTCATTTCACTCCTGCAAAAGTTAAGATAGAAAAGGCAGGCTTATCCGGAGATTGTCGACCTAGTTCCACCAAAATGACAAGCCAACAGAAGCAAGGAGAGCACGCTTCAGACCCATCAGGATCAGTATCATTCATCATCAGCTGGTGGCGATTGGCTGCAGCATTGTCAAAATATCGTGTAATAAGAGACATGTGGGAAAGATACATTTGATCAGGAAATCAAAAGCTCAGTATTCAGCAACAAACCTGCGGAATCTCTCATGCATGGGGCTTTCAGCTCCTCCATTTGGACTGTCCCTCTCATCAGGAATGGAGCTTGGGCTTCTTAGCTGACCATTTTCAGGGCTACCTACATCTCTTTCAATAGGGCTCCGGCTGGAACCACGACCATTGTCTGGATTAGACCTTTCTCTTCCATATGGACTCCGGCTGGAACCACGACCATGGCCATGGCTAGACCTTTCTCTTCCATATGGACTACGGCTTGGACCACGACCATTTTCAGGGCTAATCCTTTCTTCCCTTTGATACGGACTATCACTGGGTCCATGACCATTGACAGGACTAACCTTGTCCTTGCGGTAAGGACTACGGCTGGGGCCATGGCCATGATCACTGCCTGCCCTCTCTCTCCTATAAGGACTACGGCTTGTGCCCCTTCCATAGTCAGGGCTAGCCCTATCTCTCCTATAGGGGCTAGGGCTGTGGCGGCGACCGTAATCTGGGCTACCCCTCTCCTTGCGATATGGACTAGGGCCACGGCCATAATCAGGGCTTCCCCTTTCTCTTCGGTAGGGACTTGGAGAGCGCCTCCTATCATGTCCTCGCCTATCTGGTGACCTATCACGACTTCTATCAGGACTGTATCCATCCTTCCTTTCATCATCATCTCGAACTGCATATTCCACTGAAATAACTCGTTCCAGCAGCTTGCTGCATAAGAAACAAAAGTACAAATCAGCAAGTGAGCTGCATTTGAACAAGAAATCAGAAGGATCCACTGCGTATCCAACCCAACATCTATTGATGGCTGGTGATCGGTATGGTTTTGAACAGTATGACAGGAAAAGAATGGTTACACTGCTGCGAAATAGGGTAAGAAGTTTACAAACAGAAAGGAAAATCAACCTCATGTTTGTGGCATCGAGTGCTTTGGTGGCATCCTCTTGTGCTTCATACTGAACAAATGCAAAATTTCTTCTTATCCTTACACTCACTATCCTCCCATACGGTTCAAAGTGCCTCTCCAAATCCTTGGTCCTCGTATGATGTGGATCAAAATTGATAACAAATAACGTCTTAGAAGGTCTTGTATTACTTGATCTTCTTGATGTGCCACCAGGCCTTCTAATCCCACGTTCTTGCTGCAAAATAGCATCAATTACAACAAGTCAGTTCATGAAAGATGCATAACTTGAGCACATACATGAAAAGGTGAGAAAAACATCCCCAATTTAGACCAGTTAAGAAGTGTAACATGATAACCTTTGTCCATTCAACACGAAGTCTGCGGCCCTTGCGACCAAATTCTACACGATCAAGTCCTCGAATGGCATCCTCAGCATCTCTCTCATCTTCCATATAGATAAAAGCAAATCCTGTATCCAAGTACAGCAAAAAAACGCTCAGTAAAATATAATATTATCATTTTCCCTGAAAGGATTCTTTCATAATCAGATGGTATTTCTTCGTCAGCAGCGCACAAACCAGCTAAACCCCAGCCCTTGAAAAAATTTGGCAACCTTCCTGAAATCTATAAACTAAGTGACCAGTAGAAGTAGCAACCGACCTTGTGTGAGATGAACTAAGTGATGTCAAGGAACTAGAATCCAAATGTGGATGTCTCATGGTGGGTCAATGAAAATACAGTGCCTTCTCCATATATTCTGCTGCCTCTGCTGTGAGGTTGACAATGTTTCAATATTGAAACATGTCTGGAATTGAAGGCTGGGCAAAAGTCATGAGAAATGAAAGGCAATGGTGTCTGAGGAAAATTGGCATGGTTCTGCCATTGCGGATGAGAGTGACTCTTCTTGAAAACAAGAAGATGCTTATCACAGGAAAGGAACAGAATTCTGAACAGCCATCCATTAGCCAGGAAGATTATGTATTTCCCAAGACAACCCTGCGCCAAAGAAAATGTTGAGTATGGGGGTTTATGCTTCAAAATAATACTGGTCTTTTTTCATTAATAAATCCTGAACCCCCACTAGAACTCAACAAGGGATGACTGCTTCCACTGAGTCGCATAGGCTGACGAATGTCTCAATCATGCTGTTGCACTACTGGGATGAAGGGAAAGTGCCACTCATGAGCTTGGGAGACTGAACCCATTGACTTGGCTGGTAGGTGTCGTACTTGCCAACTTATTCCGTAACGTGCATGCGTAATTTTTAAATGATGTTTTCCACTGAATGATGTTTTCCGCATCCAATGGAAATGCCTTAAACATTCTCTTATTAGCTCATTTACAAGATTAAATATGCTTTGTCTGCAAAGACACAAATCAGATATTTTGATGGAAAGAATTAAAACCTCTGGCAGATGGATGCCAACCATCTCTTTCCCTACCATACATGTTAAGTATTTCAGTAATGGTTCTGTTGATGTCTTTGCTCATAACAAAAAAAAAAACAGCAGTGACAAGAGTTAAGTCCTTTAGCAGCATGTCTATCTCTACAACTTCTCAAGCTGCCCTGACATGTCCTCTTCCATTCGAGTGGAACAGAATCATATGCTATATCAACCAATAACATCATAACATCAATTATATTATATAATACAGTTGAATTTTTCCATATTTAAAAAACATTTAAATAAAACTCTCAATACTTCACCCAAAAATTCATTATTCAGTTTTAGTCCAAATAGGAAAAAAAACATTTCTTCATTGCAATTATCAAAAGAGATCTCTTTATATAACAAAAATAACCCTCAAAACCTCACAAATACCACGGTCATCAATTTTACTATTAACATCAAAAACTATAAAATAAACAGCCAAATAAAAAACCTTTGAGGACAAAAAGGCTACCCAAAAGCTAAAGGAAACAACTTTACAGACTTAATGTCCAGCAAGGAAAGAACATAAGCTTACCAGACTTCATATCCACCCGTTCAACTCTCCCGTATCGTTTGAAAAGCCGCTCCAGCTCAGTCTGTCTTGCATCGTACTCAAAGTTCCCACAAAAGATAGGCCTCATTATGCCTGGCCCCAGATATTTCACATAAATGAGATAAATACTACAAAAAAAACCACTTCAATTACATGCTAGAGCAAATTTATGCGCCAAAAACAGATTCTAACTTTAACATCATGAGTTTTTAAGGGGTTCCTAACGAGACATTGAGAAAGTCAAGTTTAATTCCCACTCTAGAACTTTTGGGTGTTTATTTCATTATTTTATGTAGTCGGAACTATCTAAAAGATTATGGCTCTCCATTTTCACCCATAAAGCCTGAATTGTTTTCGGAAATTAAACATATTTAACGAGTTTCAAAGGCTGTTGCAGACTTAACCAGGGTTCTTCAACAAACCCTAAAAGAATGTACCAAAATTGATGATACTCAACAATCAACAAGAGAATAGATGAGAAATCATAATCAGATCCACAAGATCAAACCCTAAATAACAGATCTACAATAAATGACAGCCAGATCTACCGCATGCAGGGGAAAAATCAAGTTTTGAGCAAAGTTTCCACGAAACAAAAAATTATTGAACATTTTCTCGCGCTTTCTTGGTAACCAGCGGAAAATAATTAATTGGCTTGATTTTATTTACCTGTTGAAATCGGCGATTTTGTCGAATTGAAGCTTTGATTGAAACCCTAGTTTGAAAGAGTCAACACAGCAACTGCGTTTTAATCTGTGAGAGAGTTTTTTTTATCTATTTTAAAGAAGAGAGCTTATGACTTGTGAGTGATAAATAGGCGGAGAAAGATACAAGAGTTTGGTTTTTGCCAAACAAAGGTCCTCATTGTTTTGTAAATTGAGCAGTCGGTCCTACAAATCTTGACAAATCAAAAAACAAATATAATCCCTCACGTGCAAAATTAGGATACAATATATTGACCCCTAGTAGATATTTCTTTCCTTTTTTACATTTTTCAAATATGAGAAATTCATTTCAGAAATTGATATCTTAAGAATTTATTAAATTTCGTTGTTTTGTTTTCAAAAATAATTTTTGTAATATTAACCTTAACTTAATCGAGACAATTAAATGTTTTGTAAGAACCTAAACCCAATATTTATTTGTCTATTGATGAGATGATATGTCAGAAATCAGAATAGCATTAGATGGTGAGAATGCTTTGGGTTTTCTTGCTAGGAAATATACTTGGATGCTGATATAAAGTATAAGCTTGCCAAATGATTTCGATGGAAATTAGATTCTGCTTCGTGACGATTTCTTTTTTTTTTTTAAAGGAAAATAATTTGAGATCCAAAGTGAATATATATATATATAATGAAATAAATTTATATATTCTTAAATTATACAAATATTCAGAATTTGAGAAATATTTGATTGATAATATGAAATTTTGCTCTCTACCCTTTTCCTTTTTTCCGGCAAGGATGAGTTATATTATAATAACCTCTTTTTTTTTACATGTGAGATTTGAGTTTTCGTGTTCTTTCAGGATCAAAATCAAGCTGCCTTGTCCATCAACTAGGGCCCAGCCCATTACAATCTGGGCTTAATTCTAACTGATAACATCGGTTAAATTTGAGTCATCCATGTTGTCCTAACTTGCACCATGAAGAGGAGATTACCGGGGACACATTTTAGAGGGAGGGAGGGAATCCTTGATCGGCAAGTAAGTCTTATAAATTATTTCAGAGCAACAACGTTACATAAAGGGAGACGAAATAATCGTGGAATGGTTTTTCTGGGCAGCCGCCTTGTCTTGCTCCGGCGAGAAATTATTGAAGCTGGCTTCCACTTCATTTTATTGAATCTGAGCAGGTTGATGTGCTAGAGAATCGAGGACTGCAATTTCAGCTTTTGTTTTAGCTAGTTGGCTTTCTACACTGTGAATTTGTTGGTGTAGTGAAGAGATAATCCCAACACAGCCGTAGACAGGGTCTCGAGTTCTGCATTGTGCCTCATAATACAAAGAGTTTGCTGCTTCAGCTCTTAAATGTGCTGATGGGAGTTGCTAAGAGTAATCCAAAGGAAACTGTAAGATATTAAAACTTGAAATATTACTGTTAGGGTTTTTCAAAAACAGAATCTAAAAATTTCCAGTAAACTCATTTGGGACAAACTGCATCAATTATCAGACGAGGTGCACGAATAGAGGCTTTCTTGTCTCCGTCATGCTTGAATGCAAATGATAATGAAAGTACTGGTTAATTAAGCAATGATATTCCAGGACTGAAAATATGTATGTGGTAGATATGATGTGTATATTTGACAGAGATGAGTACCTGGAGCATTTTTGCAACATTACAGGCACCATGGATTCTGTGAACGCTAGCAAATCTTTGAGGATTACTAGAAGGAAAATAAGGAGAGAAAATGCAATCTGAAGGACATCTCCTTCTCAGATACTTGCAAGCTGCACAGCGGCCAGAAATCATCCTCAAAATATAAACAAAATCTAATGAAAAGAATTTAAAAGATTCCCTCAATCTTTCTTGTTCTTGAAGAAGAAATCCAATTAAGATTTCCAGTGGTAGATATAAGAGAGCCATTATGTATAGATTCTTTTCAAACGGCTATGTTATTCAAAACTGAGGTTGAAGAAGGAATGTAATTAGATTGTAATGTTTCGAGAGAATTAAGGAGAAAAACCGCGTGTAGATCAATAAGGTAAGATTTTTATCAGTTTAATAGATTATAACAAAATTATAATCATGGTGAAAATAGCACGAAATGTTAAGAATAATAATTAACTCTTTAACAGTTACAATTAACAAAATTAACGTTTAAATTTTGTTTTATTCTCAAAGGAAGTCCAGCAAATGTAGTCTCCTTGTAAAAAGATTGACTAAACGTTTCTTAGCTACGGAAACCAGTTTCTGCCCATGGTTTATAGAATTAATCTTGGTTTTGGATAACTTCAGAATTACCATTTGCATGACAAAACTAGCTGCTCTAAAAAAGGAAATGTAATGGCATCCTGCTGCGAATGCCTGAAAGCCAGGCTCCAGGCTTCTGGTTACTGTGCACCAAGAACAGGCCCGCTTCACTAGAGGGAGAACCAAATTCAGGAAACCACTGTGGTAGATCATCTAGATTTCAATTGCTCACGTACCATAAGAACACAATCTGATCAGGGATTTCAGCAGATATGGGGAAGTATATGCTGATATTAATAAAAGGAAAAACCTCGAAATTGTTCTTACATATATCAGATGATGTAGTAATTCTGCGAACAACTGCAGTCACTAAACTGATCTTCTCACCCCCATTTTAGAGAATTTCATGCCCATTCAAGCTGCGATTACGAAAAATAAATAAGGAAATGAACAATTTCTTTGTCTAGATTTCTTAGTTGAAAGATCTTACCCAAGTCTATGATACAGCTGAGATCTCTGGAAAAAACCCAGTTCCACTCAGAGAACAAACTTGATCTTAATTGCTTGCTAACATACCTTCACTGGAAGTATCCATGATTCCAGTTCTGCAAGTGAATTCTGCAATAAGTAAAGTTACAACGTTGTTTGATGATACATTACCCCATTAAAAATATCCACAGCTTGGAAACATTGCTATCAAAATATCCAGAAAAAAAAAAAAAAAAAAACTTGCCTCTTCGACAT
Organism: Salix brachista; assembly: GCA_009078335.1. NCBI lineage: Eukaryota > Viridiplantae > Streptophyta > Magnoliopsida > Malpighiales > Salicaceae > Salix > Salix brachista. The sequence goes on from CM018586.1 coordinate 17,926,844, forward strand.
AGCTCAACTACTACCATTATCAAGCCTAATTGCCCTGACCACCCTGCCCCCTCAGCGGATGACTAGATCATACGATTCGTCCCAACCAGCCATACTCCTTCTGGCTCAACAATTCCTCCAGGCAAGTACAGGACCAAAACGTTTCTTCTCAATCAACACGAAGGTGCCTTCATTAGCCAAGTCAAGCAATTCCGGTGGAGGTTCTTGCAATTCTGGCTCTAGATTCTTGCAAAATCTCTTACCTGAAGTCAAAGTCTGGCGGCGGAGGTGTGATTGAAACTTCTGAGGCTTGGTGGGTTAATTTTGTTGTGAGGATATCTGGGTTCTTCGATAAGATTGGGAATGGAAGTTTTAGCATAGTTTCCACGATGCATATCCATGGTTATTAAACCGGATCTAAATTAAAAATAAAATAAATAATATTTTATCCAGGAAACTTGATTAATTTAGTTAGTTAACATATGATATACTTGGTCCGGTCAAGATTTTACTTGAAAATAAAATAAAATAATATCATTCTAAATTTATTAATTAATTACTCGAGATTTGGCCAGGTTTTTATTCCATAATGTTGGGTTTGAGTCAAATTTCATGGATCTAAAATATGGGTTTGTTGAAATTCTATTTATAATTGTACACAAATATATATATATATATATATATATATATATAGATATATATACATTTTTCAACTTGGTACTAAAAGTCTGAAGTTTAAATTTTTGGGACCAAATTTGTTGAATCGATCAAAAAATCTTACATGGCCAAATAATACATTCTTAATTAAATAAAATTAGAATCATTTAGTTTTTGTGTTTTAAAAGTATTTATTAAGAAAAATATTTTTTTTTACTTCAAATTATTTTTTTATATTTTTAAATTATTTTAATGGGTTGATATCAAAATTAATTTTTTTTTTAAATAATAATAAATATTTTGAAATTGTTTTAAAACTTTTTATCAACTCAAACCATCTATGAAAACTTTGAGAATAAGAAAAGAAAATATACAGCAGACCAACACCAAAAAGAGCATTGCTTTATAAAAGTATTGTAAATAATAATAATAAATGCCGAGGAAAATCTTTATAATTTGACTTTATTTCAATGATTTTCTAAAAAAAGAATGAACATTGCTTAAATCCTAATCTAGCTAGTCGGTAGGATTACTCCCTTTTTGGCTAAACCGGCTACACTTTTTTTTTCTCCTTTTCAATTGTCATCCCCCTATTTTTTACTATGTGCTAATGTAATCCTTGCAGCAAATGCTCGAAAAATTGTGTTAGATCATACCTTATTCGCTTTCAAAACAAAATTTTCAAAAACCATATTATAAAAGGTTGACTTTCCTGATGTTTAAATTTAAGAAGTTAAAGAAGAGGGTATACCTCTTTAACCACGAGGTCAATTCTCTGAAATCACAAAAATAAAGAGTAGAGAGATAATATTAGGGAAAGAAAATACTAAAATGATCAAATAGAAACAAAATAGAGAGTTGGGGGATCAAATACACAACTAACCTCTCATGGTCATGACAAGTAAACATCTTTTAGATGACTGGTCTTTCTACCAAAAGAGGTCTGGTATGGTCTTCTCTCTCTCTCTCTCTTATTTTTTATTAAAATATTTTTTTATTAATATAAATGATTAAATTAGTCTTAGCGTATTTCAACCAATTTTAAATATATTTTTATTAATATAAATGATTAAATTAGTCTTAGCGTATTTCAATTAATTCAATAAATTATAAAGTTAACGACCATGTAAGTCTTCAATAATTATTATATTAATAAATAAAAAGCTCGAACTTGAAATAACAAGAAGATGAAAACTCTTAAATTTCAATCTTCTACCACTCGACCACCTACTAAATAATTTATGTCCTTGTGTGCCTTAGTGGTGATGAAGATTACATGATAAAATTTTAGTAACTCTTCTTTCTAAGGCGGTGCTGTGGGTGGACCAGATCACTAAATGCTTGTTTGGGAGAGCTGTTGCGGTAGCTTTTTAAAATGCTTTTCATGCCGAAATATATCAAAATGATGTTTTTTTTATTTTTTAAAAATCATTTTTGATATCAGCACATCAAAATAATCTAAAAACACCAAACCATATTCATTTAAAATGAAGCAAAAAAATTTTTTTTACCAAAAGTTGCGGCACGGCGGGTGAAACGCCGTGCCAAACAGCTTCTAAATGAGCATGGGGTTGATTTTAGAACTTCCCTTCATCTTCTTTTAGCTGCCCTAACTTTTTGAGACAGTGAAGTTTAATTTTCGTACCATTTTTTTCATCCACTAATCCTCTTAAAGCCCTGCTTGTTTATATTCGCCGGAGGATCCATTTTTCGTACAATTTTCTCTTAAAAATATTTTTAAAATACAAAAACAAATGAACCCGAAGGACTCTTTGTTTCTGTGATGTACAATTTGTGTTCTATCACAACCACTTACCACTTAATTTGAGATGTTTAGCTGACAAAATCTTGTTCTCTCGTAAAATCTTAACTATAAAAGATTACAATTTATATCTCTTTTAAAATATATTTTTCTCAGATGACAGTTACATAAACTAATAGAACGTGAAACACAAACTTGATTGTGGCGGGGAAAGGCCTTAACACGATGACTTCTTTTACATTTGATTGCTGTGAATGAAAATATATTTTTATATATATATACACAGAGTTGACGGATCACCAAAATAACTACTATGAAGACATAATGCTAATTTATTAAAAACCGCCGCCGCCGCCGCCGCCGCCGCCACCACAGGTTTTTGAAAATAACATCTGGGGGTAAAATAAATGATAAGGGTGTTCAGCTAATGCTTCACCGTGAAGTATACGATCAAAGTTAGGGATTAAATTGAAGAATTAAAAATAGTTTCGATATATATTTTTACTACGGGATGAATAGAGGCGAAGCGAAGGTGATTGTGGACATGTTCCATCTGGTCCACATCAATACAAAGGACAAGCGATCAATAAAGAATCCAGTTCCTCCTGGTTTCAAAATCACAACGATTTTAAATGACTTTTATCACAGGATTGATACACCATACCTACCCGGAAAATAAATGAAAAAATACAGGGCTAAGTGGGAAGCACAGCCTGTATTTATGATCACAATGAAGTGCCCGTTTTGCATTGCGATGCCACCCACGTTTACATATAAGCAGATTCCATTCAGTGTTTGGTTATCCTCCAACCGGAGGTTTGTGTCATGGGTCCCACCTCCAATTTTCCTCTTTTCTTGCTGCGATTCAATGGCTACTGGTGGAATGCAATCTGTGTTTTTCAAAATACAACGTGCTGCTTTGGCCCTGCCTATGAATTATAAATTCCATAAACCCCATTTGCACAAACCCACCATAGAGAATCATAGGACTACCAAAACTCAATTACATTCACCCCACAGAAAACCATCACCTTGAAACAACCCAACTGAGAAAACTCACAGATCATGCAAAAATAACCAAAATCCATTTACCATAACAGCAAATAAAAGATAAATACTCACTCGAAATCAACAGAAACACTTCCACAAAAACCATACTCAGACTCAGCTTCAGCTTGAGAGACACCCCTTCATCCATTCCTCCACTGAAATTAAACCGAAAAACAACAGTAAGAAGCCCCAAACAAACTGAAACGAAGTGAAAAGGAAGGCTTAGTGGTAAAAAGCTTGTGACTTGCAATTCAGAGAAAGGTCTAGTGTATGTGTGAAGAGAGAAGAAGCCATGAAAGCAAAGCTTGTTAATGTTATGAGTGTGTTGGGACAAGTGCAGTTTCAGCATACCTGTACACTAAAGATAATATATGTTTATTAATATAAAAATATATTGTTAATATTAAAATAATTTAAAAAATAATTAAAATATAATTAATTAATTTTACAAAACGCAGGTTGAAATTGTTGTTGCATCGATGACACTACATAACTATATTAGAAGGAGATCGCAAGATAATATTTTTTTTGTTTAATATGATCATAATCCTAATTATATCTCAGATGGTTTTTTACCAGATATTATAGTGCACGAAAATAGTCAGGGATTGCAGAGACTTTCACGTATGGATATTGTTCGTGATGACATTGCAAATAGTTTGATGAGAGAATAAAAAAAAGTGTTCATTTTACTTGAATTATTTCTTATATTATGAAATTATGATTATTAATACAATATATATATATATATATATATATATATATATACATATATGTGTGTGTGTGTGTGTGTATGTCTATGCTATTTAAAATAATTTCACAGGTTAAAAGCAATATGAAAAGCTTGATAACCAAACATCTAAAATTGTTTTTTTTTCAACCTCCAATTCAACCACAGTTTTAACCAAACACTTCACAACTTATTTTGAATAACAGTAAAAATATTTTTTTTAAAACATTTTTTTAAAAACCTCATTCACAAAAGCAAAAGAAATGTCAAACACACTGGACGGCAATGGAGGTTCTTCTTACTCGGGATGCGGCGAGGTCGATGAAGAACACGAGTAGATTTGCTAAGTTTTTGTGCAAAATACGTGTGCATGTGGCAGCCTCACAACACTTTGTGAGCTCCATCACATCAAATATAATACTTAATTATAACATAAAGTGTTTTGTCTTCGAAAGGTCCGCGAATTCCCCACGCTTTTGCCCATAGGTTCACCCACGCCTGTATAGTGAGCCCTCGTCAAACTTATAAGCAAAATCTCTTTCGTTCTCTTATTTGTCAAAAACCTCAATGTCATTTTTCTATACAGACACATCCCTTTCGTTATATATATGGCCAATCGTGAGCCTCGAGCTGACCAATTACCACCCCTTCCCTCTCCGATCCTAATCCCGTCTCCGGCCAGCTCTTCGGGTCAGCCCTTTGATTCAAGGCGTGAGCATTCGACGAGGCTTATTCGATCGCCCATTGGGTTTTCGAGTCAGCCCGTGAGTGGGAGGCAAGGTGACCAATCACCGAGGCGGCCAATTCGATCACCGGGTGGCTCATCGGCTCAGCCCACAAGCGGAAGACACCGGAGTTTTAGAGGTATTAGGTTACGGAGTGGGAAATGGGTATCCGAGATCCGGGAACCACGTAAGACTACACGTGTATGGCTCGGTACGTATCCAACTCCTGAAATGGCAGCCACCGCCTATGATGTGGCGGCTCTAGCACTTAAGGGCCCCGACACGCCACTGAATTTCCCGGAATCAATCCTTTCCTACCCAATACCAGCCTCCGCATCCTCTAGTGATATAAGAGCTGCCGCTGCTAGTGCAGCATCAGGCAGGTCATCTCAGCGTGGAAGAGGGACACGTCCTGAAGTGGGCCAGCCAGAAACAGAAGGCACATCATCTAGCATCACTGCTGATGCTCAATCAGGACAGGAAATTTTCGACGAGGAAGAACTCTTAAACATGCCCAATTTGCTAGTTGACATGGCCGGAGGAATGCTAGTGAGCCCGCCAAGAATAAACACGCCATCTTCCGATGATCATTCACCAGGGAGCTCCGACGCTGAAAGCCTATGGTCCTACCCCTAAAGCCAAGCCAGCCGGACTCATTTCTCCATGGAAATTCTGCTTCCCGGTTTTGGTCCCATGATGTACCGAAAGGTTGGCTTTTTTCTTCTATGGGTTAACAGGCAATGGAGTTAGGGTAAAGCAGGTAGGTGAATCAGTTTTGCTGCCACATTGGTTAGCTGTATATTTAAATGTGTCAGCTATGGCCACAGTACTTCTCCCTTGTCAAGATCATACTTTTCCTGTGATTTCCAGTTTGAATTTCTTTGCATAGCTACGGACCACAGTGTTGAGAGTTAGAGGATTTATACAATGTGTTTTTACATCATTTATATATATTGATATTAACAATTATTTTTAAAAAATTATTAAAAAATTATTTTCATGTATTTTTAAATCAAAAATATTTTTAAAATATTCTTAACATACTAACAAACAATCATTATGTATGGTTTTTTAAAAATATTTTTTATTTATAAATATATTAAAATAATATCTTTATTTATTTTTTAAAAAATATCTTAATACTTTTAAGAGTGATTCCAAACAGTCATGGCCTACAAGTTGGCCCATGATGCCATTTATTTTTTAAAGAAGGAAAAACTTATGATAGAGATTTCCCTGCAGTCTATAACTGTCCTTCTCTTTATGCTGTGGATATTTTTTATTTGTAGCCTGGTATTAAAAATATTTTAAAAAAAATAAAAAATAAATATTTCAAAAAGATATTAAATAGATTTCTAAACAGTAACACACCCTTTGCCTTGCATTTTCATGAAGCATGCCTAAAGGCTACGGTATTATACAACTCGTACGAAAATGGCTACTGTTGAATTTCTACTCACAGTAGGATTCCAGGCACCGGTTAGAGGGCAAGAACGTGTGATGACGCGTATTAATTATCGTTAACAATCGATACTAAGTACTAATTATTTTTTTGATATTTTCATATTATTTTGATATAATTATATAAAAATAATTTATTAAAAATAAAAACATATATCATTTTAATATATTATTGAACAAAAATAACTTTGAAAAACAATCTTAATTACACTATTCATCAAGCTGATAGCTCAGCAGGTGTTAATTATCAGCAAATATTAATTATAATAAAGAGATTAGTATCTGTTAAGAGGTTTTAGATCGAGTCGCTTCTTTTATAGCTTTTAATAATGATAATAATAATAATAATAAAATCATCTATAGTGGCAATTTAAGCCTCGGCCATGGAGACTAGGATAGCATAATCCATGAGCTGCGCCACTAGAATCTTAATTAATTTTTCAGTTTGTCTCAGGGTAATATTGTTTTTCATTTATTTATATAAATAATTTATAGAGTCAAATATGTTTATGATTAAGGTCTTGTTTAACATTATATTTTAAAAATGATTTTGAAAAAAAAAAATTATTTTCAATTAGATATTTTTAGTGTTTTTATATTATTTCCATGTGTTTATAAAAAAAATAATGTTTAAAAATAAAATATATATTATTTTGATGTATTTCTAGAAGAAAAAAATACATGTAACATGTTACCATATATCATATTGTTTTTTTTTTAAAAAAATGTCATTAAACCAGTGATGGTATAAGAAGAATGGGGGGCAAAAGAAACATCATTGACGAAGTGACAATAGAGTGAAAAAAAATAGCACAGTATTTTTGTCTTTTATATAACTCTATATTTATAGTGTAAAATCTAAATGGTTTATTATGCGAGGATGAAAAAATAAAAGTATTATTTTAATAAAAAAATAATGAATTTAAGTGATCAACTTGGTCTTTTAAAAGTTGATTATACATGTTTTTATTTCTTTTTTATATTTTTTTATCAACCCTAACCCTAACCCTAACCTTTTAAAAGTTGACCGAGTTTGTATGCTACAATTATACTTGCCCCCGGTTCTCCGATTCAATATTTTAAGAGGTAATAATTAATAATTGTGAAATTGATTCCAATGTGTGTATGAAAAGAAAAAATAAAAGTGGATGCTAGAGGACCCACATAATTAAAGATGTAAGATATTTATAGTGAAAAATGATTAAAGCACGCTGGCTTGACAATGAAGGTCTCTGAACTGACTTTAGCAAATCATGACTAAACATTGTGTTTGTGGAAAGTCCATGCACACCATTGACTACCTGCGTCTTCATCCTCAGATATTTTTTTTTATATTGCTCACGAAATGATATATGTATTTTTAAAGGAAAATAAATAAATATATATATGCCCCTTATAGAAAGAAATATTAAATATTAGCCCGTGCATTTTTTAAACATCGAGTTCTTTTGCCTATTTTTTTTTATGTTTATATTTATCTTTAACTTTTAGTATTTATTAAAATGCAATGAAATATTGCATATAATTTTTTTTTAAAATCATTTTATTATAATTATTTAGTCTATTAAATTTTTTATTTTCTAGGTCCACCCTTCACTCCAAGGTTGTCAATTTCATTTTGGTTGGTATTTTATTTTTTCAACTAAAATTGAATGTTTTTGTTTCGAAGCATTTTGACTTTTTGTTTCGAGGTTGTACTGTTTATGTTTATATATATATATATATATATATATATATATATATATATATATATATATATATTAACTCAACAAAAAAAATAGTTCAAATCTAAAAATAAATTATTTAGAATTGTGTAATTTAAATTTCAAACATAAATAAAAAATAAGAGTTGAACTGATATAACTCAATCGATTTAATGAGTTAAAAAATAACGTGGAAAATTGATAAAAAAAAATATAGTTTAACTAAAAAAAATCAAGTTGATATTTTTTAAAAATATTGAAACGACAATACATTGGATCAACTCAGGTCAATGTAGGTTAACCTTTCAAATATGTGGCATGTGTTATAAGACCTTGATAACCTTAAATAAAGCAAATCAAAGCAAAATATAAAGTTCAATTCGTAATAAACTCGTTGTTGAATAATGAAATTGAGAAGAAAAAAAATCTAACAAAAAGATTGTAACAACCCCAAAAATTTGTTAATTATTTCCCCTATAAAGGGGTAATTTGGAGTATAATTTTTTTTTTCTCTCTCGTCGAAATTTCTAACAAAATTTCAGCAGAGTCTCCACTATATCGGGAGATCTCAAATTATTGACAATATAACCTGCATGCAGTTTGAATCATGTCTCATCCACAATCTCATCCATGTTTAATACAATCAACTGCATAATTCATTCCAGGATATGTTCAGGACCATATTCATTCTCAAACTCCATCATACATCACACACACAAGGTAAAAATTAAAAGAGTCAATTCGCACACGAAGATTTCATATATATATATATATATATATATATAACGTAACACAATTTAAATATTTCAGAACCAAAATTTACAAATATATTATTCTATACAGTTTATATATTTTTCTGCATAACCAAAAATACATCACAACTTCCTAAGTTCCTAACTTATACAAAAAGGATTAAGGGTCTAAAATTCTATTCCCGATGAGAATGGGAGGAACCTGCAAAATATAGATTTTTCCATATGAGTAAAACAATTAAGTAAATACTAGCAATTTACAGAAGAATTTAAACAACATATCCATCAATCTACTTAAATCATATGATATTCTAGACACAACCTTATACACCCTTTTAAGGTTATATAAAAGAAAATTTATTTCTTTTGACTGCTTCTTTCCCTTTTTTCACATCGAAAAAACTATAGCCGACATTAATGACCTCCAATGGTGTCTCTAATTGCCCGTCCTGAAATCAACTAATCAGTTTCATGAAAATATTGACACGAACATAACCGTTGGTGTCATTAACTATTTTTTTTAAAAAAAAAACCAAAATAGTTAATCTTTGTTCCGTTATTACCTTAGGAGGTTTTAGAGTATGCCGATGTCAAGGATTCTTGACATCATTAGCTTCATCTCAGAAAGCTAATCAAATCTATAAATTTTGCCGATATCGATGTCACCTGCCGATATCATTAACTATTCCGGAATCGAATAGTTAATCATGTTTATAAATTATGCCGATATCGACGTCACCCGCCGATATCATTAACTATTCTGAAACCGAATAGCTAATCAAGATTATAAATTATGCCGATATCGATGTCACCCGCCGATATCATTTACTATTCTGAAACTGAATAGCTAATCAAGTTTATAAATTATGTCGATATCGACGTCACCCGCCGATATCATTACTATTCTGAAACTGAATAGCTAATCAAGTTTATAAATTATGTCGATATCGACGTCACCCTTTGATATCATTAACTATTCTGAAACCGAATAACTAATCAAGTTTATAAATTATGTTGATATCGACGTCACCTGCCGATATCATTAACTATTCTGAAATCGAATAGCTAATCAGGGTCTATATCTCACCACACTCATATCGGCAATGCCGATATCAACCAGCTTGTTTCTTCCTATATATATATATATATTTTTTTTTTCCATCCCCTAACATTTCCTTTACCCTTTTTCTTTTCTTCATCAATAAGCACTAAATTGTAACTTATAGTTCAATAACTATTAAAGAAAATAATTATTAGATAAAGAAGATATAGGTACCAAGTATCTACCTGCTGTGAACGTTCGACTTGCGTTCCCCTGTTGTTGTTGCCCTCCACCCGCGGTTCCTCCTGAAACCACAAATACCCACCATTTTTTTTTCATATTAATCCACATATCACACACAACAACAATAAAAATGGTAATAATATTCATTTCTCTTTACCAAATCTTTTCTTTCTCACTTATATTCCTCATTATCATCCTTTAACTTTTCAGCTCATTTATAATCCAAGTGGACATCATGAATTCAATTTTTAATCGCCATTTATTCTCTTCTTTTATTTTCTAAAGATCAAGACACATTTTAAGAAGGGCAAGGGACAATTTCTACCCTTAACATGGTTAAATTTTTGCTATTTTCTCAACTTGGCCGAAACTGTCAACACAGGTGACAACTTGACCTCTCCTTAGATTTTTACCCATATCTGAAGTTCCAGAACTCCAAATTAGACGGGGTCAGACTCGTTAGAAAGCTAACACTCTCAGCTACAGCTTATATGAAGGAACCATCCTTTAATTATGTATTTTTCATATCCAAATTCTCCTAAGAAACAGGGTAACGAATCTGCCCTGTTATGCAAAAATGAAGAAAACATAACCAATTCATCTTCAATCCTTGCTTCCTTATCAATCACAACCATGTTTTTCCCTTTATTCATGAAAACCCTACTCATTTATGCATTCCCCCCAATATTTTGTATTTAAAAACTCTAATTCCCAATTCAAGAAGAATCATGAACTTCTAATCAAATTGAGGTTAATTTCATAGAAATTGGAATTAGAACTCCTTACTTGGATGAAATCTTGACTTTAGTTCACAACTTTGAAAGAATCTTAGCCTTCTTCTCCTTGTTAAGAACTAGCCACTCCTTTCTTCCCCAAATTCTTCACTTTCTTCTTGTTAATCCTCCCTCAGATTGTGTTCCTGCACTTTCAAATTCCAAGATTTTTATGAGTTTACAAGCTTTTGGGTGTTTAATCCTAGTTTTTGTGGAGAAAACATTTGGGTTATCTCTCCCCTCTTTCTTTTAATTTCAGACGGACATGGCTGGGGGAAGAGATGGATATTTATAGTCCCATTTCTTTTTAATTATATTTTTGACCCTGTTTTTTTCTCTCTCAGGTTTCACAAAGATACAATAAAATAATAATTCGGTTATAAAATTATGAATTTAAATAATATTATGAGAATGTCATCATCAATCTCGTGAAGTTGTTATATTCTTTGATTGCTTTGAAATTTTAACATAAAATATGTAAACAGACCCCTCGTGAAATTTATCTCAATTTAATGGTGGGATTAAGAGATATGATTGATATTGTAAAATTATTCATTATTAAAAAATACTATTTGGCCGAAACGAAAACATAACGTTCCGGACGGAATTTCCAGAACGGGTCGAGATTTTAAACGAGATAAAATTGTTTCAGTTTGTTCTGTTTTTAAATTGAAATGTATTAGCTATTCTGGTAAAAAAAAAACAAAATTGACAAACTTGCTTTAATATACTTGAATAACAATATAATACACTTAGAGAGACCTAAACAACAACGATATCTGAAGTTCAAACCTAGAAAGTTTGTCGGAAGAATTAGAATTATCAAAATTATCCTATTAATACCACATTCATGTTTGTTATCAATTGTTTGATCTTGGTTTTCAAATAGAGAGAGAGAGAGAGAGAGAGATGGATGAATTGTAGACACACTTCAAAGGTAAATAAAGGAGGGGGCGAGTTCCAAGTGGAGTCTTGGCCTAGCAGAGAAAGGGACTTATTTTCTTCCTTTGCACCAGGGTTCAAATCTCACCATGCACGCTTGTCACCACCGCGGTGCCTTGCATGTTCAATGGGCTTGCAAGATATTTAGTGAGTCCAGAGATTAGTTGTGGTGCCCGTAAGCTGACCCAAACACCTCGGTTATAAAAAAAAATAAGGAGGGGGCGAGTTTGATGGTCAAGAATCAAGATGGTGTGACGATGTGCTGCTATCTTTTTTAGTATCCAATCTCAAGAAAACAATCTCATGAATCTCCTAGCCCTAACTTAAATACAATTTCTTCGACACCATATCCAAGAAAAGAACTTAATCTCGATACATTACTATATAGCTAAAACAGCTCGGCCTCGCGCACTGTGGACTGGACTTCTGTCGTCCGTGCGTCGCGCGAGTTCGTCCACCTCTTTTTTTTTTCTTTTTTTTGCACAAGTCTTCTTTATGTATTTTTTATGGTGAAATTGACAATTGAAAAGCTTTGGCCGAACGGTTGGCCGCGCGCTGCCAACACAGGCGCGCGCGAGTTCGAACCGCTCGGCCACCAATCTAATTTGTTTTTTTTTTTTTTTAAGAAATGTTCCAAAGCCTCACTTCTTTTAAAAAGTTAGTTTCCCTCCTGTTTCTAAGATTCGGTTCAAAGTCCACTAGCCTAAATTCCGAGCAAAGGAGATCCTTTTCGCAACTTTATTTAGACTACATATAGAGAGAGTGACAGGATTCCTTCGACACAATCTTTTAAAAAAACAAATCAGATTTGTAAAAATTAAATGAATTAATTTTTTTTTTTTAAGAACTGATTTTTTTTTAAAAAAAAATGTTTTTTTTTTTAATAACTGGTTGTTGTTTTTTCTTTTTACAAATCTGATTTGTTTTTTTTTTTAAAAAAAATTGTTTTTTTTTTAAAAAAACAAATGTTTTTTTTTTAAAAAAACAAATGTTTTTTTTTATAACGGTTTTTTTTTTTAATTTTTTTACAAAAAACAATATTTTCTGTTTTTAATAACTAATTTTTTTTTTTAAAAAAAAGGGGTTTTTTGTTAAAAAAAAAAAGTTTTTTTTTAATAATTGATTGTTGTTTTTTTTTTTACAAATCTGATTTTTTTTTAAGAACTTTTTTTTTTTAAAAAAAAAGAGTTTTTTTGTTAAAAAAATGATTTTTTTTTACTAGCTGGTTGTTGTTTTTGTTTTTTTTACAAAAAACAAGAATTTTTTTTTTTAATAACTGAGGTGTCCAGGCCAACTTACGTGCACCACGACTAATCTCTGAATCCACTTTTTTTTTATTCTTTTATTCCTATTTTGTTTTGCCACCTATACATTTTTTTCTTAACCGAGGTATCCGGGTCAGCTTTCGCGCACCACAACGATTATTATTATTTTCTAGAATACCTAAAGGAGATCGCAATTCCAAAAAGTGATGAATATATATATTTTAAGGTGTTGATATGAAATAAATAGCAAAATATATAATTAGTCTAACATATTTATCAGAGAAAAAATCACAAATAGTTATTATCATTATTTTAAATGCACTAATATGAAATAAATAGCAAAATCTATAATTAGTCTAACATATTTATAAAGAAAAAAAACTTACGAATAATTATTGTCATTATTTTCAATGTCTTATCTACAATAATTAGAAATTTCAACACCTAATAATATTTTTTTAATAAAAAATTAAAATGAATGAAAAAACAACAATAAATATTATTAGATTTTAAAAAATTATTTGACTTGAAAAATAAATAAAAAAGAAAACAAAATGATAAGCCCAACCATTACGAAACACCCAACCGCCAACGAATGCCCAATTGACTACAAAAAACTGATGAACAACTAAGTCGAGTGGTTAAACAACTAAGTCGAGTGGTTAACGCGTTTGCTGCCGCACCACAAGAGCGAGAGTTTAAATCTCTCCGACTGCTGATGTTTTTAAACACTGATGAACAATGATTTTCACTTTTCATTACTGTTTGAATTTTTTTTTAGCTACGCTTCTTTTTTTAAAAAAAATCGGAGTACCCATGTGAGCTTACGCACACCACGACTAATCTCCAGATCCACTTTTTTTTTTTTGCATTTTTTCCCTGTTTTTTTCCTACTTATACATTTTTTTTCCATGACCGGGATGTTCGTGTTTGTTTATGCGCCCCATAATTTTTTCTCTCATTACTGTTTAAAAATATGCTTTCCCCTTGCACTTTTTGTCTATAACTAGACTTCCTTTTTTTTTAATAAACGAGGTGGCCGGGACAGCTTACACGCACCATGACTAATCTTCGTACCCATCTTTTTTTAACATTTTTTTCCTTTTTTTTTTCCAATTACACTTTCTTTTTTCATTTTTCTATAACCGGGGTGTCCTAGTTAGCTTTTTTTAAATATTTTTTTCATTGGGTTTCTTTTTTTGTGTTTTTTAACCAAAGTATTCGTGACAACTTACGTGCACCACAGCTAATCACTGAATCCATTTTATACGAATCACTTTCGGTTTCGATTTCACTATTCCTTTTATACGGCAAATAAGTCATTATAGCACGAAAAAAATTTCAGTTTATTTCTTCAGAAATTTGCAATATTTTTATTTTTAATGTGTCAGATGTAATATTACTGGGGAAAAAAAGCAACTACAAAAATATCCAAAATTTACCTAGGTTATCTACAATTAAAAAATATACAAGTCACTTTTCGTTTCGATTACACTATTCCTTTTAGGCGGAGAAAATTTTTATTTATTACATATTTTATCTATTATAATGTTACTAATTAAATATTTAAACAACTAATTACAGCATGTAAAAAATCAATTAATTTTCTACATTGAAAAAACCCTAAACCTGCGTTATCTGCAATTATAAAATATACGAACCACTTTCCATTTCGATTATACAGATTTTATCAATTATAATTTTACTAATTAAATATAATAATATGATTAATAAATCTTATTAATATAACTTTGGCTTTGAATTTAAATTTCTATTTTACACTCTCTTTTTTTCTTTTAATAAACGGTAACCTTTTTTTCATATTTTTTTTATTTTTTAATAACCGTCATGTCCAAGTTTTTTTTTTTTTAATCGGGTTTGTTTTTTTGTTTTTTTTAAACCAGAGTATCCGTGACAACAAATTTCTAACAAATCATTTCACCTTCTTACCAAATTTTCTAAAAAATTTAATCAAAAGTTTTTTAGCAATAACAATATTCAGTCACTTTTTGGTTCAAAAAAACCATTTCTAAAATATTTTTTCAATTAAAATTTTACTAATTAAATATTAAAATAATAAAATACAATATTTATAAACTCAATCAATTTTCTACATACATAAAAAAGCCCAGCAGAGCGGGTAAATTGGCTCGTGAAAACTAATTACCCTAAATACACCTGAGTTATAAAATCGAAACAGTAGAGAAGATAAAAGAAAATCCGACGCCTTCGCTTTTATATTTTATTCTCCTGTACCAAAAAGAAGCTGATCTTTATAAAGATTAGATTCTATGTTTAGTCACACTTCAAGAAGATAAATCACGAGCAGCTATACGATACAGCAATTTTTTTACCTCGAAATATTTACTTACCACACACTTTTCCATTTTCCATTTTCCATTTTCCATTTTGACCTCATCCTCCATAAGACGATTGTAAATCAATCTATCACGAGTTCGAACTGGCTCCAGCTACTGAAAGTGCTTCCACCAAGTGAAGAAAATTTATCCGTGTCGGCAAAGAAAATGGTTCGCATGAAGGTGGGATCGCTGCTCATTGGACGAGAATCAAAAGTAGGTTAAAAAGCTAGGTGGGATTATTCCTCTACAGATTCAAGTTAAAGCTCTGAATAAATGTTTTTTTCCATGTAATAAATAGAAATTTAGAAATTAAGACAAATAGGGGTTTTAATTTGTAATTAATTTGATTGAATTATTTGTACTGGAATGTATTTTAATTAATTATGTTTAAACTTATTGGTTACTTGAAATATATTATATAGTGTGTTAATTTTAGTAATTGATAATTATTTTTTTAGTTTATGGGTTTTTTATTTTAAATTCATTTTTTTTATTTAAATATAATAATAATTTTATTGTTTGAGGATTTTTTAAAAGTAATTATTTAATTATATAACTTACTCCTATTAATTGTATGATTAAACTATATACAAAATAATTAAATTTTATTTAAAATAAGATTAAAAAAAATAGCTCTCCAAAATGGCTCTTACTATTGGAAAGCACATCAACTCAAAAGCTATTTACACACTATTCAAAGAATCATTTTTATGATTTAACTCTCCAAAATAACTATTGTCATTAAAAACTTGCACTAAAACTACCATTTTTTTTTAATCTCTCCTCTTTTCTCCATGCGATTGTCGATCGATCACTTGCACTTTCGTTTGACAGAGAGTAGTCCAAGGTGGAAACACATGGAGTACGGTTTCAACTTTGAAACTGACCTCCAAGGTCGAATGATTCTGGTCCTAGGCTTATCAGCTGGGCTACCAAGCGAAGTAGCGATTCAGACTTCAGAGTGCTCGCAGCTTTTTTCTGGCTAGATGTAAACAGGCTCAACAGTCGACACGTGTGTTGCAGCGAGGTAGTCCGCAGAAGAAAACTACACGTCCATAGGGTCCTTTTCGATTTGTTGCTTTGTCCATTGGAGCTGAATGTTCAAATTTCAACCTGTCTCTTTTCGAATGTTGATTAAAGGGTCTAATAATTCATTCAAGGCCCGAATAAAATCTTGGATGTATAAAAAAAACAGGTTTATTCTCGACTTGGTTAGATATTTTTAGCCAGATATTTTTTTTTAATTGTCAAAGTTATCTTTGAATTTAATAAGCTGGTCAGGTCACGTCAAGTTAATTTTTATATTTTATAAAAACACATTACCATGTTTAGATATTTTTTATAATTTTTTTAAGAAAATCATCTAATCCACAATATAGCGCAGCCACATGATATAGTATGGTATAAATAACTTTAATCTAATCGTGTAAAAAAGTTATTTTAATATCAAACGATCATACAATATATTTTTTTTAACAACGCCTCCATTTGTTGTCAAACAAATTATATTGATCCTCCTTTCCTTTCCTTTTTTTTTTCTTTTTCAAAGAACGAAGAGAGCTGGTGCTGCTTATTGCAATAGCAATGACGCTGTAGTTTTAGAGTAGTTGTCAAATTTCTCCGGTCTAACGGTTTAATCTAGTAATTTTTCGACTCTGAAACTCGGACGTGTTTACAGTGTGTTTTTAAAATATTTTTTTAAAAAATAAATTTTTATTGTATTTTTTTGATATTTTGATATTATTTTCATGTACTGATATCAAAAATAATTTTTAAAAATAAAAAAATATTATTTTGATGTATTTCTGAATAAAAAATACTTTTAAAAACAACTTTAACCACACTCTCAAATATACACTTGATCTAAATAAAATTAATTTTCAAACTGGTTTAAAAATTAACCTAATTAAACTAAAGTGATTTGACAGGTGATCAAATTGACATAGTTAATTCCAAGAATTTTTGTAAGATATTCATGTAAAAGGATGCTATTTTAAGATCTATTCAAATTGATGTGCCATGCACGCCACACGAGATACTATTGAGTTGAAGATATGGGATTCCTCTCATCCACGAACAGGGACGCTTCTTCTAGCGGGCGTCACGGGCTGCCTCTTCACCAGGGTATGTAGTTTTTGCTATTTATATTCCACTTTACCAAAAACAATTAAAAAAAAATGACGTGCCATCCCAAAAATGAACTCAACCACCCCCACAAACCTGACTTTGTAATGACTTTGTTCTTCAATGTGATGTAAGAATGTTTTTGAAAAAAAAAATTTATTTTTTTATTTTAAATTAAATTTTTATGATAATTTTAGATTATTTTCATGTGTTATGTCAAAAATAGCTTTTTAAAAATAAAAAAAAATATTATTTTGATATATTTATAAATAAAAAATATTTTTAAAAACAAACATAATTACATATTGACAAATATAGACATTATATATTATACCGAATCGAGGCCACGACGGATTTCATTACTTGAAGAAAAGAAAATGATGACAAAGAAAGGGATGTTCCCTCAAGAAATAGATTATGGACACCCCAATCCCAAATCAATATCTTGAGAATGTTCTCCTGAGAAGATTAGGAATAGATTTATGTTGCGGCTATGGATAAGTTCAGCTCCCCTGATTTTGTATTCCTATAAATAGGAAATATTATAAAATTCTTGTCTCGTGAATAAAATGCTTTTTATCATCATCCCTTTATCCAGAAAGATTTTTTGTGATATTTTTAAGAGTCCCAATGACTTTTATAATTCCTTAACATCTAGTAAAGACCGTTGATTAATCTATAACTCGAGCTTTGAATTGGTGAATCGTTGTTTAATCCGCCGAGCTTGAATTTTGGAGTAGAGATAAATTTATGAAAATACAAAGCATCCACAATCTTCTCAAGTCCAAAACTGATGGGCCCCGTGGTTGCCCACCTCGCATCATCTTGGTGTTTGGATGCCAAGAAAGTTGACAGGAAAACAAAAGGGGAAAACGGATACGATGCAGCAGAAGGGGTAGCCATACTCCCTTCCCCCGTTAGCTTCCCTTGTGGCTTCCACCTCCACATAAGTTCAAAAATAATTCATGGTGCTCGTTGAATGGAAGCAACGAACACTCTAATCAATCTGTGAGGTCAATATGCAGACAACAATCCAATTAATTTTTCAGATATATAAATAATTGTGATCCTGATAATTATTGCAATCCTTAGCCGATACAATAAACATAGAAAACTAACCTATATATATATATATATATATATATAGAGAGAGAGAGAGAGAGAGGATACCACCGGCAAGATTAATATCGGAATAAAATTCCCCTATTCAAGACGGAAGAGCTCAACAAAGTGGTATGCAAGTTATCTTGATATGTTTTTTTATATATATATAAAATTCAAGAGCCTATGCAAAAGTTATCTTTATGTGTTTTATATATAAAATATTAAGAGCTTATGTAAGCATTTGAATAAATAAATAAATAAATAATCATTTATGTAAATGAGAAGTCATTAATAATAATTAAAAGAAAAAACTGAAGATTTAAAAGATAAATATAGATTAAAATATTTAATCTGCCATAACAAAACATTTATCTTGTAAATAAAAATAATAAAAGATAATAGAATAAGAATCACATAAGAAACTAACTAATTGCATAAAATAAAAGAAAAACAAATACAACGCAAGGTTGACCATATCAGAAACAATTAAGGAATTTTCTAAACTTGTCACTGGTTTTTATAATATCTAATAAAGACCGGTGTAACTCAACCCGTCAATCCCGAAATTCATAGCCACAGCAATAATAGTAAGAAAGTGTAGAAATAAATTAATTAAAAAACAGAGGACCCAATCAGCACAATGTCTTCAAATCCAAAATCGATGGGCCCCATTCGCTCGCAGATGGTCGCCATGCTGGCCCACTTCAAAGCCACCTGGAGTCTGGATGACGGGAAAGCGTGGTCACATGACAGGAAAACAAAAAGGAAAAGGTAAACGGAGAATCCGTACAAAGACAGCGGGGCAACAGGTGGGATAGCCACACACACCGTTTCCCCCCCCCCCCATTAACTTCCTCTGTGAAATGGAACCACGCAGATAATTCATGGTCTCCATTGAATGGAAGCGTCGAACACTTTAATCGATTGTGAGGTCAAATATGCATACAGCAACTCAACACTTTTTCAGATATTTTAAATCACTGTATACAATAGATATTTTTATATTATATTTAAATCAACATGTAATAATAAATATTTTATTTTTCCAATGCAAAAGAAATATAGAAAATAAGTTTTTCATACAAACCGAAAATTCTGTAAATGTATTTAGTAAAACATATGAAGAATTATATATTTTAATAAATTATAATATTTGATTTTTCAATTCCGACTAAAAATTGATCAGGATATGAAATAAAAATATTTTTTTTTATAAAAAAAATGAATATTTGTTTCGGTTTTAGAATTGGATCCCCGTACTTTAATAAAAATAAATTTTATTATATCAAATCAGTTATTAACTCAATACTTATCCTTAACATCACACGAGAACCCTTAAATATTTTTTTAAAAATATAAATCATGGTAAATTAAGCATGAATGAACTAAAGTATAAGACACAACAAACATCATAATAAATTAAAAAAAAAAAGCTATATAACTGAGTTGAGAAAAATAGCCTATATATATATATATATATATAGCCTTGGCGCATGATAAGTACGGATTTCATTACTAAAAAAGGAAGATAATGACAAGAAAAGGATTCCACGAAGAAGTAGCTATTAGTGGCAAGTTAGATGATGGATACCACCAACCAAACCAACTACAATATATCTCGAGAAGATTCCTCGAACCACGAAAAAATATCCTAGGATTCGATTCTGTTGCGGCAGCGGACTGGTTCGGTTCACTCGATTCAGTTAAACAATAAATTGGAAGTAAAATTCACCAAATTAAGCCTCCTCTCATTAGTCATCGTGGCTGACATCACGGAGAAAACGAAGTTCTATCTCGACCTTTCTCTTCAATCTAACGACGAACCCTTTCTCACAAGCGCCACTTGTTGTTTGGATACTAGGAAAATGTAGGAAAGAGACAGGACCCCTGCCCTAGACCCCGAAAATAATCCGTGCGAACGCAGTGATGCAACAGATGGGATAGACACAATCATCAGTTTCCTCGCCAACTACATTCTAGGATTGACATCACTTCCGGTCCACATGTTTTGAAACACACCAGAATAAACTCGTGGTGTTCATTGGATGGAAGCATGGAATGCTTTAAACAATTTGTGAGGTCAATATGCAGACAACAACTCGATATTCTTTCACTCCTGTGTGTGATAGACATCCCATCTTATGTTTTAATATCAGAATTATAATTAATTTGATTTCCATGTTGCGAAGATAAATAAATCAAATTTCTTATTTTATTCCCGTCACTTGAAAACAAATATATAAAATATGAATCACGGGGCAGATATTTACCCTTTTCTTTTTTAATACAATACTCGATCTCATAAATATAATACACGTGTCTTTTTTATAAACAGGCTGCGGTTGTGTGTTTCGTTTTCAGAAGTACAAGTGGAGCAGGCTGGATGAGGGGAGCGCAAGTGGTCCACACGTTTACGCGGGAAACCCACCGGTTAACTGTAAAATAACGAACCGGGCTGTGGTTTGTGTGTGACGTCACTTCGTAGAGGGACACTCCCGCTTCTTATCCGCATGCAAATGCCATTTGCCACCTCATCGCTCTCTCTTTGTTTTCGAGCGCGGCTTCTAAGAAGCTTCCTGAAGGTCTCCAATTACTCGCCTAGAGGAACGGTTTTTTCAAGCCTTCATTAAGCATCTCGTGGATATTTTCATTAGATTCCACGAGATTGATAATGTTAAAAAATAGAAGAGAGAGAGAGATGCACTGCACAAGTAAATATATTCGACCGAATAAAGACGAAAACATATTTAATAAGGGACGAAGATATTAAATAAATCGAACTTGGCGACAGTTTTAAATTATTATTTTTTTATTTTCAAAGTGAAAAAACAAATCTCAATTGTCTTCTTTCTTCTATTTTGATACAATAACAAAAGTCCACCTTAATGCTGGATGGTCGTACATGTATTGATTGCTATTAATATCAGTGGAGTTCTTTGGTTTAAGTTCATGTGTAAATGAATTCCTTGTATAAATAATTTACTGTGATGTAATGACAGGTGATATACTATTGTATAAACATGAGCTATAAAAGTATCATCAAACTACGTATTCACAAGTTCCCTAGCAACAGTTAAGGCTATGTTTATGAAAATCTCGCGGTTAAAATAATAAATAAATAAATAAATAAATAAACATCAATAAATATAGCTATAAGAAGATCTTTTTTTGGACAAAAGCACAAGTAAATGCATAGTCAAACAAATACCTGTAGTGTCCGGGACAATAGCAGAGAAACCTCGCTACAAAGGTTGCTAGATAAAAAACTGATTTATATATAAAAAGAGATTAGCAAAATGGTGGCCGCACAGCTGCTGCACCAAACAGACCCATTAATAACTCAATGAAGAAAACACCCTAAACAAAAACTCGACAATCGTTGTTTTTTTCATTGTATTTTTAAAAAATATTTTTAAAAAATAATAATATTTTTTTTTTATATTTATAAATTATTTTCTAAATACTGATATCAAAAACAACTTTTAAAAATAAAAAAAATAATTTTAATATATTTATAAATAAATAAATAAATATTTTTAAAAACAATATAACCGATTCCAGGCAAGTGAGAAAGCTCCACAACCTGAAACCAACCCACGGACCGAGTTCTTTGACTCTGACAGATTCATTCCCTCAAATGGAAAATTACAATCTAAAACAGTAAACACCCATTTCAGTCAAACGCCTCAAAGGGTCAAAATCACACGTGTCATACCAAAACCCAACTTGTCTCCATATCCAAAATACAGCTGGTCTTTGCCAAGCAAGACTCAGTCCCACTTGGATTATTCTATAAATAAATAAAAATCTACGTGTAAGCCGTGGGTGATCTTAGCTGGCTCCTTATGAACAGATTGCCGTGTGAAAGGGACACCACCTTATCGCCTTCCTCCCAAAACATTTATAAGGCAGCCCCAGTCTCTAGCTTAGTGTGAAAAAGGAGGAGTCCTCAGCTAGAGCATAAGACTTCACTAGTGTGCTTTACTATCCAAGAAAAGAAATCAAGAACATATACTTTTATGGATATTTTCTTTAGTTATTCTGATCAAAACCCAATTGGGTCCATCAATTTGTTGCCAGTTTTTGACGAGCAAGAATGCTCTTATTCTTCTGCTCTTTCAGATAGTAGCATCACTAGTAGTGTTACTAAAGGAGTTCAACCAGCCGCAATTTTTTCTGATGAGGAAGTAATGTTAGCTTCCAGGAATCCGAAGAAGAGGGCAGGAAGAAAGAAGTTTAGGGAAACAAGGCATCCTGTGTATAGAGGGGTGAGGAGGAGGAATTCGGGCAAGTGGGTGTGTGAAGTTAGAGAGCCTAATAAGAAATCAAGGATTTGGTTAGGGACTTTTCCTACCGCTGATATGGCTGCTAGGGCACATGATGTTGCTGCTTTGGCGTTGAGGGGGAGGTCTGCTTGCTTGAATTTTGCTGATTCTGCGTGGAGGTTGCCGGTTCCGGCTTCCCGCGATGCCAAGGATATTCAGAAGGCTGCAGCGGAAGCAGCAGAGGCTTTCCGGCCGGAGGGGTGTCTGGGAGTCGACTTAACGAGGACGGGAGAGGAGGTTGAGAAGGTTGCAGAGACGGCGGCAGGGGAGGTGTTTTATATGGATGACGAGGCAGATTTTGGTATGCCAGGTTTGCTGGCTAATATTGCCGAAGGGATGTTATTGCCACCACCTAATTGTTGTGGTTGCTCCGGTGGGGATAGTTGGGATACAGTGGAAAATAATGACACCGACATGTCATTATGGAGTTTTTCTGTTTAATATTTCTAGTTGTAGTGGAGTGATTAGGATGATAATTAAGGTAATCCGGACTTATATTTTTGCCAGTACGGATACAATTATCAAATATTGTCGTACTTCTGGTTTTCTGGGTTGGAATGGATTGGATTTTGTGGTAGATATCTGCAGGAGTGTGAAAATTGGGATGAGTAATTGGATCTGGGGACACTGTTACTGTTAATATATGTTTGTGAAAGTAATTACGATCGCACCATCGTGTATTAATAATCAAAGCCATAATATATTGCTGCAATAGTGAATAAAACAGACTAAATACGAGGCTGTTCTTAGCCTCAGCTTCACCTTACGCCGCCAGCCCAATTTTCTGTTTGTTTGCAGCTTCATGTATTGTTTAAATGTTACAGGTTTTTCTCACACCAGTGCAACAGCTGATAAACACAAAGGTTTCTGTCCCAACACAGCACCTTTTTGTCTGATTGTAAACAGGGCTGAAAGGCCAAAAGAATCGAAACTACATCAAACTATCTGCTCCTGCCAAACCCAGATTGCCCTTCGAAGCTCCGCAGGTTTTGAGAGCTTGAACCAACCAACTGGATGGAGGAGATCCCAACCGATCGACTTCTCTTCTTTGGTGCTAGAAGTCATCTTCCCCCTTATCAAACCATCAACGAGCCAGATTTCCTCTGGAAAACTTCTGATCTCACACACCGGCTCTTGCGGCTTTCCTCCTCACCCTCCAAAAACTGAAGTGGTCGATCTCAAAATAGCCCTCAACGCCTTCTGCCTTTTAAGTTCCCCATCAGCCACTTTAAACAATTTACAGCAAAGAAGTCGGGTTCATTTTGTCTAGGAAGCAGGAAGCCCCAAATCTGTTTGCAAACTCACAGTGCATGAAGACACTCTTCCTGAGTTGTTTCCTTGCAATTTTCCCTCTTCAACCATGGGTGTCATTTATTTGACCACTTGGTAGGGGCCAAAAAAACTAGGGAAGTCCCCGAGGTGGTGGCCTAGCAGCTGGCGCTTGGGATCTGCTTCGGCAGACCTGGGTTCAAGTCCGGGACACAACACCTTCTCGTAAGAGCATGGGACAGCCGGAGGTTTTACACATGCTCTGGGCCCACAAAATGCGCTTTCCGGGTCATGTGGTTCCCTGTTCGGATATCCAAAAAAAAAAAAAAAAAAATAGGGAAGAAGAAATAAACATCACAGCAATGCACGCATACGTTACCACACCATTCGTTGCAGAACCAACTTCAACCTCCTGCTAGAATTACACAGTGCCAGTCTTATATTCAACCTGCCCAGCCCATCCAGACATATTCAACTTTCAGTGGTTCTTCAAAGTGCCCTTAACAACTAATATACATCATGGGGTTCAGTTTGACCTTCCAAGCTACACTTTCACAAACCATGATTTTTACAACGCTAGAGAATCTTACATTCCTCGCATTTTTTTATGCTCAATGATTTTACTCAAAACAAAATTCAATTCACTAGCATGAGGACATTAATTCCATTTCGAAACATTCAACAAACACATTGGAGAGACACACCTAATTATGTGGTCTCAATTATAGTCAGTCAAATTCAACAAATAGACAGCAAAAATAATGGGCTCCCATATTCTTTCGAGACATTAAACAAGCACATGGCTGACACTAATTTAGAAGCTGCTAAGCCTACGGTTTCACTTCTTCAATGACTCCCTCGTCAGAATCCAATAAAACTGGATCACTTAGACTGCTTTGATACTTCTGCTGATGCTGGTCAGCGTTCATCATCTGCTCCATGTCTTTTAGCCTGGTCCTTACCACACTTGTAACCAAAACTGCAACAGTAAAAATCAGTAAATAAATTCATATATAGGAGGATAGAGAAAAATAGAGGAAATGGGTTTTTCTAGGTGATGATATTACTTCCGGCGGTGCCGATGGTCCATAGCCAGAGGATCTTCAAGCCTGGACTCGTCTCTCTCGGCATTTTAGAAGAAGAAAGGCCGCCGTTACTTCGTGTTTCTCTCTTGCCAATTACTGAAGGATGATATACTATGGGCCTGTGGTTGGTTAATGCAATTATATGGGCTTCATATAAGTTAAAGAGTTTAATTACTAAAATTAGAGCAAAAACGTAAGACAACAAACAACATAATCATGTAAAAATATATGCAACTATATGACTATACAAATTTAGTGTTACGATTTTACTTTCATTATTTTTTTTAATCCCAAGTTTATTGCTGAGTTATGTAAATGATAAT
Organism: Salix brachista; assembly: GCA_009078335.1. NCBI lineage: Eukaryota > Viridiplantae > Streptophyta > Magnoliopsida > Malpighiales > Salicaceae > Salix > Salix brachista. Next base: position 17,952,518 of record CM018586.1, read on the forward strand.
TATTATACTTTTAGATAATGTTCGGTGGTTACACAAAAAATTGAGATAGGAAAGATATATTTCCTTTTCATTTCCATAATTATTATAGATTTATTTTAATTTAATTCTTTTATTATAGATATTGGATTGAAGATGATTTAGTATCTAACTAGATTCATGGTTTCAGGTATGCAATGAGTTGCAATATTTCTAATCGAGAAAAAATATATTTGAGTAATGTAAGCGTGTTTTTTTAATTAATAATTAATATAATTCTAGATAGTGTTTGTTAACAAAAGAGAGAAGACAATTAGGACAAATGATATGTTTCCCTATCCTTTTTGTAATTATTTTTTTATTTTAAAAAAATTATCAATAATAATAACATAAAAAATTGCGCTCACATCATGGATAAAAGCAAAGGGATTTTTTTTTATAGAAATAAAAATAAACTAATTAAATTAAAACTATTTCTTGGTAACCAATGATGTTAGCTGGTTTAGCATGGGAAGGATACATATATGTTCATGATTAAAAATTTGGTAAAAATCCATCCATCATAGATAGCAGCATGTCCAATCTAGTATATAGAATATGAGAAACCAAGACGACGGCCATATATATTATTTTACATCCCGTATTCCGTTCTGATATATGGAATTCAATCATGTATCAAGAAATGACATTCAAAATGATAACAAATTTGCTGCGACATTCTTGAGGGATCAGAATAAACTTTAACCTCCATATCCCTGCTTGAAGCAATATCACTTCTGTTACTCATTCAGCTGGAAGACACCATGAAACCCACCATATCTATAAACAGAAAACACACTTTACACAAAAAATCGGTTACCCCAGTTTCTTCAGACAAAAACGAAAACGAAAACGTATGGCGATCCAAAAGTTGAGTTTTGTTGCAGAATCTATGAAACATTATGAAATAATCTGATGATTACTAATTGAAGTCTAAATGAAAAGGCCAGCAAATGCCTAAGCATTTGGGAAAAAGGTATACACAAGGAACTGCAGTTCAGATCAACAGAGAGGTGTACATAATGGCTTGAATGCTGTCCATCAACCATTTACCACAAGCATTAGGGTAGAGAAATTCTACTTTGCTTTCTTGAGGAAACTCGATGTTCTAAACTCAGCATCATCCTTCGCAAAGCTCCACCAAAGATATGTAAGTGGGATGGTGGTGGCATGCCAGAGAGCATGAGAATCCACAAATCCATGGTAAGGCGGGAAGTCATATATTTCCAAGAGCATGACAAGGCCGCCTCCAACAACAGCCACCCACAACTTAGACCAGGAAGGGTGGTGAGTGATACCCGCCCAAACTGCCCAAATGAGAAGCTGAGCTACGCCCATGGCTACACAAACTTTAATGTTTAGACCTGCAAATAATGGACCCCGTTCAAAACCACTTCCACCAGGCAAGCATATGATACCAAGTTTTAGACAGCAATTGTTCCATCATTTTATCTTGATCTCATGTTTTGACCATCAAATGTTGCTTTCTAAAGCATGGGGGAGAGAGGGTGTAGGCATTTCAAGGAAAGCTTGTCCAGGAACAAAGCAGTTCCTTGGTCCAGGGCCACCAAGTGGACAGTTGTAACGGTCAAATTTCAGCCCATAATATAAAAGTCAGATATGTAAGCTCCCAACGCATGAATGTATTCACATGATGGTCATTCAACAGTTAAAAGAGACTACTTATTTGGTCTACGTGCTAACAGATTGGAAATAGTGATACTACATAGCATGAAATTTAGCTTGGCATGGCATGAAAGGTTAGGCATGCATGTAAATGCATTGGGAAAAAAAAACTGCAATAGAGATTATTGTTAAAGTTGAACTCAACAGAATCAGTGGTTGAAGCAGCAAAGTCTAAATTGAAAGCAGTTTGAGTACAAAAAAAACAAAAAGCACAGGGAAAAGGTACGGCAGAAGAGATGGACCAGGCCAGAACAAAAAAATGTGACAAGACAAAGCTTATTTAAACAAACGCTTTAAGTCTGAAATATCTTCCTGCTGCAATCGACAGAGGAAATAGTTTGAAGAGCAAAGATGGCGTGTAGCTCCAGCATTAGTTTTAAATAAAGGTCTATTATTTTTCCTTGTAGAGCAGGAAGATTAGAAGACAGACTTACCATAATCAAGGTTGTAGCAGTTCAGATATAAGATATGTGTAGTGACAAATGCAATCACTGGAGTAGAAACCATGACCCTGGAAGCCTCATTTCTCACGCTGAAAGCTCGCTGTATTGCTAGGATAAGGGAAAACCCTAGTAATGCCACAGCAGATGAACAATGTAGTTTCTCTGTCAACTCAACGTCTCTGCAATGCAATAAACTAAATTAGAAAATCACATGCCTGATAACAAGGCAAAACAGAGTGTAGTTTAAAAACAGAACGGAACGTGCATTCATGTCATTGTCACATTACAGACAAAACCAATGTTTGCTACCAAGAATTAGCAGATTAAACATCTTCTTTCTCAATGTACTCTTTACAGTAAAATTTTTTACTATGCTGCAAAGCACCCAAAGGTAATATAAAATCTAAAATAGCAGCTGAAGATCTACCCTCCACCTTTCCAAATTAAGCACATATTCAAATTGTTGATAGGAAGGTTAGTTTGTCAAGATTTTGAGAAGACAGCTTTAGGCCCTCTCCAAACAATTCTCATAATATTGCTTACCGGCTGTGGAAAACAGCACTCCAGAACCAGGAGTTCATAGATAGGATTCCATAGATGTTCCACAAGCCAGTATATTCATAGTAAGTCTTCTTACTTGGAGTCAGCGGCAACTTGTAGTATATAAGGATGAAAAAGGATACCCAACCATGAAACTGAAAAGCGAGATTGAGTGCAGAGAGAGCAACAGAAACAGGCTCCTGAGAATGCAAAAAAAATATCAATGTAAGATAAGTGGATCTAATATTCAGCATGGGTCAATCTTAATGTTGAACTAGAAAATTACACACAGAAACCTGGAAACCATAAGCACGATGAAACAACCATTTCCCATGATACTTGACAGGCTTGCCACCAAGTTTCTCTCTTTCTTCCTCCCTGGCAAGCATGCAGTGGTATCGACAGTCACTACGACAATCCCATTGTTTCCACTGCAGATACAGTGGCTCTTGTAGATACCATGGTCCACCCTCTGGCTTCCCATCAGATGAGAATTTACAGTGTTGGGAGCATTTCCCCCCCACACACCCAGTTTTCTCACACTGCTCCACACAAGTTCTGGTAAAATGAGAAGCAAACACATAATAAAAACTATGGTTAATTCCAATCCTAACAAAAGCAAACTCTAGCGCACAGACCATAGGGGGGGGACTCTGTGTGTGGTGGTGGGGGGGGAGGGCGCTGCAACCCCTCATAAAAAAGACACCCACTGCAGCCTCCAAACATAGATGCCCTCAAATTAGTCAATCCTCCAAGGCAAAACTCCAAGACACCCTGGTTTTCTCTCCTTATTACTCCTCACGCATTGCCCGAAAGCAGCAGAAAAGCTTGAAGTTTTAAATTCCAACCACCCCAAATTTACATCCTTGATGTTAAGGAACTTTCCAATAACTAATTCATCAGTAGTAAGGCTTCTCATAAGCATAAAATGACACCAAACCATTCTAAAAACTTAAAAGAACCCGTTAACTATAAGAATTTCTAAAAGCCGATAAAAAAAGAAAATCTTTCCCGATACCATTCAAAATTTGACCAAAAAATATTGAATTTTAATGCCTAAATCATCATTTCAGTACTAAAAAGCCAGCATTTTTCAACTTTCAAATTCAAATTCAGTCAAAACTGAACAGGGAACAACTACTGATTACTGAGTTCAGTCAATGATGCAGAAATTAAAGTCTAATTAACCATAAAATTAACTTAATTAAGCTCATATTGAAATGCAAATGAATCAAAAGACAAAAACTTTTACTTGTAAATCGGATCAGCATCACCATCACTCGCGTAAACCCCATCCATTAAGAGGACTAAAAGCCAAACAAAGAGCAGAATCAGATGCAACGGCGAACGAGCCATCTGATTCGTTGACGGAACAATAAAAATCAACGGAAAGGGGGAAATGGAAAAGACTTTTTTTCAGATATACAAAATCAACGGTTGCTATTCGCGATTGAGATTGGAGTGATGAAGGTTTTGAGTGGTGGTGGTGGTGGTGATAAGAGCTCCATGGGAGTGAGGACTGAATCCGGGTGAGATGATGATAGAGGGAGAGGGAGAGGGAGAGAGAGAAACCTCGTGAAGAGCTGAGCTTTGAGGCTATTTATAAGGGGACACGTGGATTTGTACTTTGTGTTTTGATGTTAGTTATCCCAGTATTTTGAGTTAATTACGGGATTGTCTTCATAGAGTTTGGAGCTGGTGTCGGCCGGTGCATGATTGTCGTTACCGTTGGTGGGCGCTCATGGCGTGAATAATTGGGAACTCTTCCACACAAATTGGAAAATAAATAAATAATCATATTGTTCTCAATTTAATGATTAAGATAAGAGATTTTCACTTTATTAATTATTATAATTATAATTTTATTTATTTACGTAACTTGCATTTTTTTCTTATATTAATTTTTTACCCAATCGACAATTTGGGTAACCCTAATTTTTCACTCACTACCTCAATTTTTTTATCCAATATTTCTTAAAAATTTAAATTAACTAGAAAAACTCAAGGAAGTTTTTTACTATGTATGATTAGATTTAAAAAAATTACAAATTCATTAGTTTTAAAAATTTATAAACACACACATATATATCCCAAATTTTATTTTGTTTTAGCCTGTTTTGAATTTTTTTCACAAATTATACATCCTTCTAAAATTATTATTCAAATTTATTTGAGTTATTAAGATTTTTTTTAATAATTCTCATTCTTAATTAGCATTCATGCAAATAAAAAATAGAAAATATAAGTGAAACTAGGAAAATAATATTTTTTCTCAATTGATTTGTGTTGAGGTATTCATCTGAAATAAGTTTTATATATTAATTAATTTAATGGGATAAAAGATTAACCAAATTAATTAATTTTTCTTACATTAAAAAATCATCACACCATCTCTCAAAATCAATAAATAAATAAATAATCACCCTTGAAAAAAAATCCAATGTCCTCACATCCCATCCAATATTTTATCCCAATCACTATATTCTAGAACATTTATTTGATTAAGAAAAATAGAAAATATACAGTAAAAAATCTCGATCCACGTGTCAAACACGCACTCATTATTTGATTCTCCTTTCATTTCGTCTGCTCTCTGTCCTTTCTTACTTCTCTTACATCACCAAAATCCATGGCCTCTGCAAATCCACCTCTTCTCCTCCAAACACTCCCCACTCGCTCCCTCACCCTATCTCTCCACGCGCCATCCAAATTCAAACTCAAACTCCCTCCCTCTCCCTCTCCTCGTCTCCGCCAATCTCGTCCTTTCCCGCCTTTACGAAAACGGCACTGGACTGCAACGGCAATCACTTCTGCTTACGTGACAGGACCAGCGTCCGACCCGATTGTGACCGAACCGGACCACAAACTCGACTCGACCGATGACGAGCCGTCGTTAACGGAGAAGGTTCAGCCACCGGAACTGATAAGTTGGAGTCTTTTGTGGAGTCTGTTGGCTAAGCACAAAGTACGACTCGTCGTCTGTGCTTTCACTCTTGTTGGCTGCACCTCTTGTACTCTTTCCATGCCTATATTTTCAGGTAACCAACACTCAGTTTATTGTTTTATGTTTTCGCCAAGAAGGGTTTTAATTTGTGTTGAGTTTTATTTTGGTTGCAGGGAGATTTTTTGAAGTGTTGATTGGTGCGAGACCGGAGCCTCTATGGAGGTTGCTCAGCAAGATTGGAGTTTTATACGCTTTGGAGCCGGTTCTTACAGTGGTCTTTGTTGTAAACATGAATACAGTATGGGAGAAGGTTATGGCAACACTGAGAGCTCAGATTTTTAGAAGGGTTTTGATTCAGAAGGTAAATGAACTTGTCAAACTGGGCAATTGGTTTTCTTAATGTGTTCAATGTTGAGTTCTAGGTCTTTTACAAGCCCTTTTGTTGTTTTTTCTGCAATGCAGGTGGAGTTTTTCGATAGATACAAGGTTTGTTTCTAATGCTTGAGAACTTGTGTTGATATGTGTTAGTGATTTGGACGTGATTAGGGATTATATGCTGTGTGGTTTTGTGTTTCGTGCAGGTTGGTGAACTTAGTGCTTTGTTGACGTCTGATTTGGGTTCGGTTAAAGATATTGTGAGCGAGAACATTTCGAGGGATCGTGGATTTAGGGCATTTTCTGAGGCAAGCCTCTCTATACTAAAACAAAAGTGAGCTTTATGTAGATCCTCGTTTGATTTGGATGGAATTTGCTTGCTTTTTTGCTTTAAGTAGCATTTATTTCTGCAATAGTTTGTGTTGGTTTAGTGCAATGCTGTTGCAATTGATACGGAATTTTTCTGAAACAAATCTTGCCTGTAGTAACGTTTATAAGATTTCCATTCATGATCGACTGTCCTAAGCTATGGATGTTTTACATCTTCTGTATGTTTGTTCCTTCAACAGATCACTGGAACCATATGCATACTGTTTGCTCTGGCCCCCCAACTAGCACCGATTCTGGGGTTTTTGGTGCTTGCCGTGTCATTTTCAGTCGGTAAATATTTTCTTGTGAAAGTGATCAAGATTTCTACAGTGCCTCCTATATGTTCTTTAAGTTTACACCATATATTCTTCATGACATAAATGACATTTAAGTATAGTATTAGCTTTGATAAATTTACCATTTTTAACTTTTTTATTCAAAATCTTCTATTCATAATGGTGCCTATTCTGGACTGTAATGAGTTCATCATTAGTAATCTATTGGAAGTGATTTGCTGACATTGATATGAGATGAAACCTATCTTGTCTTTCATGTGCTTTGTTTTCTCCAACACCAATTCTTTCTGACTCTGCAAAATGATATTTAAATTCTCAAGCTGTCTACAAGCGATCGACTGTACCTGTTTTCAAAGCTCATGGAAAGGCCCAGGCATCCATATCTGATTGTGTGACCGAAACCTTTTCTGCTATCCGTACTGTAAGTTGTTGGTTATGCTTTGTTATGTATTTCTTTTGACAGACCTGATGCTTTGTTATGTATTTCTTTTGATAGTCCTAGCTTGTACTAGTTGTTGACCCATAAAGTCTTTTGTCCTATATGGACTGATGAGTGTGGTAAAGAATAGTATGAACATGTGCCCGATACTGAAAATAACAAATTTACTATCACAGGTGAGATCCTTTGGCGGTGAAAAACACCAAATGCTAAACTTTGGCAGCCAGGTAAACTGTAGGCTGTGGTTCTTCATGAAAAATCTGATTTCTAGATTGATTGTTCTGTTATTTATATCAAAGATGTTGGTAGGTTCTTGCTTATCAAAGAAGTGGTATAAAGCTCGGGGTTTTCAAATCCGCGAATGAATCATTAACAAGAGTTGCTGTGTATATTTCATTGCTGACTTTATACAGTCTTGGAGGAAGCAAAGTAAAGGCTGTAAGCTTCTTCCCTTTGACACGTTTATCTAGCCTTTTAAATATGCATAATGTGATCCAGATTCACAATTCAAATCCACTGATATTTACAGTCTACGTGTAGTATATTACTTTGTTTTCTGTCAAATTTTTGAGAAATTGATACACGATGTTGGTTTTCAAAATTATGACTACTGAAGAATCAGCCCTTGATGAGGAAAAAAAAAGAAAACACAATCAAAAACAAAAGAGGAGCTCATACAGTGCTCTGCATCATGGATTCTATACAATTGGTGCTCTTCTTAATGCAAGTTGCCTGCTTCATAATAACATGTTTGTTCCTTTTACTAATTTTCCATTAGATATGTTCACTGTGAGGCTGCTGCCTCATCACATTATTGGGTACATGATCTGTTGAATATATCTTACCTTAAGTTTTTGTGTATCGCCCACTGCCTTGAAAGCAAGATGATACTTGACTTGATATCTTGACACAAGATGATTGAATTAAAAGGGACTGAGCCGTGCTCCAACTTCAATTCAATTTGCAACCAAATCGGTCTGAAAGACAAATGACAAGATAAGGAACTATAAGAATAATTAGGCAAGCTAATTTGTACAACTATCTCATTCCTTCTACCTATAAAAATAAGTAGGCAAACTAATTTGTACAACTATCTCATTCCTTCTACCTAAGAGAATAATTAGGCAAGCTAATTTGTACAATTATCACACATTCCTTCTACCTCTGTTATCCCTCTGATTTTATTCGTATCACACCTAAAGTGAGTTTCAATTTTGTTTTGCCTGTCATTTGTTATTGCTTGCAGGGTTTACTCTCTGTTGGGACTGTTGCTTCTTTTATTGGATACACTTTCACATTAACTTTTGCTGTGAGTTCTATTTCACTCCTTCTCCAGTATGTTATGATTTTCTTCTCCTTGACATGGTCACTGAAGTGATTCATTTCTCAGGTTCAAGGTCTGGTCAATACACTTGGAGATCTTCGCGGAGCGCTTGCTGCCATCGAGAGGATTAATTCTGTTTTATCTGGAGTAGAAATTGATGAAGCCCTTGCCTATGGTTTAGAAAGACAAATCCAAGAAAAAGAAATACATGATGAGAAAATTAGTTTGTTCTTAGTTAATGATTACAGTGGACAGAATGAAGTTTTCAATACACATTACATGTCAGCCCTGAAATCAGCAAGCAACGTGTGTAGCTTTGCTGGGTCTGGTGATATTGGTCTTGAAGGTATCTTTATTGCATTTCTCATTTACTTCCACACATTTTCCACCCTCCACTCCAACTTAATTGTTAATTTATTTCTGCAGGCCTATGTCCTCTTATTATTGTCTGTGAAGAGACCATCTCTTATGGAACTAAATATAATGTTTTTTCCAAATTAAATATGGAATCAAACAGAAATTTGAGAGTAATATGTGCTTTTTACTTGTTTAATTTAAAGGTTGAAAGTAGAACAGAGATTAACGACTAGACCTTGTCAATCATTTCTACTCTGAATTCATGTATTTTTTCTCAATTTTCCAACATAATTTGTTATGCAGATGTGCACTTCTCTTACCCTTTACGACCTGATGTGAAAATCTTGAATGGTCTTAATCTGACTCTAAAATGTGGAACTGTGACCGCTCTAGTGGGCTCAAGTGGTTCGGGCAAAAGTACCGTAGTACAACTATTGTCACGCTTTTATGAGGTTTAGTTTATTCTCAAATGTTAATTTCCAACATTAAATTGCAATTTCTTAAACCATCATAGAATGTTGGGAAATGATGTACATGTCCTGTTCTTGCAGCCAACCAAAGGTCGGATTACGGTTTCAGGAGAGGATGTCCGGACATTTGAAAAGACTGAATGGGTGCAGGCCATCTCCATTGTGAATCAGGTAATGTTTTGAATCTTCTTATGTTAAGGACTCAATGCATTAAATTCAAGACATTTATAGAATCATCCCTGCATTCTCAGCATGGAGACGAAATATTCCCCACTGAATATTATTAATGAGTGTTTGTTTTTGCTGAAATGCAACTTGATTTAGTTCTAAACCAAGAGGTCCAATAACCTAGAAACTGACCTTGGCTTGTCAACAGCAGGCTTTTTTTGACAATTGTATTCGAAAGTGAATTAGGAAGTTTAGATTGCCAACTATGTCTACAAGTAACCACTTAATTCAGTAACTAATTATGTGTAGTAACCAGAATATTAGGCTGCCATAATTCAGAGAATAAAACGAGCTTTGTAACAAGAGAAGAATAGGCAAAGGAGGAAGGAGACGTGATTTTTTTTCTTGACTTTTTCTATGTATGTACACTTGTATCCCGTTTCTGTTATATAGTACACAATTTCAGCATCTCAGGAATAGCAATGTTCATAAATGAAGTCATTCATAGTAGTGTATTGCGGGGGACAATGCATGCATATATTTAGTTGTTTGATTGTGGCTTAAACTGTTATGTTTGGATCAAACTTGGGAGTTGGTCTGGAATGATTCTTCAGATCTTATGACAAGCCAACTTATGAGGAGACATATTTTGGGGGACTATGCACGTATATAGTTAGTTGTTTGCTTGTGGCTTAGACTGTTTTGTTTGGACCAAACTTGGAGTTGGGTCTGGAATGATTCTTCAGATCTTATGACAAGCCAACTTATGAGGAGACATGTTGTGGATGTTATGAAGGAACTGATTTAATTACTTGGCTCAAACTTTCTCATTTTTTTCAAAGCTAAGTATATACTATAAACAGGAACCTGTTCTTTTCTCGGTATCTGTTGGAGAAAATATCGCATATGGGCTTCCAGATGATAATGTATCGAAGGACGATATTATAAAGGCTGCCAAAGCTGCAAATGCTCATGAATTTATAATTTCACTTCCACAGGTTTGGTTTCTTGTAATTATGCTACGGTTCTACTTTTGCTTGTTTTGACCTTCATTTCTGAACCTTTATTTGGATTTTAAAGGGTTATGACACTCTAGTTGGTGAGCGTGGAGGCTTACTGAGTGGAGGACAGAGGCAGGTATGTCAATGAACTCTTCAGAGAGGGAGGAAGAAATAAATGATTAATGATTATTTTCTGATCTACAATATTCAGTGAAAGAGAAAAGTTGTAAAATTTTATTCTCTGATCTTTGTTCTTCAGAGAATTGCTATTGCAAGAGCTCTGCTCAAGAATGCACCAATCTTAATACTTGACGAGGTAAGCTCTTAGTTTCCTTCTCTTTGCAGATCTGTGTTCTCTCTAAGCTTTAAGTTGGACATGCTTTGACTTGGGATCCTTGACAAGTTGTCAAATTGTTTCACTGATTACTCTGCTGTGAGATCAGGTGTTAGAAATAAAAAATATATATACCGTTTCAAGACTTGATAACACATCTTGTTCGTTTGTTCAGGCCACTAGTGCACTTGATGCAGTTAGTGAACGTCTTGTCCAGGATGCTCTGGACCAACTAATGAAGGGCAGAACAACATTGGTGATTGCTCATAGGTTAAGCACAGTTCAGAATGCTAATCAGATCGCGCTTTGTTCTGGTGGGAGGATTGCAGAACTAGGAACCCATTTTGAGTTGCTAGATAAGAAGGGTCAATATGCTTCATTAGTTGGCACTCAAAGACTGGCATTTGAGTGACTGATACTGCTAGATGTTACACCACTGGTTGAATAGAAAACCCCAGACAAACAATCATGTAAGTTTCTTGCGGAATTTCATCCATGGTTCTCGCAGCAGCAATAGTCTTTTGATTTTAAGTTTCTTCATTTTCTACAGAGGCACTAATAATTCCACTGTCGAGGAACTGGTGGCAGGAAGTAGCTAAACGAGATTTGCTGCCAAGAAATTTGAAAAAAGCAAAAGCTTGTATTCATGTCGAGTCCTTTTTTTCCCCATATTTACACATCATATTCACTAATTGGTTGTAAAGAACTAAAATTCATAAAGAGCTGTCATAGTTTCCACAGCTATTAATGATAGCATTCATCACAGCAGCTATTCTTATAATGAGTTCGTACTTCCTAGCCCATTATTTGTTATAGTTGAGTTTTTGTGCTTCTGTTTGCATTAATCAATTTATTTGTTGTTAAGACATCGCATTTGGAACACCAGGGATCCCATGATAATGCCCTCATGTCCCAGGCTTAGATCATAAGAAAATATGGATTTTGTCAGTAATGGAACGTGCAGGAGAGCCTCTGGTTGATTATGTTCTATATTTTCATTTATAGAAAGATGAACAGCTCACGTTGCAGTATGGAGAACTGAGTTCCTGACACCGTCAAGGAGAGGTAGAAAAGGAAACAACAGCGCTGAGTTTGGCAAGGCATTCTGTGGTTAGACCAAGGAAGGTGTTCATGAAGACATCATCGTTGATAGGATCAACAGTTGCCACTCCTACCAGTCTGCATTGCCCTTCTCTATCCAATCTTTCACCCTGACCAATTCGCAACGGTCTAAAAATGTGGTTGAAGTTGTATTTTAAAGTGTTTTTTATTTATAAAAATTATTTTTGACATCAACACATAAAAATAATTTTAAAACACTAAAAAGAATTTAAAAATATTTTTGAAATACAATGTAAAACACGTCTTTCATATTGTTTGTGTTGCTTCCTCTAATGATAGGACTCTCTACAAGCAGTGGAGGAGCTCTATAGATAGTTCCAACAGAAAACCAGGACTTGGCCATGAATTCTAGATCAACCTTCAAAAACTTTTAAAAGCTCAAATTCTTGTTAATGGTTAGATTTTTGCAATCTAAGCAATGGACTAATAGCTTGATGGATATATATTTTATTTTTATTACAAATAAATCTTTAATCGATTTTTTTTAGCATCACATTTCATGATAAATACGATTTAGTTCAAAATAATTTGTTTCTTAATTAAGCTCCTACATGTCAAATTTTAAACATGGTAAAGATTATCATGATAAATACATAATATTATAGAGAATACTTGTTTATAATAAAAACCAAATAAAGGGACCACCGTGAGTTTTTGAAAAAACAATCAGGGACTAAAATGTATATTAGAAACATAATTGCATGATGCCGCGTGTCACATTTTAATGACTTTAGGGACACAAACTGACAAAATAGTATAATAAAGTAAAAAATATAACATACAAAAAAATAGTAAAGGGGCCTTTTTAACACTAAAACATTGGTACGGAGAAGCAACAGCGGGCCAAGAAGAAAATGCATTGTGGTTGCCAAAAATCTTCAGTTTTTAAGTGGTAATCAAATATTAGGGTAAACTTCATTTTTGCCTCATCAATTTTTCTACCTCTAAAATTTAAAATTTCCCAATGTCACCCCTAAATAATAGATAGCCTACTTTTTTTAATTTGATTTTAGATTTAGGCTTTTAATTATTATTTTTTCCAGATATAATAACATGAACGGGGATGTTTGAGAGGGAAAAAAAGGATTGAAACAAACAAAATATTAAAAAGGTCAGCTTTTGTTTAAAAAAAATTAGTAAAGGGAAAAATCTAAGCTTTTTAAGAACTAAAACAGCAACATTGCAGGATTTTAAACTATGAGCATAGAAGTGGAAAAGTGATGAATCTAAAGGGATAAAAATATACTTTACCCTCGAAATATTCCCTTTCCCCAAGTTACCACACCATGGTGACATAGATTTTACATGACTGATGTCACCTTGGACACAATGGCAGGAGAAATAAGAAAAGAAAGAAAGTACCAATCTACATTTTCCAAAATTTGCAGGATGGCAGGTGACCATTAGTGTTTTGGCACTTTAGCTGTTGGTTTCAATTGAACAATGAAGTCATGAGTGGAAGCTTTGTGGTTATCAAATTGAAAGGTCAATTTCCTACCTTCTTTGACTCTTGCAAAGTACTTCTCCTTGTCTCCTAAGATCTTACATAAATTGGGACATCAAACTTGAAATTTTGTTTTTGTCCCTTAAAATGGGGGGTATCAGAACATGGATGTATGATTGTGCTTTTCGTGCCGAATGACCTGCTTCTTTACCCCATAGGACATGTAACAATGTCACTCTTTTAGTTCATTTCCAAGGACAGGTGGCATCAGGAGACCTTTGTTGCCGGCCCTCCACTTTGGAAGTGGTCCTTGTCAGACTAGAGGAGAGTTGGGCAATGTTTTGTTGTCACCATGGCAGAGCAAAAGGAAAAGTATACTTTATAAACTTTACAATTAGAGAATAAAGACTTTAGTGTGGCTATGAACACTGTTGAACCTCACAAACTAGCCGTTTCCACAAGAATTGGAGTATACAAAGCTAGGAATCTGGCCACCTGCCACTGAATGGTGCTTCTAGTTAATTCATTTTGATTGGTCTGATCACACAGGACTTCATATTATAAGGAGAATTGAAGTTGAACAGAGATTGAAGAACAAAATCAGAAGCTGAGGACAAGGAGACCAGTACGCTTATAGAGCTGCAGTCAGTATCATAGTCATGATATTGTTATTATAATAAGATTTCCTAATGCTTATATTCAAAAGAGACACTCGGAAAATAAAACATGAAAACCGGAGAACTTCATAGTGTGAAAATCCAGCTTTTATACACATGGCAAAAGCCAATCACTCAGAGCATGTCACTCTAGCTTTTAGTAGTGAACAGATTCAAGATTAGCTCATCAGAAGGACATCACTCATCGCCCACTCGTTTGAAAGCTTGCCTAAAACAGGCTCGGCAACAAAAATATGATACAGAACCTATTACACACCATTAGCTATTAGACTGTCATTTGAGCACAACACTTGCTGCACCTAAAATCCCATTCATCTCGATGAGTCTGGCTGTCAGCTGATTCTCTCAACAGACAAGAGAAGACCTTAGAGATGGTGCGGTTGGAAGGCGAGTGCAGGATGCCCAGCGGATGATTGATTCAGTCACCATGATATCAAGTTGCTCACGCTCACCGAGACCAATTGTGCGGTTCCTCTTACTGTGTATGCCCAACATCTTGGACCCAATTGCTGCTCCTGCTCTCTTAACCTCAACTGGCTTGTTTTCAATTTCTCTGGCTTCATGTCCACAGCATAGAGAAGACTCCGGCAACAGAAGCATCTTAGCCAAGCTTCCCTCTGACAGTTGATGACCTCCACAAACTGAATCTATCCTAGAAATGTTGCTTGAGAATTCTAATGCGGAACTCCCTTGCTCAATTACAGGACCATGGCTGGAGAATGCAAAGCTCAGCATTGAGGATACAGGGGATATGAATTCCATGGCATTTGAATCATCACTGCTGCGAAAAGAAAATCCACCAGATACAAAGCTGGGTGTTGGCTCCCCTAGGAAAGAAGAGAATGATGATCTGCAAGTGAAAGTAGGAGACTGAACATCATGAATGATAGGTGATCCAGTGCCAAAGCTGACGTCCTTATCCCTGGCCATTAACATGGAGAATGAGTTGCTGCCTAAATCCCATACTTCACGACTTTGCTTTTCAAGTTGACTAGATTCTTCAAGATATGGCCCATCATACTTCATCCAGGAATTATCTGCAGAAGAAAATCCAAGACTAAATATGTGGAGAAAGCATGACATAAGAATAGAAAGAAAAAAAAAGGAGAGAGCACTGTCTTTCTTAGCCGGAAAGAGCAGGTAAAATCACGATGATCAGCTAATGTGAAAGAGAAAGGGGACGTTTCTTGACATAAATGTTATAATTGATGGGACCAACTAAGAAAAGAACTATAGAATCTAGAACACACTCAGTTGTAAATGACCTGTCAGTTTAAAAGAATTAGGGAATGGAGCCCTACCTCAACTTGGGATCTCAGCCAGATTTCTTGTCTTGTCAGCAAGTTTTGTATACATAATCATGTAGTATGTACATTGAGTTAGAGTTTAGATACATCTAGCAGGAAGAGATTAGTTTTCAAAAAAATCTTGTAGTGGTAAAAAAACCCAGGAAATTTATAACAACCATGGTCCCAACACCTACTAAGATCATAAAACAGGTTGATTGGATGAAATTATCAAAGAAACTAAAGAACACATCCAGGAAGTAAAATATGAAATCGAACCCACCTAAAACCTGCTGAGCAGTAAACCTTTGCGAGGGATCTGTGCAAAGCATACCCCTGACCAACTCCTTTGCAGATTCAGCTATGTGATCCCAAGGATCAGAAGGAAACCGCAGATCAGCTGCCCTCACAGCATCAAATATCCTTGACTTGGTTGTACCCCAAAACGGTGGCATCCCACTAAGAAGAATATAGAGAATCACCCCTGCACTCCAAACATCAGCAGCCTGGTTATAGCCTCCTGCCAATACCTCAGGAGCTATATAAAATGGGCTTCCGACAGTCCCATGCAAACTCTGACCTGTTTGAGTAGATCCCAAATATTTAATTTGTTAGACAACTCAAGCTTTGCAGGAGACACAATGCTCACTATAACAAATCAAATGATGAGCAAAAGAAAAAAAAGAAAAGAAAAGAAACTATACCCGGCTTCACATAGGTTGCAAGACCAAAATCTGCCAGTTTAATTGGTGATGATGAGGATTTTGTAGCTAAGAGAATATTTTCTGGCTTCAAATCTCTGTGAACCACTCCATTTTCATGACAATAAAGAACCACTTGCATGAGATGCCTAAAGAGATCCCTGGCCTCAGCCTCGGAGAATCGTCCATGCTTTTCTAACTGGTGAAAAAGCTCCCCTCCAGCACAAAGTTCCATTATCAAGTGAACATAATCTTCATCCTCATAAACTGCTTTGAGATCCACAACATTAGCATGCCCAGATAACCTGGTCATTATTTCAATCTCAAGCTTGACACTCCTTGCATCATCTGATGTCACCAGTCTATCCTTGGAAATCGATTTGCAAGCCAGAACCTCTCTGGACAGCTTATCAGTACACACTCTAATAACACCAAACTGTCCCCAGCCTAATTGCTCTCCAAGAACATACCTGTCTTTCAAATTAGAGATCTGGTGCGTGTCCAGAATGGTTTCAGTTAAGCTTGAAACTCTATAGCAGTTGCAGGGTTGCTTCAAGGATTCACGGCTGCTGTTGCTCTTGGCAACAGCCATACCAAGTTCTATCTCCCCAACCAGCGCCCAAAATACCAATCAGAATACTAGCATGCAATTCAATGAACTATTGGATTTTGTTTCAGTATCTCAAAACACCACCAAACCTCTAATTTATGTTCAAGTAAAAAACCTTCATGTTTTTCCTCTAAAGTTACAAAAACCACAATAGAGTCAAAATCCTAACAGAACCTTCTTATGACTAGTTCTTAGAAGGAGATAGTGACCCTTACCGTTGATGATGAGATGCTATGTATTTGGAATTTGCATTCCTAGAAGTCTAGAACAAAAACCACCTTAATAAAAGGCAAGACCTTGACATCTCAGCTAGTAACTTCTTCCAATTTCACCTTGAGCAGCTAGATCTGAAACAACATGGAAAAAAAGAAACTCAGACCCAAGGTGTCTACTTTTTCATAATTCACCAAAAAAACAAAACATTAAAAGAAAACCTACTTAAGCAAACTCTCTCATTCATCACACGTTTCATTCAAACATAAAAAATCCAAACTTTAGTACAGCATACTAAAACACCCTAGAGCAACCCATCAGCGAAAAAAACCAGAAACATAGACAAGATCAAAATTTAAAACCAACCCATTATTTTTTACCTTCAAACAAGACAACCCAGAATGAGATCCTAAAAAGATCTAATCAACACCACCATATACTCGTGTTAAAACTTAAAGCAAATGAAGTACAAGAGAGAGAGAGAGAGAGAAGATGAGTAGAGAGAGAGATTGAGACCGTTGGAGAGGGGTTTTTTTTAGCTCTTCAAGACAAGACTCTCTTTCTCTATCCCTCTCTCCATCTCTATCTCTATCTCTGCCGTGCGACTGTCTGTCTTATTCCCTTTGTGGGGGGCTTTGTGCCTCTCTTTTTTATTTATTTATTTATTTTGAAGTTGAAAGTTGAAAGATTTGCTTTCCTCCCTCCTATGGTTTCCTCGGAGTCCAAGACAGGCCTTAGGGCATCTCCAGAAGGATAGGCAACTGAGGAGGCAAAGCTAAAATTTTGTCCTTTTAGCTAGTTTCATCTTTTTTAATCTCTCCAGCAGGGGAGACATACTAGTAGCCAAAATGGCTTCTCTTTAACTGAGAAGCCATTCCTACATGTTTTGAGATAGAAGTCAAATGTTTAAAAAATTAAAAAAAGTACACCCACATTTTTTGTCATGCACGTACAGGTTATACTATGTTTATAGCATAATTTGTGGCTTCCAAATAATGGATCAAGTTTTTATTTGTAACTTTGAATCTTTTTCTCTGTTGCTTGATAATCAACAGGTTTCCACTCGTTTCTTGTCAGCCAGTCCTCCTCTCTATTGGTTTGCATCACACTTACTGAAATCTCCTGGTACTGGTAAGAGATGGGGACACATGATCTGGACATATTCTATAGCCTATATCCTTATTTAACTAATAGTTAGTATAAAATAATTATCCGATATTGTTTTTTAGTTTGCAGGTTTTTTATTTTAAATTCATTTTTTTATTTAAATATAATAAAATTAATAATTATATTGTTGAAGGGTTTTTTAAAACTAATTATTTAATTATATAACTTACTCCTATTAATTGTATAATTAATTGCATAATTAAATTATATACAAAATAATTGCATTACATTAAAATAATAATATAAAAAAAATGGCTCTCCAAAATGCCTCCTACTGCTAAAGTGCACACCAAAGCCAAAGCCATTTTTACACTATTCAAACATCCATTTTAAAGATTTGGCTCTCCAATATGCCTCCTACTGCCGGAGATGCTCTTAGCTTTGATTAATTAAGGACAGCAAGCCATGATATTTCCGAACGACGGATCGTTTGGAATTATATACTGCTATCTATGTTGTTGTCCAACGACGGGCTGTCTGGATTTTGAACCTGGCCAGTCAGTCTATGACCCAGCCTCAGACTCGGACTGTGAGTAGTTGAATGGATGGATTCATGTCAATTCAGGCGAAGTTGTTGCGGGAAAAAAAATGACAGGGAGAGGTGGGGGATTGAAAAATAAAAGCTTGCTTTTGGAATTTGGATAGCAAAGAAATGACAAGTCTTTATCCATACCATAGTTATTGATCCCGTCTCGGGTACCGTTCCGGTTTTGTATTTGGAATTGAACGTTCCGGTTTCGGTACCGTTCCGGTTTTGTACTGTTCATTTTTATTTAATTATATATATGAAAAAAATAAAATATTAATTTAACAAGTATAATTTAAATTCAAGATAAATGAAATTTAAATTATACAATACAAACATAATCTCAAAATTAGAAACATCTCTAAAATTCCAACAATAAAATTATTTTTTTTAAAATAAAAAATAAAAAATGAATTTAATTATAATTAAAAGATCCAGAATATTTGAAATTTAAGCTACTTATTGTATGTTTTTCAAGTAATTCTATGTTTTTTATGGTTGTTGTATTTGAAATTAATTAATGTTACTTATTGTTTTTTAATGTTAGAAAAACTTAAAAAAAACAAAATGAACACATTAAGAAATAATCAATAAGTTCAAACATAACTAATTAAAATACATTCCATTACAAATAATTCAATCAAATTAATTACAAATTAATACCCCTATTTTTTAGGTTAACTATTATTATAGTAATTAATAATTAATTAATATATTAATTAATTATTATTATTATATAATAATTAGTATAAAAACTACCCCACCCATTTGTCCCCTTCATTTTAATAAACAAAACTCTACCCATCCCTTCTTTTTCTCTAGCCCTTCATTTTAATAAACAAAACCCTACCCATCCCTTCTTTTTCTCTAGCCGCCCCCCCCCCCCCCCCCCCATCCCTTCTTCTTCTTCTTCTTCTTCTTCTTCTGGAGCTTTGATATACGGAGCCTCGCTTCAGCTCCATGTTACAAGATGAACTACGGTAATGAGGGAAGCTAATGTCGGTGAAGCCCTCCTTCATCCTTAAAATATCATCTTTACGCATGAGTTTGCCATTTGCATTTCTCTTTTCTGCTTTTGAGCAACGTCGATGCAGAAGAACACTATTAGGACTCAGATCTTAATTTTTTATTTTTACTAATATATAATTTATAGGTTGAGTTTTTCTTTTTTGTTTTTGATTTTTTTTTTTATTTTTAACCCGGAACGGAAAGCCCGATACGGAACCGGGGCGTTCCGGCCGGAATTCGCCCGGATTTTTCGGGACAGGCCGGGATTCTACCCGGGACAAAAACGTCGCCGTTTTGTCCCGGAATTGGCATTGGTACGGGCCGTTCCGGCCGGAACGGGACGGGATCAATAACCTTGATCCAGACCCCTCTGTTTTGAGTTACAAAGAAGAAGACGGCTATATTTTAACCATTTAAGTGGCAAAAATCCTATTTTGCTTTACCTTACCACTTCCATTTATTATTTATTAAATTTGAGTTTCAAGCTAACATCCATGAACTTTACTGTTTTCAATCCTCAAAGCTTGCATAGAAAATACAAGCTTGTTAAACCAAAGTTGTCAATACCGTTCCGGTCTTTCAATTGGAACAAAATGTTCCGGCGTGCCGTTTCGGTCGCCATACTGTTCATATATAATTAATTATATATATATATGAAAAAAAATAAAATATTAATTTAACAAGCATAATTAAAATTCAAGATAAATTAACTTTAAATTATACAATACAAACACAAAGTCAAACAAACATAATCTCAAAATTAGAAACATCTCTAAAATTCCAAAATATTATGAAAGTAAAATGTTCGAAAATAAAAGAAATATAAATCAAACATCTTCTACATCATTAATAAAAGAACCATTTTTTTATCTTATTTTAAATAAAGTTCAATTATTTTATATATAGTTTAATTATACAATTAATTATATAATAAATAGGAGTAAGTTATATAATTAAATAATTGCTTTTGAAAAACCCTCCAACAATAAAATTATTATTTTTAATTATATTTAAATTAAAAAAAATGAATTTAAATATAATTAAAAGACCCACAAATTTGAGATTTGAAATTTAAACTACTTATTTTATGTTTTTCAAGTAATTTTATATTTTTTTATGGTTGTTGTATTTGAAATTAATTAATGTTATTTATTATCTTAAATTAATAGGATTTTTTTAAAATTATTTTTTATGCTAACTATTTTTATGCTAATTATTATTATTATAAAGTATAAACCCCCAGATTATTATTATTATTATTATTATTATTAATATTAATATCATAACCCCTCCCCCCGTAGAAACCTACTTTATTATTATTATTATTATTATTATTATTATTATTATTATTATTATTATTATTATTATTATTTATTTTATTATTATTATTATTATTATTATTATTATTATTATTATTATTATTATTATTATAAACTATAAAATGCCCCCCCAGTAACATAACCCTAAACATCTCCCACGCCGCTGCCCACCCTCGTCTCCTTAATCCTCATCCTCTTCTCCATTTATTTTTCTTCCTCCTCATCCTCTTCTCCTTTACTCTCTTCCTCCTCATCTGCGAAATCCTCACAAGGGTTTATGCACAAAGACATACAAACCCTTATGGGTTGTATCTGAATTGAAGACATGGAAATGAATGTTTTTATGTCAGCAGCAGAAGCCCAAGTTCATGGAATTGTTGATCTTGTAGCAATTGCATAAAAAATAGCAGGAATTTCACACAAATCGCGATTTGAACTGGCGGCAGAATTTATTTATTTATTTATTTTAATTTAGAGTCTTATTTGGAATTTTTTGAACCTGGAACGGAACCGATGCGTTCCGGCCGGAATTTCCGGAATGAGCCGGAATGAAAACCGGGACGAAAACGACATCGTTTCGTCCTGGTTTTTTCACCGGCATGGCACGTTCTAGGCGGAACGGCATGGAATTGACAGATTTTGTGTTGAACTAAGCTTGTTGTGGATTGTAAAAAGGGATATACATGCGACAATAACTAGAAATAACCCAAGTTAACCTGTAAAAACAAAAATACATTGTAAAGTTTAAAACCTAATAAGTCAGTGTCAAAGATAAAAAGTAAAAAAATCGATAATACGAGGGGCATTTAAGTAATTGACTTGTACACAAAAATTTAAATCTTGAAAAGCCCCTGATACTAAGGAATTTCTTTTTTCTATGGGTTATTAGTAATAACACTATAGACAAAAATATGAAGAAAAAAAACTAATTAACCCATTATTCAATGTAATTACTAATATATCCAATTAAAAGACCTTCTTACCACTAAATCCAAGCTTGCCCACCAAGGGTAAAATCATACATTCATTGCGTGAATTCAGAATGAATATCTAATCTCTTTTAATATAAAGTATAATAATTAGATTGGCGGTTTACATTAGATTTTCTCAATGTTAAAAAAATATTAAGGTGATCCTAGTGTTTTTAAAAAAGTACGAAGAAAACAATTCTCGAGTCATTCATTTGACTTGACTTTGCAAGCGTGGTTAATCAAGCAATATGATTAAAAAAAATAAACACTACTCTAAATAATCCAAACTAAAAAAATACACGATGATCAACTTAAAAGGTACATATTTATTGGTATTATGGAAATATATTCTCCAAATATTTGATAATAAAAAAGGAAAAATAAAATAAAATAAAATTGAGTTTAATTCCTAATAAATCAATTGTTAAATAATAAAATTATATATAAAAAATATATAAAAATACCCGGATCCACCCAAGTTGCCTTGTCAATTACATGACTTGGTTGTGAGATTAGAATAACCCCGTAATTGTTTTTTAATAAAATGAATAATTTCAAATCTCAAACAACTTAATCATGAAAGAAAAAATTGAAAAAAAAATATATAGAAAAAAGAAGTAGAAAAACTGAAATAAACTTAGGATAATTCGCTAAGCCCACAATCAAGAAAAGAGATCAAGATTAAACTTTAGAAGCAAAATGTAAAAAATTACCAGGTAATACCCCCAACTAACCTTGTGCTGTATGTGTTGTGTAAAAAATTACTAGCGTTAAGTGATAGAATTAAAAAAATCAATAAAAAAAGATTCAAAATAGAATAAATAAAAAATAAAAGAATAAAAACAAAATCTAAGTACAATAAAAATATGAAGGACACTTGTATATCTTAGCAAGTTAGTGTGATTCTCGAATATACGATAGAAAAAAACCCAGATCCTAAAACTGGAGCCTCTATCAACATGAGTTGGGCGATCATGAATACTGAGACATAACATTTCAAAAATTGTTATAGAAGTCGCTATTTTGTTATCAAAAACCACAACACGAATAACTTAAAGAGTTTGGACACCACTTATATGTTGTTAAATGTGTTGCACATGCGATCTTATTTTCCCTATCTATTTACCTTGATCCCCGCGCCCGTATCAAATATAATCTTAGTCCCTTAATATTTTATTTTTTAAATGACATAGGTTTTATTTTATTTTACAAAACCGAGCATCAAAAGGTTTTTTTTTTTTTTTTTTTTTTTTAATGTTGCTAGATTCTTGTATCAAAACAAGCAAAATAATACCTGGTCATGTCTCAAATATAAGGAATAAAATTGAAAAAAAGTTGAGGGATAAAAAAAGAAGAAGACATGAACTTCCCCATTAACCGTGCAAATCAATCACCGAACTTGACAAAAAAATGGGCCAAACAATTTTTTAACCTTTAAATTCAATTTCGGAAGTTTTAATCACTCTAAATCAAATAAATTGAATATTATTTTACAAAATCGTGAATCAATTGAGCAACGCACTATTTTTTCGACTACCACATATGAAGAATAAATCAGCAAGACCAAATGCAAATTAAAACAATGTCAAAAGACCAAGTAAAAAGAAAAAAAAAGTTAAGGGATCAAACATAAAGAATCCTAAAGACAAAAATAAAATAAATTATGCTATTCATCATGTTTTGTGCTTAGAGGTATAATGTTTTTCATATAAATTTCATTTTTTTAATACTTTAAAATTGATTAGATATAATTTTAATTTCAATAATGATACAAAGAATATATTTAAAAAACCAATTAATACAGGAATATATATTTTACAGTCAAATACATGAAAAACGATATACAATTTTATCAATTAGATACAAAAATATTTTGCCAGGGGTCACATTGAAACAAAAGAGGTAACAATGGAGATCCTTTAACAAATAAGGGTAGAACTGGATCACGGATAAAATTACATGGATGGAAAATTGATTTAGCTTAATAAAATTGTAAACCCTGTTCGTGTCGTGTTTGGCTAAACCCCCCCCCTTTCTCGATTCATCTTCTTCTTCAAATCCGAAAACAAAACCAAAAGAAATCAACCAAATCGAATCCATAAAATTTTGTGCTTATCAATCCCCAATGAGAGGAACTACAATCGGAAGACGAATTTATAACCCCAACAATTTTCTCACAAATCCCACACTCCATCACTCTCCAATTTTCTTATCATCCTCCCCTTTCTCCACCTCCTCCGGCCGCGGCCGCGGCGCTGGACATGTTGGGTCTCAACCTGGTGGGCAATTTGAACACGGTGCAGAGACACGAGGGAAACCTGACTTGGACGAATCGAAAACTGAGTCATCTGAGTTACAACCGAGTGGAATCGGTCATGGGAGAGGCAAGCCAGTTGGCACAGGCTCAGTTCTTCCCTCCTTTTCTACTTTCATTTCGTCTGTGAAAAACTCCCAACCTGGCGCTGGGCGGGGCAGAGGCATTACCGAGCCGGGACCGAGTCGACTTAACGAGTCGCGTCCCGAATCAGAACCTCCCAAGAAGGCCGAGGCCAATCTGCCTCCTAGTATTTTATCAGGTCTAGGTGGTGCCGGACGTGGAAAACCGGTTAAACAAGAGGTGCCCAGTGAGCCTGCCAAAGAAGAGAACAGGCATCTCAGGGCCCCGACCCAGCCCCGGACCCAGCCCCGGACTAGGAACCAAAAAACCCCTGATGGAGATGATGCTGTGCCAGCTATGCCGAAATTGGGCAGGCAGGCGGCGGTGAAGAAGGCAATGGAGTTATTATCACGCGGTGGTGGTGAAGGAGAGGTGAGGGGACGTGGAGGGAGAGGAAGTTTTGTGCCTGGACGCGGAGGAGCTAGAGGTGGAGCTAGAAGTGGAGGTGGAGGTAGAGGTAGAGGCAGAGGGAGAGGAAGAAGAGGTTACGGAGATAAAGAGGCAGAGTATGGGCCAGCGATGTCTTTGGAGGGCCATGAGGAAGATGAAGAGAAGTTTGCTCAAAGTGTTGGTGTTGAAACTATGAATACATTGGTTGAAGCTTTTGATGAGATGAGTGGAAGAGTGTTTCCTTGTCCCGTGGAGGAGGAATATGTGAATGCCTTCGATACCAACTGTTCGGTGAGTGTAATTTGGTTTTCTGCTCTTTTCTTACATACCTGTATGACTGCATTCACTCCTTACCTTAGGGGTTAAGATTATGTGGTCTTAATTCTGAAAGAAGAAAAAAAATTCTAGTATTTAACTCTTAACTTTAGAGTTTGTTTTTAGCAAATCTAAGAGGTTATTGTTGAACTATTTATGAGCTGTTTAGTGCAATCCACTGTAATTGTATAATATGAGCTGACTTTATTATGCTTGGTATTTGCTTTGAAATTTGGTTATTGAATTAAAAATATTAATAAATTGTTTTTGAAATTAAGAAGTTTGCGGCTACAGAGTCTTATGCAATTTTCTGCTTGTGAAATTTTTGAAACTGGGTGTGCGATGATGTATGGTTTTAATGGGCTTGTTTGCAGTTTGAGTTTGAGCCAGAGTACTTGATGGGCGAGTTTGATAAAAATCCAGATATTGATGAGAAACCACCTATGCCACTTCGGGATGCACTGGAAAAGGTGAAGCCATTCATGATGGCATATATGGGAATTAAGACTCATGAAGAGTGGGAGGTACTTTCTGTCATTTTTTTCCCTTGAGACATGACTTCATTGGTATCAGGAAACTTTACAATAACTATGCAAACAGTTTTGTCTTGTCATATATACTTGTTTATTAAAATAACATTTGTTTAGTTGAAGTTTATGATTTTCTTGACATTTCCACCCTACCATGTTGACCTTTTAGTGTGCAAATCTCTTCTTAATTTGGGGCTATTTCTTGCAACGGTATCCTAAATCTTGTGATCATTTACCCTTTGCAGGCTTAAAAGGCACCCATTACTCGTCATTTAACACCTTGTTGTCTTGTGCTTTATCCACATCACTTTTGTTTGCTCTGATGTTAATGTGGCTGTGATACTATTTCTAGTGGCTAGATCATTGTTGAGCTTTATTGGGTGAAAACTCAGTAGCATGAATGATTAAAAGTCTGAAATTATCAGATATTTAGAAAGATATATGGTGCAAAGTGTTCATAAGTGTTCATAATACTTTAATCATGGCATAATTGGGTTTTGATGTGTTCTCATATCCAGAACAATCATTCGATGCATGACCCTCATGATTCTAATGGTTGCCATGAAAGTTCTGGAATGTGTTTTTTGATTCTGGTTTTCTGGTTTCAGTTTCATCAACAAACAAAAGTAAGTATCCGGGAAAGAGAGTGGCTGGGAGGTTTTAGAATAACATATTTATTGGTCGCAAAAACCTGTTTTATAGTACTCTGCAAGTGTGTATTTTTACTCCAGTGACTGCATGGTATATGGGCAAACTGCTGCTGTGCTGACTCTTGCACTATTAATTGCTTCTTGTTTAATCCATCATCAACCTAATTAAAAGAGTCAATTATATTTATGGCAATACCTTTTGCATTGTGACTCATGTGCTTTGGATAACTGGCATGACTGGTTGCCAATTTATGGATTTTTTTGCCTTTGTTTCATAACTTAAGTCCATCTGTAATGGCTGATCATTTTTCATATTTTAAGGAAAAAAAGGATTGGAGCTGTAACCTGTACCTTTCCCAAGTTTAATATCCTTGATCTTTCACTTTTACCAGGAAATTGTTGAAGAAACGATGAAGGATGCCCCGTTAATGAAAAAGATTGTTGATTCCTACAGTGGACCTGATAGAGTAAGTGCAAAGAAACAGAAGGAAGAGTTAGAAAGAGTTGCAAAAACTATTTCTGCAAGTGCACCAGATTCTGTAAAGAGTTTTGCTGATCGTGCGGTTCTTTCTCTTCAGGTTAGTATTTATGTTGACCACGTTCCAAATATCATGCTTAGTGCCATGAAACATCACATCCATTGTCTTACTTTTAACTTCATGCAATAGTTACAATGGTTGGTTCTTTTTATCATCATTGCACTAAAAGCCTAAAACTTTCAAGTAACTGCTTTAGGGTCTGCTAGCTTGTGAATTGTAATTAATCAAATGACAGTTTTGCGGTGTTGCAAAACTCCATTGTTTTGTGGCATTTGGGAGGAACAAGGCTTTCAGCATGTAAAAAACCATACGACACTAGTTTAACCATGCTGCATGCAATGTGCTTATTTGCATGATTACAATAAGCATGTCTACACGAGCAACTTCCCAAATGAGACTTTATATTGAGCCACATGCTATATGTTGGAGATGATTTTGGATATTAATTTAGAGCCTTCAATGCCTTGTGTGTGGTTAAATGTCATACACATGATTGCTTGGTGCACCCTAATGTAATGCCTTCAACCTAGCAATTGTAGGTATCCCAGTAAAGGGCAACATTACTAATTATTTCCTCTCCTTTTGATTTTCTATTTTCAGCTGTTACTTTGTAGTGTTAACCACTTATTGTTGCGAAGTGTAAGAGGAAAATTTTGTGTTTTCCTTGGTTTGTGGTGGAATTCTTTTGGATTCACCCAGCTCATTTGTGGAGTAGTGGATCAAATTAGAGTTTGACAGCCTTATGTCCTAGTTACACAAAACAACATGATTGGCCAATTCTTTCTGCCTTCTTGTGGTCAATTTGTATAGGCAGTAATGGAGCTATGTTTTAGGGATATCTTTTTAGTCTTGTTGCTGCTACTAATGTGACCAAAAAGTTTCAGTAGTCAGCCTGTGACATTGATTGAAGCATTTTATGGTTGGGTATTGATTTTAGATAATTTTGAAGTTGATTTTTCTTGGGTTTTGAGTTTTGAGTTTTGAGGGAATTTAAAGGTGCATGGGTTGGCGTGTTTGGGCCTGTGGTCATTATGTACTGCAACCTCTGTAACATCAATGTGTTGGGATAGTGCACAAGAGGGAAATTTTGAATGGCAATGTTCGCTCAGTTTCTGAATCTGTTGTGTCGAAAATAAAGACTTTTTGAAGCTGTTGGGGAGGGAAGGTTTCTTGCTAGGCTTTTCATTTATATTTCTGTATTGCACTGCATGATTTGAGCAAGATACTTTTGGGAAATATGTATCATCTCTTAACAAAGTTTTGCTATGCAGAGCAACCCTGGCTGGGGATTCGACAAGAAATGCATGTTTATGGATAAGCTTGCAAGGGAGGTTTCTCAGCACTACAAATAAGATCAAGTCTTTTACATTTCAGAACATTAATTATTTGTTCCAGGATTTTCAATGCCTGAAATGAGGCCTTCTAGTGAATTAGTGCCAAAGATTGATCAGTATTTTACCATTTGTTCTAGACAAGCGGAACATTCAAAATAGTTTGTTCTGTATGATCTGGTGCTTTAGTGAGCCAGGCAAACAATTCTTTTGAATGCTTGCATTACAAAGTTTTAATCTTGATATCTTATTCTTCCTCTTCCTTTAATATTGCTCCCAGGTCTGATAATTGATTCTTTATATAGATATGGCTTTTGCTCTGGATGTCATTACGCAACAAGGACCGCACTCTTGGGAGAAACAACCATATGAACTGCAAATGATAGTTCTTTTCTCACAATTCAGATTCAATGCAAGTGCTATCTTGTTTTCTACTTTCATTTCTTCTTTTCAATCTATTCATAGTCTAATTAAGGCCCCGTTTGTTTGCTGGAAAGTGGTTTCTTTTTGGAAAGTGAATTCCGGGGAAAAGTGAATTCCGATGTTTGGCATTGTTATGGAAAATGAACTGGAAAACACTTTCCAGTGTTTGTTTGTGTTATGAAAAATGAACTGGAAAATAATTTATTAATAAATTAATTTTTTTTTCAAGTTTATTAAAATAATGAGGAACAAATCTTACAAATTAAAAAGTTGAATGAGAATGAAATTGAGAAAAAATATAATTTCATAAATTATCTCAAATAAAATAAATAATAATCAAAATAATAGAGATCAAATCTAAAAATTTAAAAAAAAATGAAAGGTGAATAAATTAAAATAATAATAATTAACATTTCATAAATTATTTCAAATAAAATAAGTAACAATAAAAAAAAATGAAGACCAAATTTGATAGATAAAAAATTTCAATAAAAAAATGATAAGAAAAAAGCAAATAGCAATTATAAAAATAAGGACCAAAATTAATATAAAAATTAAATTTTAAGAGATGGAATTGAAAAATAAATATTCAAAACAAATTATATATAGCAATCAAAAGTTTGAGGATCAAATTTGATATAATCAGCAAATAATGACATTTCTAAATTTTTCACAACTTCCGGAAAGTGTTTTCCGCCCAAATTTTCCGGAAAACACTTTCTTGAAAACCAAGCTAAATTTTTCTTTGACTGGAAAGTGTTTTCCGTTGACTAACTTTCCGGAAGGCAAACAAACACATGAAAGTTTAGAAAATAGTTTCCCGGAAAGTGAATTCCGGAAAACAAACACAGCCTAAATTACAAAAAATTTAGTAGAATTTTAGTAGAGTACACACAAAATGGCTCCTGGTCATACCAGAGCTGGCCAAAACCTGTAGTTAGTGTAAAGTGGCAACGTGACCATACAGTGGAAACAGACTCCAAAGTCTGCATCAACATGATGTTTCTTAATTATTTGGCCTAGGTTAGACCCAGTATGGAAAGAGTTTTTTAAAATGAAAATTCAAAATATGACATCATTTGCATATTGTTTTGATTAATTTAAATGACCATCATGTGTAAAAAAATAAAAATACTAGACAGTTTTGTGACCTACTGAGATTATGAAAAGAGGACTGGTTCATCATTTGATCCCACTATAAACTCTGGAAAGTCTTAAAATCAATCACAAAGTCGTACTTGTTGGCTCAAAAGCCATGCCATGCATGATATGGTAGGATCTAACTGATAAAATCGTTTGTTTGAGTACTAAAGTTATAATAAGTTTATACTTAGGTGATTAATTTGTAGTTTTCCCCAAAATATACTCTTTGGCTAGTCACTACAGTCTTCACATCGTTTTTTACTCCCTCTCCCTCTCCCTCTCAAGTCAGCCAAGTTGGTGCCGTTGGTGAATAGAGATAGGCAGAAATGGAGCTCGTAAAGCCTCTGGTCTTGAATTTTTGGGTAAACCCGTTTCTGTATTCTCTCTGTTTATTGTTAAGTTTGATTCTTTTCTCAAGTTTAGTATCTCTTGTTCCTCAAGTTATGGTTTTTATCCGTGTGTGATGACTCTACTACATGGGTTCCTTCCCTTTTGGGTTTGGATTCTTTGCTTTGATTTATCCTTAAAGTTGTGCTTGTTTTTTGAGAAAATGGTGGAAGGAGGAAAGAAATTTTTATTTTTAACCTTTCATTTAAGTCTTAGCTACTGAATTTAATGATTGCGATTAGTTTAGTAATTGTCTTAAAGATAATTTAATTGCTTATCTTTTTCTTATTTTTTTGGTGTTTATGTGCTTAGAATTTTGCTATTAAATCAGAGCAGAATTTGATGGCAATGCTACAGGGAAAAAGAAAAAGAATTCTCCACTGTAACCAATAGCTGGCGTTACTCAATCATGGTCTATTTGGTTCTAGTTTTATGAGCACATTATCTTGGTGGTGAACAAAGAAAGTTTTGGTTCATTTTAAGAATACAATTAGCTATCCTGGTGTACTTTGCCTAGGAATCAGTTGTTTACCAAGATCTTGGTAGTGAGGATATAATTTCTGCCACCTCTATTGGAGATGATTTTGAAAATATTCACTAAGAGGTTGGAACTGCAGTTCAGAATGCTGTCACTTTCTTTGTTCATTACGTTTCCTCCATGAACATTTAAGTTCTAGTTCTAGCTTCAATTTACCGTAGTTGAGTTAAATATTAAGACTTTGATTTACTCTGAACAAAAAGAAAGCTCGTCGTTCTCTCTAAACGTGGCATAAAGAAATATCAACGCAACAACATAAATCGTTGCTTATGACAGAACCACTAAATTTTTATGAGACAAATGCCATCAATATTGATTTTAAGACTAATAAACACACGGGTTTAATTGGCTTTGAAAAGTAAACCCGCCAAGACATTTTTGTTCTCTGTTGTCATTCTCAGAACAACGAACTCCCAAATTTTGGAAGAGGTAAACAGAAAACAAGTAATTGCTTGAAAATCCATAAATGTAGAGCAAACTAAACATTTATGTCCACATTGCATTTTTTTTTTAACACTTCCTTCACTCCTGTCATCAGGCATCTGTATTCCGCAGTGCCATGGACAGCCTTAAGATTAGAATCATCACTGACTTCAAATTCGATGTTGATAATAAATCAATTCTTACTCAGTCCATTGAGTAGATCTGAGATCATAAGGACCCAAATCCTGTTTTCTATTTTTCCTCTTTTTTTTATCCAACATGTTCTTTCCCTCAAAAGGTCTTCCAGGTTTTCATGTTCCCACATTTTTCCTCAGTGAAGAGGATAAGATATGGCTGCACCCCTTGATTTTTTGCTTTGTTCACTTGTTTTACTTTGCTGGAAAAATCTCACTTATCTTAAGGCCAACTGAAACGGTTTCCATATTTTACTTTCCAGGATATCTTTTCTTTTACTTTCCAGGATATCTTTTCTGATTGATCCTTTGAATAGCTAATATCTAATGGCGCAGTCCGTGAGTTTGATCACTGCATGCCCCTTAAAATTGGGGTTTGCTCCTCAGAGAAGAGTTTCTAGTGGAAAATATGGAACTTCTGTTTTCAGATCTCACCCCGGCTCCTCAGGATCCAAGCTGTGCAAGAGAATGAAGGGCCTCGAAGACTAGCTGATACTATCAGAACCATTCCCGGGCTCCGAAGGAACTATTTTCCAAGTCCTTCAAGGAGGGTGCTCTTCGGGGGAATTTCCTTGTTGGGTGGCTTTTATGTGGCACAAACAATTTCTCTGTCATTTGGAGCTTCAGGAGTAAATGATGTGATTGCTGCAGTGGTTTGTGCTCTCTTAACTGAGTACGCAACAAAGTCTTATTACGGCTGGCCGAAGGTAACCTTTCCCCTTGCTCTTCTCGACAATTTCAAGATGGGAGTCAATTATGGCCTCTCCATTGATGCTTTTAAGCTTGCTAGTCAATTATTCTCCAGAAACCATATGAGTTACTTGTCTTTTGGAGACATTTTGGTTCTCTAAACTTCACACTGAGTAACTGCACTAGTTAATTATGCTTTCAAGCTTCACTCAATCTTCATTCTTCGTGATGCAGAGCTTCGCCTCTAGTTTTGTAAATGTGTAGATCCACCATCATGCCATTCCATGAAAACATTTATGGAGATTCAATGAAGGTTTATATAGTCTCCGTCAATGACTCGCCTTATAAGGCACCACTGTGTCCATCCTATAAAATAAATTAGATACGTGCTTTGGAGATTCAAATGAAGTTATTCTTGAATTGCAATACTAAATGAGATGATATTATGCTTGATTTTAGCTTTCTTAGAGGTTTATGTTTATATATATATATATTAAAATTGAGCTTTCTATATTGCAAGTCTATCAAGCCCTGCTAGTAGCACAATTTGTTAAAAAAGATAGCCATCAAGACACCATTTCCCTAAGCAGCTGGTGCATCAAACATGAAATCTTTCAACAGAGCATGTAATGCTTTAGCCTTGGAAGGCTCCTTAAGCTCTACAACATGGTAGCCTCCCGTGCTAAAATGACTCACAACTTTCACATCTTTTGTCACCAACATGTCCACAAATTCCATCTGGCGATCAATCATTGGATCCCCATCGCAGCCCGTCACCATTACTTTCCATCCCAGCAATCCCACATTCTTCCAAAGCTTAGATCCACCACCTACCATTGGATTACAATACTCATGATCACGGTCAGCGCCCAAAGGCAATGCCAAGTTCCACATGAGATCGCTAACACATAGTGGCAAGTGAGGCTCGTTGACTAGCTTCACCTCTGACCCAGTCCTTTGGACCCCACCTATGAATGGATGATGCAATATCAGCCCTTTGATCTTCAAGGGCACAAGATTGTCAGCTTCTTGACTTGCACATAAACCTGCATGGTAAGCAGTGTTAGCACCAGCACTACTGCCCATAATAAAACATCTAGTATAATCAACATACCCCCTTAGCCAATCTTCCTGGGTTGTTTTGATCCACCGCAAAACCTCCATAGCGTCATCATAGGCCGCCGGCAGATGGTGCTCGGGGGCCAGACGATAGTCAACTGAGACGATAACAACATGGAGATCAAGAACCATGTTTGAACAAAAATCATGAAAAACCGTTGAACTTGCACTACAATTGATGAATCCCCCTCCATGGAAATATACCATAAGAGGGAGCTTGTTGGTCGAAGAAGAGTCAACTATGGTTTGCCTGGGCAAGAATATGCGAACCCATGTTTTTTTCGATCGGTTAATGATCATGTCTTTGGAGAGGACAGGAGTGGGGTCTCTGGGGTCAGGTGACGGTGAGGAATTTGGAAATCTGTTGGGGTCACGGGTGATTGTTCCATCAGGGTTAGGGATGATTTGAAGGTGCTGGTAGGGATCAGTAATGGTGGGATTGGAGGGTGAAGTATTATGGTCAGACATCGTGGACTCTACTAATGGAAGGGTAGCTGAGATAGCCGTGTTTTGGATTATAAATCTCTTCAAGATTGATTGGTGTTTCTTAATATACACTTAACTTTGATAATTTTGCTTGGTCGTGAAGAAACAAATAAATAAAAGTGAGCATATCATAGTAAATCTAATCATACTTTATATTAAAGAATTTGTGAATTTTCTTTCTTTTTGTAATCAGAAGACTTTTTGAAATTTTATTATCAAAATTATTAGTCTTTTCTCCTCATTTGTTTTTAATATTTTCCTTTGTGTTACCTATACCCATATATATGTGAACATATTATTTATATTTACAAAAAGCTAAATGCAAGTTCTGTCTTGAAATAATTAAATTCTTTTTCTTTTTTTGTTTGCTAATCTTTTTTTTTCCTTTAATTTTTATCTTCTTATATTTAAACTCTAAATCTAAAATAAAAAAAAACTTCAAAAATATTTATGAGTAATTAGGTTTAATCTTGAAACAGGATCAAACAGCCGGTCTCACTAACCCAACTATTAATATTTATTTTTATTTCTATTTTTATTTAAGCATCTGTGACTAAAATTTCTATTGAAATTATATCTGTAATAAAATTACTTGGCTAATACTTAGGCACACTTGTTTATTTATTTATTTATCTATCAACCCGTGTAGAACCAGACCCGACCCGCTCAACAGATCCATATACCAATCACTCACCAACACGTGCCTGTGTCCTAAAACAACAAGAAAAATAATATATTCTCCTAAGAGAGGATAATACAGTAAATTCCACATCATCGTTAACTTGACGCGTACTTGCCCCCGCAAATCTGATCGGTGTAGTTAGGTGTTTTTCATGATCAGATTTAGCTCAAAGATTTTGACTCGGAAAACTCAATCTTGAATCAATGGATTTGGATTACAACGGAGGAAACAGCACCAGCACGAACAAGCGAGTTTTTCACCGATTAGGAGGGGGCCAGTCGGCGAACGACACGTCAAGTCATAATCACAATCAGCAGAATCAGAAGGTCTGTTACCACTGGAGAGCTGGGAGGTGCAATCGATTTCCATGTCCGTTTCTCCACCGTGAAATTTCAGCACCACCACCGCATGCTGCAGTGAATGGCGGGGTAGGAGCGAAAAGAGGGTTTGTGGGCAATGATTCGTCGTCTTCGTTTTCGGGGAGGAGGGGTAATAATAGTAATAGCTTGGGGCGATTTGGGAATAAGGGTGATGGGAGAGGGGTAAGAGGAGGGAGTGTGGAGAAAGTGTGTGCTTATTGGGTACAAGGGCATTGTAATCGTGGTGATACGTGTAGGTTTTTGCATTCCTGGAGTTTAGGTGATGGGTTTTCTTTGTTGACTCAACTTGAAGGCCATCAAAAGGTTGAGTTCTTAGGGTTTTTTCGTAATGGGCTTTTGCTGTACTGGGTTGGGTGATTGATTTTGTGGATTTTGATGTGAGCAGGTAATTAATGGCATTGCATTGCCATCTGGGTCTGATAAGCTTTATACAGGGAGTAAAGATGAAACTGTTAGAGTTTGGGATTGCCAGTCTGGAAAGGTTGGATCTCTTGTTTTTTCAGTTTAAATTTTAGAGAAAACTTTCCATGTTAAGTTTGTTTTTCGTTAAAAATTAAAACTTGTATTATTAGTTGCCAAATTTTTGAAAAAGTATGCCTGTGGTTGAGCTATAATGTTCCGTGTTTGTATTAGCAATGGTATTTCAAATTGTTGTTTCTAATGTTTGTACTGTATCAATCCTCTAAATTGTGTTTAATGCTAAAGGCATGCATGTAATTCGAGCATGTTTTTTCCAGAAGCAAGGGATCGAATGTTTCAGTATTTTTCTGATGCAAATGTGCTTACTCAAAAGTTTTTATTGAATGCCAAATCATAAATTTTGCTTGTGGAATGCGAATGTGATTTTAGTGGATCCATTTTTAGTCGATTTTAGTGGTTCCATTTTTTTGTTTTAGATAATGGCACAATAGAGGAATGAAGTCAAAGACCTAGTGGTTTATTTTTACGTACATTTTTTCCCCTCTGCTGAATGTTTGGCAACTGACTTGGTTAATGGATGTTCTTGTGTCTCTATTATGTTTGCAGTGTATGGGTGTGATAAATGTTGGTGGTGAGGTTGGCTGCATGATCAGTGAAGGTCCTTGGATTTTTGTTGGTACTCCAAATGTGGTCAAGGTTAGGCAAGGCTTTTCATTGTTCTTGACTTTTATTTCATATTATTGTAAACCTATTCTGTAATAATGTGTACCTTCATGAGAATGATTCTGACACAAATCTTTTGCAGGCATGGAATACACAGACTAACGCAGACCTGAGTCTTACTGGACCTGTGGGACAAGTGTATACTTTGGTCGTGGGTAATGATTTGCTATTTGCTGGTACACAGGTAATGTTCATTTTCTTAGGATTACTCATGTTCTCACCAGATACTGCATTCCGGCTTATTTATTAAGCTGGCAGGTGTCTTGCTCATCCTGTTAGTGATTTTGATTGCGTTATACTTACTTGCACCGAGTTATGCCTTTTGTCAAACTTTGTTTGTTGTATGCTGAGTTAGGATATGGTTCTGCAAAATTACTGATAACCTTTGTTAATTTACACCAAGAAACTCATTACCTACCCATCCAGGGTGGTGGGTGGGTTTTTGTGCATGTTATTATGTTTGGAATTGAGAAATAACTTTGACCCTTGAATTTTTGTTGGTGCAGGATGGGTCAATATTGGTATGGAAATTCAATGCAGCTACTTACAACTTTGAACCAGCTGCATCGCTAAATGATCACAAAATGGCAGTTGTTTCATTAGTTGTTGGAGCTAATAGACTCTACTCTGGTTCTATGGATCATTCTATAAAAGTAAGTTGGTTTAGTGCCACCATGGAATTTTATCTTCTGATTTTAATGTAGAATCTTCAGTGGTTGTTAGACCATAGTAAAGTGGCTTTGAGTTTCCCATTTTTCCTTCTCTATTCCTTTCTATAACTGTTATTTCTTGATGCACTTTCTGTTAGGTCTGGAGCCTTGAAACTTTGCAATGTGTACAAACGCTGAAGGATCATACTTCAGTTGTCATGTCACTACTATGCTGGGAGCAGTTTCTTTTATCATGTTCATTGGACCAAACAATAAAGGTCTGCTTTATATTAATATCATGCTTCTTCTTCTTCTTTTCCCCCTTGACTGGTATAAGATTATTTAGTTGCACCAACCACTGTTTTTTTGTTCAGGTGTGGGCTGCTACGGAAAGTGGAAACTTAGAAGTAACATACACTCACAAAGAAGAACATGTAGGTTCTTCAGTTCCAGTTATTCATTTTTCACTGAATTTCAATCCATGGATACAAATAGAACATTAATTAAAAAACTTAGTTTGTGAACACAAGTCCCAGATGTCTGTTTCTGGGCATCCAGTCCTTCATGATGCTACTAGAGAGATCGCTTTCATTCATGACCATGTAGGCAGCTACTTAGGTGTAGTGTGTGTTTGGTATTATGGTGCAGGGTGCTTTTCAATTGAAAATTCATTAAAATGATGTTTTTTTTTCATATTTTGTTTTTATACATCAACACATTAAAACTATCCAAAAACACCTAAAATAGAATCAATTTGATGCTATTTCAGGTGAAAACCAATTTAAAAAGCAGGTTGTAATACAAAAACAAACACTCGCCTAGATAAGGATCCAGGCCAAGAACTGTTGGTTGCTCATATAGTGTAGTTTTTTGATGTCTTACGAGCATGATTCATTCATCGCATAGATTTATAGTTTTTTATAATTGTCTCATTGATTGTGTTATGAAATATGAATTATAAGCACTTTAACTTTTGGGTTTTGAGGGGTGGATGCTGATTACAGAAACATTTAAAACACTAATATTCATGATAAATGGTCAAGCCATGAATAGATCTTACACAAAAAAATTTGAAAGTGATTCGGTGCTTTTCAATATAAAATTTTGGACTATGAGGATAGTTCATAGACTTATTACACCCTGTCTGCTGCAGGGCCTGCTTACCCTTTGTGGGATGCATGATTTGGAAGGCAAGCCAATCTTGTTATGCTCTAGCAATGACTCTTCAGTCCACTTCTTTGATTTGCCATCGTGAGTTTTTAGCGATTTGTCTTTTTTTTGTTTTCCAAATTGTATTTATATAAAAAAATTGGAGTTTTGTATGTCAGCTTCTTTTTTGTTCCCCCACATATCTGTTTGCTGACTTACTGCTCTTAACTGCAATGTTTCTACCCATCTTCAGGTTTACAGAAAAGGGCAAAATTTTTGCCAAGCAAGAGATCCGTGCCATTCAAACAGGTCCCGGGGGCCTATTTTTCACTGGCGATGGCACTGGTCAAGTGAGAGTGTGGAATTCTGTCGCTGTACCAACTGCCACAACTTGATGGCCATTTCTATTTTATGTGTCATCATATATTTTTCCTACTATTATTTAATTTTAACCCCTTTTCTTTTCACGGGTTCTCCTGCGATGTAAGCTTGCGGGAGGAATAATCAAGTAGAGATTGCCAGTTTTGGGTTCCTAGTGTTAGTGGCCACCATAGTTGTAGAAAAATGAAAACACGTTCAATATCCAAGCTATACTTGTATCAGTTGAGAGAACTCTGAATCTTCCTTGAGTAAATTCATAGCATTCGCTGCAATCTTATCAAAATCTATGTCAATTGAGCTGATCCGAAATATGTTTGAAAGAATCTCCAACCTCTGGCACCGTCTCTCAATGATGCCTCGGATGTCTTCAGGAATGTACTATGTTGTTTATTTTTATTCAAAAGTTTCGAGTGTTGCCCGCACTCTGCAGTTGCATTCAGATATTGTACATGTTTGTATATCCTTACCTGATGCTGGTAGTGTTTGACTATGTGGAAGTGTTTTTTTTTTTTGCTCGAAAATGTATTAAAATAATTTTATTATTTATTTTCTAAAATTCATTTCTGATATCTTTAGGTATTTATATTTTCTCGTGTGAGGTTCGTAGAGCAGCTGTCGCATAACATCAGAATTTGGAATGAACTGAAGTATTCCTGGCTATGTCATGAATCAACCCAGGAACAACCAATTAGAATCCCAACCTGCGATTCTGATCTGCTTTTATGATTTTTTTTCTTCTATTATTATCGGAAGCTTCTGTTCCGGTTTGAAGTTCAGCCAACTCCGTGTTCAAGCCAAATGTCATGCTCTTATGAAGATCACGATCCATCAATTGCTGAAAGTTGATAGGAATGCTTATCATGAAAGGCATGGCCGTGATTTTTCATCTAATATATTTAGTCTCTGTTTGACAGTGTAGTTTTTGAAAGTATTTTTTTGTTTAAAAATATATTAAAATAATATTTAAAAAAAAATTATTTTTGACATCAACACATGAAAATAATCGAAAATAAAAATATTTTTTTATTTTTTTTCAAAAACACTTCCTAAACACATTACCAAGCACTACCTATGTACTATCAAAAACTTTTAAAACTATAATTAAAACTAGACATTATTTCGACCTCACATTACCGTACTATTAAATGTGTACAAGAAAAGGTCGCTGTTTCTTTGGCCTTTTGCACATTAATTTCTCACACAAATTCTTTCGATCCCAATTATAGGAATTGACTGACTCGCTGCCCATTAATTAATTTAATCTATGATCTCTTCAAAATTGGAAATTTTGGGACCTCTAGGATGGAATTAACATACACATGTCATGAATAGCTTGAGATTAAGAGGTATGTTCTCCTATGATTTAAGATTCAAGTTTTGTAGCATAATGGTCAGTGAAGGTTTACATGGTCGTTAATTTCAGGAACAATGAGATTAATCGTGATACACACAAGCTGACTTGGACATCCATTTTAATAAAAAAATATCAGAATATATCAAAATGATATTTTTTTTTATTTTTTAAAAATTATTTTTGACATTAACATATAAAAATTATCTAAAAACATAATTTTTTTAATTTAAAACAGAAAATAAAAAAAATTATTTTTTTTTTTCAAAAATATTTTTAAAAAAGCACTTCCAATCAAATGAATCAGCTGCTCAACCCAATATTTTTGGCTTCAGGGTAATGTCGGCTGGTTTTTGGACAATTTCTGATGGTCAGAGTTTTTTGAAAGGTAGTGAGGGGTGGGGAAGTCATATTTCTTCACGCAATATGCCACTCCCCAAAACCCCAGGTGGTGTTTCGGAGTGAAGTTAAACCTGTTTTTAATTATAATTTAACATATTTTTAAATAAAAATTAATTTGAAAATCAATCATACTTGACTTTACCCTTTCGCTTGCCTCCTTATGGTTATTTAAAAATAATAAATAACAAATATATCATCATTTATTTACACAAATAATTCCCAAATTAATTTATTAAACTTGAATTATTTTTTTTAGTAAAAGGATCCTTAATAACATTTGCACCCTTTTTTTTTTTTAATTAATGGATGAAGTTTATTGTACACATTGCCATAAAGTTAAAGACTACATTTGATTGTGATTTTATCGGTAGGCCACATTGAGTATCCTATTTTCTTCATCGACATTAGATGTCAAAAAAAAAATGATTGTTTTTTTTTTTTTAACAAAAAAAATGATTGTTAAACAACGTGGTCGTGACATCATTTTACGAATAATTGCAACATGATGTTACAGAGAACAAGTTTCATACACAAAGACTCTAACGTCAAGTCCATGAGAAACCTATTGTATATTTTATCGTAATCGTGATTGAATTTATTTTTAAAAATATTTTTATTTATAAATATATTAAAATATTTTTTTTCAAATTATATTTATTATTAGCACATGAAAATGATCTAAAAATACCTAAAAAAAATTAAATTTAAAGTAATAAAAATAAAAATATATTTTAAAAAAAACATTTTTGAAACATCATAATGTTATAGAATAATATAAATTATATTCTG
Organism: Salix brachista; assembly: GCA_009078335.1. Taxonomy (NCBI): domain Eukaryota; kingdom Viridiplantae; phylum Streptophyta; class Magnoliopsida; order Malpighiales; family Salicaceae; genus Salix; species Salix brachista. Next base: position 17,992,845 of record CM018586.1, read on the forward strand.
GGATCTCACCTAACAGCTTAAGCTTTTAGATGAGATGGTTTCTTAACATAGTATCATAGCCTTGTTGACCCAGCGGTCACGAGTTCAAATCTCACCACTCTCATTCTATTTGATAAAAATCAAGCACAATATAGAGTGAGTCCGCGTGCAAGTTTCAAACTCAAATGGTTTTCACTTGAGAGGGTGTGTTAGAGAATAATATAAATCATATTATAGAATCTCACCTACCGGGTTAAGTTTTTAAATGAGATGATTCGTCGATAAATAATAAACAAGTATTAGATAGAAAAGGAAAGAAAGCTGTGTTCATACCATGTTCTTAATCCTTGAGATTACCAGTGGTAATACCTTTTGGTGGGAATTCTGTTTCTTCAAGTAAAACATTAATTAATGCTAATGATCACTCTTCTAACAAATCTGATCAGTTCATCCCTTCTCTGCTTACAATCTACAATCTAATCCTTAAGTCATCAATGTCCTTCACAGAAATCTGATGACAGTGAAGATGACTTGTGTCGTATAACCTTTCAAACACGTCCAAAATACATAGTTTCCACCATCGTTGAATCCAACTTCCGCCCGACGCAAACGGCCAAACCTCTCTCTTTTTTCTTGCTTTGTAACGTCGACAACATACTTTCACTACCCCCCTTTGATCCTCCTATTCTTAATTTTGTTTCACTTTGATCCCTTACCTTTTGAATTCGATATCAAGACAACACTTGATGCTACATTTGATAATGCGGGTCGACCCTCCTTTGTACGTGCTTTTGAAATTGTTTTTTTACTTGAAAAAACATTAAATTAATGTATTTTAGATGCTTTTCTATGGCTATAATGCTCTAATATCATTTTCAAAGCTCTTTATTTCTCTGAAATCAAGAAATCTCAATAGACTTTTCTCAAATCCCTTTCCTTTTTGTTGCGTACTAAAACGATCCTCATCATTGACGACAATTGATAAGAGAATCGAACGATTGCAACAAAACAAGAAGCTGAAATCTGACATTAGGATAAAAATAGTACAAGAACTAAGCTAAGATAAAATTAAGAGTAAGGGGACCAAATAAATTCCAGTAACCCCCTCACCAAAAATATAAATACACGTACACATGATTTACGTTCTACATAGCCACATATACACTGTCCTTCCTGTTTCATCCAAAGATTCAACACCCATCTCTCCATTCTATCTTATATGAACATGGATTTCTCTTGTTCAAAGAAAACCATGAAAATTTCATTAGTGATAGCTGATGTAGCATCATGGAACTGTGCCATAGCCCTCATATGCCTAATATTATTGGTGTCTATCAGAGAGAATTCCAGCCCAAGAGATCAGCCTGTGAAGGGAAGCCAGCTTTTGGAGAGACCTTGTGATGAAATATATGTCGTTGGAGAAGGAGAGACCCTCCACACCATCAGTGACAAGTGCGGCGACCCATTTATAGTGGAGCAGAACCCGCATATCCATGACCCGGATGACGTTTTCCCTGGACTTGTCATCAGGATCACTTATTCAAAGCCAAGGAAGCTGCTGAGGTAGTTCTCGATTGGAGATGGGCAATGGCTTCTTATTAGTCAAGGCTTTTAGCATGCTTGGTTTCTCTTTCTTTCTTCCCCTATCCCTTTTCAACTTCTCACGCTCATATGCTTTCTAGTTTAGTTTGTGATAGGAATTGAATTCTACCTTAGAGTTTCGATACGTTCATAGAGAAAGTTATTTTTCCTAGAAAAACTAAATTAAGGTTGTCTAAATTAAGCTAAATTTGGAGCTCACTGCACTGTGGTTCCTTCTGTGTGTATATGTGTGTGGGTGTGTGTGAAAGAAGTATATATTTTCTGCTCATGCATCCTTTATCATACTCCGAAACGGCACTGTTTCGTAGTTTCTTCTTTGGCCATATCAGATTGGCGAGTGGACTCCACAAGCTTAGCTTAAACCCTACTGTTCATATCAAGAAGGCAACACACTGCCTTGCAGACACACCTGTCACCCGCGGCGATGCCTTGCATGCTCATTGGGTTTGCAGGATGTTCAATAGACCTGAGGATTTAGTTGTGTTGCGCGCAAGGCCCGGACACCCCGGTTATAATTAAAAAAAATAAAAGAAGGCGGCAACACACTTGCCTTAATTTGTCCATAATTATGGATCTTGTTAGCGGTAGGGTGTTGCTGTGTCGCTTTCATATCTGACAACTCGGGCATTAAAAGGCCGCCATTTTTGGAGAAGGGAGAAGAGGGGAGCAGCCTGGAAAGAAGAAGAAGAAGACGAAGAACCCTCCAATTAGCTTGTAAGCATCAGATCTACTACATTTTTCTTGGGAAACATAAGGAAAAAAGTTTGGTTTTATAATTTATTTGGGATTAATTCTCCTAATAGATAGGTTGTCTGCGTGTCTTATCAAATCCCTATAATTTACTGTGTTTTTAAATATATTTTGCATATAATTTGGAACTAGCTCCATTATATCACATCAGAATAATTGAATCGATGAGGGGACATCTAATTGATTTTTGAAAAGATTTTTGTTCATTCTTTACAGCTGCTTAATCGATTACACACACACATTTAGCATTTGGCTTGTAATTGCAACTCTTGCTTTCACTACTTTAAAAAGGATTCTAAATAATGGCTGAACTTGGAAGGTCATTTGTTTCTAACTCTAACATAGTTGTTAATTGAGTTTGCCATTTGTCTTGAAGTAGTTGGGCTATCGTAAGATACTGATTATTAGTCCAACAAGTTTCATGTTATCAATAAATAAATGGATAAACCAACAATTAATCTTATAAGAGATAATCAATGTATATGGATGAACATAAAGGGGGTGTTTGCAACTGCGTTTGGAAAACACTTTTGAAAAAAATTGAAAATTTTTTATTTTTTATTTTTTATTTTTATTTTTTATTTTTTAAAAAAATAGTATTTTTAGATCATTTTAATGTGCTGATGTCAAAAAATGATTTTTAAAAAATAAAAAATATATTATTTTAATATATTTCTGAATAAAAATCATTTTAAAAAAGAACTTTAATCACTAATTTGCTCAAGGAGTGACCACCTTTTGTGATTTGAGAAAAAAAAAGAAAGATAACACGTTATTTTTATTGTCCGGATTCCAGCGACCTCCAATCACTGGAAAATTAGTTCATCTGTTTTAAACAAAAAAAAACCTATTTTGAACTATATTTTGACTTGAAAAAAAAAAAAAAAAACTCTAAACATCTTATAGAACATGCATATGACCTCTATCAACCAAAACATTATCTTCAAAATCCACAATCAAACCGAAACTAAATTTCTTTTTTAGGTTCATATCCATAATTCAAACAAGTTTAAGAAGAAAAAATATTGTATAAACTTTAGGAATTAAAAAAAACATTGACACCTAAATTACTAATTGTAGTAGTCAGAATAATTCACAACCTCAACTTTTTCTTTCAATCATTAGAATTCAGCCACCCTCTCTCCTCTCGCAAATCAAGAATAAAGAAATAGAAATAAAATAAAATTTAAGATCAAAATTATTTTTAAAAAATTGTCAAGGAATGAGATCTTATAATATAAAAGGTTGAAGACTAAAGTGTATATTTAGCTATAGTTTTAGAAAAAAACCATTTAATTTTAGCAATAGCTCTTTCAAGACATGGATATGGAGAAGATGTCTGCCATAGTATTGCGTACAAAAACAACCTCCCTATTTATCATAGAAATGAAAAGGGCCTCCTAATAAGGATATCCATAGCTTTATCAATGGCGTATGCCATTGTTTGAAGGGTGCCAACCCTGTCAAATTGTATATGAAGCTTGTTCAGGGAAATCTGAAGAATGGACAAAATGTCATCATTGGATCAGAATCAGGAAGGTATATCATAACAACTCTATAAAAACAGCATCAATCTAAAAGGGTTCAAATTGAAGAAGTGATTCTATTGTTATATTCTTTCACAAAAATAACACAAATCCGCTGATGAATAATTCTAGTCAAAATGTTTTGAAGAGAAGAGAGACGATTTTAAACAACATGTTCGATGGATTCCCTCCATTCCATTGGACAAGGGATTAACATTGCATATTGGATAGACAAGTCCGAGTAAAATAGATAAATAAATGAAAGGAATCCTATAATAGCAAATTCTAGAAAAAGAACGAAAGCTTGAACTTTATATCGAATGAGTCACAAATTCAAAAGTGATAAAACTCATGAAGTACATGATGCGCCATGAAACATTAAGATATTTAGGTGATATTTCATTGTAGCAAGTTAGGCATCTGGATCCCAAACGCCCACTTACTTTTTTTGTTTGGGAAAATGCAATTTGATTAGCGCAGGAAGTTCGACCAATTCAACCTGTTGTTTGCCCAACAAGATACTTTTCAACTTTTCATCACAATTGACCACATTCTTGTTGTTTGGATCCTAAATGACATACACCACACAGTTTTGGCAAGAGTTAGTTAAGAGAATTACATTATTAAAACCGAAAGTAAAAATAATGGCAAAGATAACAATTTCCACAATTAGAATCAGCAGTGGCATGTTATGAAGCAGCTCCTACCTACATATCCTCATATTTTGTTCTCAAAATGACAAGAAAAATGCATTTAAGTTGTCTCATTAAGGTTATTAAATAACAAAATGAACCACCCTTTTAAATGCAACCAAATGATATGTCCAATTTTAGCTGAAACACCGCTACAGTGAATAACATGTATATTCATCTATGACAGCGCAAAGCTTGAGGAATTATATGAACAGGATTAAGAATATTTCTTCTTTTTAAGAAAAAATGAAAGAAAAATATTCTTTCTTTTATCTATGGGTAATAGCAATTCATGTCATCGAGAAAATTACTTCCAAATAGCATAAAAACGGAGGCAAAAGAAGAGATTAAAAAAAAGTACCTGGAGGTTGTTGGTTTTGATATAGGACCAGACACGCACGAAACAGCCCAAATGAGAAATCTGAGACTGACCCACAAAATCTCTAAGTGTAGAAGGTAAATTTACGAGATCAATTAAGTTGGCAAGCTGCTTTGGGTTATCTGTGATGGCCTTCTTCATCTTCTGCGGCAGCATTTTTAACAGCCTATACAGACAGGCTATTGCACACAATAAGTACAAGTCCTAAATCCTCCAGCAACTCGTTCAGTACAGTATGTATGCGCTTCGTTTTTTCAAGAACAGAAGATTGAGATGAGATGAGCTGTTTACAAAAAAAAAAAAAATCTTGCGAGTTTTATCAAACACCTTCCATGCATGCACTTGATGTTTTCTTAAGTCAAATTTGATAGCCTTTGCAAGTTGTACAAGTTTAAAATCAAGAAAAGACAATTGCATGTGATAGGGAGAAGAAAATGAAACAAACCCTAGAGGAATAATGAAGACTCTGACAGGAAAATTGGAAGTTTTGGGTCCTTTTTCCTTGCTCGCAAGCTGCAACCACAGCACTCTTTCTTCTTTGTCGCCGAAATAAATACATGTAAGAAAATTAAGTCTGATGTTGTTTTTTCGGAAATATTCCAGCCCTGGTGGGTTTTTATAGTTTTATTTTACCCCCTTTAGCTTCAACAATGTTCATTCATACCCCTGCATTGTAAAATTTTCAGTGCATGCTCCATTTAGATTTTTTCAGTGGTAACTCTCACCAATATATATATATATATAACGATTTTATGTAAAAGTTTCTTCTAGGTACTAGCTCTTAGATTGGAATCCAACGAATCAAGAAAGGAAGCAAGTTTTCTTAATGATGAAAACAAGTCGATGGGTTTTACCAAACCATGCTAATAAATCCACTGATTTGTAAATTTGTAAGTGTTTGTACACTTATTACAGGTTTATGACTAAGCAAGCAACGTAGACAAATTGAGTTGTACATAGATAAAATGCAGAGGAAATCAACCTTGTCTGAAAATGAATGCCAATTGCAATTCAGAGGTGAATGGCTATGCTTACACGAGCTAGGAAAATACCACCTTATTTGAACTTAAAATCTTCCGAAAAACCATCATAATAAAGAAAATGAAAAGAAACAGTCTTCGATCGTAACTTGAAGGAGCATCTCCTCTCAACTGCCTTTTTCTTTTTCTTATCCTTTCCTTGCTTCCAATCAGAGGACACGATGAGAGAAAGAATCTCTTATATGTTCTTAGTAATAGCTTTTTCAAGAAATGGATATGGAGAAAGATGTCTGCCATGGTGTTGACTGCTCCAGAAATACCCTCCCTATTTATCAAAAAATGAAAAGAACTCTTCACAAGGATATCCACAGAATTATCCATGGCATATGCCATTTCTTCAAGGGTTTATTCCAAACTTAGTGCCCCATCAAAGTGTTTATAAAGCTTGTTCAGGGAAATCTGGAAAAACCAGAAGCAGCAAGCTAGCTAGATGTATATCATTCTTCGATAAGCAAACCAGTCGAAGGGCTCCTCTTACTTGGCAAGCAATGGTGATTGGTGCAGACATTGCAGAATTTCATCTCATTGGCTTGCCAAAGGAGAGTTGCCCTTTGACTTCTTTAGCTTAAATTGATGAACTTGAATATCATCTTTGTAGAACAGAAGAAAGAAAACGAATGTCCTCTCAGTAGATTATGTGTTCTGCTTCCTTTTAAAGCAAAGGTGTGATTTCTTCTCATTTTCTCAAGCAGTTTCCAAACCAAAATATATATCTTAAGATCATTGACTGAGTCCCATGCATCATTGCACCTATTCTGTGTAGCCGAGTCTGCTAAAATTTTGATTTTTTCTTTCTCCAAAATGTTGATTGATTTTGAGGATATGATGGCTTGCTAATCCTGGATGTCTTGTTCTTTCTATGCTTTCTTACTCATAATTTTGAAGCTATAACCTTCAATCCTCTTACTTTTCTTGATGGAGACAACTTTTCTTCTTTGGCTTTCAATTAATTCTCTATCAAGTTTCAAGCTGACAAAGCTTCATCGCCTACATATCTGTGTATCTAGAATTTTGAGAAACACGACAATATTTCCAGCAAGATGGCCAGTTCAACGTCTCCGATCGAACTAATGAGAACCAGATCCACCTCAGAGTGGTGAAAACCATTCCACATTCCCATCTTATCTTATATAGCACTAAATCACCTCAAAGTAGCCTCACCGAAGGAATCTATGGTGTTCCTGCTGTGTTGAAAAGTTGGCACATCCTACTATTCATCACCATGAACATGGAGTAGGATAAAAATCGTGCAATACATTTCGAAATCTTGGAAAGAAAAATGTTGCAAATTATAGCTTTGTTCAATAAATCTAGTTATAAGGAGCACTCGGTAGCATGCAGGTGAAGGAAAGTTCAAAAAGTTCGAATCAAAAGAGATGGAAAGCACTACAAAACCACTCTATATGTGTAATGATTCCATTGTGCATAATTAAGACATGGGAGTGTTTAATTTTATTATTATTATTATTATTAATTAAGTCGTGTGCATGGCTATCAAAATCGCGAGTTGACTCGTAAAATCGTACGATTTTGCGAGTCAACTCATCAAACCTTGTTAACTCGGGAAGAAAAATCGATTTGGGTCAAACTCGGTCAAAATCGTAAAATCAGACCGGATCGGTCCGATTTTACAATTCTGCTAATTTTATTGAATAACTTTAAAATTTATACTTAAATTTTTTTTAAAAAATAATTTTTTTATTTTTACTTTAAATTAAAAAAATTTGATGTTTTTAAATCATTTTCATGTCCTGATGTCGAAATAATTTGTTGGAGTTGGAGCTAATACTAACAATATCGGTGTTGGTACCAATACTAGTACTGATAATCCTTTCAATAATAATATTTTTGATGAATGTATTAAAAATAACGAGGAAAATGACGGTCATGACTCATGAGATTGATTTTAATTTATATAGCACATCAGTAAAATATTTATTTTAAATTTGTTAGTTTTTACCTAATGAAATTCTATGGACATAATTGTTTTGTAATGTATTTTTAAGTTATTTTGAATCATGTATGAACCTTAACTAATGAAATTTTATGGCCATAATTATGTTGTATTGTATTCAAAAATATTTTACTTACAATTTTATGATTTTTCTACCTTCACAATTTTAGCTGTGATTTTACGATTTTTGTACGGAAAAATTCAGGTACAATTTTACGATCTTACGATCCGATTTTATAATCCAAGTTTCCGAAGTCCCTTCCGTTTCATGTCAAAATCGCGATTTTGACAACCATGGTGGTGTGATTCTATATCTATTTGGTTTTTTTCTGAAGAGATTTTTGTTGGGCTCTTAAAGAGTTTTAAAGAGTGGGCCGGATTTTGGTATATGCAAAGACCATGCCCTAAATGAATTATCATAGTTGAATGGTGCAGTTTCATTAATATCATTATCGGAAAAAACATTAAAATCAAAGACACTACTATCGCCAGTTTTGGCTCCCAGATATAAATTTTTTTTCAATTTAAATCTCTTAAAAATTATTTTTGAATCTCAAAACAAGTTTTAAATGATAAGAAATCTTCTGAATTCAGATTTATAAAAGCATTCCCGTAAATTAACAGAGGTACTTCGATCATTATTTGGTAGTGTGGTTGAGACTGTTTTTTAAAATATTTCTTGTTCAAAAATATATCAAAATAATATTTTTTTTATTTTTTAAAAATTATTTTTGATATTAGTATATAAAAATGATTTAAAAATAACAAAAAAATAATTTCAAATAAAAAAATTAATTTTTTTCAAAAACATTTTTTAACGTGGGGAATTTTTTAAGATATATAGCGTCCATGATTAGGGGTACCCGGACCACAGGCCCCGAGTCAGCCTTGCAATCTTGCTTCGAGCACTGAAAAGCCATCACATATACATATACATATACATATACATATACATGTACATATACATGTACAAATGCTGCTACGTACGTGCCAAGCTAACTCAACTACCTTTCAATATTCTAATTAATAGATATAACTGCTTTTTGCCCCCTCACCGACCGAAAAGTTTTACGGTGTATAGTCATCTCCACAGCACAAAGACGAACACAGAAAAGAAAGAAAATGAAACCCACAGCACAAAAAATATTTCCTCGCCAATCCCTGAAAAACAAAAGCATGGATAATTTAAAAGAGATGCGTTGAAGAAGAAGAATCACATAATAGTGGAAGATAGTCTTTCAAGATTTGGTTTTGTAGAAGATAGAGATTTTTAAGCCCGAAAAATAAAATGAAAAGAACAAAAACTAAAGTCTTTTTGAGGATATCCCTCCAACCCTTAAGCATATACCTTATTCTTAAAGATTTTTGTTAAGCGAGAACTATAGTTGTTAATTTTGTTCCGTTTCGTTTGAAATGGCTGAAGCATTTTGTATCAGTTAAAATACAAGACAAAACGGCATTGTTTTTATTTCAGTTTAAATTCCAGTCTGTTCCGGATTTTTCTGTCAAATACCGGCCAAAACGTATCAGTTTCGTTCTGCCCGTTCAGTTTCGGCTAAATAGTATTTTTAAATAATAAATAATTTTACAATATCAATCATATCTCTTAATCCGACTTTTAGATTAAAATAAAATTTTATGACGAGTCTCTTGATATATTTATATATATTATGTTAAAATTTCATAGCAATCAGAAAATGTAAAATTATTGATGATGACATTCTCGTAATATTATATATGTTCATAATTTTGTTTAGAAAAATTATTTTATTATGTTCTTTTTTAGATTTTATTGCATAATTCTAAATAATTTTATTTTTGAATTTGAACTATTTTTTTAATTAATATATTTAATTATATATATATATATAAATAAATATATATAAACAGTACAACCCGAAACAGAATTTTGAAATACTCTGAAATCAAAACATTTTATTTCAATTAAAAAAACAAAATAACAACCAAAACAGTATTGATAATTTTGGTGAGAACCTTGGAACTTGTCCAGTGACTCAGCTCAGGCCAGCTTTGCATCCCCATTGTACTTGTCTCATAGCTGCCGGTAAACAAGAAAGGAACCGCTGATTCTTTCCTTCGACAAAACCCACCAACATTTTTCATTAGGTTTTTTTTTTTATATATATAAAAACTTGATTAGTTTGCATTGTTTTGATTAGTTCGACCGGACCGAATCTAAAAATTTTCGGCGTCAATATAAAAAACCCAACATGGACTCGGTAAATAGGAGGTGGTTGGAGACAGCAGCATGGTGATGCAAGGCCGGCCAAGTGCATCTATAGCTTCGCCCTTGTTTTCGTGTCGATGGAAGAAATGTATTTAATAATAACTTAAAAATGGTAAAGTTCATAGACCCTTCAGGTGAAATTGCTTAGGCAGTTTATGTTTTTTATTCAGTTAATTCTCCTTCGAGAACTTGTGGCAGGTGATGCTGCCCGAGTGGAATGAAGTTTGAAATTTAATTCAATTAGGGCAATCGATTCAATTAGGGCAATGATTCTGAATCCTCAAATCAACATTCAAATGTAAAGCAGGAGTTATCATGATTATGCGACTTGGAAAAAAAGTCTCCAGCTAAGCTTTTTGACTGCTTTCTTCTTATGTTTCCAAAGACCAATAATGTCATTCTCGCTTTCTTTTATCATAAAAAAGGAACTTCTAGTCTTCATTACCCTGATTAAAGTCGAAAATCGTGTCCACAGATTATAAACCTCAAGGAGGAGGAGGAGGGCCTGAAAAGAAGAAGAAAAAACTTGGAACAGCTAAAGCAACCAAGGATGGCAATCATTGGCAAGGACAATTGGCACGGATATAATGGAGACAGCTCACCATGCACCCATATAATGGAGACAGCTGAAGAAGAAATGGCTTTGGCCCAGTGAGGATTGCAATGTCTACAAATCTAAGCCTTAAACGTGAAGCAACATACTTGACAAGAAGACTAAAGAAGCTTTTTTTCCAGCCATGATTGATGCAACCAATAAAAAAGCAGTTTTGTCTTCCACTAATGTCTGTTGCTAGCACACATTTCCTTCCTTCCAAACAGGTTAAGACAATAATGAAGGAAATACCACAACACAGCCTCCTGGTTGGCTGATAACTGTTAACATTTTGAAACACAGAAAGAGAGCAAAACGCAGTTAAACGGCATCCTGGTTCAACTTGAATGGCAATTGTATGGCATGGTCATGCCTAGTCAGAAATTAGTCTTGCATGTAGGATTTCAGATAATGATTGAGGTGTGTGGTTCTGATTGGTTTTCCAATGATAACGTATGAGGTGATGGTAAGAAGCATGCACCAAGCCAGCTTAGCTAATAATAAACATGGCAATGGAATATTGAAAGAAAAACATGGTCAACTGTGTAAATTAATGTGAGACAATGACAACTTCAAGATCTGACTTGTTCAAAGTGTTCATACGTGTGATGCTAGAGGAGACATCCTGTCCGTGTCAATAAAGCTAAATCACCCGAGGTAATTGTAAGAAATAAAAATATCATCTTATAAACTGACCTTCAAAGCTGATTGCAGAGAAGCTCACAAACAAGAAGAGAGTGGAGAGGGAGGTAGAAACGATGAGATAATATCGGTGGTGGTGAGAGGATATAGCAGAGAAAAGATGCAGCCTCGTTGCTTAGAAGTCGTCTCTCAAGTATGCCTTAATGGCTGCTGTCCAAGCCCCATCCTCGGCTTTTCTGAGCCTCTAAACAAAACCAGCAAGCCTAGAAACACATCAGCAACATGTCGCCAGAACTTTGCTAAGACGACGACTTCATCTATCTTCCCAAACACTCATTTCACAAATCCCGAGTCTCTCCCTTCTTTGCAAGAATCATTCGATGGATTCATCAAAGTATATCCACAATACTCAGAAACATACCAAGTTGATCAGACAAGAGCCCAGGAATACAATCATCTTGCAATCTCCAACCACACCTGCCTTGATTATATCGGCATAGGCCTGTTCTCCTACGCCCAGCTGCAAAAACATGGCTTGGATAAACAGATTCTCCCTTCTGCTTCTTCTCCTCCTCCTCCTCCTCAAAACACTCAAAACATGCATGTTCCCTTCTTCAGTTTGTCCTACAAGACAGGGAATTTAAAGACACAGCTGCTTCATGGTGGACAAGAATCAGCATTAGAATCCGCAATGAAGAAAAGAATCATGAGTTTTCTTAATATATCTGAAAATGATTACTCTATGGTTTTCACCGCAAACAGAACATCGGCTTTCAAACTTCTGGCAGAGTCTTACCCTTTCAAGACTAGCCGAAAGCTTCTGACTGTGTACGACTATGAGAGTGAGGCGGTGGAAGCAATGATTAATAGCTCTGAGAAGAAAGGAGCCCAGGTCATGTCAGCGGAGTTCTCGTGGCCTGGTCTAAGGATTCAATCATCAAAATTGAAGAAAATGGTTGAGATGAAGAGCAAAAGAAAGAAGATGAAGAGAGGACTATTTGTCTTCCCACTTCATTCTAGAATGACCGGAGCCAGATATCCATATTTATGGATGAACAGAGCAAAGGAGAATGAGTGGCACATCTTGATTGATGCCTGCGCATTGGGCCCAAAAGACATGGACAGCTTCGGCCTCTCTCTCATTCGCCCAGACTTCCTCATCTGTTCCTTCTACAAGATTTTTGGGGAAAATCCGTCTGGATTTGGATGTCTCTTCGTCAAGAAATCTACTGTTCCCATCCTAGAAGATTCTTTGGGTTCTGGAATGGTAAATCTTGTCCTAGCAAAGAAGCCGCTTCGGTTACTGGATGAATTTTCCGGTACTGATTCAGACTTCGAACATCTATCCAAGTTGGGGCTACAAGAAGATGAATTAGACTCATCTAACTCTTTCTCAGGCCCTATATCAAGCCAGGCAACTCAATCTGGAAGGGTAGAACAAGGAGAAACCTCTGAGTCTCAAACTACAGGAGCAACTGGAAAACAGAAAGTATCAAAAACTTTAGAGATTGTGGAATCAGGGAAGCCTGCTGAAGTAATGCGACAAGAAAATGGGATCTTGGAAATCGAATGCAGGGGGTTGGATCAGGTTGATTCATTGGGACTTACACGGGTAAGTAACAGGGCAAGGTGCCTTATAAATTGGATGGTGAATGCTTTGTTGAAACTCAAGCATCCAAACACGGAGGAAATTCCCCTTGTTAGAATATATGGTCCAAGGGTAAAGTTTGATAGAGGACCTGCATTAGCCTTCAATCTGTTTGACTGGAAAGGAGAAAAGGTTGAGGCTCCTCTTGTACAAAAACTAGCTGATCGGAGCAATATATCTCTTAGCTACGGATTCTTACATCATATCTCATTCCCGGACAAGTACGAGGAGGAAAAGGCAACTGTTCTAGAGAAGAGGGTGAGTGGAGCAAAGGGAGCTGTAAAAAACAATAGAAAAGAGAAAGGTGATCTAGGAATAACAGTTGTTACAGTTGCACTTGGAGTCCTGGCCAATTTTGAGGACACTTACAGGTTTTGGGCTTTCATTGCTCAATTCCTGGATGCTGACTTTGTGGAGAAGGCAAAGTGGAGATATACAGCTCTAAACCAAAATACTGTTGAAGTTTAACACACCATTTTACTGTCTCTGATTATGGGATTCGCTATATTGAGCTATGCGCTGTGGAATACAGTAAATTGTAAATGTGTATGAAGGGAACTATCAAAAGAAAAGAGAGGTAAGCCAAGTTATTCTTTCAGTTATTAATTTCAGAGCTTTGCAGTCAGCTTATGATCTTCTCTATAACATTTTAGACATTGTACAGCACAGATTGCAAATATTTTAGCAGAAAAACCGTATAATGACTTGAAAGCGGTATTCTAGCAGGTTAAGGCCCAAGTACACACAAATCTGAAGGCATTGTTTACTCGTTTCAATGGTTTGCATAACTTGTATCGGTTGAAGATTGAAGATGAAGATTGAAGACTGATTCCAAGTCTCCAACAAGTGTTAGAATTAGACTAGCTTTCAATTATTATGTTTCCTAAATAAGATCACCTTGTTTGATCAAGTTTCTAGTTTCATTAGAAGTCAAGTATTTTCCTATTTAGTTTACAGAAGAAGAAGTTGTAATCAAATTAGGAAATCCTATTTGAATGTAACTCTTCAAGTTTTAACTATAAATAAAGAAGAGGGATAGCAGTAACCTTACACTTGAATTCTGTTTATTCTTGTTGTTCTTTAGGATTCTTCAATGTTCTTTATTTCGGCACAATTCCAATTTTGAATTGTGTTGACTTTCGTTTCTTTAATTTCCATTAGTATCAGAGGTTCACATCTTATGAACAGTTCCCACTACGTTATCCAACAAAAAAAGTAATGGTATTTACTATAAGAGAAAGTATGGTGCTCTTTTTTTTCTTTTTCTTTTCCAATTTTCCAGAAAAGAGCCTCAATTCATCGTGCATGTGTTGAAAAATTAAACATTGATGCTCTTTCAATTTTTTTAAATATCTCCAGCCTGCAAGGATTTCGTTTTCAAAGCTCTCATACAGCAAGAAACAACTATAGAAGTTGCCAATCTTATTGTTGGATTATAATTCTGTAAACTTTGAAAATTTCAGAACAAAAAACACGGTGCCATAATGTGATTGATGAGTTAGAGCAAATGTATTACCATCCACTGCCATTCGCTCAGATCATATCTCCTAAAGACCACATCATTCCTTCTAGTTCAGCATCACTCTAGCAAGTTGGCCACTTTATACCTTGTGCGATCATTAGAAAAGATAGAAATGCCAAGTCTCCTGCACAGGAAATAATAATAACAACAAAAGCAGCAACAAAATTAATTGTCATAATAACAAAAAAGTAGGAAAAACACATCTGCAAGGAATTAATAAGGTAAAATATAAAAATTGCTCCTCACTTTCCATGTGACAGGGCTTTGGCCATGGTTCATGCTGATCCTGAATTTTATTTGGCTTTCTCCATCTTTAATTTGATAAATGTATAAGAAAGTCATGGGCAAAAGGATGAGCACTTAAGGACTCCCAAGTCTCTCAGCAAAGCACAAAGAAAAAAAAAGGGTATTCACATAAATGGTTTGAATATCAATCATTTTGCTCTAACCTGCTGTGGAAATTGATATTGAAATGGGAGAATGGAAGCTTAATCACTCGATCGAACATCGAAAAAGTGAGAGATAAACATGGGTTGCAAGTTCAGCAGTAGTGTTTATATCAAACCCAGGAATCAAACTGGAAAACTTCATTGATATCAGTTATACACGAGCCTCATAAAGTTAAGTTTTGCAAGCTTAATAAGCAAATATTTAAACTAACTTGAAAGCATGCAAAGAGCCTGGTGTCCAGTACCGTGTTGCTAAAGATCATGGCAACATGCTAAGAATATAGACTTCTTTTATTAAAGCCACTTTAGTAATTGCTCCATATTTACAGATTCCAATACTGAGTGAGAGATTACCAATATGATTCCAACTTTTAAGATCATTCATCATGGCGATTTCAGCTCCTTTGTCATACACACTAGGATGTGGGCCACACATAACACGAGTGGGTGAAAAAATGCTTGCCTTCTACCGTGAACAGAATTTCAATAGCACGTATCCGTAATTTGACATATTTATCATCTGCATAGCCTTCAAATCCACAATTCTTTTGTGACTTATTTATCATCCACATAGCCTTCAAATAAACAGTTATTAAGCTCAGCCCTTTTCCTTTTCCCTTTCTTGGAGGGATTTTCTTAAAATTAAAGAGTACACAAAATTTGTGCTGTTAGATATTTAGGAAAACACCTTGCTCTTCCAATATACAATTACATACAGCAAATATAGACCATGATCACAGTCGCAGTGTCCCTTAATACAAGTTAAGCACTGTGTTATTAAGAAAACATGAATTAAATGCATCAGTTGTGAGAATTTCAAACAAAAACATGAAAACAGAACTTACCACACAAGTGTGATCATGTCAAGAATGGCAGTTCAAGATGCTCTTCAAGAAAGATTTGATCTGACAGGAGTTTTAACAATAAACGAATGTGTTTGTCTTGAGAATGCCTTGTATCTCCAACAATAAACTCATGAGCTTTACCATCCACCTCTACAACACTTGACACGGGTTTTTTCTATACCCTTCTCCTTCATCAATCTTCTTATTCTTATTACATCAGCCCATCTTTGATTGATAGAATGTATATTAGAGAGGAGCACATAAACCCCATTATCATGAGAGTCAAGCTCCACAAGGCGTTCTAATATTTCTTGGGGGAGTTCCACATTTCCATTTTCCTTGCACGCACTAAGAAGAGCTCCCATTATCCGAACATTAGATAGCATAGGCATAGCCTTTGTCAATTCTAATGCCTCATCCAAGAGTCCAGCCCTGCAAAGTAAGTCCACCATGCATCCGTAGAGTTCTAACCTCGGAGGAAGATTATATTTCTGACTTTTCATCCAATGAAAGTACAGATGCCCTTCACCAACAAAGCCACAGTGGCAGCAGGCTGTCAAAGTGACTAAAAATGTCACCTCATTTGGCCTCATGCCTGCCCTAACCATACCTTCTGGCCATGACCATGCATAGCCAAGCCATTTTGCGTTGCATTCCATGTCAAAACATTCTTACGAGGCATTTCATTGAAGATCTGCATTGCCATCTCTATACAGCCACACTTGCGTACATGTCAACCATAGCAAGCAAAGACTCACACTTCACATACATATCCATGAGAGCATTGCTAACCTCCGAACCTAACCCAAACCCACGCTCAATGATCAAGCGATGAATCCCCTTCCCTAAACTCAAATACCCCTTTCTCCCACAAGCAACTAACACTCTAACAAAAGTTGCAGCATTTGGCTCAGCATCCATCCTCAAACAAGCCTGCTCTTACATTCCCGGATATAACGCCAGTCCAAGATATCACATCTCTCACAAGCATCTCGTCAAACACTCTTCTAGCATCACCCAAACTCCCACAAACGCTATAAAAATGAACAAGAGAATTTTCAACACAGATATCACATAAAAATCCATCTTAACAATCACCCCATGAACCTGCCTACCCTCATCAACCCCCATAAACTTAGAACATGATTTCAGAACAGCAGGAAAAGTAAACATATCAGGCAACAACCCAATCTTTCACTATCCTTCTATAAACCGAAAATGCAGTCTTGGGCCTATCACAAAGAGAATAGCCAAAAACCAAAGAATTAAAAGGAAATGAGCCTTACTTTTCAATCACATTGACTCAAAAAATCACATGCATAATTTGGAATTTTGGTTTAAACCGGGTTTTATATTAAACTAAGTGATAATTAATTTAATCAAATTTGATCTATTTTGTCAGAATTTAAGTGAAATATGATTTAATTTTCTTACGAAAATAGTAATATTATTATTTTATTTAAAAAAAATGGATTAACTTGAATCAATACCTTACTCGTAATACTCGTAACTCATAACTAGCATTAAGTCATAAAAGAATTTTTAACTCAAGATGTTTTTGTTTTTGTGCTTCAATGTTTTTGTGTGTTTTTTAACAATATATATATATATATATGTGTGTGTGTGTGTGTGTGTATCATTTTAATATAAAATTAAAAGGTATTTTACAACGTATTAAACAACACAATTAAAACTCTATTTGAAAATGCATTTGGAAGTTTTTTGAAAAAAATAATTTTTTTACTTAGAAATTATTTTTTGATGTAATGAAGTCAAAATAATTTTTAAAAATATTATTTTAATATATTTTAGAATAAAAAATATTTTAAAAGGCAATCTACTGCATATTCTCAAACATGCCGTAAAAAAAAGATACAGTTAGTCACCTCTTCTGGACCCTATCAAACCTGTCTCTTGCTATTTTACATGTTATATCAACACGTGTATATATATATAAAAAAAAAATTAAAAATGAAAGTGCTTCAACATGATCAATGCAAAATTAGAAATTTAATTATCAGTATGTTTTACATTGTCTATCAATCATGTTTCATCCTCTGAAATGTACAATCTTACGCATAGTTGGATTGTGCTGAAAATCACACTTCGATTCAAGCCTTTGAACAATCTTCTTGGCTCGATGAAGTTATTTGTTTTAGATCACATATAATACTAACCAGGATATGCTTGAAAAATGCTGTTCCCATCTGTTACAGGTATCAGATGAACATGCTGTAGCTAAATTAGCCACATGTAGAAGCCGATTACAGCGTTGTAAGGTCTCCCTCGTTCTAGGAATCACTAGTTCAGCTGTGAATGTTATTTTCAAAAGCTATAGTCGAGCAGGCCATGTCGCTATGAATATTGAACATATCTTGCCATTCAGAAAAGTCTGAAAGCCACGCAGCTCAAGATAACTTGAGTAAACTTGGTCATTCTAGTGCCTGTTAAATTCAAGGAGAGCATTCTTTTCAGTTTAGAAGACATGGAAGATGAAATGGTCGTTGAAAACATCAACTTTGCAAATGGACTGATCTATGTATTGGTGCTTTAATGGTAGCTATCACACTTCACATGATTCTCTACGAGGTACTTTCATGGAGATCTAGGTAGATTTGGACAATGTACAAGTCCATTCAAACATGATTCCCCAAAGTCCCTAAGATGTACATGTTCCTATGAATCAGCAAAACTTGTGGATATGAACACACCTTAACAGCAGGGTGACTCCTTCATTGACATTCAAGAAGAGCAATAGCTGTTTATGATGCCTTTTTCTGGAATCATGATTTATATTACTGAATCTAGCACGTTATTTGGAACAAAAATCAAGCTGCAAATTAACCAAATAAATAATCAAAAGCATGACAATATGATAGCCAGTTTGAATGATGCAGGTGGTCAGGGGCGGCTTGGGTGGAGAAAACCCTTCACCAAATGGAAGGGCCATTCGGTTCCAAGAATCTAATCCACTCTTCCTCTTTTCCACATTGCTTCTCCTTCTCCTCTTTCTATGATGGACAATAATTGCTCCCAGCACATGCTGGATTCATAACCTTCCTGGGTTTTTGATTCATGTTTTAATTTCCTGCTCTCAAGGCCCGGGCCACCAAATTCAATCTATTTTGATATCATAGATACAGTATACAGTACTAGTTTCTAATAATGATAAGAACCGACATGAAATAATCAAGAAGAATCACGAACATAACAATCACAGAGAAAGAACGAACCCACATAAATCAATCAATAACGATCACAAATATAGAAAGAAATAACCCAGTAAAATTAAAATTCACAAGTTGCACTTTTGCATTGTTAAAATAACAAGAAAGTAGATATATTTATTGAAACTTCAAAAGGGAGAGTTGTTCTTCAATAGAGCAATCGACATGACAAGAAGTTCGACATGAGGAAGGTATAAGAATGAGACCAAGACAGCGTTGTTCCGTTGGAGAAGGAGAGGATCGATGGGTGTTACGATATTCAACTGCATCTTGGAGGATGATGTTGCCTTGTTTGTCTATGCAATGAAAGCTTCCTAAGAAGAACCGTCCATCCTTGATTCCAACTAGCATCCGCCGAAACAGCAATTTCCTAGCTCGAGATACAATATCAGAGGAAGAGCTCTCACCTGCCTGTGTCGATGATGACATCTCCATCTCCATTTACTTTCTCTGTTTCTTTCTAGTAGATGGAACTGTTTTTATAGATGCAGGAACCCTTGAATCAATGGTCACGATTACTTCCCTTCTTCCTCTTTTTTTGTTTATAGGAAAACCTGTTCCTTTGGCCTTAGGTTGTGTTTTCTTTTGTTTTTAAGAAAAACAAATATTTTTTTTAATTTTTTCTGGAGTTTTTTTTAAATATATATGTTTTTAGACGCATTTAGGTGTAAAATTAAGATACAAAAAACAATTTTTATCGCATAAATTAGTATAATGATATTGTAATTATGATAGTCAAGGTCAAGTTAATTAAAAATATCGTATCAAACTCGCATTTCAAATCATAAAATATAAATAACCAATTAAAAATATAGGTAAGATAATGAAGCTTTTAAAAACAAAAAACATTTTAATTTTTTAAATTTGTGACTCTAGTTATTATACTTAAAGCACTTGATTTGGAAAAAAAAACTATGAAATTCAATCTTTAGTAAATCTAATATTGAAGTATAAAATAAAATAAAAATATATTTTTAATTATACAAAATGATTAAAATAGCAATTTAAAAATAAGAATAAAAAATTGATTAAAGGGTTAAATTAAAAAGAGAATACAAATTAGTAAATGATTAAAAACAATTCAAAAGAATGAAGATCAAGATTCACATACAAAAATAAAAACAATGTTTGATTGAAGGGTAAATTTGAAAAGATCCATATTAAAATAATAAAGATCAAATTAAAAAATATAATATCATCAATTTGAATTAAATGGTCACATTAAAACCAGTAAAACTCTTATAAAATAGTCATGAGAAAAAATAGATATAAAAAAACAAAGACATAATTAGAGAATATAATATTTGATTAATTAAGGTTGAATAATAAAATGGAAAGCAAATAATTTTTTTACAAAAAGATCAAGACTAGAGAATTTTAGAGAAGTAAGAAAAAAGATTAAAATTAAAATATCAAAAAACAAGAGAATCAAGTTATAATTTTAGAGAAGTAAAATGAAAAAAAGGAGGAGGGCAAATTCTAAAAAAAGAACATGATGGTGTTTTAAGGGACTGTTTGGGAGGCCGGTTGCGGTTGCGGTTGCGGTTGCTTTTGAAAATGCTTTTCGTTTAGAAACACATCATAATGATATTTTTTTTATTTTTTTAAATTTATTTTTGACATCAGCACATCAAAAAAAATCTAAAAATACCAAAAAAATTCATTTAAAATTAAAAAAAAAAAGAATTTTGACCAACCGGCGGTACAACCGCAGTGCAAAACGGGCACTAAATGATATAATAAAAAAATATTTTTAAATATCAAGAGATGTCGAATGCACCGTTTAGAGAACACAAACACCTCCCATTTTTTTTTATCTAGCCAAATAAAAAATTATTCAGAAGCTTATCATTGTGAAAAAGATCAGAAAGAAGCACTTCCCACGAGCTTGTTTTTGTCGTTTTACTATAAATTTTAATTGTTTATTATCTAAATCAGAATGCTCGATTTCTAATGTTTTATCTAATTTTACAGTATAAAACAAGAAGACGCGCCTGTTGCAGCTTGGTGGACAAAGGTTTTGTTTCCTTATCCGGAGGTCAGGGGTTCGACCCTATGATTATTCTACCATTTTCTTTCCTCTAAATATTTTTTATCCTGTTTATGATTATTTTTTTTCTTTTTCCACCTATGCATTTTTTCCGTTCTTTTTGTTGTTTTTTTATTAGATTTTTTTTTTATTTTCACGTGAAATGATTTTTTTTAGCTAATAATATTTTTTTTTATTTGCTCTTTTGTTAAAGTTATTGGCTTTTTTTTTTCTTTGAATGAATATCCCCCCATTATTAATGTAATAATAATAATAATAATTTAAGTTTTTTTTTCTTGCTTCCTCTTTTATTAATGTTTTTTATTTTTTTTCTCAGGATAATTTAATATTTTTTATTATTTTAACTATAATAATAATTATTATATTTTAAGATATTAATGCTTCGATGTTCATGTTCTTATAATAAGATGTGTTGATGTGTTTCATTATATCAAACCTGACATGTATATATGTTATACATTATTTGATTTTTTTATTTTTTATTTATTTAATTGAAATTGATAATATATTTGATTTTCATTTCGGCCCTTATACTTTTAATTTTTTATTTTAATTCCTTTTATTTTTTTATAGTTCTTAAATAATTCCTATGTTTTTTCATGTTTATATCAATGTGCCTTTAGTTTTGGTTTTAATTTTTATTATTTTTTCTTTTGTTAAGATAACATTTTTTTTCAAAAACTTTGCTCTTAAATTTTATTTTGTGTTTATGATCATTTGAAAATTGATAATTTTTTTCCTTTGTTTTTTCTTTTGGTTTTTTTTATTAGTTTTTTTTTTTTAACATCAAATGATTTTTTTAGCTAATAATATTTATTTATTTTTTTGTTTGCTCTTTTGTTAAAGTTTTTGGACTTTTTTATTCTTTTATTGAATTTATATTCCTATTATTCACGCAATAATAATAATATTATTTTTTTTGCTTCCTCTTTTATTAATGTTTTCAAGTTTTTTTCTCCTCAGAATAATTTAATAATTTTTATTGTTTAACAATAATACTAATGATATTTTTAGATGTTAAGCCTTCAATGTTGTTGTTATTGTTATAATAGGGTATGTTGATGTGTTTCATTATATCAAACTTTGCATGTATAAATATTATATTTTATTTTTAAACTAACAAAATCTATTAATTATTTCAATTCCAACAATTATAGAAAATATTTGTTCGGCCCGCAACGTAGTGCGGGCAATTAACTAGTTATTTTCTATATTTGATCAAATATTAAATTGTTTCCCAATTGAAATTGTAATGATGATTTTTTTTATATAGAAATGTGAAAATATACCATGACGCCAAAGTTATTTTTTTAAAAAAGTCTTAATATTATTTTACCGTGTAATCAATAATTTTTTGTATCCCTTATTGTTTTAATAATAACAAAATAATTTGAATACTTTTAATAATTAATATTAAGTTTTTTCAATGGAAGATTATTCCAATTCAAAGTTTCAAACACGTACGTGGCATGGAAGTACAATGTTTTTTCAGGAGGTTGAAGGTCTTTTTTTTAATTTAACTAGAAAAGCTATTGAATAATAGATTTTTGAGGGTATATTAAATTAATAATATCTAAACAATAAATCTACCCCACCCCAAATCTTCCCAGCCGTCGATTCTTCTTCGTCCTCAAATAAATACTGATTTTGAGGGTCCCTTCTTCACACAAAGATAAGTGGGGCTAGGGTTTCTGATTCCTCTCTGTTTCTCTCCATTTCTTTCCCCTCAACCAACAAAGTCAGTCCCTGTTGCTTACTCCCCGTGCCCTCTAATCTTCCACGCAGTATGCAGGACACACTGAAAGTTTTCAAAAGCCATCCTCACGCCTTAATTTTTTTTAATTGACAATCAGAGTTTCAAGAAATTCTTGAATTTTTCTGGAATTAAACCTGATTCTCTCTGGGTTTTCATCAAACATCTTTGGGTGTTGCTTAATTTTCATTTTTTTTGGGTTCTTCTCAATTTCTTGTTTGACCATGGACTCACAAAAACACGCCCACCACACCATTGAAGAAATAGACCAAGAACAAAGCATCACCGTAGCAAGTTTATCTGACCAGACTGATCCCGCTGCTCTCCAACTCAAAGAAGAAACCTTGACAGACCCAGAAGAAAGCCGAGAACTTGAGGAACATGACAGCAACATTAGAAGAATCAACAGCGGTGGTTCTAATTCCTGTCTTGTTGCACATCAGGTACAAAGACAACAAGTAGTGACGGCACCAAAGAGAAACACAAAAGACAGGCACACAAAGGTAGAAGGTCGGGGACGGAGAGTTCGGATGCCAGCAACATGTGCAGCCAGAATTTTCCAGTTAACTCGAGAGCTAGGTCACAAGTCTGATGGTGAAACAATAAGATGGTTGCTCGAACACGCAGAGCCAGCAATAATTGCAGCAACAGGTACAGGTACAGTACCTGCTATTGCTGTCTCTGTTAATGGAACATTAAAAATCCCAACTGAATCATCAGCTGCAGCAGCAGCGGACAGCGATGCTGATGGTCTGGAGCACAAGAAAAAACGTAAGAGACCTTGTAATAGTGATTTTGTTGATATTACTGAAGCAGCTCGTCAAAATTCAGTTTCCTCAGGTTTGGCTCCTATCGCTACTACAAGTCCACAAGGGTTGGTGCCATTATGGCCAATGGGCACTTTTATGTTCCCACAAGGGAGTAGTGTTGGTGTTGGTGGGACTAATCAGGCTCAATTCTGGGCTTTTCCTGCTACCAGTACAGCGCCATTTTTTAATATGGCTGCTCGGCCAATTTCTAGCTTTGTTTCTGCTATGCAACCTGGGGTCCAATTGGCTGGTAATGTCAGTGTTGGTTTTGGTGGTGAGTCATTGGGGTCAGGTGGGTCACCTCCTAATACCATAGGGTCAGCGAGTTCTTCAAGCTCAGGGTCAAGTGCTGCTGGTGCTAGTATCGGTGGTGGTGGTGGTGGAACACAATTGTTACGGGATTTCTCTTTGGAGATTTATGATAAGAAGGAGCTTCAATTTCTCGGTCATCCTGTTAATCATGATCATCAACAGGCACCATGTTCAGAATCTTGAATTTTTAGATGATGGGGCTGGTTGCTCTTGCTGTTTTAGAGGTTCAACTCAACTCAACACAATGTTAATGGTAGTGATGATAGGGTGTTAGGGTTATGCAGCACAAGCCCCCTTTTTAATTTTTTTTAATAACAATAAGAGGTTTTGTTTATGTTCATGTTATCTTTCAGGGTTTTATGGATATCTTCTGTCTTTACTTTTTGCCTTTCTCTGATTCTCTTTGGAAAGTTTGATTTGGTGAACCTTTGGTTGGCCTAAGGTTTGTTTGGTAAGTTGTGGTTGTAGCTTAGCTTTTACGTTTTTAGCATATACTAGACCGATCAACTTGATGGTTTAAAAATAACTCAAGTCAATTACAAAAAAATATATATTATGGTGAAATTGTGGGGAAAAAATTAAGAACAAAATCTTTTAATGTGATTTCTTGTCTTGATTGAGTTAAAAATTAAATTGTCTAGTCGACACCTATTAGTACAAAAGGCTTAAAAGATGAAACTAACAAAAAAATGTTAAAATTGTTTTTTTTTTAAAAAAAATTACCCAACTTTTTGCATAACTCATGGTTGAAATTAAATCGTGTAGAAGTTGTATTCACACTATCTAATCAGCTTGCTCAGTTTAAAGATATTTAGATAATTGTTAAAAAAGTACAAGTAAATTTTTAGTAAAGCAGGGTAAGAATATTCCGAGGAAAGGATAATTGATTTTCTACTTTTAAATGGCTTTATTTGTATTTGAGAGTAGATTCGAATCATATTTTCTAAGAAAAAATGATTTTTGTAAAAAATAATTTTATTGGTGTCTTTGAATTGTTTTAATACTCTGATATCAAAATAAATTTAATAAAAATAAATTATATATATATATATATTATTCAATATATTTTTAAATAAAAAATACTTGAAAAAAATAACATGCATGTATCAAGCTATCAATCAAACATTAAAATCTTAAAAATACCCCGAGCTTTAAAAAAAGAAAAGACAGGACTTGTCATTCCCAAACAAGCTCTTAGAATTCAGACTGGTTAGTGGAGAAGGTCACGTGATATTTGATTACACGTGCAAGGTGGTCCCAGTTGTTTTTGGGGTATGTGGTGTTGATTTGTGCGGGTCAATTAAAAAAAGGGCCTACTGATGTTCTCACGTGCTAATGGGACGTGTACCTAGAAGGGTGGGTCCACACGCTGTTAATGCTTTTGGTGGTCCCTCTTTGAGGGCCAGCCTTTAGCAGACCCGCAAGGGCCAGACCCTCATGGCACGCGTTATTGGCTGAGCTGAGCTGGGAAATGGTTCGAGAAAGTTGACACCTACACTTTAATATTCAATAATTTAACCATACAGTAGGTTTTAGTGATAAGTGGTTTGTTTTTATTGTAATTTCAGTTTTTTTATATAATTATTAATTTTAGGATTTAAGATGAATAAAACCCGGTTCGAACAACTATATTAATAAAAAAATCCCCTTTAATGATCCTATGTAAATGAATTTCAATAAAATAAATTAATGTTGGGTCTCTATCACGCCATTAGCTATAAAATGCAGTCTGGTTTTACTGGTTAATGATCCAAGTTAAGTTTTATATAGAATTGTGATTTTTATTATAATAGTATTATTTTGATATAAAAAATAAATTAACTTATTTACTCAATCAAGTCAAATCCTTGACTTGAAAAAAAAACAAATAGTTAATTATACATTAAATTTTTTAATTTATTTTACATGAAATTATTATAATTTTATACCTTGTGTTATGGATTTGACAAATAAGTCAAAATTAATCAAAGTGTATCAAATATATCGGTGTCCTAATTATTATTATTTTGAAGAAAGATGTCTTGAATTTTTAAGTTAAACTATGACTTTACTAATCGTTCATATTTATTTGAGTTATATTAAATCAATCCTCATATAATATATATTTTTTTAATAGAAAAACATAGCAATATCTTTTAGGTTTAAAAAATTTAATATCCACCGCAAGACAGAGCAGCGGTCACGAGTTCGAATCTCACTACCTCCATTCTATTTGATAAAAATCAAGCACAAGGTGATGTGAGCCTGTGCAAGTTTCAAGCCCAAAGGGCTTTCACTTGAGGATGTGTGTTTGAGAATAATATAAATTATATTATGGGGCCTCACCTACAAGCTTAAGCTTTTAGATGAGATGGTTCCTTAACATGAAATAAAAAAAATTCAAAATTTTTCAAAAATATTTTTGAAACACGGTGTCAAAATTCTAAAATTCTAGAACATGAACAATGTACTCCATCTCTTGCCGACTGTACAACCTTGCATAAACCAACCTGACAGGTATAGCCCAGCAAGAATCACAAAGACATCACTGCTGATTTTCATTCTTTTCACGTTTGAACTCTGCTAACAAGGATTACATAGGAAATAGAACAACGGGTGCAAGAATGACACAGATATTCTGGTTTATGTGTTGGTTGTACAAGATAAGTAGATATACTTGGTCTCGAAGTACAACAGAATCTGCCTCTATGTTCCACGTACATTCAGTTCTTCCATTGAGTGACTTGGAAGGATAAAACATGTAGATGGATTTGGTGCTATATATATGCTCTACTTCCATGAATGTTTGAATCATAATTAAGGAGGCACATTCTTTTATCTTCTGTATCTAAAAACTAAATATGGCTGCTTTTGCATCAAACTTACTGTCTTTAGCAATTAGCTTCCTCCTAATCTTGATTTCGCCCTCAAAAGCCGTGCTTAATGATCATTATTATGATCAAGCATGTCCACAAGCAGGGAAGATAATTTTCGAGACAGTTCGTAATGCTTCCATGCATGATCCTAAAGTCCCAGCTCGTGTACTTAGGATGTTCTTTCATGACTGCTTCATAAGGGTAGGCGAGCAAATGCATGAGCAGTAGTCTTTAGCTAGTAAATGCAGAAAACAGTTTACAGCGTATGATCTTACCGGAATATTTCTTGATACAGGGATGCGATGCCTCCATTTTGCTGGATTCCACTCCTGGAAATCAAGCAGAGAAAGATGGCCCTCCCAATGTCTCAGTTCGATCATTCTACGCCATCGATGATGCCAAAGCTAAGCTTGAAATGGCTTGTCCACACACGGTTTCATGTGCTGATATCATAGCCATAGCAGCAAGAGATGTAGTAGCCATGGTAACAAGAAAACGAGCACTTCCAATATTTTTCTACATTTCCAAATATATGATTTAAAATGGACAAGTTCTAGCATAGTTTTTCTTTAACAGGCATTATATTGTTCTGTTTTCTTCTGATATCATGTCTCATGTGATATTTTCATCAGTCTGGAGGGCCTTCGTGGAATGTGCTGACAGGAAGGAAAGATGGAAGAGTGTCTAAAGCTAATGATACAATCAACCTACCAGCTCCAACCCTCAATGCTGTGCAATTGATTCAAAGCTTTGCTAAGAGAGGTCTAGGAGTTAAAGACTTGGTAGCTTTGTCAGGTGGCCACACCTTAGGGTTCTCACATTGCTCTTCTTTCGAAGCTCGACTTCAAAACTTTAGTTCAGTTCATGACATTGATCCAAGCATGAATACTCAGTTTGCTAGAGATCTTAGAAAGAAATGTCCTAAACCAAACAAGGATCACAGTGCAGGAGAATTCTTGGACTCAACCTCATCAGCATTCGATAATGACTATTACAAGAGAGTTGTGGAAGGGAAAGGTGTCTTTGGTTCAGATCAAGCATTGGTAGACGATCACAGGTCACGATGGATTGTTGAATCATTTGCCAAGGATCAAAGCTTGTTCTTCAGAGAATTCGCAGCTTCAATGGTAAAACTTGGAAATGTCGGGGTGATTGAAAATGGAGAAGTGAGGCTCAAGTGCCGAGTTGTTAATTAATTGGGAGGGAAGTGAGTGCAGTTCGAGGCAAAATATTTTCTTTCCTTTGCAGTAGATTTTTTTTGGATTAAAAATGGTATTCCAAGTATGTTCTTGTGCTGAGTTGCCTCAACTTTGAATAACATCAACTATTCCTGTTACAACTTCATTATTTCTTGGTCAGGCATCCCTTCATTTTGTCTTTTTCTTTTTTCACTTGTAGAAATTAAACCAGAGTTTCACACCACATTCAAAAGTGAAAATTGAGGGTACAGTCATTCTTAAAATGATCAGAAGCCTCAATAATTATTACCAAAATCGTGAGAAAAGCATGTCCAAGTTTGCCATTCATAGAGGAAAGAAAAGACTCGTCATAGTTCGAACTGGTTTATCACAAGCAGAACCTGGAAGTGACTTAACTAGCTAACAAATTCTCTTCTATAACTGGACAGCTTGTAATTCATATATGAAATGTTTGTCATCTATAGAAATGTGGAAACCATTGTTGTTTGCAAAAGTACAAATCATTGCCACATTTTCCAGAACTGGCTCGTGGGAAAAGTCAAAAAAAGGAGTATAAGCTTCCGGGCTGTCACGGAGAATCATTTTCAATTGCACCAGCACAGCCAAGCATTGACATTTGAATGCAGAGAGAAATGCAAGAACTAAACCAGACTTTTCACTAAAATTGAGCATTGAATCTGCAAAGAAAATTGAATTATAGTTCTGAACATGTGCTTTTACCTCTAAATTTGTTTCCAATTGCTCTTATCCAGGCTCTGTCTTTATCACTATAAGCATACCCTATGCTTGAAGCCAACAGAATAAAAACTTCATTATTTTCTGTCTTATTGGCACTTTGGACTGTTGCTTGAAGCACAGGCTCTACCAGAAGCGAACGAGTTCCCTCAGGAAGCATCTCCCAAATCTCAGATTCTGCAATATCCCATCAAACCATCACATTATTTCAGATTAGAGTAAACATAGAAGAAAATAGCTCATATAAACAATTTTTAGAACGTATGTGAGCAGCATTTCCAGCATCCTGAATCATTGTTAGAAGGTCTGCATATGGCAACAAAGGTCTGCACCATTCTATAGAAGAATGAGGGGGGGGGATAAACAAAGGAATATCTATAGCTGATTAAAATTACAGACCTTAATCTTGGCAGAGAAAAGAAGGTTACAGAGCCTAGAATCCATCCTCATCCATGTGAGAAAATAATTACCTAATACTTCAAGTTTTCTTTTGTGCGGATCACATTTATATCATAGAGATCATTAGAAATCTAAACTGCTACATCTCTCAAAGCAGAATTTTGTGGGTTTCTATTATACCTCTTAAATTAAATTGAAGTTGCTGGCATGATGACCGGAAAGCCAGCCAAAACCACCATTTTGCGTCTTGCAAATTCTCAGTTTCATGGGGTGGGTCTAGAGAAATGAGAGTAGCTACTAGCTAGTGGGTATGTAACCTGATCAGTGATCAGAACTAAACAGGACATAGATGAATCTTAATGTGGGATGCTAAAACACAGTGGTTCACACACATAGCAAGGCTTGCAGCTCTAGTAACAGTGGAAACTAGTCAGACCATAGCATCCATCAAGGAAAAAAGAACAATAAACTTTCAAAAAAAAAAATTATTTCTCTTAGGAATTAATAATCCTTGATTGATGAATCGACTTGATCTGCTAATCTTCTTTATGTTACCTGTAGTCCGAGGAAAATAGAGGGTTTCCTTCACATCAGACAAGCCAATATTTTCAAACTGTTCCTTGAACCAATCAAGCACTTCATCTTTTGACATATTATCTGGAGTCTTCCAATATCCACGAACACATAATTCACCTTGAATTGCTATCAACTGGGAAATTCCAACAATAAACATAGTTTGATAACTTGAGGACGAAAATTCATCAATTTCTTTTGAAACTGACAAACAATATGAGACTATTAAATGGCAGCTCCCAACTATCGATATTAGAGTAACATACCACAGCTATGGTATTTGTATTGCGCAATAAAATGTATGTTGCCCATGCCAAATCCTCCTTCTGAGCATCAGAAATGTTCTGGGACATTGCAAAAATTTGCTCGGCATCTTGAGGAAGAGTTCCCTGATCGACTGGAGCAGCACCCTGTTAAAGCTTGCAAGGCATCATGTTAAAGAATCTCTCAACTGTCCAGCAATAATTATAAACACAAAGTCATTCAAAAACTGCAAAATCAACTAGAATTTGAAGTCCCGCTTCTCAAGACAAATCTCCTATAAAACCACAAATCAAACTTTACAAAACACTTGACAAAAGTAAAAAGATCGGTCCGTTTGGTCATTTTATGCACACCCGATCAATTGACTAAAACTTAGCTTTAACTGGCAGCACGAAAAATTTTAGTAAGAAAAACCGAAACAACCACTTGAAGAATGCTAATCAATGTCTTGAAAATGAGAGCATGAAGCCATGTGAGTTAATACAAGTCACAAAACATGTTATGTAACTAGACATGCATTCGCATGGAATCAGCAACAGTCATGAATATATAATCCTTAAAGGCCAGGAACCATGCCTATCAACAGAAAAAATCACTTCAATTAGAAAAGCTGGCGGCAGCAGCAGCAACAAAGCAAACTTAACAAAATAAAACAACACTAAACCTTAAGAAACCTTCCCAAGTACGGAAGTGCAGCAGAGAAAGCAGCTAAAGAAAGTCCTAGAACCTCAGTTCTCTGCACCAAAATCCCCAGGAAAAAAATCAGAAAAAATAACAAAAACCCATTTCTTAACTTCAAGAAACCAAAACTAAAGTTCAACAAAAAATCAGTCTTTAATTACCAGCTGTGCTTGAGTGGTGTCTGAATTAGACCCCAGAAAATGGTTCAATATCAAAAGGGAACCAAACCCATATCCAATCCATCTTGGTAAGTAAGATTCATCCAGTCCAGGTATCCCTTAGGAAGAAAAGGATTCTTGTCAAATAACTCGGAAGATAAAGTCACTATACATTATAAAAAAGAACCAAAGGGAGAGATTTTTAATCTTTTTCCCCCCTACCAAATGTGAAACGAAGAACAGAGAGATTGAGCTGCTGTTGTTGTCTTTGGCTTTGAGGGTTATCACCGGAAGCGTAGATAGCTATGGATTTTCTGGGGGTTTTGGCGCGAAATTGATGGTGGGTTTTTAACTGCATTGGTGGGTGGATGGAAAGACTCATTTTTTAAGGTTTTTCTTTTCCTTGTTTGGATGTTGGGAAAATTTGGGGTTTTTGTTTATTATACATAGAAATGCATTATTCCTATTTTATAATGCTTATCATCACTTTTAAAGCATAAATCCTGATAACCTTAATTGAAACTAATTAATTCTCTTTAAAAAAAAAAGAACTTGGAGCAAAAAATATAATTGTCAACTCCAGAAAAGCTAAAACCAGAGAAGATGGGGTTTTTTTAAGTGGGGTTGTGGATGCTCGTATTGTGAAGGGCCCCAGTTATCACTTATCACCGGCTATTCCCAGTGAAGCTAAGGGCACGTGTTGGCTGAGATATGGAAGAATATGGTCGGTGATCTGGTCGTGTGGTGGCCCAGCGAGTTCCGATACAATGATTTCGAGGAGAAACATCGATTTAGCCCTTAATTCATTCCCATATTATCAATTTAGTGTTGAGATTTTAGTTTTATCATTTGTGTCATAGAGAATAGCGAGTCAATATTATTGAGAAAGTATTTTTTATGCTTTCTTCAAAAAAAAATTATAAACTTAGTCATGGCGCGATAACTAAGTAATCATGAATTTTAAAAAGTCACAAGATTTATTATATTGGACTTAGCGATGTGTTAAACTCAAATAAACATAGGTTAAATAAATTATCATACTCGATATAATTGAATTCAATTATAAACCGAGCTCGATTCAACATGGCATGACAAATTATTAGATATATCTTACCTGAACTCGGCTAGGTATTGAGATCAAGTTAACCCGAGTTTAACAAAATTGTTAGATTTATCGTATATGAGTTCAATCATATGTTTAAAGTAACATGAATATAACAAGCTGTCAAGCTTAAATACCCGAATGCATCCATATACGGAGTCCAGGGGAGCATGATTCTGATAAATTGTTAAACTCATTATACTTGATTTTAATTATGTGTTGAATCCAATAAAACATGGATTTGATAATTTGTTGGACTTGACATGGTTAAGTTTAGTCATGTGCTTAATTTAAGGCAACACGAATCTGGTAAATTATCAAGCATGTCTCTCATAGACTTTGTTACATGTCAAACTCAATTGGTTTAGAGGTCGTTAAAGATAACATTAAGTATTTGTGTCAAAGATAATTATTTTTCACTTGAGTAGCGTGTTAGAGAGTAATATAAATTATATTTTGGTGTCTCAGTAATAAAAAAATTCATTTTTTTTAAACAATATCATTTTACTTTACTTTTAAATTCAAAATTATTTTAACTAACCATGTATCATGCCATGCCACGAGTCGGGTCATGAATGGCGAGAGTTAAATAACTTTATTAGCGAGTTTCTTTATTATAACGTCGCTGATCAAGCCTGCTAATCACCATGGACAAGTATCACTTTACTAGAAGAAAAAATCAACGCGTGTGGGAAACGTGCTTCTAGAACTTTACAGGTAATTTAATCCGACGGCCACAATGAACCGGTCAAGGTACAGGGATTTGTTCTGTGCCTGTGCACACGGACCAAACGTAAAAACACTTTAAGGAGGAGACTACTTGTCGTGTTCAAAAGGCATCGTTTGAATGTTTAAAGCACGATGCCATGTTAGGAAAGAGAGCATTGTAAGCTTCTTTTTTAAAATAAAAATAAAAATAAACGAGGATGTTTTTATTAAAAAAAATGTTTTTATTTTTTCAAATAAACTATATTTCAAAAATATTAAAAAAAATGTTTTTATTTTTTATATTAAATTAAATTCTTTTGGTTTTTTTAAATTATTTTCATGTGATGATGTTGATTTTTTTTTTAAAAATAAAAATATTATTTTAATATATTTTTGAATGAAAACCACTTTAAAAAATAATTTCAAACAAAATCTCCAATAGGCATGGCCATTTCACATCCAAACAACATCTAGTTATGGGTTAAATTAAGAGATAATTTCACAATTGAGCTGACTTTTTATATGATTTATCAAAACATTTTATTTGTATATAAACTCGTGCATATTATTTGATATTAAAATCATTCACTCATTAGATCATCTCAATAAGAGGTCAACTTGCTGACCTACTAATCTAAAGTCATTTTCGAGCTTTGTTTTTATGTAAAAACATTTTTTTTTTAAAATCAAAACATTATTACTTTGATTATTTGTTGTTAAAGCAATTCTCGAATATTTTTATTTTTCTTGTAGCTTAAAAAATTAATTAAATCCTGATCCACACGCTATCGTGTGGCTGAAATAGGGGTGAACATTTTCGGTTCAAAAATCTCATATCTTGAATTTGGCTAGAGTTTAAACTCGGTCATATAACTATAATTAAAAATTATATTTTTTTATATTAGTCCTGTGCATTTGAGTGAAGAAATTATATTGGATATTTGCTTTAAGAGTCAAACTTAAAAAAATTAAATGATTGACCAGATCTTTTGTAAATAAATGAGATTAAATGCAAGTATGTGTTTATATGAATGCTTCAAAACATTTATATCTAAGTCCATGATATTATTTTATCTACTCAATAAAAACGTAAATTACACAGCAATCTCACACATTAGGATATTTATGGGCTAAATTATGTAAAATTTTTTTTTTCAAGGATTGATTGGAAATCAATTGAAAAATATTTGCGGGCTTTTTATCCCACGTGCTAGATCTCACGTGTCAATATGTCCATCTCCATTCTTTAACCGAGTGGGGTAAGCAGTAAGCTCCAAGCTCCGTTATTGTATGCTATCGGTTCAAATATTTCTTTTGTTTAAAAATATATTAAAGTAGTATTTTTTATAAACTTTTTAAAAACATATAAAAAATATAACTTAAAACTATTTTTTTTAAAATTATCGTTAAGTTGATGTGTAAGCTAATATAAAAACTATTCCAATTTTTAATACATTTATAAGAACAAATTTACAAGGTTTATGAAATTCCAATTTAGATGACGAGTAGATTCATTTTTGGAGTTTAAATTAAATAATTAATTGCATGAAATTATTTTTTCATAAATGTATGTTAGTTAAGTGTGAAAGTCTTGTCATGAATAGACTTAGACTTGACTTGGTCTAGCGGACATGGACCTGTTTGGGAGAGCGGTTGCGGTAGTTTTTTAAGGTGCTTTTCGTGTTAAAACACATCAAAATGATATTTTTTTATTTTTTAAAAATTATTTTTGACATCAGCACATCAAAATAATTTAAAAATACCAAAATTAATAAAAAAAAATTGAATTTTTTGGAAACGGCATTTAAAACGCGGTCCCAAACGGCCACATGGTCTGAAAATGCCCATGACATTTAAGAAATAATAAAGAAAAGAAAAGAAAATTTCGAAAAACCGACACGTGTACGACAAAGGGAGCACAGGAAATTAGATTGCTGTCTCCTACCACACTATATATTTGCCTCAAAGAGACCTACCGAAAAGCTCTACATACTCATCATATACGATACTCAACCTCCAGGATCATCCGATAAAATCACGCCACCTCATTCCCGACCTCGAGTCGCCACCGCGCTCCGACTACTTTACCCACTCCAAAAGCCAACGCGTGTCCATTCTTCACCGGACAAACCAGTCAATAAAACTCGTTCACCAGTACAGCCGGTCACTCCATGCTCTTCAATTCCCGCTAGGTATATAATCAGCCCCTTCTCCTTCTCTCTCTCTCTCTGATTTTCCGTCTATGAATTAGCCAAAAAGGTTCTGCGTTTCGCTTTATCCAGCTTGCAGTTTCAAGGTCAGTAGCTAATTAGTATTTTTACTTCTTTATGTTTTTGCAGGAAAGGAAAATGAGTTTTTTGAAATTATTTTTGTTAGTTTGTTTTTTGTGATCGATCTCTTGAGCTAAAAAAAACAAAGTGTTCTTGGTTTTGTTTTCTTCTTTCTTTTGATCTTTTGATTCTGAAGTGATAATTAAGATTAACTAAGACCGGGTTTTTATTAAAGTAAGATTTTTTTTTGACTTCTCGATTCTGAATGTGAGTAATTAAGTGGTAGTTAAGCTTGATTAACTGTTAATAACATATAGCTAGTGATTATAGGGGGGTTAAGAGTTTAAAGTTAGAGTCTTTTTGGGTTTTAGTTAGGTTGTGTTGCTGTTTTAGCTGAAGCTGAGAGCTAACAAAACTAGGGTTTTTTCTGGGATAATTTACGAAATGATTTTTTTTTAGTTGTGATTGGAGGGGGTGTGACTAAAAGATAATTAAATTTGGAGTTCTTGGGGTCGTAGTTAGTTTCGCAATTGTTTCTAAAATTAGCTAAGAATTAGTGTTTTTTTTGTGAGGTAAGTTTGTTCTTGGAATTGTGTTGATTGAAAGTTTTAGTTTTTGTTGTTTTGCTAGTGCTGATGTAGAGTTATACTGTTTGTTTTAGATCTCTACAAGAAATTGTTGAAAGCTGAAACAGATCACAAAACCATCAGGTTCAAATTTGGTGGTGAAGCGTGAATTGCTGATTATATTGTGTAGTCTTTTGTGGGTTTTATTTTTTTTGATGTGGGTTTTGGTTTTTAATGATATTATGACATCAGGGGGTTAAGGATATTTAGTTTTGGAAAAACTGGTCAGGCCTGGCTCTGGAGAGCTACTTAGATTCTGGCCACCAAGGGTTGGTGCCTGGTATGGCACCTTCTCGAGTGGCTGGAGGTTTAGCCCAATCTTCCTCAAGTTCAGGAATTTTCTTCCAGGGGGATGGGCAGTCCAAGGGTTTAATTAACTCTCACTTGAGCTCCTCGTTTGGCAACTCATCAAATTCGATTCCTGGAACTGGGCGATCCATTTTGGGTCCGGTTTCTGGGGACATGAATATTGCGGTTTTGAACAGTGTGGCGAACTCAGGACCGAGTGTTGGGGCAAGTTCTTTGGTGACAGATGCAAATTCAGCACTTTCTGGAGGTCCTCATTTGCAGAGAAGTGCAAGCATCAATACAGAGTCATATATGCGATTGCCAGCGTCACCTATGTCTTTTTCATCCAATAATATAAGCATTTCTGGCTCTTCAGTTGTTGATGGGTCCTCTGTGGTGCAGCAGGACCGAAATGTCCAGCAGGTGCTGCAGAATCAGCAGCAACAACACGGGGCTTCAAGTGCTACATCCTTGCCTACATCACAAATTGGGGGTGTGTCATTCCCCTTGGGACCACGATGTCAGGGATCCTTACTTCAAGACCCTAATAATCTATTGCATGTGCAAAAGAAGCCGAGATTGGATGTCAAGCAGGAAGATATTCTGCCGCAGCAAGTGTTGCAACAACTGCTGCATAGACAGGACTCCATGCAGTTGCAAAGCCGAAATCCACAGCTTCAAAACATAATCCATCAACATAGACTGAGGCAACAACAGCAATTTCTCCAATCCATGCCACCATTGCAGAGAGCCCAGTTACAGCAGCAGCAGCAGCAGCAGCAGATGCAGTTGAGGCAGCAAATGCAACATCAGGCCATGCAATCAGCATCTTCCCTGAAGCGTCCCATTGATGGGGGCATCTGCGCTCGTCGGCTGATGCAATATCTATATCATCAACGGCAACGTCCTGCAGTAAGCTCTTGCTTTTGTTTGATAACTTTGTAGCATAAACCTTCTCTTTTTTGGTGTGATGCTAATTTGTGTCATTTTTTTTCATATTTAATTCTTGTTTTCCTCGGTAAATATATATGCTCATATATTTATGGCCCAATATATAAATTAATTTTAATCATGTGGTTCCTGAAGCACAGATGAGTTTTTAATCTTGTAGTGTACTTCTATTATTTTGACAGGAGAACACTTTTGCATATTGGCGGAAATTTGTGGCAGAGTACTATTCTCCACGTGCAAAGAAAAGGTGGTGCTTGTCATTATATGACAATGTTGGGCATCATACGCTCGGTGTTTTTCCCCAGGCATCTATGGTTAGTATTTTTCTCTCACAGTTTTTCTATCTGGGCTTTACCTCATAACTAACTGGGCTTCATACTGATATAAGTGCATGGATTCATTTTATTTTTTCTGTTTTTGAGCGTGTTAGTTTTTCCATTTCTTCATGGTGATTTCAAATGTTGGTTGGAAGCAAACGCTGAATATAGCAGCTTCAGCAATCACTTGTTTCTTTATGGACATTATATTGACATCACCTGCATATAACTGACCTTTTGTTTCTTTTCTTTATTTTTCAGGAGGAGTGGCAGTGTGAA
The DNA here is from genome assembly GCA_009078335.1 of Salix brachista. NCBI lineage: Eukaryota > Viridiplantae > Streptophyta > Magnoliopsida > Malpighiales > Salicaceae > Salix > Salix brachista. The sequence goes on from CM018586.1 coordinate 18,030,269, forward strand.
ATTTGTGGCTCTAAGTCCGGAAGAGGTTTTGGTAAGGGAATTTAGATGCTATATGGTAATGGATATTATTCTTCAACATGATCATTCCCACACTGCAATTCTTGGAACCTTTTCACATGAAGAATGACATTGAAAATTAGTGACTTGATTTTAGAAGGAATTGCATGTTAGGGAGAATAATCTAGCATCATTAGTTTACAGAATGCTTTTACTTTGTGCAAGATTTTTTTGTAATTTGAGTATCTTGTGTAAACTTTCTGTCAAACTCTGGCCTCTCTTTGAGTTGATTGAACACAATTTTATGAAAGTCAATACAGTATGCATTGGTAAACAGGAGACAAAAAAAGCATGATCTCAACCTCAATTTTCTTTTGCGGAACTATTGCTCTTCTGTTGGACTGTTAATGCAAACAAATGGTCTAATCTGACATCTTGACTGACATTTTTTTTCCACATACAATTTGAGAATTCATATTCCTGTTGGCCATCAAGTACTTTTGCTGACATGGCATGATACAACACGGGCATGGGTTCCAAATCTGGATCACATGGGGTGAAAAAGTGGGATGTGGCAAGGCTGATACACTTTTGACACGTAACAATTGTTTCTGGTCTAATAATTTACCTGTCCATCTTTTATCCCTTATTTTGATCCAGGTGTTTTCTCTTGGGTGTTTTTTGTGCACTTCTATAGTATCTATACTATCTTCTGTGAGGGAACAGAATTTATTGTTTGTAAAAAGGAAAGGAACATATCAGGGTGGTTCCATTTTCTGGATCTTTATTTTCCTTGGGTATTAGCTGAGGGGGGGTTTTCAGGATGAGCCCACAGCTTGAAATTCTCATTGATGCCTATTTTTCCTCAGTCTTCTCCTGCCTGTTTTAAGTTGACTTGTTTAAGAGCTTTTATGGTGCTTTGTTGTGCTTTCTCGAAGCCAACTTTTTTAAGGTCATTAAATTCAAATATGTACTTTATGGTTGATGAAAAAAGCATAAACATCATCAAAGAGCCATCTGCTGCCCATTAGCTACAAAACAAAGAGAGAGAAAAAAAGCTAAAATGTATGTTTAAGTTCTATTCAACAGATGCTCTTGATATGTTAACATGATAACATGTTGATTCCATATTTTTTGTTATCCATAAAAATACTCCTTTGGCCACTATCCAGATTCTGTTCAACGCTCTAATTCGACATAACTGCTATAACTCAAGCATCCTTATGATTCATTTATTCTGGAGATATAACTATGTGCATGTTATGGGGTATGTTTTGCAGAGGCAACTTTCGAAGTACTCCCTAGACTTAATGAAATCAAGTTTGGAAGTGGTGTCATTGATGAGCTTTTGTTTTTAGACATGCCACGTGAATTTAGATTGCCTTCTGGAATAATGATGCTGGAGTATGCAAAAGCAGTCCAAGAGAGTGTATATGAGCAACTTCGTGTTGTTCGTGAGGGTCAGCTTCGTGTTGTATTCACTCATGACTTAAAGGTCAATAGGATAACTGTTTCTTATACAAGTTTTGACAATTTCTAAATTTCCTAATAACCTGCTAGTACTTTTATTCATTTTAGATACTGTCTTGGGAATTTTGTGTACGGCGTCATGAAGAACTTCTTCCACGGAGGGTGGTTGGACCACAGGTATACTGTTTGAAACATCATGTTCATTAAAAGTTCCACTAGTTCTATGTTTTTGTGGAGCAATGCTTCCTAGAAATGAATACATCACAGTTACCCTGCCAAATAAAGCATGGGAAAATGAATAGAAAAATAGAGGGCACAATAATGTCTTGTCTCATAGCTTGGTTGTTAATTGGATTGTGTGGTTGTTAACACTCTTAATCTGTGAAGCAATTCAAAAGATAAGTGCGGTTGATCTTCTATAACAGCTATGAAGTTTTAAATAAGAATTACTGGATTTGACATCAGTTGTCAGTGTGATTTGAGCCTCTTCAGATTTCGAAGATTCTAGTTATATTTTAAACTTAAATACCTGAGCCTTTTTGCAGGTGAATCAGCTGCTCCAGGTTGCACAGAAATGTCAGAGCACAATTGCTGAAAGTGGATCTGATGGGGTTTCTCAACAGGATTTGCAAACAAACAGCAATATGTAAGTAAATGAGCATTGACTTAATTTTTTCCTAATAAATTGGGCGCTGCTTATGCAATCTTTCTGGCTGAAGCTCTTCGACTGAAAATGTAAGTGACTAGGTCCTCACAGATCTCATCCTTGAGGCTTTATGTCCAGAAATAAAAAAAGCATTTGATGTGCCTGGAGTTGCTATAGACAAGAACTTCCTACTTGCTAAGTTGTTTTGCTAACTCAGCCCGTTTGCCTCTTATGATGTAATGAGTGTTTGAGGCATCTAATGTTGATCCTGCTCAAATGAAAGTTGTCGACTGAGGATTTGGTTGTCCTTGAGCATTTTGGATGAAGTCTCAAGATTTGAATATGCATGCTAGAACCTGCAGCTGTGACTTTTACCATTGTAGACCGTGTCCCTCATGTATCTTTATGTTTTGGTGGAGCATAAAATCATGTAGCTCTCCTTGAGCATGACATTCATAAAACACCCCGTCTCAACTCCTGAATGAGCTTAAATACTAAGGGTACATTATTGTGGTAGTTTCATATACTCTGTATTATGAAATTCAACAGAAGGCTATACCAAATATGATGTTAATATTTGGTTTGCACAGGATTGGTTTATAACTTTGGTTAGTTAATGCTGATCCAATGCTGATCTTTTTAAGGGTCCTGACGGCTAGTCGCCAGCTTGTGAAGAGTTTAGAGTTGCAGTCATTGAATGATTTGGGTTTCTCCAAAAGATATGTCAGGTGTCTGCAGGTATAACTTTCACTCTTTCTGGATCTGAATTTCTGTACTGATAGAAACCTTTGATCCGTGTTTTATGATTTTTTACTCCAATTTATTACAGATCTCCGAGGTTGTCAACAGCATGAAGGATCTGATTGATTTCTGCCGGGAGCAAAAAGTTGGGCCTATTGGTAATTTCTTTTTGTAGCTGGTGCTACTATACTTTTTGCGTTCGCCTGTGACTTCCTGCTTGAGTATCTGTTTTTACCTAAATATTATGGCTTCGTTTCTGGACCTGCCATATTCTAGGAAGTTCCTTGCAAATAAGATATTGTCATGCATGTGAGTTCTTTCTCAAGTTTAATATCTAGTTGATAAAAAGAGGGAGCGTTTGTCTGTTTTGGCTTCTACACTCTTCTGTTATTATTTGTCTTGGTTTGTTCTGTAATTTTCATTAGTTTGGAAGGTTTTCTCATGTGGGTGTATTTATCTACCGTTTATATAACATCTTCTATTGTTTACATTTTATCAACATGAAGGTCGCTCCTCCAATGATTTTTGATCAGACACTGGCCTGTTCTGTTTCATTTCTCTTTTAATTGATCATTTTTTTTAGACAGCTTAAAGTTGTGGTTCATTTTTGAGCCCTTTGACTATTCTACTTTGTTTTTCTGTTGTCTGCTAATTTTTGCTACAAGAGAAGACCGTTGTTTTGCTCATGATGTGCTTAGAGACCTGATGTGAGCCCTTGTCTGCAGAGGGCTTGAAAAGTTATCCTCGGCATACAACAGCAGCTAAGCTTCAGATGCAGAAAATGGAGCAGTTAGCAAGTGTTCAAGGTCTGCCAACTGATCAAAACATCCTCAATAAGCTAATGGCATTACATCCTGGAATGAACAGCCATGTGAATAGCAACCATCAAATGGTTGGTCGAGGTACTTTAAGTGGTTCAGCGCAGGCTGCTCTGGCATTAACAAACTATCAGAATCTGCTCATGAGGCAGAGCTCAATGAATCCAAACTCCAGCTCACATCAACAGGAGGCTGCTTCACCATTCAATAATTCTAATCAGAGTCCATCTTCAAACTTTCAAGGAACTGCTAACTTCTTACCTGGATCCATGCAGAACTCACCTGTTAGTGGCTTTTCAAGTCCACATCTACCTCCCCAACAGCCCCAGCAGCTGCAGCAGCGCTCATTGAGCTCTAATAGCTTACTCCATCAGAGCATTCCACAGTCCTCCCAAGGCAACCAGGCCTTGCAACCACAGATGATCCAGCAGCTGTTGCAGGAAATGTCTAATAACAGTGGGGGAGGAGTCCAACAACATTCCCTCTCTGGACAGAATGGGAATGGTGGCATGACAAGGAGTGGGTTAGGTTTTGGAAGCAACACTTTGGCAACACCTCCAACTGCTTCCACTGTGTCTGTAGGTCCTGGTGGACCTGCACCAAGCCGGAGCAACAGTTTTAAAGCTGCTGCAAACAGTGATTCTTCAGCAGCTGGTGGAAACAGTGGATTTAACCAGAAAGTGCCAGATTTGCTTCCGAATCTTCATCTGCAGGATGACCTGGTTAGTGATATTGCCAACGAGTTCACTGAAAATGGGTTTTTTAACAGTGACCTTGATGACAACATGGGTTATGGCTGGAAGGCTTGACTAACAGGGTTGGACCAGTTGCTTGCTCTCAAATTGAGCGAGTGTTGGCCATCTGTGTGTGTACAGAATATTCAAGTAGCTGCTTCTCCCCACCCTGTCTCCAGCTTTTCTAATGATGGGATTTGTTGCAACATACCAGGGACTTGTACTTCAGTAGGTAATTAGGTTTTTTCTATTTTGTTTTTTTGGCTTTCTCCTTTTTCTTGAGGTTTTTTTTAATCAAGTCATTGCAAGTGTATTCTATTAAAAAAAAAACTGGAACAGCTAATATGATATCTAAAGGAGTTCTCCAATATTGTATTTAAAGCTTCTCAAGAACTGAACAGCTTATCTAATATGTGGTTCTTGATGATGTTCACTTTCACCATTTTACAATCCTGTTGCATTAATTAGAGCTACAAAGATGGTGTTTTAGGCAAGGAAACATAACGAAGAGGGACTAGGGCAGCTGTGGCTTCATGCATGAAAACCCTAGAGAAAATCAAACCTATGCCTAAACTAAGTAGTAGTTCTTCTATCTTGTTCCCATTCAAGCCCCTCATTTACTAGTGCTGGAATTGAAAGAATCTTGCCCCCCTTTATGACTTGAGCCCTTTCCCCTGTCTTGGTGGATTGCCATGGCCTTGCTACTTGGTGCCAAATTAATCCCACCTTGCGTCGAGCTTCTTCTAGGCTGACAAACGGTCATTATCTTTATGATTAATCTAATGAAATGTGAAGGCCTTGGAAAATGATTGTCAGTAATGGGGAATGGCTGCTGTGATTGTCATCTGTGATTGTCATCTGTGTCCAGAATCCATAACAATCTTATCCCTTTCAATATGCCTGGAGTTTTCCAACTCCTTGGAAAGCTCTATCCACCAAAAACCAAAGAAACACCCCCTCTACCTCTAATTTGTCGGCAACGTTTTATCCGTTTTCTAGTAAACACTGCAGTCCTTGATGGATGCCAATTCTATCTATCTTCAGCAAACACGGTACGATGTAGATGTGATGGCCACAGTATGTCTCTTGATGAGCATAGAAAGAACTACTCATCACCCTTTTTCTTAACAAAAACTAGTTGTACAAAGCTCTACCTCCGTTCTCAAATCATTCTGAAAATCCTTCAATATTGTTCTACTTTTTTTAAAAAAAAAACGAAACAAGATAGAGTAAAACGGGGCCAGAATGATGTGTAAAATTCTTTTCAGAGGTGGTAAATAAGGTGGTGGGGACAAGTGGCTAAGCCCTAACTCGTCGTGGATAAGAACGCCAATATAGCATCAATGTGACAGGAATCCTAAGCAGTCATTCGCCACGCTCGTACTACATGACCCGGTAGGCCTAGACTGCCCACCAATTTATATAAATGCGCCCCAAAAGTTGATGATTTTGCTGTCTCAAATCTTTTGGCGTGTGAGTCTTTTCACAACAAAGTGCTAAAGAGTAGCCAGTGATTAGATTGTGGAATTTGAAGCACGAGCGAGTGCGATCCGTTCAAGACACTGGATTAAGAGGTGAGGTATCCTCTTAATTCACAGCTTAACATACTAATCTGCAATACAATCATCGATCCTTCATGATTTAGCCACAAACAAATGAACATGATGATCAATCCAATTTACATTGCCTCGCTAGAATACAATACTTGTGGACTACAAAAAAACAAACCCACCATTTTCTTTTGTTATCTAGAGCTGCCCCCTAATATATATATATATTCTATGTAATTCTCACCAATTCTACTTACAAAGATATGATCTGCCTAAAATTGCTTCAAATTTTCTCTGAACTCACTGGGGCATATTAACACAGAATCTAAGCACACACCACCTTTAGTATGTGTACAATCAATCTGCATCATGGAAAATTTGAGCTTCAATGGTCCAGCATTTGTGCTGTCAACAACAAAGTCACCAACGTGGTGGTGCCCCCAATTTCCTTGCTGATGCAAGTAGCATTCTGATGAGGCTTGTTGGCCATTCGATGTCGAAAGCTGGAATCGGACTGGTTTAATGTCCCAACCATGAACTCGATCGCCGTTGCAGGTTCGCCGGCCAAGTTTTTTCGAGGGCTTGCCTAGCTGAAGCCTGAACAATAGGCTATATGTTCCTCCTGGAAATTCAAACTCCAATTCTCCCCCTACTTCGAACCACCATATTTGTTGAAGATATGCAATCGTGCTGAACCTACATGTCGTCAAAAACATTGAGCTATGCATGGATGCAACTTTCACGATCCACATACAATCCAAATCCTCAGGGAAATCACTACAACAACATTATATTTGCTTAATCATGACAGTAAAATTGTTCATGGTTAATTTATTGGCTTGAAAACTCCGAGTGGAAGACATGTTCCACACACACAAGTCATTGAAAAAGAATGAGAAAAATATTTAATCACTCAAAGCTCACAAGACAAGCAATCCGATTATTAAATAACTGGGATAAAGTCTTCAAAACCTCTCATCTTTTGAATTAGTATTTGCAAGTCATTTATATGACTCTTTCTTTCAAAAACATTTTTTAAAAAAAATAAAAAAAATTATTTTTATTTTGTACTAAAAATTAAGTTATTTTGGTGTTTTTAGATTATCTTGATATGCTGATGTCAAAAATAATTTTTAAAAAATAAAAAAATATTATTCTAATATTTTTTTAAACAAAAAATATTTTAAGAAAAACAACGTTAAATACACCATCAAATAAACGTCTATTAGTCAGCTGTTTGCATTTTTGTTTTGCTGAGAGTTAATTAGGCCAGAAGAATTTAAAACTCGCCCATCAAGGAAATGTCCAGTCCACTTTTTATTTCACGAAATAAATAAATAAATAAATTTATTTTCATAGCTAGACAACAATATCAATTAAAGCTCACTACTGAGATTTTTGTCTAGATTAGATTTGAAAGGTTGCTGGGCCGATAGCTGATATTTTCTTAGATATTATTTTTCAAAATTAATAATTTCATCGAGGCCATGAAAAAGACATAACAATAATATTTCATTTTCAAGGGAAAAAAAGTCTCAATTCATGAACAGTAGATAAAAACATATTTTTCACTGATCACGCACCATAAAAACCTATGATGATAAATCTCGGAAAAACATATTTTTTCTGGTTATTCTCGTCATCAAGACATCTTAATGATATAATCAAGAAATATCAATAAACCCTAACAATCCAAAAAAAATAGTAAAATCAAATGAATAGATAAATCTGTGGTCACCTGGATTCTTCAGATGAAATATGATTCCAATATCTTCGATCATCTATCCCAGTTATCCTTAATGCCTTGTAAGAAACAGCAACACAGATCTTGCCACTACTTTTATCCAACCACACTTGCTGTAGAAATTAATCACAAGAAAATTTAATATAACATAATCAATCAATAAACTCTTTTGCAGTTTGTTTTTTAATAAAACGCATCCTATATATATGTATTTTACCTTGGTGCCATCATCAAAGCAGTTAGGTTGACACAATCGTGCATAGATCTCTTTCTTGCTCAAACTCTCTGGACTTTGGCCCAGAACTTTCTCGACAAGAAACTTATAGTTTGATGGAAGCTTGGTTTCCCACACAAAATCAGCCAAAGAAGCACCATGAAAAGTCTTGTTCAGCTTGGCTAGCTTGCATATATCGGGCGGATCCAGGTACATGAAGATCGAGGAAACACAACTTTCTGGGACATCATCGAGATTAGGTCTTGATGGAGAAGAACCCGAACCTCCCTCACTTTCGAAGGCCAAACCAGATGAGCCAGACCCCATAAAGAAAGAATTCAAGAAAAAGAAACAACAAGATACGCCCTAAAATTAATATCAAGAGATTCGAGGTGCTTAAAGGTAGAGGAGGAGGTGGTAATTTCTCTGGGAAATTGGAGGAGAGATTGGGGAAAGATCATCTGTCACCATTTTCTTCAGGTTGAAGGAGGCAATAATGGCTTTTGGGTTTTAAGACGCAGAGAGCAGAGAGATTAGAGTAGTTGTACATGGGGGAAAAACAGGACCGGGTGAATTTGTTTTTCTTTTCCTTAAAAAAAAGGAATAAAAAGGTTGAATAATTAAGCAAGGGATCAGAGGCTGTAAAAGGGATCGACGTGTACATGAGTGTGCATGCAAGTATGCAACACACACACACACACAACACAACACACACACACAAACACACACACACACACACACACATATATATATATATTTTTATATTGGGTGGGGAATAAGATACCATATTGCTATCCACACACGGTTGTGTGGCGTGGGGGAAACCTGGCCAATCCATGCTCGTAAGAATATTGGAATAAATGATAAAAAAAAACATCATGGTGCCGATTGGAGAATAAGTTATGAAGCCTTACCTGGTGAGAATCTCCATTAATTAACAAGTTATTGTTTTATTATTAATTTTAAAATCTGGAAACAATGTTTTATTATTATTATTAATTTATTATCAAATTAGGTCTCACTATGATTTTAATTACATTTTGGTTCAAGTTTTACTACGTGAATTCTCATTTCATTTAATATAAAATACTGAATTAGATCTCATCTACGAATCAATAATATAAGTATAGTAAATAATAATATAAATATCAAGTTATATTTATAACACCTCAAAAATAAGTTCCTCTTTATTGATCGTTTCATAGTCAAATACGAATGAAAATTATTATAAAAAGTTATTTGAAATTTATATAAAAAATAATATTTAGATACATAGACTTTTCATAATCAAATCCAAAAAACTTTTTCTATTAAGGATCATAGATGAAAGAGATAACTATTTATTTATTTTTTAAATAAATGTTGGGAATGTTCTCCCCTTCATGATTATTAAACCCATCTCAACTTGGTAGGTTATCCAGAAAAAAAAATCTAGATTCAAAGATTAAATTAGATAGGATTTTTATTGACTAGATTAAATTTATTCAATCCATTTTTATTTTAATAATCTAACTGACATGATCAAATCCGATCTAATCTTAGTCAACTTAACACCAAGATCTTGTATGACACTGCGTTTCAAAAAAAATATTTTTTTTATTTTTTATTTTAAATTAAAAATTTTGGTATTTTTAGATCATTTTTTTATGTTGATGTCAAAAATATTTTTTTTAAATATCATTTTAATGTATTTCTAAACATAAAATATTTTAAAAAATAACCTTATTTAGAGTTACAAACACTAAGAAGCTGTTTGGCGCGGCGTTTCACCCGCCGTGCCGCAGCTTTTGGTAAATGTTTTTTTTTTCATTTTAAATGAATATGGTTTGGTGTTCTTAGATCATTTTGATGTGCTGATGTCAAAAATAATTTTTAAAAAATAAAAAAACATCATTTTGATGTATTTTGGCACGAAAAACACTTTGAATAGCTACCGCAACAGCTCTCCTAAACAGGCCCTAAATTAGAAAAGAAAACATTGTTATGTTAATAAAAAAAATTGAACCAGTATAACTTAACAACTCGTATTCCTTTCCACATCGGATCTCCCCTTTCATGCCATGCAAAGTCGGATAGAGTTTGGAAAACACGAGCTTCTGAATGCAATGTCGGATATATATAATTTTTATAGATCGATCAAATCGCTTCATCTTTTGATCGATCAACTACCGTGTCTTAGTTAACATTTAAAGAAAGCACCCCATGGCAGCAGCTCTTTGCTAATTAATTAATTAATATTTAATTACTTGATTTGATGGAAAACAATAATTAATTCCCACGTGTCTAGCATTAATTATCTTCCCGTCAAAGAATTCGTGCGTGCACGACATTGCTCTAAAATTCAACCACCATTACATGTTGGACATTGGGGGTGCTGGATTCGAAGGCGACATTTTTTTTTATAGGGAATTATTTAATTTAATATCATTTTATTTACTTGGTGAGGCCTTACCATGATCCGCCCTTCATTTCGATGTGCCCCAGCATTTGTAGCCCTAGATTTCATTCAACATTCACCAAATTAATAATTATTTGATTCAATTTGATTATATATATAGCCATGAGGCTCACGGTTTCTTGGATGCTCTATTTAGGGACATGATATTTTTGAAATTAATTTAATATGAATTCCTGATTCTCAAAATTAAAAAAAAAAAAAAACATGCCCTATAAATCTTACTAGATACTATTTAGACCTTTGTAAAGACATCACATGGCACGAAATGGCCACATGGGATGGTGACTTATTTATTACAAAACTTTTTATATATATATATATATATATATATATATATATATATATATTGATCCTTAGAATTCAATCTAATTACTCGGAAGTAAGAATTAACTTTTATTTTTTAATCTTATAATATAATAAGAGTAAATATCAGATTTAAGACGTTGTCTAATATTTTAATTTAACATGAATAACGATTAGATTTAAAAGATAAATTAAATATGTGTTTAATACCGTGTTAGCTCGCTTATGATAATAACTTAAGAAAATAGATCATCAAGAAGTGTGATATAATAACAGAGGGTTTATAATTTACATATCATGTCTCGAGTTTGAAACAACCAAGATTTTACTCGCTCATTTAGACCCCATAAAATGTATTTTTTGATAGGTTGGGTTTCCTCGTATAAGATAATACTTAAAAAAAAGATTAAAAAACATATTTTTAGTTGTGATTTTTTAAAAAGCTGATTTAAAAAATTATATTTTTGGTTAAAGTTAATGTTAGATAGGTTTTTGCATGCAAAATAAATAAATAAATAAATATTACTGGTAGCAAATATGTGATAGGCTGAGTGTAAAAAATAGAAGATATTTTTCTTCATTGTATTTAAACAAAAAAACAGAAGCTATTATAATAGTGGGCCGATGGGTAGCCCATAAATACAAGTAACTAATGCTCTTTTGACTAACTATTTAATTTTCGTCCTTTTAGTCCTCTCGATGCTCTTCCTGCCCGTCTTCTTCCCCTTGGAATCGGCATAAAGAAACAAATTAAATAATTGCAAAGACCCTTGGCCTTGTTTGAGACACGAGGACAGGGCATGGCTGGATTTATCAGCTTTTTTTATTTAAAGTTTAATCATAATTATACCATCCACTGATTAGTATTAATTACTGTTAATCATGTTTAGAAAGCACTTCTGGACCCTTTACCAGACGGGCGTGGGTCTGACTCAGCTCACGCACTCCGACCAGACATTGAGTTCATGCACATCTGGAGCACAACAAAAAGAGAGACACATGTCAGGTTTTGGGTCATCAAGTTACATGGTTTGGATCGAAATCTCTAATGATTGCGTGTTTCTCTTCCACCTTTACCATCGACTAATATAATACTATGACCCACTATATTTTTATTTTATTTCTTATATTAATTATTATAAATGTTTTGATGGTTTCTGTAATGGTTGGCAATCAACTTGTGGGTACTGAGATGGCAAAAAACAATAATTCTGAGAATGACATGATGACAAAAGACTTGTAATTTACATAATATATTTTGAGTTTGAGTCAAGATATGCATCTCTTGTAAGAGCCCAGAACAGCCGGAGTTTTACTTGCTCATCTGAGCCCACAAAATACGGAATGAGTCTTCACTCTATGCACTTTATTTACATTTCTTTCTTTCTTCTCTGAAGACGTTTGGTGAATTGTATTGAAAGGTATCATCAACATTCTTCAATATTAATTTAGAGGGCAAGTGATTTTTCTCTGGATCATCGTCATCATTTTAGAGTTCTAGGACTCCACTTTGGATGAAGACTCAAGTTATGGATGGAATGCGAGTTGATCAAGTCAATTTTTTATATTTAAAAAGTCTGAAACTAATTTTATTTAGACCTGATCTCAGGTTTGCAAATACAAAATTGACTTGTTGACCAGTTCCTAGGTAGTTGTTCTTTCTGGAAGTATCATCATAGATTATCCACATCTAAACCAACACGCTAATCGGTGATTTCTCTCATGGTTAATTCCTTGGAATCGATACTTTTTAGAGTTTCTCCTGTTGGAATCTAACATACCATGTGAGTCTGCTCCAATTAGGCCCTATCTTTGAGGGGTCCAACAAAGATTACAGTTCATCAAACATGACAAATAATGATATCTGGAAATCTTTCAGCATGAATCACATGGTTTGGTGCCGCATGCTTGTCCAACAATTGAGGTCTCATAAAGTCTTGAAGAGCATAATTTATGCTGTAATCAGTTGGTGTGGGTTTATGAAAGAGTGTAAGGGTAGATTTTCAAGAGATTAAAGTAGACTTTCTTACAAACTTCAATCATGGATTCAAAGTCCAACTTTTTCATCATGTTTAGAAAGTCATTGAAGTGTAAGAGATCCAATGAAACATTGTAATCAAACCATGCCTGACCCAGATAATTACATCAGAGATGATGACTTGAACTAGGTTTCTTGTTAGATTGTTTAAGATGTTTGATTCGATCAAAACCGTGTAAACCTAACCATCATTGGAAACCGGTTGATTATAAATGAAGCAAGAAAAATGATTTTCTTTGGAGTTCGATCAACTTTTTAAAAGAAGGGAAGAAAAAGTCAAGTGAGTGGCTAAATGTCATCCAGGGAGGGGAGGGGATTCATTACGGTACTTGAATACACTGAACTTGAGATGGGGAATAATTTCCATCTAAAAGGGTAGAATATCTATACAAAGATTTATTGGCTGACACAGTTTATTGTTCTCCAGGAAGATTAATTATTGGGAAAGCCTCAGTTGTGATATGAGCATCTTCAGAAGTAGCAGCTCTAGTCTCAGCCACGCTACCATGTCAAATGCCAAAATGAACTATTCAAACAGCCACCTCCTCTTTGCTGACACAGCAATCCTGCAAGAGAAAGAAAAAGAGAGGGCCAGGTATAGCCACGAGAAGATTACATTTAGCGACTGCTAAGCAGAAATCAACATGTCAAAGCAAGAACAGCTAAAAACTGTTTGGTGCAGCTTCTGAGAGCTTTTTAAAAGTGCGTTTGCCTTGAAAAAACATCAATATTATTTCTCAATGATTTTGAAGTGCTGATTTTAATGAAGTAATTTTGAAAAACACCTTGCACCACAATACCAAACACGCACTTACCTTGTGATCTTCAAGCCATTTTTTAATGCAATCCTCGTGATATTGGTGCGCACAGGGCAAGATGATCAAGCGATCTCCCCTCTCGCACTCCATTTTGCATATGACACACCCTACGTGCAGACATGAGAGAAGAATTAAAGAGGAGAATAGCACTATAACAATGGAGAAGCTAGTTTCGGAAAGGTTACAGTTATCAGCAGCCAGGCACTGTCAACCATGAACTTTTATTTGCATATACGTTAATGAGCATTAACATTTTTGGTGTAATGTGCGTACTAAAAAGACATAATCTTGAAGAAAATCTGACAAAAATGTTGATGAATAATAGCAAAAAGATTTAACTGAGATTTTTTTTGAAACATTTAAGACCTTGTTGATACAAGTTTGGGATTCAATTGAAAATGAATGCAGAGACTGGGAAGAATATTTTTGGGTTTCGATGACATCCTCTTAATTTCATACTTAGATGCAATACCAGTTTTCTCATAATGGTTAATGTTTCTTAAGGTAATTACAATAGTCATGCAAGTGCATTTTTAAGGTTGTTTATTGTATTTTTTCCCTCTTTCTAAATAGATTAAATCATAAGTGTAACCAGGTGTTACATAACATGATGGCAGTTGAGCCCTGTGTTTCTAGGGTTCACAGGCTGGATGGCGGTTGAGCCCTGAGCGTGGCAGGAAGATGGTTAAGCTTCAGATTTGTAAGCTTTGAGTTAGAGCAATCATCACTTACGAATCCATCCATCTAGCCAGCAATAGATTCAGAGCAGGCAATATTGCGGTAAAATCCAAGAAAATCTCTCTTCTATGCCTGGCAGAAATAGAATAGAATCCTTCTCAAGTTCCCTAATCGTTCATCAGCCCAACCTTTTCCTAGGGAACTTCATAGCAAATACTACAAGCAATTTTAAAACCTTTGCACATAACATTTTGAAATTTAAGCACCCATATTCTTTTCTTCCAGAAATCACAAGATTTCTAGAGTTCAAAAACTGTCAAAACACCGCACATATTCACTTTACTTTCACAGGTCATGTTCTGAACAATTAGAGCATTGATGTTTGGTTACATATCATACAAGGCTTTAAACTATCTCTCAATTGATCAAGTGGTAGTGTGAATCACCAAATCATGATTGCTCAATCGCCTCCCACTTGCCTCTTCCACGAGTCCTCCACGATTAGCTCATCAACTCCCCAATCTTCATAACTGGATAATTCCACATGATGTGTTAAGGAACAATAAGAAACTAGAATGGATAGTAAGCAAAATCAGAGGAGAAAAATGCTATGCATTCCCCTTCCAGGGGTGAAATCAATTTGATAAAGGATAAATTTAAGCAAATAATCTCACCTTCCATCAGGCAGGTAGCGACGGATGGTGAAAGGTATTTTTCGTTCACGCAGCTCCTTCATAGCAATCTATTAAATGAAAAAACAAACATATCAGATTATTAAACTATGAAAGAAAGGATAACCTCCTATAGTAAATTATTCCTACTCTGAAAACTTATTACGCAGATTCTCAACAAACCCACATATATTATAGTGAGAAACAGATCTATTTTTATACATCGCCCTGTTAAGAAACACACATATGACAAATTAAATGGAGTGTCGAACAATTGACTACCGAGAAAAAAGTCCAAATGCATTCTTATATATGCTTTGGGGTGCAAACTGCAAAATACATCAACTATAGTGCCTTTCTTAACCCAAAAAATGATATATAGTTGCAAAAATCGGTACACACACAGGTGTAAGGCACCAGAAAATTCTGTTCCCATACAAACCATATCATACATTGCAAGTAGCACATCAATAGCTACAGCATTATTCATCTCTATAAAAGCAATCATCTCATAATCCAATATAGATCCCAGTTAGACAATCTTACCTCAAGTGGGTCAGTTTCACCCTCCAACTCAACCATCACAGGAGCATTCATGCTGCAGAGCCAAAAAAGAAATTAGCAACATAAACTCAACTGGATCAACCCCATTTCACAGTGACGAGGTTTGCTTGGGAAAACATGAACGGACCTGATCTGAAGTGCACGGGTACCCAAAATTCTGGCACGCTCATATTTTGTCATAAATTTCGATGTTTTACGAGGCCGCTCCACTGGTGCCTGTTCCTCTTTATCTTCAGTTTCAATTGGTTCCCCTGTGTCATCTTCATTGTTATTGTTCTCGGCATCTTCATCAGCTCCTTCCTGTCCAAACATCTCACCCATATTTTAAATAAAACAAGATAGATGCTTCAGTTACAGAAAGCAAATCACAATATCAACTACTCACTTCAATCTCAGGTTCTGCCGGCTCATCCTCATATCTGAAACAACAATTTAGAAAACCTACACATGTTATTTGAACACCAGACAGAAAGGGGGGAAATAACTCTAAAAAGCAAGGAATTTGCATAGGCATACACCCAGTATTCTGAGCAGTCATAAATATTCAAGTGGTTTCCAAAATCTAAAATAACACACTCCGTAACATCACCTCGAGACATTAACACAGAATTAAACATTTTATACCTATAAAAAATTAACAAAACTCCGCTTCCAGCATCAAATAGCCAGCATAATCCTAGTCTCTAATCTAATATCAAAATTATAACGAAATCAAGCCAAACCATTGAGCACATCAACCTATCTATACTTCTACCAACAACACCTGAATCAAACCAAACACAGAGCAACTGCTTATCAAATCAAAATTATTACTTCATGGGCTTACAATATCAACAAAGCAGAAAACTTTCCATCAAAGAAAAATCATATTGACACTATAAACTCAAACTTCAATCGTGAAAAAACAACCAAAGAGCATGATTAACAATATAAACAAAAAAAATAACCAAATAAAAAAATACCACAAAATTACAAAGTCGCAGATGCAAAAACTTCATAATGAACTCAAACATATATAAAAAAAACCATTCATCATTGCATTCAATTGGGGTATGAAAAAATTGTACTACCAAAAGACAATATCCTATTTCCCCTCAATTTTGCAAAGAGTAAAGAAACCGTAGCTCATTTTATATGAGAGATTAAAGGAAAAAGAGCAAACCCCATGTCAATATCATTGTATTCATCGTCTGCCATTGTAAATTCGTAAGGATGGAAGCAAGGCTTCTCTCTAGTTCTTTGTAGGTCTAAAGCCCTGTCTGTCGCTATGCAATGGGAGAGCTAGAAACCCTTGTTGGCTTTGCATTATATGCCGGGCCTTTTATTTCTTTTAGTAAAATATCTTTATTTAGTCCTTCGAAATTTAAATTAATATCAATCACATCCTTAAATCACTTATGAAATATTTCTTTCGTGCCTAGTTCTTGCGTTTTTATTTTTCTACAATTTTGCTCTGTTTCCTTTGATCTCTTGTTGTCTTTCCTTATTAGCCCACTTTCAAACAAGGATAGAAAGTTTTTCGTATCCTTTCTGACTGACCAAGAATTTTCTACTTCCAAGAATTCTTTCTCTATCCTTCTCAGGATTTCTTTGCTGGCTGCAATGTGGCCATATGGCCTTTTCCAAAGATCACAAATTCGGATTCCAAATGCAAAATCATTCTGCTTAGAACCTTCTGTTAAATGTCAAGACTGATACCTGAGTTCAGAACACCAAGTACTATTACTGCAATTTGAGCTCTTGTTGGCTACTTCCAAGAACATCCTGTCCTTGATCAAATTGGTGATTGTGACTTCAATTTCAGCCTCAATGAATTGCCTTTGCTCATTAGCTTCGGAATTCTTGATAAAATGATCAAATTCTCTTACAATGCAGTCTGCCTATCAGCAGCTGTTGTGAACTGCAAATTTTTCTGATAGTACTTTTATTTATTAGTATCCATAGTTTAAGGACCGGCATCACTTTTGGTGGATCATGGATTTGGTTGTCTCTTCTTTCCTTGATGCAGATTCTCTCCATATGGCAAATATTTCTCCAATACATGCTGAACACTTCCGTTTTAGTCCTCGAGGATCCCACCCTGCAGATATAGGATAAGGATCTGCTGTATTTTGAGTAGTCACCAACTCTGTCATCCTTCGCTGAAACCTTTTCAACCCACTAGCTGTCTCATGATCTTTCAAGCCAATGAAGTCCTTCAAGAAGGAAAGATTGTAAGAAACAGTTGTAAACACAACTTCAATTTTATTAACTTTTCCCTCTATGTTTCCCAAAATTTCCACCATCTCCCACACTTTTATCTTCTCCCAAAACGGTATGCGACTCTATTGCCGTGGCTGAAAATAGCTCATTCCTGCCTAAGGTTTGCAATGACTTCCCTCTTCCAGTCAGTTTAGGTTGCCGAAGAATGTGGTCAAAGACATTGCTTTCACAAGGTAACACTTTAAACTTAAAATCCGAGGAAGTGATCATTAGTTTTAAGAATTTCAGTTGATGCTGTCTTATATGACCCGACTATGAGTCAACCACCAAGAATTAGTGAATCAGAAGGCCATGATATTGGCCAAGCGTGTCATCGAGATATAAGGCCTTTCTTCGGTCGTATGGAGAATGTCGCCTATAATAGGTTACGTGATGCATGAGATTCTGAAGAAGCTGAGCTGCAGATACGTAGTTGATGGTGCTGACTTACCTTGACAGGTTAGATCATCACATGGATGTCAGGAAACACTGATAACGTTGTATAAATTAATCACATTACAGGTGGAAGGGACCTCCTGGCCGAAGATGGTGAGCTAACATTATCGAGGAATCTGATAAAGAATATTAGAGGCAGAAAAGTGATAAGAGATTGAGCAGTCCTCAACCGGTTTAGGATTTGGAAGGCTGTTCAAGAATCTAAATACAAGAAAACTACCACTACAGCTCTTCATGTTCCATTTTTTAAAAAGAAATGTCAACTCTTCATGTTCCATGTGCAATGCCGCCGTTTTCGTTCTTATTAAATTTGAATCACAATGTTGACGACATAGCCATGTAGAAACTCACAATGCAAACCTTTGAAATCAAAATTCGAGCCGAGAGTTTCCCTTACACAAGCATTCCTTGAATGAGCTCTTCTACTCCTTGAATCTAACGAAGTTTCTAAATTTCTTTTCCTTTTGTTTTTGATCCAAGAGCTCACCCTGCTGGCTCTCCCCAAACATGTTCTTCCTCTCTTTTTCTTCCCAGCAGATGACTTAATTTTCGTCTCGCCTTCAGCAACATGTCCAGGGGTGCCATAGACTGAAACCAAGCTTTCCACATGATTATGAGCTTCATATAACATAATCCATTTTTCATTCTAATTTATACATATTTGGATAGAAGATGACCTTTCTTACTTTGCATTATAAATTATTTCTCGTAGATATTTATTTATTTTCTTGAATTGACGTCAAGATTGTGGACATTACCGAAAGAGCTAAAACAGCTCGGGTGTCTACTGTTCACCGTGACTCATTGCCACTGTGGACTGACAATTTGTCACGGTGAATCGCGGGTGTATGTCCTCTTTTTTTTTTTTTTTTTGCTTTCTGAACAGTGCATTGACGCACAAGCCCGCCGAAAAAGACAAAAAACACTGCCGGTTTCAGGGGCTGGACGGTCATTGACCACACCCGGCCCGGTCCGGTTCGTCCGATCGGGTTTTTTATTTTTTAATATTTCATTGAACAGTGGATTAGCGATTTTGTCCCTCGAAACGGACAAAAACAACGCCTGCGTGGGAGGGGCTTCACGGTAATTAGCCAATATTTTTTTATTATTTCCCGCTGACATCTGCTGGCGCGTCTCCAGACGCGCCGTTCGTTGCAGCGCTAACGTGTTCTTTGGACGGCGCTTGCGGCGTCCTAAGGCGTCGGAAAATGACCAACCGGCGTCTAGAATGATTTTCAGGCATGTTCTCTTCCACATGGGGTGGCGCGTGTAACACTATGATGTCCGGGGACGTGTAAATGGTTGTTTGAATTCCCCCCCCCCCCAATTTCTCTCTCCTGCCTGCGCCAGATGACGTCAGCTGCGCTGTTTTTTATCAAACTTCAGTTCAGTCCCTGAACGTTGTAATTTGGTTATCTTGCCCTTAATGCTATTATATAGGTTTTGATTTGATTCAATTGCGTCCTTCAATTGCAATTGATTATATATTGGACTTTCAATTCGGTCCTCATTCTTTTAATTTTTCGGATTGGGCTGGAATTTTTAATATTTTTGGTATCAAAGTTTTGATGGATTTCAATTTGATCCTTCCATGCAAATTTATTATAAATCCTTAGTATTTTCGGTCCCAAATTTTCATTTCTTTCAATTTTATCCTTCAATGTAATTTAATTATGGATTTTAGTTTCATTTTGGTCCCATTTCTTTTAATTTCAGGTTATGTTTTCAATTATTTAATTTTAATGTTTGGATTTGCTTCAATTTTGTTCTTAAAATTACATGTATTATTAAAGTATTTCAAATTCATTATATATTTGTATATTTATGTCAAATTAAAGTATGTTAAACTAATTATATGTTTTAATATTTATTGAATATTATCGCCTAAGAATGTATATAGAGAGAAAAAAATTATCTAGGATTTTCTTAAGAAAAAAAATTAATATCAGTATTCTTAAATACATTTAATATAACAATACAAGCAATAAATCTTATAAAAAAAATAAAAATTGTCTGCGAATTTTAATTTTGTGCTTTGTTTTTTAAAGTTTATTTCTTAAAAAATATTTATAATATTTTGGTCTTTAATATTTCACATCTAATATTACTGGGCACAAAATACAACAAAATATTTTTGACAAATTTACCTAGATTATCTACAATTAAAAAATATTCGGCTCACTTCCCGTTTCGATTACACTGTTTTTTTTAGACGGCAGATAAATAATTATAGCACGCAAAAAATTTAGGTTTATTTCTAAAAACAAATTACAATATTTTTATTTATAATGTGTCAGATCTAATATTACAAGAGGAAAAAAGCAACTCATAAATTTTTTTTGACAAATTTACCTGGATTATCTACAATTAAAAAATCTACACCCACTTCCCATTTCGATTACACTATAAAGTATGTGAGACTAATTATATGTTTTAATATTTATTGAATATTATCGCCTAAGAATATATAGAGAAAGAAAAAAATGACCTACGATTTCTTGCAAAAAAAAATTAATATCGGTATTCTTGAATATATTTAATATAATAATATGATTAATAAATCTTATAGATATAACTTTGGCTTTGAATTTAAATTTCTATTTTATACTCTTTTTTTTGTTCTTCTAATAAACGGTGACCTTTTTTCACATTTTTTCTATTTTTTAATAATCGTCGTGTCCAAGTCTTTTTTTTTAAACCGGGTTTCTTTTTTTGTATTTTTTTAACCAGAGTATCTGTGACAACAAATTTCTAACAAATCATTTTACCTTCTTAGCAAATTTTCTAACAAATTTTATCAAAAGTTTTTTAGCGATAGCAATATTCAATAACTTTTTGGTTGAAAAAAACTATTTTTAACAGATTTTATCAATTACAATTTTACTAATTAAATATTAAAATAATAAAATACAATATTTATAAAATCAATCAATTTTCTACATAGATAAAAAAGCCCAGCGGAGCGGCCGAATTGGCTCGTTCCTACTATCATAGAATCTCTAGTTTAATCAGCGATACATTTAAGGCGCCATTTATGACAAAAAAAGATATTTTTATTTTATGGCGTTAGGTGAGATCGTGAAAGTTGGAAAAAGAGAGAGAGAGAGATTCAGGTGCACTTCGTTGACCCTCCTTTTAAATTATTCTGGTTAGGTGGCTGTCAGCAGGTCATTTTCACGATGTATTTTTCCTCTTGTTCACCATTATTTAATTCATCAGAAGTGGTCAACTTGAGAGATTTCAATAATTAAAGAACGATTACTCGTATCTTTCTTTTTATGAATCTTAAATTTATTTTTATTTTTATTATATTTTATTTCAAAAGTAAAAAAATTTAACAAATGCATGCACGAGTAATTTGAGATTTTCGGTTTACGAGCGTGAAATCAAATTGCACAAAGTTAATAATACGACGACGAATTTAAAGCCAGAATCAACATTTAGAAACTTAAATTCTTCGTCTAGGAACAACGAGTAGAGGGTGCTCCTTCTGTAATGTTATGCCAAACTTTTCACTCATGTCTAGCATAGCAGGATCCTCACCATTTGGAAGAGACCAATCGAAGTGATATAGCAGACTAGCTATAATCAAATGAACTTGCCTGGAAGCCATGGTTAGTCCAGGGCAGATTCTTCTTCCTGCACCAAAAGGCAGGAACTCGTAGTCGTGCCCCTTGAAGTCCAGACCAGAGCCTAGGAACCTTTCAGGCTTGAACGATAAGGGGTCTTCCCAGAGCGAGGGATCACGCCCGACAGCCCAGACATTCACAATCACTTCAGAATCTTTTGGAATCGTGTAGCCCATAACCTCACAGGTCTCCAGAGCTCTGCGTGGAATCAGAAATGGCACGGGAGGATGTAGCCTGAGTGTTTCCTTTACACAGGCATTCAAGTAAGGAAGTTGAGAGAAACGGGATTCTTTCAATGAGTTTGTGTCCATTTCTCTCTTTATCTCTTCACTAACTTTCTCCAAGATTTGCTTGTTCTTCAGC
Organism: Salix brachista; assembly: GCA_009078335.1. NCBI lineage: Eukaryota > Viridiplantae > Streptophyta > Magnoliopsida > Malpighiales > Salicaceae > Salix > Salix brachista. The sequence goes on from CM018586.1 coordinate 18,052,402, forward strand.
AGCTCAGCCATTGCCCACTCTACTGTCGTGGCAGTTGTGTCTGTGCCTGCAGCAAGCAACTCCTGCAGATCAAGAAAAGGAAAAAACAGCAGATGAGATTAGGCTGATAATCAGTTTGTTTTGTTCTGTTTTGTTAATCTATGTCTTGATCTGATCAGTCGAAGTTTGCATACCATAGCCACCCAATTGATTTGAAGATCTTCGAATCCGTTCGCGAGAAAAACATCCAAGAAATCGCTTCTGGGACCATCTTGGACATGCTTTTCTCTTCTTTCCTTGATGTGTTTTCCCCATATGCCAAACATTTGATTAACACAAACTGCCATCTTTCTTTTCAGACCTTGAAGATCTATGCCTCCAAGTATAGGATAAAAGTCAGCGATATTTGGAGTAGCCCCCAGCTTCATCATCCTCCACATAAGGCTTTTCAAACCAGTAGCAGCTCCATCATCTTCCAATCCAATCAAGTCTACAGAGAATATAAGGTTAGCTATGGTGTTAAAAACAATAGCAAGCACAACTTCTCCAATCCTAACAACCTCGCCTTCTCGTCTTCCTATGAATTCCACCATCTCCTCTATTTTCTTCTCTCTCAAAACAGCCTGCGACTCTATTGCTGTGGCTGAAAATAGCTCGTTCTTGCACAAGGCTCTCAAGGACTTCCATCCATCAGAGCACTGTGTGGCCCAGACAATTGCTATGCGGTCAAGGACATGGCTTTCAAACAGAGCAGCCTTAAAGACATATCTAGCAGAGAGCAAACGGTCATGAGATTTCAGAATCTCAGTCGCTGCTCTCTTCGAGGACCCAACAACAAGAAGCTGTTTCCCTAGTTTTAGTGAAATTAAAGGGCCATGAGTTGTGGCAAAGCTTGCCATTGAGATATGAGGCTTTTTTCCAAGGTGGAGAAGGTTGCCTAAGATAGGCCATGGCTTGGGACCTGGTGGAAGAGACTGGTTTTTAGAAGAGGGCGAGGAAATGTACTTGAGGATGAAGAAGACAAGAGGAAGAAGGAGAAGAAAGCGAGGAGATAAGAGGTCGAACACATTTGTCAGAGATGATTGATCCATACTTCCGTGATAGACTATCTGATTCACTGTGTTATGACTATGGCCTTTTAGGCAGCTTTGCCGTTATGATTGAGATTAAAAAAAATTGATTTATGAAAATTGTTTTTAGTTGCGTTCGTAATTAAAATTTGTGTTTAGTTAAAATTGTGGTTAAGATTGAGTTTAATAAAAAGCAATTTTGTGTATTTGATTATCATATTTTTCATATTACTGTTCATTTATGAAATTAATTAAAAATACAAATATATAAATGCCTATAAGTGATGATTTTATTTTTATTTTTATTGGATTGAGATATCAATTTGTAAAATATATATATATATATATATATATATATATATATATATATATTTGTTTTTTTTTCTAATAGTTTAGATAAATGGGGATGAATTACCTCATTTTCATGATAAAAAAAACAATTAGTTCAAAATAAAATAACATAAAAATAAACAACACCATTACTTTAGCAAAACAGTGATGTTAGCACATTCGGATCAAAAGTTATATATCAACTAAAAACATAATATAAAAAGCATTAATTATTCATTTGAAAAATAAAATAAAAAATAGCAATTTTCTATTGTATATTTTTTTTCTTAGAAAAAATTGTTCCCTTTGAGTTAAAAAATGAAAAAGAATTCACCCACTTGTGATCTACACAGAGATGATTAGATCCTGTAATCTCCCATTAAATTCTCTGTTTCTTGAGATGGGAAATGATCCAACATCAAATTCTCTGTTATCTACTCCCTATGCTTCATCGTTCTACGAAGACAAAAATAAGTTTGCCTGACTTTGTGTTGTTCTCTACAAATCCTCCCATAGGCACGCTTCTACAAATCATTGTCGGTCTATGTAAGCCATGTGGGATGTTGGGGATCTTTGGCTTCATCATGGTGATTTCTTGTTCAGAATACAACCTCAAATTTTAAACGGAGGCTCCTTAACTTCTTGAGTCACAGGGTGAGGCAGACACATACATCGGAGGAGTCTCGAGCTGTGTGGGAGGTGAGGGAGAAGACGATGCCTGTGCAGAGATGAGGGAGAAGAGATGCAGATGCAGAGATGATGGAGAAGAGAAGAAGAGATGTTGGTGCAGAGATGATGGAGACGCAGATGCATAGTGTGTGGCTGTTGTGAAATCACGTGGTGGTGCAGCGTATTGTCATTCATGCCGCAGCTGCAAGCAACTCCCAGCTGCTTCTGCAGTCGCTGTGTGAATTCATTTTTTTAGTGGGACCCACAGTTAAAAGCTGGGTCCCATTTGGTTAAGGGTGAGTTGGAGCCGCGGTTCAACACAAACGCAGGTTGAACCGCGATGCCAAACACCCACTATATAGTGAGTTATTGGCTCTGCGGTGCGGCCTGAACCAAACGTGATGTTAACCAAACAACTGATTAAATTTTAGTTGTGGGTCCCATAAAAAATAACATTTCGGCCATAGGTTTTGAGAAGCATCTCACAGATGCTTTGCAAAAAACACAGCCGCAGTTCACACTCCTGCTATGCATTGCATTAACTGATTTAATCCTAAGTTCACACTCACGAGTGTTTAGAATCAAAAATAAACTTTATTTCGAACAAGAATATTTATTTTTAAAAAATAAAAGATTTTTAGAAAGTTTGAGAAAATAACTAAAATCCATGAACTGCCTTACAATTTCGAGTTTAAATTCACAGAAGTTAAAACCTACCCTGTTATCGTCTTCCCCAGCTTCGGTGATAACGACAGCTCCTCCTCGTCTCTCCCCCAACAGCAGCCTCTCTCTTTTCCTTCGCCATAATAGCAGCAAGCTCTCTCTCTCCTCCAGCTCTCTCTCCTCGCCAACTCCTGCAATAGCTCCTGGCCAGCAGCATCAGCTCCACCGTGAGCTCCAGAAGCATCCAGCCACCACCCAAGCTTCTTCTCCAGCTCCGGGAAGGCAACAACGAATCAGCAGAGGTGAACGGCAGCACAGCTCGACAACTTCCAACGCCCCATCCGGCCACCACAGACAGCCATTTTCAACACCACCAGCGACAGGGAGAACCACCTCGACCTCCTCTACCCGTCGGTACCGACCGTTTACCCTCTAGTCACAGTCGGCCATGTTACTGTTCACGTGAACAATACGTGAACAGTAGCATGGCAGAATAATTCATGCAAAAACGAAAGGAAAAACGCACCGTTTTGTGCCTATTTTTTGAACAATTAGGCTGGGCTGCGCTGGGCTTTTGGCCCTCCTTGGCTGGGCCGACCCATTTAGTTTGGGACAGGCCCAGTCCAATTTTTTTTAAAAAAATATATAAATTATATTTTTTTAAAAATAAAAAATTATGTAAATAGAGATCAACTCTGATGAAAGTGATGTAGAACAAGTGGCAGAGGCGTATATGCTCAAGAGAGAGCATCCAAAATTCAAAGGCAACTGGATTTCTGCAGTCCGGGCGCTGAAGTCGGAATGACACAAAACTCACCTAGTTGATGCGTCTCGGCGTTTCCGGAGGAAGACATCAGCTTTGCTGCTGATGCATGCCATTTTTTTTGCCAAATTCCATTGTTTAGGCTCTGAAATCGTCTTTTTTTTTTTTTTATCATTTTAGGAATGTTTTGTTTTAGCCGTGACTCTTAATTTTCAAGTCCAAATCGAACTCCGTCAATTCCAGCTTGCTTAGGATTTATAGCATTTTCAATTTCTGTATTTATCTCAAATTTGCCATTGTTGGTAATTTTATTAATTAACGTCGTTTCCTTATCCAACATGGTTAGGGCTAGGGTTTCTGCTTCAAATATGGTTGTAAGCCTCTGGCCGAATCATCTTTGAATTATTGAATAAAGTTTGAACTTTTCTGAGAGTTCCTCTCATCCTATATTTATTTACGGAATATTCCTCTCATCTTGTTGCGTTTCGATTGAATATGGATAAGAAACTTGCAACTGGATTTTGCATCTCTACAACATGTAGATAGAGATATTGAAACAACACTATTTATGGATCGCAAATGTTGTTCCTGATGATATTTTATCAAATGTTCATCAATCAAATAGCAAGGGATCGCAGAGGCCTTGACGTATGAATTTAATTCGTGATGGAATGGAAAAGTAATTTGATGAGAGAATAAAAATGAGTGTCTAATTTACTTTAATTATTAATTACATTTCATTATTATGATAATTAAATCTACAATATTTAAAAAATATATATGTGTGTCTTTTAAAGTAATTTCACAAGTTGACAGCAATATGAAAAACATGGTAACCAAACACTCAAAACTGCTTTTCATTAAACCTCAAACTCAACCACAATTTTAACCAAACACTTCAATTTCAGTTTTGAACCGCAACTAAAAGTGCTTTTCATGAAACTGTTTTTTCTCAACCTCAACCACAACAGCAACAACTGTGCCAAACAGGCTCATAATAATCTGAAATTTATGGGCCATGGACCGAGCAGTCGTTGTCAATTTAGGCGGTAGTTCAGCGCTGTTAATTTTGTTTTGTTTTGACTGAAATGATCAAAATATTATGTAACAATTAAAAAATAATATAAAATAACATGCATTTTCCCTCACTTAAAATTTTGGCTTGTTCTGTAAATTTCTCCTAAATTTTGGCTGAAATGTTTCGGTTTTGTTTCTCCTGTTCCGTTTCTGTCAAATAGTATTTTTTTAAATAATAAATAATTTTACAATATCAATCATATCTCTTAATATGATTGTTAGATTCAGATAAAATTTTATAAAAAATCTCTTAGACATATTTATATATATTATGTTAAAATTTCATAACAATCAAAGAATATAATGACCTTGCGAGATTAATGATGATATTCTCGTAATATTATACATGTTCATAATTTTATTCAGAAAAATACTTTTATTATGTTTTTTTTCATATTAAATTACACAATTCTAAATAAATTTATTTTTGGATTTGAACTAATTTTTTTGAATTAATATATTTAATTATATATATATATATATATATATATATATATACATAAACAGTACAACCCTGAAATGACGCGCTGAAACGCTTCGAAACCGAAACATTCCGTTCCTATTGAAAAAACAAAGCATCAACCGAAATGGAAATGACAACTTTGATATGAATATCTATGGTTGTTTAGTTTTTTTAAAAAAGATAGATAATTTTTTGCTGTTGTTTTTATTTTAAAAATAAAATTAAAACCTGTTTTTTTTTTCTGAGGTAATTTACAAGCCATAAATTTTCAAGTTCATCTACCAAAATAAGATGGCCTAAATAATTATGATTTGTTTAGCCAAATATTATAATTTCTCATTAAAAATAATAATTGGATTTAGAAACATCATCCCTGTAAAAATATAGGATCAAAGTTATTTTTTTCAATGAAAAAAAAAACTAAAAAAAGGACTTAAATCCCGAGCTATTAGTTTAATTAATAATTTAAATAATATAATTAAAAAAACACAAAAATAATTAATAAATTGACAAGAAAAACAAGTTAAAAAAGTTTGATCTGAACTTACATATAAATTATGAAACAATTCAATATTAAAGAGCTAAATTGAAAAAAATAAATAAAACAGGATTAATTTACAAATTTTATGACCATGAACATGAAATTTAAATAATTTTATAAAAAAATAATAAATAAAAAATTTATTCAATAATTTATTAAAATAATATATATTTTGTATTTTTTTAAAATTACTTTTAACATTATCACATTAAAATAATATAAATACTAAAAACTAAAAAATAATTTAAAATAAAATAAAATAAAATCTCTAACACAGCCTTATCTCCAACCAATTCACTATTAGCATTAATAGCGTGTAATGCTTGCTGAGTCAATAATTTTTGGCAAGAGATATTTTAGTGATAAATGAGATATTAATTGATGTGGACAATAGTTATTCTTTATGATTAAATGAGATATTTTAGTGTTCGAATCAATTTATACACATCTCAATTAATCTTCACACATGCTTGAAGTATTTTAATTTACTCTTCATAGTGGTGGTCCTCTCTACTCAATTGATGAACTGAAAACATTTTCTAGTGATATTATTACATATATAATACACGTTGAGGTTTCACTTTATATATTTATTGTGAATTTCAATAGTAAAATTACTATTTTACTCCTAGAATCGCCAAAATTTGACCCTCGGTACCGAGGTGTTATGGTCTTTTCAATATTTATTGCACAATGAAACTACCTATTTATCCTTAAGAGCTGACAAAATGACAAAGGCTGATGGAGGGTATTGTAGATTTTTTACAAATTTGTGCACCATACAATTACTTATATACCCTCCGAAAAAGACAAAAAGAAAGTTTTGTGACCGGGGGCATGGTGATACTTTCACTCATGAATTTTTCGTGGTTATCGTTGGGTGCAGGGGTGCTTAGATAATTTTGTAATTTTTATTATTATTTTGAATTTATTGCAAGCGCGTACGACGTGTCATCGGTTTTTCACGTGAACACGCCTTTCAGGCGGCGCATGGGATATTTGTAGGTTGTGAAAAATATTTGATCGTTATGTCATACGGGGCGGGGCGTGTGTGTGAAGGTGGTCTTGGAATCGTCGGTGGACAGTTTTCGTTCCCCCCTTTTCTCTCTCCTAAAGCCAAAAAGTACATTACGATCCTTAATATTTTTGTTTGTTTTATTTCAGCCTCTAGTCTTTTAATTTCATTTTTCTTACTGATTTTTTGAATTAAAATTTGATTGTTTTCAATTATACCCTTCAATTGAAAATGATCATATATGGTACGTTTCATTTCAGTCCTTAATCTTTTAATTTTGTCTTTCAATTGAAATTGTTCATATATGTTACTTTTCATTTTGGTCTTTATTTTTTTAATTTTTTAAGCAGTTACGCTGCATTTTATTAAATCTCTTTATTGTTTTTCAGTCTCAAGGTTTTGATTTGTTGCATTTTTGTCATTCAATTGGAATTAATTATATATTTTATTTTTTATTTTGCCATTTATTTTTTCAATTTTTATTTGATGTTAATTCCTTTGGTTTTTTTTGGTTTTCTAGGACAATGTTTATTTTTTGTCCATATTTATGCATTTATACTTTTAGTTTTTGTTTTTAATTTTTATCATTTTATTTTTTGTTGGGGTTTTATTTTTATTCGATTCAGTTCTGAAATTTTAATTTATGTTGGTAATTTCTTTTTCCCTTTGTTCTTTTTTAGTGTTTTCTTTTGTTCTTCAGATCATATGATTTTTTTGATACTCATAATATTTATTTTAGTTTTTTTTCTGTTTTTCTTTTCATGTTGTTGTTTTTGTTTGCTCTTTTGTTAAAGTTTTTTTGTAAGATAATTTTATGGTTTTATTGTCTACGTAATAGAAATGATAATTTTAGTGATTATTTGTTTTATTGTTTTCTTGCTTGCTTTTCTGTAAAACTTTTTTGTTTTTTTATTCTTAGGGACAATTTAATGATTCTAATTATTTTGGCAGTAATGACGATAATAGTTTTAGCTGTTATAGCCATGATAATGACGATAATTTTACAATGAATTTTCAATGATGTTTTCTTCTTTTTATAGGTACAAAATCAACGGTTTATATTTGCTATTTAGTTATCGTAGATATTTTCACAAATTATATTTTATTATTGTATTATTTTTAACCATATTTTGCCTATAATTATGGTAATCTTTGTCTATAGTGTTTTAACTTAAAATTGAATGTAAAATGTTGTTAAAAAATGAAGATTAGAAGAAAAAAAAGACATAGCAACAAATAAGCCACTTGTAAAGAAAAACTTTTTTTTATTCATGTTTTTATAAAAGGAAAATTGCCAAAAATTATAAAATGAACGTAAATAATCAATATATGAATGGTAGTAGTATGCATTCAATGCACGCTATGCTGCTAGCTTTCAATTGTTCAACCAAGTAATTATTTATGCAATAAATTGTTTTCTCACTTGCTCATTATTCATCTTTGTTTAATGCATCGTGTTGCTGTCAAACCTTGTCAAAGATAAGGTTTGTTAGGTTAATGTCGCTTGGAATTTTTTTAATAAAACTATATTAACAAAAAAAAATCAAATAAAAAAATTGTTTCATTTTTTTTAAAAATATTTTTAAAACAAAATATCAAACATACACGTAATCTCTCAACTCAATTAAGTAAACCGAAATCATAGAAGAACATTACAAGAAAAATAAAACTAACTAAAAGAATGAGATTGAAAATAAAAATAAAATAATAGGCAAATGATTTTTTTAATTATAGGTTTTAATTGAAAGGAAAAAAAACTCATCAAAAAGAAAGAAAAAAAGAATAAGGAAAATACTAAAAAAATTATGATGTGTTATATAGAAGAGAATGAGAAAGTTTATTCTCGGGAAAAAGATGTCCATGAACTACTGAGTTGCTTCCATCTACATCCAACTCGAGAAGATTGATGCAGTTTTAGAAAAATGAATATTTTTCTTAGTTAATTTTATTTTTCTATTCAATATTAATAAAAAAAAATTTAGTTTTTTCTATCTATATATCTATCTATCTATCTATCTATATAAAACTGGCCGGTTGTCATAGCTCATGGCTAGTAAAGACTTTGATGAATCAGCTTTACTTTGTGTTTTTGTTTTTAATTTTCATAAAACCTCAAATTAGTAACTTAACTATCCACTAACTCTCTGATGTAGAACAAGTTGCGGAATCATACATGCTGAAGAGGGATCACCCGAAATTCAAAGGCAACTGAAGTTCGGCAACCGGGTCGTCGAAGTCGGAATGACGCGAAACTCATCCAGTCAATGCGTTTCGCCATTTGCGGAAGAAGTCAGCGCTATGCCCTGATGTCTACCGGTTTTTGGCCAAATTCCATCGTTTCGGCCCCGAAATCGTCAATTTTGCTATTTTAGGAAAGTTTCGTTTTTGCAATAACTTTTGATTTAAGAGTCCGAATTGACTTTCGTCAATTGGTACTCTCTCAGAATTCATAGGTCTTTCATATTCTGCATTTATCTCAAATTTTCCATTTATGGCAAATTTAATGTTTTATGTCATTTCCTTTTCTGTATTGAATTAGGCTAGGGTTTTTACTTTAAGTATTCCTTGTAAAACCTGCAGCCGACTTATCTACCATTTTATTGAATAAACTTTGAGTTTGATTGAGATTTAATCTTGTTTTCTTTGATTTTACGGAATATTGACATTGGTCGTATTCCCGCGTGATTTTCTGCTGCGTCACTCTCAATTAAGTTTTTAGGCCAAAAATTCGAATCAGGCATGAAAATTCTTGAATAAAAAAAACCATATACCAACTTAAGCAAATCATCCCACGTATTTTTGGAAGGAAGTTTGTGCCAGAGAGCACCATAATATATATATAAACTTAATGCCACGCATTTTCTTAGTTATTATCCTCTGCAAACCCTGTTAGAGATCTCTCCAAATCCACATAGCAAAATCTGATAATATATAGAAAGCTAGACGAACTCTTTCATGGGCTCCAATTATTCGAACCTCTGAAGAAAAGGGAGGCACGATGTGATCAAACTGGACATTTTCTCCCTCCCTGGACAGTTTGTGCTCGACTGGATTAGCCTTGCCGACCCACTTCCTCCCCAAATCCCACTTAAAAATCATATTATTTTATTAAGTAATCATATATACATCAACACCCCCTCCTCTAACTTGCCGGCCACCTATTTTTTTGAATCATCGGCCGGCCCCTAGCTAATACCTTCCATATGTTTTAGAAAACGAAAACGATCACCTACAACATTGTGTCTACCAGCTGCTTAATCAGCACTCATCACCTACATGATCAACTTGTTTCAAAACCTAGCTATCTCTGCAACCCTTTCTCTCTCAATCTCTCCCTAACCCCAAACCACAATAAGTAGATCAGAGTTTTGTTGGGAGAAACGTTAACCTATATATAAAAAAAATATTCAAGGAGGGGCCGGAAATTTCACTAGCTAACCATGGCTGGTGCTAATCATCAATGGCATGCCATCTCCAAACCCGTCACCACCAATATCCCTTTCTTCAAGAAAATCAACCTCTACACCTTACTCCTTGTTCTTTTCCTTTGCTCCTTCTCTTATCTCTTCGGTTCCAGGCGGACCGCCATTAATTTTTCAGTCCCATCATGCGACCCCTCAAAACTCACCTACCCCGAAACAAAAGAAGGAAAATCTCTTGACTTTGCAACCCATCACAGTGCCGGTGATTTAGACGTCACGTTGACACCAGAAGTCAAAACCTTCCCTTCATGCAACGTGAATTTAAGTGAGTACACGCCATGCGAGGATCGTAAGAGATCATTTAAGTTCAGCAGGCATAAATTGATATACGAAGAAAGGCATTGTCCGGAGAAAGACGAGATACTACGGTGTCGTATACCAGCTCCATACGGGTACAGGAACCCATTTACATGGCCTGCGAGCAGGGATTATGCTTGGTACAATAACGTGCCACACAAGCACCTGACGGTGGAGAAGGCAGTGCAAAACTGGATCAGATTTGAAGGTGATGATCGGTTTAGGTTTCCTGGTGGAGGGACCATGTTTCCTAATGGCGCTGATGCTTATATTGATGATATTGGAAGATTGATTAATCTCAAAGATGGCTCTATTAGGACTGCCATTGATACTGGTTGTGGGGTAATTAATTAAACTCTTGACACATAATCTCTAGCTACTAGTATTTTTTCTTTTTTCTTTAATATTATCTTATTAAACTATTGTTTCCATATTTTTATTTATTTTTCCTGATTTCAAAACAGAGACCAAAATAACTTGCAAAATTTGTAATTAATCATTGTGGGATATCTAAAACCAGGGTTATTTGAGAGAAAATTTTAGATTTTTGGAATGATTTTATTTTTGCTAAATTAATGATTTTTTGGGCAAGTGAAACAATGGGACGGGATGAATATGATAGATTTCGTATCATTGCAAATCTGAGCCCTGAAATTTGTTGCAGGTTGCAAGCTGGGGAGCTTATCTTCTATCACGCGACATATTAACAATGTCCTTCGCACCAAGTGACAATCACGAAGCACAAGTTCAGTTTGCCCTAGAAAGAGGAGTTCCTGCCTTGATCGGAATTATGGCCTCGAAAAGGCTCCCATACCCATCTAGAGCCTTTGACATGGCGCATTGCTCTCGTTGCCTTATTCCATGGACCGATTTCGGTACATTTACATACCTTGAACCATAATCAAGAACTTCTTTGTGGTGGCTATATTTTATGCAGAAAGTTTTTATGAATTTCTTTCCTCGATGTATGAAACAGGAGGACAGTATTTGATTGAAGTCGATCGAGTTCTAAGGCCAGGTGGGTATTGGATTTTGTCTGGTCCACCGATTAATTGGAAGGCTCATTGGAAGGGCTGGGACAGAACAGAAGATGATTTGAATGATGAACAGAACAAAATCGAGACTCTGGCTAATAGCTTGTGTTGGAAAAAGTTGGTGGAGAAAGATGACATAGCCATATGGCAAAAGCCAATCAATCACTTGAATTGTAAAGTTAACAGGAAAATTACACAGAATCCACCTTTCTGCCCTGCTCAGGATCCTGACAAGGCCTGGTACAAACTCTTTGCAATCCGAAAAAAGTATACATTTTTCTTGTGTGGTATAGTTTTAATACTTGATTGATGGGAATTGCATTCTTTCTTTTTTCAGGTACACAAACATGGAGACTTGTCTGACTAACTTGCCTGAGGCATCAACCAATCAAGACGTTACCGGCGGAGAATTGCCGAAATGGCCTGAGAGATTGAATGCTGTACCACCAAGAATCAGTAGAGGAACTTTGGAAGGGATTACAGCTGAAACTTTCCAAAAAGATACAGCATTATGGAAAAGGAGAGTGTCATATTATAAAGCTGTAAATAACCAATTAGAAAAACCAGGAAGGTACCGTAACGTTTTGGACATGAATGCTTACTTGGGTGGATTTGCTGCTGCTCTTATAAATGACCCACTTTGGGTTATGAATGTGGTTCCTGTCCAAGCCAATGCTAACACTCTTGGAGTAATTTATGAACGAGGATTAATCGGAACATATCAGGATTGGTAAGCAGAACATACACTAATTTATTTATTTTTTGAGTTATAAAATTGAATGGAGGTGATTAATGATTTCATTTCTTTTACAGGTGTGAAGCAATGTCTACTTATCCAAGAACTTATGACTTAATCCATGCTGACTCTGTATTCACCCTCTATGAAGACAGGTGGGGAATTATTTACTGAAATTATTCAATGTTATGATCAGACAAATCTGTGCCTTTTCTGTTCTAAAATACGCAGAATCATGGTCTATACCATTGTTATAGCAATATGCCTAACACATGGTCATGTGGGGGCAAAATATATCCGCTTATTAGTTATTTTTCTTCATATATAGGATAGAATTCTGTAAAATAAAAGAAGGAATTACTGATTCCTGACATGATTTTTTGTTACAGATGTGAAATGGAAGATATTTTGCTAGAGATGGATAGAATTCTGAGACCTGAAGGAAGTGTAATCTTAAGAGATGATGTTGATGTGGTGGTGAAGATTAAGAAAATAGCTGACAGATTGAAGTGGGACAGTCGAATTGTTGATCATGAAGATGGACCTCATCGAAGGGAAAAACTTCTTTTTGCTGTCAAGTCTTACTGGACAGCTCCTGCTGATCAGAAAGAGTCCACCACACCTACTTAATGAGATATTTCCATTTTAGTTTTCTGTTTTCGTTTTAGATTTTCTCTTGGTTCTTCTTCTCAAATATGTTTCTTTCTTAGAATAGCTAAACCTTAACCAATTCAGAGCTCTCCAAATTATGTTACTCCTCTTGAACTGCCACAGAAGAGCCTTGCCGGCAAGCCCTCTTGATTCAAATTTTGTATTTACATTTATTACTGAAATGGAAATGGACCGAAGCAAGAATATTTTATCTGCTGGCCAGATTTTTTACAGATAAATTTGATGATCTAACTACATTGAATCCAACACAGTTGTTACGAGCTCAAAACTTGCAGTGGGTGAGTCATGCAAGAAATCAACTCCATGGAGCCAAACTTTAACTATAAATTAAGGCAAGATACAGGGGGAAAAATACACTTCAAAGTAAGCTAGCAAGAACACAAAGAAGCATTTGAAATCCAATCAGCAGAAATTATATAATCAAACATGGCAGCAATCCAATCACTTAGCTCCTCAGTAGCAGTGCTTCTCTTGCTCACTGCACTCGCAGTGCAGACTCAGCTGGCTCACTCGCAGCAATGCACATCCCAACTCAGCAACCTAAACGTGTGCGCACCATTTGTGTTACCTGGTGCAGCTAACACCACCCCGAGTGCTGAGTGCTGTAATGCACTGGAGGCGGTGCAGCATGACTGTCTCTGCAGCACTCTCCAGATCTCGTCGCGCCTTCCTTCTCAATGCAGTCTTCCACCTCTCACTTGTGGTAACTAGAAGGTATGAGCTTAATAGATCAAACCTCAAAAATTACAAAGATAAGAAACAGTATTAACATCTTGATAGTTTGACAAAAATATATTTGACTTGTATTTTCTAATAACATTTTTATATGATCTATTTGCAGGTACAGAACAAGCATGGAGCCCGGCGCCGGCCGGCAAGAGAGCGACCGAAGAATAATGTCGGAGCTTCAATCATTGAAGTTTGGTCCACCGATCTTTTTCATTTCTCCTTTCCTTTTCTGTTCCCCCCCTGAAACTGTAACAGCGCAGAGAAAAGCTTCATAAATTAATAAAGCACATTATGATAATTGTGATCATACATAGTTACATGCACGTCGCAAACAGATACTATATATAATATTTGGCATGACAAAAGATTAATCTAACTTGATGAGTGGCCTGCCATAAAATTGCACAGCTTAAGTGGAATATAGCTAGCACTATGATCTTGGATGTATATTAAATAATACAAAACAATAATATATACTAATATGAAATTATATACATTTGATTGTATCTTAATTATACTATTAATTACCTTTCTCTCACAAGATATCGAGTTCAAATCAATTCCTTATAATTAAAATCTCTCCCTCCCTCTCTCTCTCACACAGATGTAATGAGCTGAATTGCAAGCTAATGAAATGGAATCTAACTTCACTAGTCAACCTGCATTTAATTAATCTCGGTTTTACTTTTTCTAAGATAAGTGTTTTTCGTGAACATGGGTGAACCATAGCATGTGCTAGTTCATCGCTTGTCTTGTCTTGTGTTTGTCTATAAGGATATTATTACACGGGGCAACCTTATTGTTTGATGTAAGAAGGGTTTTTTTTTTTTTGTGTTTTTTCGTTGTTAAAAGGAATCTGTGACTTAAAATTGGAGTTTTTAAAATTAAAAATTGTAAAAAATACTATTATAATTCACATGTAGATGTGAGAGGGTAAACAATATGCATATCTACTATAAAAGAGTCATACCATTTATATTATAAGCAATTTGTTATATATATATTTTTTAACTCAATCAAACCATAATAGAAACAAACATACATATTTATTTGACTGAATAAAATAAAAATAAAAATAAAAATAAAAATATGATGCATGACTATACATATTAGAAATATTATCTAAAAATCAATATTTTTATTTTAAAAAATATAGTTCATGTATACAAAAGATAAGAAAAAAATACGGATCGATGAATCAGAGAAATCACTTCAAAAATTAAATTAATAAAAAATATAATTCAAAAAAGACTCTCTAAACAAAATAAAAGAGAGAGGACTATTAATCTAAATATATTTTTTAAAATAAAAATTATATAAAAAAAATTAATTGAAAAGAAGAAGAGGGAAAGGTCAAGCGTTGTTGGGACTGTCCCATTTAGTTAGGGTAAGCTCTTTTAAAAAAAAATATACAAACAATGTATTGTTGGAGCTTGTTTATTTCAGCATAGTGATCGCAAAATCAGGGTTTAAATGGTTTTGACCTAAAACTTGTTTGTCAATATATTTTTGATCAAAACACCCACAAAATACTTTAGAAACCATGAGGAATTTATCAATGGTGTCAAAACCCCCCTAAAAAAATCGCTACAAAAACAAAATCAATCTGAAATAAAAAATCAATATGAGATCAAATCTAGTTTTTCATGAACTTTAAAGGTGGAAAAATATCTAATATGATGTCCTCTTATCAAATGAAATAATTTGACACAAATTTTGTTAGTTTTGATGACCTAATTAAGTGACAATAATGAATTTCTCTCTCTACAACCGGAACCCGACAACCTCTCTCTCTCTCCTTTCTCAATGAGGGATTAAATAATAATAAAAAAGTCTTATAACAAAAGTGAATTTGAAAAATACTAAGATACCAAAATTGTATAATTTGCATGAGCTCTAAAGTTTGAAGATCAAAATGTATTTGTTTCAAAACTTATGGCATGTCATCTATGTTTGGTGTTTGTTTCATCATGGTCCCTTTTCTTTCAATCTCACACTTTCTTAAAAGATCAAAATCAGTTGGTCTGCAATTAGAATGTAATCGTTGGGGGGGGGGGGGGGGGGAATTGAGAATCAAATTAAAAGATTTTACGTAGTCTATCCATATTAATATGTGAGAGGATGAAAAGTGCATAGTAAATCATTAAAAAACATTTTAGATTTTAGATAATTTAGTTAGATCCCACGTAGAAAAATTATTGTTAGGCCTGGTATAATTTAATTCATTTTAAGGGTTTTGAAGGAGGTTCGAGTCTAGTGATTAAAAGGGGAAAAACTACCCCGTAACATCTTAGGTGAAATAAATCAAGATCTTGAGAACTTTAAAACTATTTACATTTTAAAAAAACTAGATATATTGTATCTAAAAAGTTTTCAAATTAATATGATAATAGGGTTAAATTATGTTGGGGTGTGAATGCAAATTTGTGTTTAGAATTATGTATATAAAAAAAACAATTTTAACATAATTTAGAAAACTTGTAGTCTTTCTAAAATTATTTTCTTTTACATTTCGAAATTCTTGTAAAAGTAATGTATAAATTTTGATTTGTTGTTTATTCTGGATAGTGCTGACAAGAATTAAAGATTCAGTAATCTTGAAAAACAGCATCATAATTGCACGTGAAAATAAACTATTTTAAAACCAAATCGCAATCTACTTTTTCAAATTTATTTTTCTGTCAACAAAGTACTAAAAGTTTTTTTTTTTATATATATATATATGTAGAAACCATGTCATTATAGTAAAGAAGAAACGACAACATGAAATATTTAAAGTGTTCCGACAGATTATTCTGACGTTGTCTCATCGTTTAAAATAGGTTTACTCTAAAATGTCTCAAGCAGGACTTGATCAGCTCTCAATGGAATTTTTCTTCGATTCCAAAAACCAGCGTCTAAGACGTTCAGATGCCTTTTGCACCTACAAGAAAAGGTGTGAGTATATATATATATATATATATATATATATATATATATATATATTAGTTTAAATTCTATAAATATTACAGATCGAGAAGGTCACTTTTTTATTAACAAACCTGCTCATTCCAATCAGTTGTCCAGATTATGTAGGAGAGTATAAGTGTTTGCACCACAACTCCACTCAGTAATCCCATCCATAAGCCCTGTAAATTAATTTAATCAAGAGTAAAAGTATAAGCCCCATGCCTGCAAGAAAATGGTGTTTTTATAATGTGATATTGCAGGTGGCAAACTCTATGCAACTGTGTAGTGTTTTCCAATCGAAGGCAGGGAGATCGAGGTATGAAAAAAATAAACAGAGAGGCATATATATATATATATATATATATATATATATATATATATATATATATATATACTTGAACACCAAGATGAACCACATATCCGAGTAGAATTCCTGCTGGTAGCCCGATTACATAATAGCTACCGAGGTTCACAAAGGCTACCATACTTTGTACACCAGCTCCGACAGCCACACCTAGACAGGCGGTGGGAAGCAAAACAAAACAAAACAAATAAATCATCGCTATTTTTACAGACTATAAAATCGTTTATTAGATATAATAATTGAGAGGATATATTATAATATATGGTGCCAACAAGTGAATGGCAAGTTTGTTTATCATAGAATAAAATAAGAAAGAAATGCTTGCCTGTGAGAACGGGCTGAACACTATTAAGTAAGATGGAGAAAGCAAGCAGCACAGCAAGGCTTGACACGGTTTCTGCAACTTCTTCATCACTTGTAAGAAAGCGTGAAATTTCCTTACCAAAGATTAAACACAGAACCCAGAACAGAACTCCAATAATTATGGATGTGCTGAGGATAATCTCGACAGAAAATTTCGCAGCTTTAGGGTTTCCCCTCCCCAACTCATTTGCTACCCTCACGCTGTACAAAAGTATTACACAAACTTGGTCAAGTGATGGATTTATATACAAGTGCCTAGCTCCATAAATACAGACAGAGAGAGAGATAGAGAGAAGAGTACTGGAAATCGTAAGTGAGCTAATTAGGTGTACCATGCAGCGCCAAGAAAGCCAAAGCTAAGCATGAATTCCCATGAAAGGATGTTGTGGCTGAAACAATTGAAATTAACATCAAAGCATCTTCTTTTGAATATCAGTTCCAGAGTACGTACAAGGCCAGATTTTGTAACAAATACTCTTACCAAAGTGAGAAAGCAGATATGGCTGTGGTTGAATTCTTCATGTATCCAGCTGCTAAGACTATAACTGAATTGTACCATATTTCTAGGCTGTCAAGGATTGAATATAAACATTATTATTACAGTAAATTAAGAGGTCGTAGTAATTCATCATAAACTATAGGAGATGAGAGATGTTAGTGAGATTTAGAAATCACCAAATCATGAAACCGGATGATATGGAGAGCTTTACTACAGGCAGGATATCAGCAAAGGCAGCTTTTGTAAATCCCTTCCATGTATTTGGACACCAGCCTCCAAAGATGTACACTAACAATGCAATAACCGTAGACCAAGTAGATATGGTCAACGCACCCATGGCTCCAGCAGTTCCTAACTCAAGTTTTTTCACAAATATCCAGGACAGAAGGATATGAAGAACAAAGGAAATAGCAGAAAACCATCCAACAACTTTGTTTTTTAGTTGAGCTTGTAAGTACATTTGATTGGTGAAGCTAAACACAAGATAATAGACGTAGGGAATGAACCATAGAGACATGTTTCCTGCTGCAATTGCTACATCCTCATCTTGGCCAAGTAATCTGAAAATAGGAGCTGCGAAAATGACGAGAGGGAGCAAGATTGTTGCAGCTACACCATCAACGATCCATGATCGTTGCAAGTAAATTCCCATCATGTGGTCGTGCCTTGCTCCGAATGCTTGCCCACACAAAGTTTCGGTTGCGCTAGACATGCCGATCTTTGAAAAGAACAAAAAAAAGATCTCATACATTCATGATTTTATAATATACATTTAGATAAATTATTCTCGAAACCTCGCCAAACAATGATGAATGATACTAAAATGTTTGTGGGATCAGAATTAATTATCGTTTTTTGGGCTGGGGGTGTGGTTAGAATTATCAATCAGGCTCCAAGAATATTATTAAAAAATCAAGAATTTAGGAGGGGCTAGTAATAAATTTTAAGGAACACGTATGAAAATGAGCCTATAATTTAGAGACTAAAGTAAATTTATAAATATTTTGGGTGGCCACGGCTTCCTCATTATGTGGCCTACACGCCACCTTTGTTCGCTTTAATTTTGAATGAATTTTGACATATTTTAAAACGTAAACTTATTGAATATTAAATTTTAAGTGTATTAGTTCACTGTTTTAAATGGATTTAGTAAAAAAGAAATATAAGACTGATAAATTTTGAAAAAAAAAAACTATTTAATAAAATATTACATTATATATAAGAATGGCCAAACTCAGGAAAGAACCTACCACCATGCCATTTATAAATCGCACTATGAAACTCTGTAGGAGAGCGTATGCAGCAAGCTCTAACTTGTCAATGTGTCCTATGAATGCTTGGGTCACCACAATCATTCCAAATGAAGTTACTCTCGCCACCATTGCCGGAAATGCAATCTTCCATACCATCTTAGATTCCGTCCAAATTCTTGTCTTCAGATCAACATTGCTCAAATCTTCCGGCACAATAAGACTCTGCTGTATTGAGTTGTCCATGATAATACTACAGAAAGATATAATTGACATCAGATGCTTATTGTTAATTATACCATTTCTCCTCCCTGTTCATTCCTGATCAGAGCTTTTCTCTGTATAATATCGACACAAGTTCTTAGACTGATACCAGATCAAAAGAGCTTGGAGATGATTAAGTACCTTTTTTTTCTGCCTTGAAATTCGACAGGGTGGTCTTCCGAGAGCGATAGAGAAAAAGAGAGAGGCTGGTCTTGGGAGAGGAGCGAGAGAGATGGCTGATTTGTTCATGAAGTTCCAGCAAATTAAGGGCATTACTCATAGGGTTTGCCAATTGTTTACATTATTGTGAAAGTGGACCTAGCTATCTAGTAATCTTTCCCATCGATAACCTTGCTTTATTATTATTATGGGCCCGTATAGGACCTAATGCTAGCTAGCTGCCATCATCTTCGTCAACCAACAACCCTCCAGTAATGCTATCCTTATCTTCTCCTCCTCTGACCAGCGCGGTTCCTTCCTGGGACCCGAAGGTCCTTCACTCTTGAGCTCGATACATTAATTTAAAAGAGTTAGGCCTTAGAGTGAATAATACATTCTGATTTTATTTTTTTCTATTTGGATATATTCACTAACAGTTCGTTCATCATGAAGACATATTATTCTCTAGGAGTGAGAAACAATCACAATATTGCTCGGTATCTTTGAAATATATAGTAAGCTCGTCCCTACTTCAATCTTCTTGTTGAATATATACCTGTACAAGTAGAAATACAATAATAACAATAATGTGGACGGTGTAGAACAAGGATGTTTTCAAAGGTGAGCTTGGTTTGGGAGAGGGAGACAGCCTATATATTCAGATGTAAAATCTTTAATCTTCTGAACGAAAAGTGAAAGTGTGATGATCTGGACCTAGTTGTGAGCCCGTGACTATTACCGGGACTCCATTATTAATTAGCTTTATGAACGATGGTAGTGGGAGAGGAGAAAGGGAATCTGATGATGTGAGGGAAAGATAGAGCTAACCGAGGCAATGCATCAATTAATATATCTTTATAATATATCTTTTAAATAAATAAAAAAATGAGCTTGAAATTTACACGACTTACTCTCATGCGATTCCCATCTGTAAAGAACCCCAGGAAGAACACAAATCTAATTGAACAAGAAAGTTAAGAAACACAAAAGGATATATATATACGAAAGAGCAATTTTCTGATCGGTGCATGCAATCCAAGAAAAGTTATAGGTTTTCCGCAGCCCTTAATCTAAACTATAAGAATTTTATATTAAATCACAGAACTCAATGTGATGCTGTTAAATTCATGAGGCTCTCATGGAAAACGTTGGCGGAGTCTGCCATGATGACCACTTTGTAGGGACAGATTAATTGGGTGCTGTTTTCTTTTTGTTTCCCACCTGGTTTTACTTTGTTGACGAAAATTTAATGAATGATAATGTTGGTGGTGACAAGACGAATATTTGAGATGGTTCTATTTTTGGAGTCTCACGAGCATAATTCCATTCCATTCCATGTAATTGCATTGATTTGGAGTGATAATCAGCTATTATTCCTCTTAATTAGTGTAGAATTACTATGGGCTTAATCCAATTCTAATAAGACTAAAGTTTAGTAGGATTATATAGAGATTAGTTTAGTTATTGTCTAAAGACAAGACAAGGATCGTGAATATAGAGAAGACATGTTTTGCTATACTTTCTATTTTGACAGTATAGGTGTTCAACTATGTTAGAAATGTTTTTTTATTTATGTATTTTCACCCAAACATTGTTTGTTTGTGTTTCTATTTTATTTTTGTATTTATCCCTTTAATTCTATAACGCTAACCAAACAAAACCCAGCTTATTAGTCGCATACAGGGATATCAATGGTGAAGAAGCATTTGTTTTGCATTCTATGAGGTGCCATAAACAGCATGCATGCCAATAGGATTTCTGACATTCAAGAAGATCTCCTACACAAAAGTGGGTCAAAATTCTGAAATTTGCAGGTTTCAAAGATAGTGATGGAAACTTAAAATATCCCCTGTTCTGGGAGAAGCTTCATTCATATACTGATCATTCGTCTTCTTTGACTTTCTGGGAAGGAGATGAAGAGGTTGTCAACGGCAGGGATAACCTTATCACTCAGAAATTGGCCCCATTCTACAAAAACTCTCTGCCAAAATTTTGAGATGCCACAGCTGAATCCACGCTAGGTCCAGGAGTGAAGAACTATTTCATTGCCTTGCTGTGTGGGACTGTGCAATGCACGTGCAATTCCATGATCCCTGCAAATCCACTTCTCCATCGATGGAACAATCTGAAAACGTTGGCTTCTGCACGATTGAAAGCTCAGTTTGCATTGGATGCTCGGAGAACGTCGCGCGCGCCTTCTCGGGACATGAGAAAAAGTTGACAGCACCATAGCAGAGATTGAGTGAGAGTTCTTTTCAGGTTTTAACTGAGATTTGATCATCAAATATCACGTAGAAAAACCATTTTAAGCATAAATTTAAGTTATCAAATAAAGCTTTGGACCGTTTACATCACATTAATCACAATTCACAAGCGTTTTGGTTAGACATTTCTTTGAGAGACAAAAATTTACGGAGATTTGAGAAGTTGTTAGTCATGGAGGTTTGAGTATCAAGGAAACCGACCATCCATCAATCAGAACTTTGCTGTGTCTCGTAACATTTGTGAATCATTTTGGCTATATATATATATATATCATTTAATATAATTTTATAAATATCATATCTTGGATGATAATTGTAAACTCAATGAAAAGAACTGGGCAGGTTTGACTATTCATTAAATAGTTTATTTAATCGTTTTAATAACAGCTTTTATGTCATAAATCAGCTGGTTAGTGTGCATGTCGGAGCCTGAAGGCTGCGAGTGTAAGTTAGTGCTGTCAGTAGTTTTTGAAAGAATATTTTATTTAGAAATATATTAAAATAATATTTTTAAAATTCATTTTTATATTAACACATAAAAATATCTAAAGATATTATTTTTTTAATTTAAAAATAAAAAAATAAAATGTTTTCAAAAATATTTTTAAAATACAACGAAAGAAAACATCTAAATGATGATGCTAGCGACTTTATTTTCCCTTTGATTTGTGTTTTTCTTTTTTTTAAAAAAGTTCAAAATAGTGTTTTATTCACGTCATTGTTAGTGAAAGAGTTGTTCCGTTAAGACTCTTGTCTAGTCCCTCTAATTTCAGTTTTATGTTATTTTGGTCACCTCACTCTTTTTCTCCCAAGACAATCCTATCATTCTTTATTTTGTAATCCAATTGATCCTTTCCTTTATCTAAAATGTCAATAATGGTACCAAATAGTACAGGGACCAAATAAAACTATATTGTAGGCCTTACAGGATTGGTCTGTCACCGCTCGACAAGCAAGCCTGTGTCCCATGTAAAGCTCGATTATTTTGCAGAGAGGCAAACGTTATGACCGTAAGGCTTTTATGGTAAAATCACAGCCTCTCCCATCTGATTCGTTTCTGTTTGTTTCAAGAAAACCGAACCATTTCAGACATCATTTATCACAATCCTCTGGAGTTTGGCATGAATCTAACGTTAGAAGTCTCAATTTTCCAGGTATTTGCCGTTACCTTCTTCTGCTTACATCCTTTTAGGTTTCTGCAGAACCCAGATCCGTTTTGTATCGTAGAGGGTCATAGATTATTAATCTCAAGATGATATTTGGAGTGTTGTGATCTGGACAAGATCACTGTAGATGCATGTTGGGGGCTATCCAAATCTTTCCTCGTTGATCTTTTGTACTTGAATTATAGGTTTTTTGTGTTTGTTGAGTTGAAGAGATTCAATTTTTGGATTGATTCTTTAATTCTTGTTGTTTTTCATGATTCCCTTTTTGTTTTTTTGGTTTCAGTAGTTTTTTCTTTTGTTGTGAAGCAATGGAATTTCGTGAAATTGAAGAGCGTGGAACTGTGAGGAGGAGATGGGAGGACATGGACATTGATATCTTGGTGAAGATATTTCATTCATTGACTGTGTTTGAATTAACTTCAGGCATTGCTCATGTTTGTAGCACGTGGCGCATGGCTGCTTGTGATCCTTTTCTGTGGAAAACTCTTGATTTGTCCATGTTGAAATCTAATTACATCAAAATCCCATTAGAGCCTTATGTCTATGTGCATGGTCATTCTGATAAGACATTGACTCGATTCTTGAAGATTTCATTGAGTCTCAGCCGGGGAAATATAACATCGCTGTTCTTTCACTGCAATCTGTATGTGAGCGAGTACCAGTTGACTTATACTGCTCAAAGGTAACTTTTTTTGGTGGATTTTTATGTTTTAAACTTTTGCTCAAGTTTCTGTTAATGTATGTGTCCTTTCATGGTGATGGTCTTATAATTGATATGCAATCTAAGAGTATAAGATGATGAATATTGGATACTGGAGATTGTACTCCAGGTGATTCTAGGATTGGGGTAGTTGATTATGATCGATGGGAGTTGCTGTGACCATTCTAATCAAACTTGGGAGTAGAATTTGAAGATGAAATTTGTTAAAAGGTGGTTGATTAGATATTGAAGGACATGTGCTATTTGAAATAAAAATGGAGGAGATGTTGCGAGAGGCAAAATGTGCATCTGATGATTGGTTCATTCAGTGGCTCAAACTTGTTGCAACAAGTAATCGAGTGCCCATGAAGGTCTTGTTAATATATATATTACAGGTTAGTTTCCTTTTAATGGGGTGGAGAGGCTAGGATGTTAATAAGAAGTCGATGTGTCCAATTTCGTTACAGTATGATTTCATTGGAATCAGAAGAGAGGCTATTGCAAATTCTCTGAGCTGAGGAGTGGAGGCATGTGGGAATCTTGTCAGGTGAAACCTGTCAACGGAGGAGAATGAGGTGGTCAGAACTCAAAAGTTTTAAGTTAGTAATGATGTCACAACTAGTATGATTGGATGAGTTGGATATGCCCATCTGTATCTGAGAAAAGGGATAGTTACTCCTTGGAGTTAGAAGACATGTTTGGTATGAAAGGGCTCCTTAACCTTGTAGAATGTATAGCTGTTTGGTTATTGCTAGATACAAGAGTGGTTTTAGAGATATTGTCAATGTATCAATTTAAAGCAACCCGCCTTGGATTATTGAAGTTGATACTTGGCTGGTGTAAACAAGCTGTTAACTTTCAAAATAGAGGCCAGAGGCGGAGTTGTAAAATGCAAGTTATCACAGATTTGGACTTGAGTTGAGATGCTGCGTGTTCAATGCAGCCATCAATCTCCAGACTCAGAAACTAAGCTATACTTTTTAGCACGCTTGGTATTCAGTAATTCTATATCTGGATGCAGCTACTGGATAGATATTGAAAGTTTCTTGTGATAGGTCACAACGCAGAGAGTGGTTAGGTTTTTGCTTTTGCTATATTATTGTTGAAACTAGAATTTGTGACTGAATAGAGGTTCTATAGATGTACTTTGATGGCGATTTGTTTCAGGATACATATATGCATCAAATAGTGGCCAAAACAGGGAGAAGCTCGTGAATAAGATTGAAAGAATGTCGTTGTCTTACAAAGCATCCCTTACAATGTTTTAGGGGATTCTATTGTAATTGAACATAGTTAAAATAAGAAGTGAATGGTTTCTAAAAATATGATATGGCTTTTTTTGAGGTAGGTCAAAATATAATATGATGCTTTGTTTGCTAAAAGGCCGTATAAGGTTATGGTTGATTAGATTCAAACTATTTAGTAATTTATTCTCCTTGGAGTGTCTGATAATTGGCATAGCTGTTATTAGCACAGGTCCCATTGCTGTTAACTATTTAGATTCTTAACTAGTAGACTAAGAACACGGAGGTTAACCAAGCTATCCACTATTGTTGGTTTCTTATTCAAAAGGGGTCCTCTGTATAGATTTTAAAGTAAACCTAAGATATAAGTACCAAGTTAAAAGATGTCAATTAAGTATGAAAAACTGTTTGATGATGTTTTGCTGGGGCAGTTATTGCTTGGGGTCCATTGGAAACAGCTTATAAAAATAACACCATGGTTTGAAGGAGTGAGTGCTTAAAGAAGTTTGTGGAATAGTATTGTCCATCTGTACTATAGTTTATATGCTAAATGCGGTGTATGTAGTTCTTAGTAGCAATTTATGCTGTAAAGGGAATCACTTATTTGCGATTGTACATGATCAATTATGGAACATTCATCATAAAATAATGTTCCATGAAAGCATCACCTTTCATTTGCATTTTAATAAGAACAAATTACCTTTTCTGTTGCAAACATAATTTTTAAAATTATAGGACCTCTGTTCTATTGCCTAGGAACAATTATGATATCATAATTGTTTAGGAACCACAGACACTTATGTTAGTTGCTAAGTTGCATGATGGCATGAGGCTTTGATGAAGTTTACCCCCCGCTTATATGCTACTGAATGTTACAAGGATGTCTCTAGTATTTGTTCTCCTTTTGCCTTTTCCCCTTTTTTTTGGAGAATAGGCAACACTGTGCCAGGGACAATAACATTGATATAATTGACTGTTTTCCTCTGTCCAGGTGCCCACGCCTTAAAAGACTTGTTTTACCAGCATGGAATCGAGTAGAGACTGTAATAATCAAAGCTATTGATCTGTGGAAGGATCTTGAATCCCTTACAATGCCTAGCATAGTGAATCCCCCTCATCTAGTTCAGGCAATTGCCACTAATTGCAGGAACTTCAGTGAACTCAAGATCATGGGCCCATTTGACATTTACTTTGCTTCATCCCTTGTTAACTATCTTCCAACTTTAAAAGTTTTGAGCCTCCGATGCTCAATGCTATATAAGGACACATTGATCTTCATCTTGGATAATCTGTGTGGCCTAGAAGTGCTCAACATATCGCATTGTCTTCTAATAGAAGTCCCACCGCCTCCCGCCCCAGGAAGAATTGTCAGGCAGCTTGATAAAACTATCTTGGAGAAGGCTTCTCATTTACTCTACTTCATAACCTGCATGAGTGACACTTGCATCATGTGCCAACGAACAAGAAATGACGAAGGGCTCATGCGATGGTACAAGTACAATGAAGGGCTGTGGAAGGAAGATGAGGTCAGCTCTCTTGCTCTTTGATTTTAGCATTTTAAGACCAAATTATTGTGGGCTACAAGTTCCACCACTATATGTCCACGTATCCTTTTTCTTGGTTCTTCTTTCACTGCATGCCAGGAACAGAACAAGACAATGTTGAAGGAAGTAACTAAGGGCTTTCTGTCTATTTTATGTTAGCTGTGGTGATAAAAAGCCAAACTATGGGTAGTTGTGGAGGGGCTGAAGATTTGCTGTTACTGCTGATAAATGTAAATATTCACTTGCTAAATTGCACTTTTTGAGTTGTTCCTAGGGCACCCTCTTTTTTTATTTATGGTGTTTGTTTCCTGTTTTGAATATTTAATAAATTTTGTACCTTTTGGCTACCTCGTGAAATTATTTAATTCTTTCCCTTGTCAAGATAGTAATGTTTTGATATGTTGTCTAAGAATTTCCTTTGTCTGCTCTTAACCTTAGATTTGTGAAATCATGAACCTTTACGAACACTGAATTTAGGCTCATCTGTTAATATAATTTTGTCAGCTTTGAATATAAAGTCAAGTGATTTTTGTGGTTTGATCATAGATCTTTGTTCATTACTTTATTCAGATGCAAGGGCTGCAACTTGTGACTTGAACTGGTCTTGTATAAACATGATTTCCTCCAACAATTTTATCTGCGTAATCGTTGAATATCCAAGTTCTTGTCATTTTCCAGTTTGTTCACCGGTCAGATTCCAAACCCTTTAAAGTCCTCGCTGTAATTGTATAATGGTGACCAACTTTTTTGTTTCTCTTTTCTTTTTCTTAGACATAGATTGATGGGAAATTTGCATTATTCAGTTTCTTTTTTATAGGGATTCCCATTGACACACAAAAAATAAATAGAAAAGAGGGCACAGCCACCGGTTGGACAAACTTGGTTGGCGTTTGGCAACTACCGGTCTTCCAAGAAGCTTGCTTGACAGGTTACCCAAGGATAAAAAGTTCAAGGCTGTGATGTCTTGTCTTGGTGACTTGAATTTAAAATTTATTTTCCTGAAAAAAATCTAAAAACAATATTTTTATAAAACATCATGCAGTACAAATATTAAACACTGACTCCGAAGTTGATACGTGTAAAATATGAAATTATACACAACGACGGCACTGAATATATACTAGATAATTGCCTGCGCGTTGCCGCGGGTATTTTTTTGTATATAATTTAACATAATTAAATCTACAACGATAAATTTATATGATATAAGTAAATAAAAATTATAGATTAAAAGATAAAATGTTTAAAATTTTGAGTTGAGTTTGTCACGTAAGCATATATTATATTTTTTAGAATATAGGTATTGCGTCATAAACGATAACAAAAGAGCGCGCACTAACATTAAAAAAAAGAGCAAAATATTTGAATAAGAAAAAAAAACAAATTACTGAAATCATTATTGTGCAAATAATAAAATTATAAAAATTAATTAATAGAAAGAGCAAATATAAAAAAAGGGAAAAGGAAGCAATATTAATTGAAAATATTATCACAATAGCAACATCGGAGTCTTAATATCTAAAATTATTATTGCCGTTAGAATAAAAAAAAAATTATTAAATTATACCGAGGGAAAAAAATAAAAAGCATGAACAAAATAGCAAGCAAGAAAAACAAATTAAAAACTATTATTATTATTATTATTATTATTATTATTATTATGAAAGAATAAATAATAACTATTATTATAATAATAGAATACATAATCACTATTATTATAATATTAATAATAATCACTATTATTATTATTCTTATTATAATTATTATTATTATGTTAATAATGAAAGAAACATAAATAAATGAAAGACTAAAAATATCCCAGAAACTTTAACAAAAGATAAAAATAAATAAATAAAAATTATCATTGCTATTACCGTCAAAAAAGAAAATTATCAAATTATCGGGAGGGAAAAAAAATAACAAAAGAGCAAGAATTAAAAATAATTAAATTATGATTATTATTATTATTATTATTGTTATTATTATTATTATTATTATTTTTATTATTGTTATTATTATTATTATTATTATTATTATTATTATTATAATTTTTATTGTTGTGTCAAATACACTTATATATATATGGACAAAAATAGGGATTTAAAAAATAAAAGTGTAAGGGCTTAAATGAAAATCAAATATAAAGGGTTAAATTAAAAAATTAAAAGTCAAAGGGCTGAAATGCAAATTACATTTATTGTCAATTGAAATCAGAGGACAAAATTGCAAAAATCGAAACTTTTGTACCTAATTGCTTGAGTTATATACAGCCAACCCGGAAATTGAAAGTAGAAGGACCGAAGTGAAACTTTCACATTCAATCAATTCAAATCGGAGGACCCAATCGAACAAAATCAAAACTTATATCAAAGAACTGAGGGCCAAAATCGAAATTAAAACTCCAGGGACCAAAGTGAAAAGTAACGCAACATGGGGGACTCTCCTGCACATTGACGTGCAGGAGAGAGAGAAACATGGCCGGCGCCTTTAACCGGCCTCCGCCGCGTCCACGGACATGTGGTGGCTACACGCACCACCGCGGGAGGAAGACCACGCGGCGACGCATCGTTCTGTCCGCCGGTAGACACTCTCCGGCCACCGGATGCGCATGCACGCGCCGCCTGAAGAGGGCGTGAGGCGCAAAATCGTCTGGCGCGTGCGACTCACGCCCTTCCAGACGCCGAATATTAAATTCGAAAAATATGGTCAATTACCTCTCTGCCCCTTGACCCAATTCAGTGTTTTTGTCTTATTAGGGGCTAAAACCGTATTTAGCCATTTCAGAAAATAATAAAAAATGCAGAAGTTGTGGCGGACCGGACCGGGCCGGTCCGGCCGCGCGCAATTACGCCGGTGCCCCTCAGCCTTAAGCCTGTTTTTGTCCTATTACCGGGGACGAAATCGTCAATACACTGTTCACAACCGAATATTTTTTTAAAAAAAAAAGAAAAACAAAAGGAAAACCCGAATTTAGCCCCGCCTGCCAGCCCCTCTCTCCCGCGCGCCCCAGGGCCATTCTCGCCCGTGCACTGCTCGAGTCCACAGTGGACTGAGTCTGGTGCTATAGGGTTTTCTCTACGCCGTTTATATGTTTGGTAATATATATATATATATACTAGCTAATTGCCCGCGCGTTGCCGCGGGTATTTTTTTGTATATAATTTAACATAATTAAATCTACAACGATAAATTTATATGATATAAGTAAATAAAAATTATAGATTAGGAGATAAAATGTTTAAAATTTTGAGTTGAGTTTGTCATGTAAGCATAGATTACATCTTTTAGAATATAGGTATTGCGTCATAAACGATCACAAAAGAGCACGCACTAACATTAGAAAAAAGAGCAAAATATTTGAATAAGA
This sequence comes from Salix brachista, assembly GCA_009078335.1. Lineage (NCBI taxonomy): Eukaryota > Viridiplantae > Streptophyta > Magnoliopsida > Malpighiales > Salicaceae > Salix > Salix brachista. The sequence goes on from CM018586.1 coordinate 18,082,055, forward strand.
AAAAAAAAACTACTGAAATCATTATTGTGCAGATAATAAAATTATAAAAATCACTTAATAGAAAGAGCAAATAAAAAAAAAAGGGAAAAGGAAGCAATATTAATTTAAAATATTATAATAATAGCAACATCGGAGTCTTAACATCTAAAATTATTATTGTTGTTACTACCAAAACAGTAAAAATTATCAAATTATACCGAGGGAAAAAAATAAAAAATATGAACAAAATAGCAAGCAAGAAAAACAATTAAAAAGATAAATTTAGACATACACTGATAAATTTAAACAATATATAAATCACAAAAAGTAAACCAGTGTTATACATACACTGTGAACCTAGAAGAAATCCTATATTGCTTCTCTTAGAAATGTAGCCACAAATTTAGACACTTTTGGGGATGGAGAACTTAAAAAGATAAAAGAAATGAAGCGAAAGCGAGAACTTGCAGTGCCTTTAAACCTCCTTTCTTTTGTACAGTTCTCTTGCCATTAGTGAGCAGCTTATCTGATGTCTTTATCATCTTTGAGCCCATTGGAATAAAGAAAAGAATCAAATTTCTTAAAGCTAATCTGTGACTGCACATATACAACAGTCCCACCAGCAGCTAAGATACCAGCCGCAAATAGTAGAGATTTCCTGCATGGGGAAAAAAAGTTACATGAATGTAGCTTCATTGCTCCAAAAGCTCTTCATTAAACTGCATCAAAAGCAGCAGCAACTATAAACAGTTCTAGGATAGATTTGGGCAAAAAAAGTTACATGAATGTAGCTTCAATGCTCCAAAAGCTCTTCATTAAACTGTATCAAAAGCAGCAGCAAGTATAAACAGTTATAGGATAGATTTACGATCCAAATTATTTTATCTTTTGAGCAGCCAACCTCTCACAACGGCATTTTTTCTTCCCATTCAATGTTTAAAAGAATAAACACAACTATTAGCAGAAAGACAACCTGTTGTTTTAGTAACTGCTGAGCCACATGCGAGGGTGATGGCAAAGGGAGTTGTTGATTGAGACCTTTACTTTTGTCTGGAACACCTTGCTGGCGAAGTGGACGTCGTTGTAAAGTTTCTTCAGGGATTTCACCAAAAAGTGCCTCCTCAAGCCGCATCGCTTCATCAAACTCCTTGGAAGAAATGCAACCCCACTTTTTTGCAGAGTAGGGTGCAAACCAAATACTTAGTGTAGCAGTGACAGATTTAAGTTACTTTCTTTAACATGAGCCACCTAAAAATTCCTCTCCAGGCTTTTCACTCACCAATTGCTGCTCTTGCCCGTGTTTAGCTCCCTCTTTCAATGTTGATGAGCTCCCAGACTTTGACTTCTACGGAGAAGAAGAGAGAAAATAAATGAACAAAGGGTCTTTTAAAACAAAGCAGCATCTTAGCAGATAACTACTTTCAAAGAGCTTTCCAAATGAGGAATTTTACACACGACCAAGAAAAAGGACCTGAATTGCTGATAGATCTTCTTCAACACTTGAAGAAAACAAATTGATTGTACGACTCCATGGCATGACCTCATGAATTCAGCGATAAGGCCGGGTGATCTCTCTTGTGTATCAGGAGAAACTTGTCAAAATCCATGCAAAACTGTAACCAGAGCATCACCCTGCAACAAAATTTATCAAGTTGGTGGTTTAACAGCTAAAAAGTAAAAAAGAAAGTGAATACCTTATCGTAACATTGGAAGGCCTCGATTCCAGGAAATTTCCAAGTTCCATTCTGCTCCGGGTATGAAGGAAAGAGGAGCTCACCTGCCGGACCCATTCCCACCTGGATTTCCTGAAAAGAACAAATTCTAAATAGTTTAGTCAACAAACCTCTTTCGATACGTATAACAGCATGCTCTGATTGTTAAAAAAATGTACCGATTCATCAGAAACGATGACAAATTATTCAAGCAAAGACATCAAACCGCTAGAACCAATTATTTAAGCACAAAAGGGTCTATTACACAGGGTAATGACAATACAAATTGCATCCATAATAATGCAAAGATGCAGCCCAATTACAAAGTATCTAGACAGAATCATCTAAACATATCCTACCAAATTTTTTTCCACATATATGAAAATTCTAATCATCTAAACATATTCAACCAAATTCTTTTCTAACACATACATGAATTCTATCTACTTAAAAAAAAATAGTAATGGAGAAGCAAGCAATTACCACAATGGTGTCACTAAGAAGGTGTTTGAAGTTGTCCCTAAAGGCCCGCATAAAATCAGAGTAACATTGCACGGGTGTCCTCCCCTTGAGAACTGGAATGCTATCGCACCCAAGTGATACATACTCATAATTCCTCCTCCCCCACTGATCTGTGTATGCAAGGTCTTGATCTTTACCAACCTCCTCCACAACCCACTTTGGCAATGGAACCCTGCATCCAATATTTTAAAACAATTCACATTTCCATGAGTAAAAAAAAAATTGCTTTAAACTTCAACAATTGCATCTGACCCCATACCAGGTAACTTTTGTTCACCCCGAAAAAAGAAAAAAGACAATTAAAAATGAGAAATCCAAAAAAACGCAAGCATCCCGAGAACGAACCCAAGAAAACCGGACACACGGACAATGAGAAATCCAAAAAACCCAACCAATTGCTGAATACCCAGACCAGAGAAATCAAAAATACAATCAATTACTGAACACCCACACCAGAAAGAAGATGAATCGAGGGAGAAGATGGGAAAAAAATGAAAAAAAAAAAAACACGAACCGAAGAACCCAATGCAAAGAAACCGAGAGAAAGCAGAAATTGGCGCAAAGAAGGGGGCGAAATCATACCTCATCGAACACCAAGAACGACCCGAAGCCAACCCACGAACCGGCATCCTCGCCCGACCGACCAGCCGTGAGCCAAACAGCCCGTCGTTCTCTCTGCCAAAAACGATGAAACCGAGCAGAGACATGAAATGAAGAGAGTGAGAGGAAGAGACGAAAACAGCCCCAGAGAAGCGGTAAAAGGGACGGGCTCATTAAGGGCAAAATCGCCCGGGCACTGCCACAGTCCACAGTACATTCAGTCTGTGTGTACAGTGCAAAATGCCACACCATTTATATGTTTTGTAATATATATATATATATATATATATTCAAAATAATGCACTTTGACAAAAATCATCAAAGCTTTGACTTAGATGATTTAATTTCTTATTAGAAAAGGGATTAACGTGTGAAAGCTAGTCAAATGTAATTGTTTTTTAATTTTAAAACTTCCTTATAAGAGAGTTGTTAAGTCTAACTCTTCTACCTTTTAATATCGATGATTAACTATTGATCTCATTAAATACAAAGTTTTTACAATATAGTTTTATTTCAAGATGTGAAAATATTATGCTTTCTTTTATATATATAAAAAGGAAAAAAAAAAACACATCAAAAGCTTAACAATTTCTCAAATACACAATAACAAGGTGCTATTTTGTTTTGTTAACTACGAAACTTTTCCTGTAATTGAATTCTTATTTTTTCTACTGTACTTCTATTGTTTAAAAAATTAAATTGACTAAATAAATAAAATATACAGATTTATTTATAATTAGCCATAATTTTTACCTATTACAATTTAATAAAAGGTTTCATCATAAGTTGTAAGCTATTAAGGTGGTATTTGGAAATTCGTTTCATAAATATTTTTTTATTTTTTTTGTATTTCTAAATTATTATAATGTTTGATATTAAAAAAATATGATTTCCATATATGGTATGGAGATTTTAATTAGTTATTAATTTTAAAATCTGTAAAATTAGTTGAAATATATATAAATTGATATGGAAATCCAAAAAAAAAAAGTCACAAATTTTGTTGATGTGAAGTAAACCAAATAATTAGATATGATCCACGGCCAATAAGGTAATTTTCTAAGTATCAGAAATCAAATTAAAGAAAAAAGAAAAAATTGGTTCCATCCACCCTATCTCTCATGCGTGGAATCTCTAGCCCTGTAATAGAACAAAACAAAAATTATATATTTTTAACACTTTTTTAAAATATGAAATATTTTTTCCCATATAATTATTTTTATTTTTATCAGCCTAAAGTGATGACAATCTCTTATATCTTGATTAATGCAGACCAAACCCACAAGGCTTAGAAGTGTCTCTCTCTAAACACAGACAAGACCATGGCTTTGGAACTATGGGAAACATTGAAAGAAGCCATAACAGCATACACGGGACTATCACCAGCAACTTTCTTTACAGTTGTAGCTTTAGGGTTAGCTGCTTATTATGTGATATCAGGTTTTTTCGGTGGGACTGATCATCATCATGTACCAAGACAACATGAAGAGCAGATGCAACCTTTACCTCCACCTGTTCAGCTTGGTGAAGTCACCGAGGAAGAGCTACAACAGTATGATGGTACTGACTCTAAAAAGCCTTTGCTTATGGCTATTAAGGGCCAGATCTATGATGTTTCTCAAAGCAGGTAAAGGTTCAATCTTTTTGTGGTCTTCATGGTTGATTTTTGCTTCTGGGCTGTGGGAATTTGTGGGTTTGTTGTCTTTTTTGGAGTGATGGGTTTGTTGTGCTTTTTGGGTCAAAGGATATTTTTAGCCTGTAAGTTTTTGGAATTTTGGTTTTAGTTTATTCCAAGAAATCACCTCTTTTTTTTTCCTTGTTTGACTTTTTGGTGTTTTTTGTTCTGATGGTTGATCACTTTTATTGTTCCAGTGATTGATGCAGCTTTTTTTTGCTTCTACTTTTTTGGGAGTTTTGTCAGTGAAAATTTTCAAATCCTTTTTAATGGATTGTGAGTGTAAATTGAAGAGTAAACTTTCCTTTTTCTTTCCCTTTGTGATAAAGACTTGATTTTGAATGCATTATCTGGGAATTCGATAGGCTGTGGATTTCTTGACTAATTGTTTGTGTTTCACATGATTATCCGCAATTTTATGGTGTGGTGTGGTTTGGTTTTATCTTTTGGATGAGGCTCCATTCATACAATGAACAATAAGTAAAGGCTAAAATTTTGCTTACCGACAGTTGTTTTCACGATCTTTTGTACCTTGGATTGCTATAAACAATAACAAAAAATATATATGATCAAAAGTATAGACTTGACAGCTCATTTACTGCTACTAAATGAATGATATCAAGCACCATGAACATTGTGGAGGAAGGTTTTTGCTGTATATCTGTGTCCTCGCTCTATTCCATATTGGCTCGTTGTTAGCGGCGAGGTGAGTTTTGGTCCGATCCCTGCGCCTGATATGAGGCATTTGTGAATCTTAAGTATATCAATGTGCTCATGTGCACCTGAATTGGTGTTATGTGATGAACAAACAATAACTGGGACCCTGCTTGGACATGATCTCAGCAATCTTCTTATCCCTTAAGTGCGAACTATAAGTACAATAACATCATGCATTTTATATTCATATGACCTGGCTCCTTGGAGGTATAAGACCCAAAGGATCTGTTTGCCAATTCCTTTTTTCCAGTGCCTTCTAATGATATGCAGTGGATGCTAACATTGACTGTGAATTATAATCTTTTCAGATGAGGGTTGGATGTTAATCTAGTATGAGACCATGAATTATATGTATCCGGATACTCTTATGGTTTTGCTCTTCTTTCAATACACATTCTCCACACAAATTCGTTCAGAAACTTCTAAGCTTGCTACACATTTTTGTTACAGGGTGTTCTATGGACCTGGCGGACCTTATGCATTGTTTGCTGGAAAGGATGCTAGCAGGGCTCTAGCAAAGATGTCTTTTGAAGAGAAAGATTTAACCGGTGATGTCTCTGGTCTTGGTCCATTTGAATTGGAAGCCTTGCAGGACTGGGAATACAAGTTCATGAGCAAATATGTAAAGGTGGGGACAATCAAGAATACAGTTCCAGTAACGGATGAAACCTCCACCAGTGAACCTGCTGCACAGGCAACAGAAGGTGATGCTTCTAAGCCAGCTGAAGATGGTCCATCAGATGCTGCACATGTTGGTGAAACTACCCCTACTGGTGAAACTACCCCTGCTGGTGAAACTACCCCTGTTGGTGAATCCAAGGAAGAGTAATGCTGCCTTTAAGCTCTCATTTGAAGTCGGCGAAACATCCCCAATGAAGAAAGAGTTACTGTTTGGACGCATGTTTTTGGTGGATCTTGCCACTTGCACTATGTTTTAGCATCTTACACTTCTCAGTTTAAATGCTCCTATTATAAACTTCTTTAATTTTCTGCCTGATAACTAATAAATTGGTTATATAAAGTGTCGATTTTAACTTGTGGTGCTAATATGATTGTAGCGGTTGGCCAGCAATCACTGTGATGGATTTGATTTATATGTGTGGTCGCCTCTTGAGCAAATCTTTGAGAGGTCTCCCGAACTGGAATAAATAGCAATCTGATACGCGTATACTTCATTTGAAAATCTGCATAGATCATGGATAATTATTTAAGATGCAGGAACCAAGAAATTGAAAATCTCTTTATACCAGCAGAGTCTATCTCATAAATCCCAAGCTAAGCTGAACATCGAAGCTAAGCCTTGGAAAAAGGAGAGAAGCAACTACAATGCTTGCTGCTTCTCGTATGCATGATATGCAATTCCTAATGAACAGCTATCCAATCCCATTAAACATGAACCTCAATTTCGGAAATGAACCAATCTTTTGAAAGTCTGGCTGTTCAAAGTGACCGCCTCCCATGGTTGGCACTTGGCAGAGGCTCATTTGTAACACTGTAGACCTTTCCAAAATTTTCCTGTGAACCATGTTCTTGGCCAGTAACCAACTGTAAGGTGATTATATACTGTATGTTAAATGTCAAAAAGAAATTCCAAAAATAGAAATTTTCTAGGCATATAGACTGTAATTAGTTTTACCTGACGAACTTCAATCTGCTGCACATATCGATCCCCACTGCATGTTGACTGCACTAAAGTTTCTTCACTGAGACGAGCTCTGCAATTTTCTTGAAAGCAGAAAATACAGATCACTCACTGTCCATCCATTATTTATCCCATCTTTTCGACCAAGAGTTTTCATAAGCCACACTCCAGCTACACTGTATATGGTTGGGGGGAAACAAATTCATTATATAAGCTGACAGATGCTGTGAGTCCATCATATAAATTGGATGGGGTCAACCCTGGCTCAAACCATTAAAGACTACATGAACGCTAGGAAAATAAATGCTGAGACTGATCTAATACAGATTACAGAACTGCATTGGGGATTTCATATTCTGTGAGATTGCATGCGTGACCAATCTGCTGTAAGCATTACTATAAGAAGGAAAATCAAAGGAGGATTCACTCGCATGATGCCCTTTGCTGTTTGGAACAAATGAATTGGCTGTCGAAGGAATCAGCCTTGATAGAGATTTTGCTCTATCCAAATCTTCCTTTGTAGTTCTCCGAATGTTGACTGTTCCCTGTGGACATTCTACCCCTTCACGGATACTCGTTTTCAATGACCCTGAGTTTACCGTTAACCTTACTCTTCGCAGAAAACTAGGTCGGAGCTGTTTGTACATGAAAAATGAGAACAAGAAACTATGCTGTCAGAAAAAGTCTTGAGTTTAATGAAAAACCGTTCACTTAGTTTCATAAATACTTGAATTGGGTGTTTTTTAAGCAAGGGATGATAAAAAAAAAACAGGTAGCTTGTTGATACCAACCCAATCCATAACACTACCATCCTTAATCCTGTCCAAAAAAATTGAAAAAAAATCAGCTGTATGACAGTTCTCATACAAAATCGTCAGGATTGAAGTGATAGTTCAAAAGGGTCCAGCTGTGTGACCTTAAAGCTCCTGATGGGTGGTCTATTGAAAATCTTGAGTTGTCTCTCTAGCTCCAAGTCTTCTTCCATGGATATGAAGCCTATCTTCCTTCCACCATGAATATCAAATCTAGCATTACAAAAGCAATACAAAGAAACAAAGATGCCATTGTGCACAAAGAGGAGAAAATCTTCCCTTGTGCTCCAGATTTTACTGATTTTTATAGATACATAGATGAAAACAGAAAATATTGTCACATGGACATACAAAACAGTTTCATAGCTGCTGTGGCGAGGTTAACAATGTTAGATTTTAGTGAGATTACCTTTCAAGATAAGAAGTTTTAGTTGTAGGATTCTAAAGAGATTAGCTCTCTTTTTAGCTATAGAGTTCTAATTAGTTTTGATTACTATTTCTAATAGGATTTATCATAAATCCTATCCTTATCTAATAACCTCTCATAGTCTATTGAGAGTTCTAGTTTATTTCAATTTCTAGTTCTTGTAAGCCTATAAATAGGCAAGTTTCAATTGAATAAATTGAATGAATGAATGAATGTGATTCATTCCAATATTTATGATTTTCTGGAATGAATTGAATGTGATTCATTCTAATATTTGTGATTTTTGGGTTCTTCAGGATTTCTTGTTTTTTCATATTTTTAATCTCAACAGTAATTGTTCTAAACAGTTACTGTACAGATTCAAGATTTCCAACAAACAGGATTGCAAATAAAGAACCTGAAATCAAAGCACTGTGCATCGCACTATCAAACATTCACTCACTAAGGCAACTGTTGCATCACAGTGGTAACTCTTATAGGCAAAGTTATAAATCCCGTTCCGTTCCGGCTGGAACGGCCCGTTCCAGTGCAAAATCCGGGACAAAACGGCGACGTTTTTGTCCCGGGTAGAATTCCGGACCGATCCGGCCATTCCGGCCGAATTCCGGCGGAACGCCCCGGTTTTGTACCGGGCGTTCCGTTCCAGGTCAAGCCAAAACGACGTCGTTTACATAAGTAACAAACGACGTCGTTTAGCCAATACACGGGCAAACAATTCACCTCCTTTCCCTTTCTTCTTCCCGCTTCCAGTCCCAGACTCCCAGACGAACGATTTCCCCCAATCTATTCCCGATTTCTCCCAATCTCAAATTAATCCAGAAATCCCTTGTTTTCGATTCATAATCCAGAAATCCCTCACTTGAAAAGCTCAATTTGTAATCCTCAACCCCTAAATTAGCTCAATTTCTGAAACCCTAAATCAAAAATCAAAATCACGGCGGCACAATTTCTTCCACACGACGGCGCAATTTCTTCCACACGGCGGCACAAAATCTTCAGTAGTTCTTCTTCCCCAATTCTCCAGTTAAAGGTACACATTTGAGGAACCAAATCCTTTAATTTATTGAAAAATTTTCGACAGTTTAAATTTTCTGAATGGAGAAATAAATTTTCGACAGTTTAGATGAGCTGAATGGAGAAATAAATTTTCTATTTTGCTCTAAAAATGCATAAATGTGAATTTATTGTAGAGCAAGACTGGGTGTATAGGTTGAGATTTTGTATTAACTAAAATTTTGTAGTGTATAGGTTGAGATTTTGTATTAACTGAGATTTTGTAGTGTATAGCAAGACTGAGAATGTGGGATTGATGTTGTTGATGCTTGATAATGAATGCTTGATGTTGTTGATGCTTGATAATGGAAATGCTTTTCGTTTTCGTGCTCTATATTTACTGATACATGGTTGATAATGCAAAATACGAGGCTTGTTCATATCTTGATAATGCTATCAATTAACCCAGTCCTCTCTTCTCTATATTTTTATTTATTGATTGTGATCGAGAAGAGGGTGATCTTAAATGATGCATGGTGTTTTGTTTTTCCTATTATAATTCTTTCTTTTTACAATGTTTGCACCAGTTGGAGTATGATCATTGATAAGATATCAAAGCTTTATTATATATTTACTTTGTTTTTGCTCAAAAGTTTCATTGCTTGTGCTTCTGAGGGTGGCTAGAGATGCTGCCTCCTGCTCGTATGAGCTATTGGAATGTCTTGTTGACGACTTTTCTTATGTTCCACAGCAAGATCAAGATCCTTATTTTTATATTAATGATGTAGAAGATGTTTGATGTATTTTTCTTTTATTTTAGAACATTTTACTTTCATAATATTTTGGAATTTTAAAGATGTTTCTAATTTTGAGATTATGTTTGTATTGTATAATTTAAATTTCATTTATCTTGAATTTAAATTATACTTGTTAAATTAATATTTTATTTTTTTCATATATATAATTAAATAAATATGAACAGTACAAAACCAGAACGGAACGCCGGAATACACCAAAACCGGAACGTTCCGTTCCAAACAAAAAACCGGAACGGTACCCGGAACGGATTTTACAATTATGCTTATAGGTAGCAAATTTCGCTTTCTTTGCGCTGGCAGTTTGAAGTTGATCATCGAGCAATCTTATCAAACTTCAATATCAAATACGTACACTCTATTTAATGCTTTGTCCCCTCTATGCAATGGCATGTCAAGACTTATTTTGTCTTGTAATTCGTGCCTTGCCGACTAATTCCGTGTTTAATACCTCAAATTGATTTTTATAATCAGTTATCAGTTCTAAAGATGATGCGAAACACATCCCTGTGAAACAAGTTTTGGATAAACTATCTTATTTTTAATCAGTCGAAAGATTAAACTAGTCTACTTTTGTTTTTTTGTCATATGATCCTTAAGCCTGTAATTTGACCTATTAATGACCAGCTTATAATTTAATCAATGTAGATCAAATTTGATTCTCAATCTATTAATATTTTTATTTTAAAAAAATATCATTTGTCTTTTTTTTAATAAACAAATAATTAACTTAACTTTACCCTCCTCATCCAAGCCTTGCAATAATCAATTGGGTTTTAAAACTTAATCAAAATGTATGATCCCTTAAATTAGTGAATCCAAAGTTTAGCCACTGTATAACGACAGTTTTACAATGAAAAATCACAAGATCATTGAAGGGCTCTCAGCTTGCATCCATTACTCCATCATCTTGGGGATCTAAGCAGTTCGAGATAAATAGTTTTGCTCCTTGAAAAGCTTGGCCTTTTCCTCTAACCCTTTTTTAAGGGCACTTTTGGTTGTCAATTATATGAGGTAGGGCTAACAAGGAATAGAAAAATGGGTATTCATGTTTTTCAAATAGGATTGGATTGTTAATTTTGGCCCTATCTTCCTCCCCATCAAGTTGCTTGATCCCCTTATAAGGACATTAGACCTACTAAAATTACTCGAAACATCCTGTGTTTCTCTACCCGAAAACCCTCTCTTAGAACCTCTTTTTCATCATCTCATCAAGAATTAAATCATGAGAACAGCTTGTAGCCCTTTACTCCCACTACTACTTTTCAGCACAATCATGCTATCTTTGCTCCATCCTTCTTCTTGTAGGCATATCAGCCGGGCTCCCCATGAAGAAAAACATCAGCTTAACACCGAGTTCTCCTCCCCACTTCCTCAGCACCAGCCTGCTACTGCTCACACTATGAAACTCAACAAAGATGAGAAGGTCAAGAATCTGTATGCTGCATCTCATAAGCTTGTCCCAGGTGGACCTAATCCACTTCACAATTGAATGGATTTGTCGTTTTTTAAATCTGTTTCCAGGAGAAGTCCAAAGCAGTAGCTTTGGAGATTCCGCTTGGTTCTTGGAAAGAATGAAAGATGGCCTCCTCTTTGTAGCTCTTTCATTCTTCCCAGGAACCAAAGTTAGATTGAGTTGTAAAAGTACATGATGTCTTAATTATTTACTGTGCTTAATCGTGTAGTTGTTCAGCTTTTAAGGAAAATGTAAGGTCATTTTTGTTCCTCGTGTGTGTACAGTAATAGGACTACTTGACTGTATAATTGTAACATGGAAGCTGTGCATCAAAGATTCAAATGATCATGTAATTCAGTCAAAATTAGCCACTGTATGATCAATTATTTTTAGTTATCTTGAAATGCTTCAAGAAAATTAACCAGAAAATACGGTGTTATATGATGACGAGGCAGCCATTGATCAAAGCTTGATTACTGGGAGTACAGTACTGTAGCCAGTAGGGGCACTGAAGACAAGCCACAAACAATAGGCTGGGGTTGACAGCTGACTTTATAGTTGGAAGTTTCCGACCTTTTTTCTCCTCTTCTTATCCTCATGTGTTTAACCTCTAAAGTGAATCATGCACGCAGACAAATCTACTTCTTTGTAAGTCCTGTTTGGAACGCGTCCATGTATCGGCGTTTGGAAACGTGGATGTAACCAAGTCTTTATAAAGTGTATTTAGATGCGAGTATTTACATGTATTTTTGAACCAGTAAAATTTTAACTATTAATTTTTTTTAAAAAATATATATTTTAATTTAAATTTAAAACTTGTTGTGCTAGAAAACGTTTTGAAAACTTTCTAAATGTATGACTGGAAATATCTTGAGATTGATCACATGGATGGCTAACGGAACATCGAACAGAAAGATTTGAAATCTTCATATTGAACTTGTGTTAAAATTAACTTGACTAGCTAGTTAAACAAAATTAAGGAGTTGTTTAATTCTAATAAGTTCCGTTTCAAGAACACAAGGAAAGCTCAAGGCAGTGAGTTCGCAGCTAACAAGATGCATTATAGCAAACCCTAAGATGTATGCTTTGTAAGATGTATGTATGCTTGTGATCAAGGAAATCTGCTCTCTCTTTCTCGGCTTTTCTTATTCATATTTGACCAACTTTATTATAAATAAATTATGTGTCATGCATTGTTCTTTCTGCATCATCTTCGAGGGTGTTTGGTAACGCGATCCCACCGGTGTTTCGAAACAATAAACAGATTTGTAGTGTTTGGTAATGTACAAAACACAAATTAATTCACATGGGACCCACAAAAAAAAACGATGCAAACCACGGTCGACAATAAGCAGCAAATTCATGCTTTTTCCTGCGATTGCAAACAATTTTTTTTGTCTGCTTTTCCTGCGATTGCCTTTTTTTTGTCATGCACAAAATCCTTCATCGAAGAAACCTGTTGGGTGTGTTGATGCATGCAGCTCTTCTTCGAAACGCCAAGCATACACCATTGCTAATGGGACGACGACGACGACGCCCACAACAACTTATGTGGCAACTCTCTCTCCTCTCCACGACGACGGCCACAAGACAACGACGACACCAAGCTCTCTCAACAGCGGCAACTCTCTCTCTCTCCACAGGGGCAACTTCCGACGCTCCTCCCGGCTACCACAGGCCATCATCTTTAACATTATCACCATAGGAAGAACCACCTCGGCCTTCTCTACGCATCGGCATCAGCCGTTGAAGCTCTCGTCGTGGTCAGTGAACAATAACGCTGCACTGTTCAGGTGAAGAAGACGTGAACAACGCAGCGCACCGTTTCACTCTTCTTCTGCGTGTTAGCTGGACTGGGTTGGGTCTGCTCTCGGCCCAACCCAAGTCCAGCGGAGTTGGGCCTTTTGGCCTAACTTAGCTGGGCCGGCCCATTTAGTTGGGTGAGGCCTAGTCCGAATTTTTTTAAAAAAAAAAAATGTGTAGATAAAGATCTGTTCTGATGAAAAACAATGACGCGTGACTTCGTCGTACTCCACAACCCTGTTATTTTCGATTGATTATGAATTAAAAACTTGCAATTAGATTTTGCATTGGAATTATATCCCTACAACTGGATCGCAGATGTTGTTAGTAATGAATTATTAATTATATTTTATTGTTATGATTATTAATCTATAAAATTTAAAAAACAATTTATATATATGTGTGTATGTGTGTGTCCTTTAAAGTAATTTCACACGTTGACAACAATATGAAAAACATGATAACTAAACACACAAAACTGTTTTTTTTTTCAACCTCCAACTCAACTACAGTTTTAACCAAACACTTCACTGCTGATTTTGAACCGCAGTAAAAATGCTTTTGTTTAAACTGCTTTTTTTCAACCTCAACCACAAAAGCAAAAACAATATCAAACAAACTCTTCAGTTTAGAGATTGTTTATTTCATTATTTTCACTGCAGAATCCTATCAGCGATCCTCCTGCCTCTTCAAGATTCCAAGTTATGCTTCATTATGCTTGATAAATCCAACATTACAAACCTGTCACTGCGTTCAAATTTTGAAAATATTAAAGGGGTTGATCAGTTTCTATGCTATCTCTTATGCCTACTTCATGTTCAACAGCAGATAGATACACCCTAGCATCACTTCACACGGCAAAAAAAGATGTCCGTTCATTTCATCTCTAGCTGTATCCATCGATCCATGCGTCATAAATAAATTGGCGAAGCAGCAAGCTGGTAGATTCCACTTGGATTTATCAGTTTGATAAACAGGAAAGCCGGTCTCCTACTATCTACTGTTTCTTAGTCTATGGTGATCAGGCGATGTAATTTGGCAGCATTTCACTTGGCGTTCTTGGAAGACAACACCATATATAATGCATATTTTATTCTTTTCCCAGACAAAAACATTCTACTGTAAGTGATTATGCTATCTGCAATAAGAAACCTGTGGCATGGAGGGTCAACATCGTTAGCAAAATTATTAAATCTAGTGGCACATGCAATCCGTATGGAGCCAGCCTAATTATTCAGGAAAGGTTGTAGACTTCTTTTCAGAAAAATATAAATAATTAAGTGAAAGTCAGACAAAATATTCTGCCAAACATCAGCTCATCGACTGTTTCATTTTGAATTATTTTACATGTTATTGTAGAAATTATAAAACTTTATATATTTTTCTCAGAAAACTATAAATAAAATAAGTGAAGGCCGTACTTCTGCTATACAGAATGTTCTGCCACACAACGTCTTCCTTTAGGACCACTTAATTTCCATTATGCCTAGTTTGCATCGCTGCGCAGGACGGAACCTGAAAATCTTTCATGTTTAATTAACCTGAGAAAAACTGTACGTTTCCATTATGTTTTGAGAATCAGCTCTTGGAAGTATTTTCGGGGAAAATACTGTCTCAAGTGTCTTTGACTTTAACATACGTTTAAGATGAAATAAAATACAACTATAAGTTGTAAAAGTCTACAGTTTTATTTAGCAAAAATCTCATAAAATCTGGGAAAAAAATATGTTTACATACCATAGATACTCTCCTTTTTTTTATACGAGAAAACCCTTTAGAAATTATAATTTGTGGATCCAGGTGAACGAGTAAAACTTAAATTGTCTCAAGCTCTTACAAGAAATACTCGAACTCGAAACCAATTGTGCAGATAGTAAACTTTCTGTCATCATACCACGCCGCGCTCCTTGGAAACTACCATAGATACTCGTACATAACTATAAAACATTCCACCAGCAAAGAAATGAAGCTAAGATTCAAAATTAACAACAACAAAAAGGGTCTAAAACTATGATATTACCTTATAAATAATAACCTTCGAAGCTGCCTGACGACACATACAAACACAAAATCTCCCTTATTCCCTCTGGTTTAAAATCAATTTTCCTATCTATCAACCTCTTTAGTCTCTCTATCCCCACCATTCACGTCATGGGAAATAAAAATTCTCAGCTGCTCCTTATTTTCCTGATAGAGTTCCTGGTACTGGTTGACCATGGCACCTCTTGCCGCGATACCAAACGATCTGCTAGCAATAGAGAAACCGAACATTCTTCAATGTTTCTGCAAGCCCTTTCTTCCATCTTTAAGGCTTCAGAATCCATGGAGAAGATCAAGGCAGTTCACACAGTCTCGCGCAGACTTGTTCCTAGTGGACCAAACCCACTTCACAACTGATTGGATCACCAGAAATCCAGTGTATTTCCATTTGTTGATATCTATCTATCTATATATATATAGTTTATGAAATGTTTTTGCAGAATAATCTATACATATTTTCCCTACACGTCCAGTTTTGAAGATTGATAAATTAAAGTGTTTTTTTCCGTCAGTTCTAATTTGGATATCGAAACACAAAAAACAGAAACAGCTAGGATAGAAATTATTTTAAAACTATATTTTTATTTTATATTAATGATATTATTATTGTGCAAGGCATTGCAAGACTGTTTTACACAGCTAGAATAATGTAGTTGAAGAAGCAGATGATCTGTTTTTCCAGAATTATTGATCTTGTATTGAACTGTTTATCAATAGCAAGTTAAATTATGATATTCCTTCGCAGCAAGATTCTCTGGATCATGAACAACTCCTGGATTGTTTTGCTTGCAAACGCTGACAGCCATTAATTATTCCTAGCCTAGCTCCTGTCCTGATCAGTTCATGTACACAAATCACTCCCATCTGCATCCTTACTTCTTTCTTTTTGTTCATGTTCGTTAAGATCATTGGCTAGCTTAACAAGGGTCCATTGTGCTTTGGGAAATTAATCAGATATGCTTCGACATGCTCATCCACAAAACTTCCAAGAACAGCGTTTTATTTTCAACCCTAGAATCCAGATTGCCCCAGGTGCCTTCTGCATCAGATGTCATGAACTTAGCACAAAGTTTTGATCCATGGAGAAGAGGGCTTTTGTTTTTATTGGAGAATATGATGAAAAGAAAATTAATATGGAGTTCTTATGATAAATCAAGAAGGTGAACGGGGACAGTCAAACGAGACAATCATAGAAAAATCAACCAAAAATATGAGCTCTCTTTCTTCTTCTTTGCATGATTTGTTTTTTTATAAAATAAATTTGTGTACAAATCCACGTAGGCCGTGGCTTTAGTGATATCATCACAATCTTAATTTAATAATAATAATAATAATAATAATAAAAATGCACAATTACGAAAACATTATTTGACTTTTCCATGTATTATTTAAAAATGCTAATTTTGTATAGCAATCAATTAACTCTATTGCCTTAATTAGCTGTTTTATGTGATACACTTTTTGTAAGCATTGCAAGAGAATGGAACCGGTGTAGCTTTGAATTTATTTATATATCATTTGAAAATAATAAAATTTGACTTCTGGTAGTGCTAAATAGTCAAAAAGTTTTTTAATTCAAATGATGTAATGATACATCTTTTACAAAAAAAAAAGCTTGCTAAAAAATACTTGTGTTAATTTATACATATAAAATCATATATTTCTCATGAGATCATAGTAGAAAAGATGGTTGGATCAAGATGGTTGGATCAACTTTTAGTCCCTAGCAACGGGCATAAAATTATAAATGATGATAATATTTCTTATAGAAATATTATTGTGAATATGATGAGAATAAATCACGGTTATGCATGTGAATGTTTAATCAGGTTAAAGAGTCAAATGAAGACGTGACCAAATGTTTTTTTTCGTTTTAAAGATTTGAATGGACCATTATGAATTTTATGAATAAATCATGATAATTTATAAGTCATTGTCTTTACCATCAAATCATATTATGAGTTGAGTGAGATTGATTATGACAAAATTATTGAATAGGCAATAAACATTTACTTGAAAGGAATATATTGAAAGAGAACTTCTATAATACTAAATACATGATAAGACTTTTTGACATATGATACTAAAAAATTAATGTGTCCAAAATCCTATATATTGTACTGTCTTGAAAATGAAAATTTTACCGAGTACAAAACATGTGGACATGCTTGTTATAAACTCATAACTAGAAGAAGAATGACTCTTGTTGCATATGGAAAACTTAGAGACTTTTCAATCACTCTTTGATTGCAAATGTTATTTATGTCTACAAATAGTATTGAGAATATGACATATCATTAACATGATGTGGTGGATGGAGTCATGCTACACTCATTTGATGGTAAAACTTGGAAACATTTTAAGAGAGTGTATCCTTAATTTTCAATGAAATCGAGGAATGTACATATGGGGTTATGTACAACAGATTCAATTCATTTAGATTATTTATTGTTCCTTATTCTTGTTGGCCGATAATACTTATGGTTTATAATTTTCCATCGAGGATATGTATAAGATCAGAGTTTATGTTTTTATCGTGGTCATACACGGTCCTAATAATCAGAGCAAAAATATAGATGTTTGTCGTTGACTATTGATTGACAAGTTAAGACAGTTATGGTCATCCAAAAAATAGCTTATAATGACCTAGTTAAGATCCTTCAACCTATCCGGAACTCAGTTTGAAATTGTGATTAGAGTTAGTATTGTCTAATACACCCGATAAAATCAAGTTTATGGTATCGTAAACACTATACCTGAGGACTTTGTGTGGACTAATTAAAGTAATTCAACTATTGGATGCTCATAATTGATTTCAAGCACTTAAACTCTAAAGTTTGACCAACAAATTAAAGCTCGAAGAATTCATCTTGTTGTTGCGATTAAATGACTTATTGTTGAGACAATCAAACTATAATGATTATACATGGAACTCAATTATGCATGTGCTATTTCTTATCAACCCTAGTCACGATGATGACTTGTCTCCTCCTCCTCTAGCCCTTGTCTTCTAAATAAAATGTATATGAACTGATAAATTTAGAATAAATATTTTATTTTTATTTAATTTTTTCTATTATATTTATCATATTTAGAAGAAGAAAAACATATTTTACTAAAATTATTAGCTATATTATTGACAAGTTAAGTTCGTCTATATTATAGAGAGTTGAAAAAATATTAAAAAAATATTGATGCAATTAAAAAAGGTCTTTTATTGTAATATGTCATTTTCACTAGGTGATGATATACCGATATAATAAAATGGGTAATTTTTTTTTATTGCTCGTTTTCCATCTATAAATATATCGACGGAATAAAAGTTGCAATTATTTTTATAATAATTAAGTTAAACCCTTGAGCATTAAAACTAAGTCTTTCTTAAACCTGGTTCGATTTAAAAAAAAAATATTTTATATTATTTTAATTAATACAACCGAATTTAAATTAACATACCTAAATGAAATTAAAAAAAAAAAACCAGATGATGTGACAAGCCAGGGTGGGCCACTGTCCTTCTTACAGTGGCGTGATGATAAATACTGGAACGGACGGCTAAGCTTCGTTACAGTCCTCTCTCACTTAGAATGTCGACGTTCCCCTAACCTCAAGCCCGCGGGCCCAGAATAACATGTAGGTAAATACTAAAGGCCTGAAGCACATTTTCAGGCCTGAGTTTAGCTACTTGAGGCCCATTAATATGTTTTATTTTAAATTAAAATTTTTAAATTAAAATTTTTAAATCATTTTAATATGTTTAGATTAAAAATAAATTTAAATAAAATAAAATAATAATAATATCTTGATATATTCCTAACCAAAAAGTAATTACTGCCAGAGTAATTGTAGATTACAATTCTCTATAGTTAATCAAAATCAATTAATTAATGCTTATAGTTTCAAATTAATTAAACAATCACTTGGTCAGCATAAACCATCAAGAAAATGGTTTCCTTACTATTTAAATATTGTTATTTTTCCCTCTCCAGGGTAAAATAATTTTTTTTTATTGTAATTATATCAGCTTCTCATTACTGTCAAAATTAACGAGCAATTAGCTGAAATATAAAAAGATAAGATAACTTTTTATACTTCTTTAAATGAATCTATTTAACAGTTAAAATCAATTACTTAATATACTTTTTAATCCCTAATTGTACACTATTAGTACTGACTAACATAATTAAAAGATAATTAATGAAATTATTGGAAACCTGCTATGATAAATAAACATGTTTAGGAATCCGAAGTATTAAAGTGACCATAAAAATTTACCAATTCTCTAAAATCATAAAAATACCATACACGTGTCCTCTATTCAGATATAGATTCTCTGAAAACAAAAATCATAAAGAAAAAGAAATGTAAACATCAATGTTACTCTACGTCACCTTTTAAATTATAAATTATAATTGTTAAATTCAACTGAAGGATTAGTTTCTGTTAAAAGGGCCACCTTGAATTAATTTATTTTCTTTATTAAAAAATACTATTGTGTTGAAAAAAAATCTAAAAAAATTATTCGACCGGATTTCAACCTGAATTCTGAATAGTTTCACTAGTGTTTAGGAAACTTGAACCCAGGATCAATTCGCTGGGCGTGCTGGAAATATTACAACTAAATTTCTTTTCAATGGGATTTTTATCTTTATCTTTTAAATAATCAAATTCAAGCCCGAGATGTAAATGTAAGAAACTGGGGTGTTACCTAAGGTAACACATCGAGACTGGTTAAGAAAGCGAGGACGGTAGACAAAACAAATACTAAAATTGTGATGGGAGGGACAAGTTTTTGCATATGTTTTATAGTCAAATGAGAACATTAGAAGTTCGGCAACACGTGGGATCCTGCAGACACTCATTTTGTCCTGATTTTTCCCATATCCTCCTCCTTTTCGAGACCCTTGACTCTCAGAAAAACAAAACAGTTATTTATCTAGTACAAGAAAAAGGGTGGTGGTTGTGGTTCTTTCAGTTGTCGGTGATCGCTGCAGGAAAAAGACAATGGTGGACGAGATGGGGGATCCTAAATCCGATGACTGGTTGCCAGAAGGTTGGAGGGTAGAGGTTAAAGTGAGAAAAAATGGTAAAAAAGATAAGGTAATTGGTAACTGTTTGATTTTATTTTAAACTCAAGATTTGGTCTCTCTGCGTTTTTTTTTTGCTGTTTTACATATGTAGCTCTGGGTAAAGTTAAGATCTTTGCCTTGTTGTTGATGATGAAACGACCCTTTTGTTTTGTTGTCCATTGCTTTTGGATCTTTAGGGTTTTTGGGTTTTGTTGGTGAGCTTTGTGTAGAAGTAATGGAAGTGAATTTATGTTTTTTTTTTATATATAAAAAAAGTTTTGCTGAGGTAAGTTAATTTCTAGCTGATGCGGCAATTGTTAATGTCCAGTACTGTTTAGAAATGGAAAGTTTGAATTTAAGTTTGGATATTATGAGATGCATGCCCATTTGCCGTGCGTCTAGAAATTGGTGTGTGAATTTTTGAATGAAAGATTCAAACTTGAGATGTGTTAAGTGAGATGAAGATCAGATTCTGCAAATTGAGGTTCTTTTGTGTTGTTGGTTTGTGATACCATGAAGCATTACAGTAAATTTATTTTTCATGTTGTGACATGAAAATGAATTTTGAAGCTTCTGAAAAGTAAATAGTTGTTGATTCTATTAGATAGGGCCTTAGATCAATTGCCACTTTCCATGGCTTCACTTTGCTTTTGCGCTCCTTTAAGTGGAAGCTAGAAAATAAAAACAAATATAACTCATAGTTGCATTAGGGTTCATTTCTTTTTTAATGATTTTGGAAAGCCATTTACAATGAACAAGATAAGTTTGAACATTTTAATTGTTCAGCTATACAGAAGATGTTTATTTGATTGTATCATATTATTCAAAAGTATGGAGTATGTGAAGCTACCAAAATGATTCTTGGATCCAGTTGCTAAAGGCTTGCTTTTGTTTTGCTTAGTCCCCTGATATTTGCTACTCCTTGTTGAAATGAAAGGGTATTCTTTAGAGTAATGTTTAAAGTCTTTGGGTTACAACATCTTAAATGGTAATGACCTTTCTATTTGTTAACTACTGCCACTTGGCATAGTTTTCTTGTGTGAGTTTCACTCGCCTCTTATTTAATGGAGGCATGACCATGTCTTTCAAGATATGATTCTGTTTGTCTTTGATTATCAGTTGAAAGTTACATAAAGTAAGAATGTGGCAATAAAAAGATGTTAAATGGAGTAACTTAAATCGTGTTCCAGCTGAAAATCTTATCTTAAATCATTGTATTTATTGCAGTTTTACTTTCCTCCCATGGGTGGGTTCAGATTCAACTCCAAGATTGAGGTATCTCGCTATCTCAACAGAAGCCGTCCTAAATCTGAAGTAAAGGAAGTGAGCAATGACCAGCGGTCCTCACACAAGGTCTGAGGAAGCATGCTGCACTTTTGGGCCTTTTTTTGTTCTATTTTTCTTTGTTATATTATCAATTTATAGGGAAAAAAATTTAACGACCAAGCAATCTAGGTTGTAATCGAGAAGACTGTTCCAGAAGGGTTACCTCTGGGATGGACCAAGGAAATCAAAATAACAAAGAAAGGTGGCAGAATCAGAAGAGACCCGGTATGGAACCTGCACTTCCTCTTATGGAAAAACTTCCACATGAGCTCCTTGTCCCTCATATGAACATCATCCCTTGTCCACAATCCTCTCAAATCGTTTTCTAGAAATACTTGCTTGTCATGTTAACTTCATTTTACATGCTACTCACGCTCTGAAGCTAATGAGTTACTAATATAGCTCAGCCTCTAGGGATTCATATAGTATTTAACTTAACCTTATTTTCTGCAGTTTTACACTGACCCTCTAAGTGGATATGTTTTCCGCTCCATGAAAGATGCGCATCGCTACATTGAAAGTGGTGTGGCAGGAAGGCTGGCATTGAAGCGAACTCGCAGAGAGAACAATGGTGTAGAGTTGGAAGATGATAAAACCTGTGTGGGTGCATCAATAACTAGCTTTTATTTTCACATCTTTATATATTTGGTTAATCAGATATTTTCTTCAATTGCATCCTCGAACCTTTTCCTTGTATAGTTTTATTTAGTAATTGTTTTTTGTTAGTTGGGTCAATCTCTCTTTTGGTCAGTTCAGTCCTAGGATGGCCTGTCTATGGTTTGAGATTTGTCAAAATGTCCAATCTGCATTGACCAACCAGAATAATGAAAATACACGCAACCATAATGAGAAGCTTTTATTGGTAAAACAACTGTAACTTATTTAGTCATCTTGACACTTATTTAATCACCATTACCCATCTCCGAAATTGGAATGCTCTTTTGGAATGTGGGTTAGGCAATCTCATATAGCTCTGTTATCTTTCTTTCAACGAGTAAATGATTGTTTGGAATAAAAAATGCCTTACCCTTCTCTATTTTCCTTTATAAGACTTGAGTCAAGAAATCTAGTAGCACCAACCTTTTGCCTCTGGCAGTGGAGTACTCTTTTGGAGTCTAACTGCTGATCCAGATAGCTATATCCCCTTCATATGTATGTATGTCTAAACAGCGGCATAAAAACAGAAAACAACCTTACTTTTAATTTATGAACCTTTTCTTGCCTCTAAAAAGTTATTGTGCTTCTGTAGTGTCGAAGTGTATTAGCTTTCACGCAACCCCAATGTGAGTATTCTTTTGAAAAGTGATGGTCTGCAAGCTTCTTCTTTCTAAACATGTTTGAGCAGATCCAATTTGTATGTTCTTATGTTCTTACTTCTGAAATTGACACTAAGGTGCAAACTACTGTGATGTGCATGACATCTTGCACTGATTAGCGCTTTTATTAACATTGATGATTGTTTAACATTATTTTCTGGTGTTACTTAATTGGAGTGCCAATTGAAACTATTGATTGGATTAGATTTTGTAATCTTCAATTTTTTAACTTTTTATAGTACGTTTCTTGTAGTCACCAGCTGTAGTTGATAAACTAGATTTGGAAGTCAATGAAACACCGAGTCCAATTACAGGTGACCTGAGCTTGAAGGCATTTGAAATTGCAAAACATGGACAGATACTCAATTCGGCCTCTACAGGAGAGTGCATAATTGTCTCTGAACATGCTTCTGAGCAGAATGAGTCAGTAGCCAAGAAACAAAAGTTGGAAGTCAACAGAACACAAAGTTTAATTACAAGTGGCCAGAGCTTGAAGTCATGCGAAATAGCTGAAGATGAACAGACACTTAACTTGGCCTCTGCAGGAGAATACACAGCTGTCTCTGAGCATGCTTCTGATCAGTGTGTCTCCATAGCCAAGAAACAAAAAATGGAAGTCGGTGGAATGCCAAGTCCAATTGTAAGTGACCAGACTTGGAAGTCGTGTGTAATTGCTAAAGATGAACAGATATTTGATTCAGCCTCTAGAGGAGAATGCGCAACAGTCTCTGAGCATACTTCTGATCAGTGTGTGTCTGCAACTAAGAAACAACAATTTGCAGTCGACAGAACACAAAGTTCGATTATAAGTGACCAGAGCATGAAGTCGTGTGAAATTTCTAAGGACGAACAGATACTTGCTTCAGCTTCCACAGGAGAATGCACAACTATCTCCAAGCATACTTCTATCCAGTGTATGTTCATAAATTTCCTATCATTGCCTAGAAAATACTGTGTGTAGTTGCTTTCTAACTATTTTTTGTCCTTACTTTTTTCTCATTGCATCTTTCTATAAAGAGTGAGTGTAAGGAGATGGAAGGAAGGAGGTTGGGAAAATAGTTCTACTTTTGAGTACTTGATAGTTATTTATAAGAGGAGTTGGATGTACTTGTCAAATTTCCGTAGGATGTGCAATTTCTACAGGATTCCTGAGTGGGGATGAGTTCTGGGGGTTATTACTTTGAATCCGCATATTAAGACCTTGTGATCAGTATGAGCTTTCTTAATGATGCAGGTGGGGTAGGAACTGAATCAAGCAGCTCAGAATTTCCTGAGGATAAGGGTTCCAGCCAAACAGAAGAGAAGTGTGATTCTGTTAAGACTTCATTTGTTGATGATCCTTCCCGAGGTGTTCAAGAGGATAAACTATTATTGGAAGTTGGGGAGACAAGAAAGGAAATTAAAAGGGCCGGATTAAGAAAATCCAAGAAGAAAAATGACATCAACCTTCCTCGTCGGACCTCAAAGCGTCTTGCTGGCATTCCACTAGCTCCGACACCAGAACTGAAGGCAATAACTCGGGTTCGTCGAGCTGCAGTTGAACAAAGTAATGAGATAATTGCTAGTACAAGTGAGCAGGCTTCTTGTGGTGATCTTGACACTGAGCTGAATACAAAGAATGCATTTGACACTTCCAAAAGCACAGAAATGCCAATGGTGTCAAATGAAAGCGAGCATGGTATTGTGGATATGGAGTATGCTGGAGAGGCAGGATCAGGAAAGGAGGGGGACGGGAAGGATGGATGTGCTGTTGTTTCATCTCTTGGGAAACTCGCTTCTGCAGAACATGGTGGAAAAATTGAAACTGCCAATAACAGTGGTGAGAAGCCAGGACTGCCTTTCGACCTGCCACTTGAAGAGTTATGGCAAGACCCATGCATTGCCTTCGCAATAAAAACTCTCACTGGTGCATCTGTTGATTCTGATAGCATTAAAGTGTCACCAGGTTCAAGCAATAATGAATTTGTGGGCATGGCTGCTTTGGACGAGCATGCTGGGAAGGAAGACATTGGGAGTAGTGGAAATCTGTTTGTTCCAGAACATGCTAGAGGGGTTGAAACTAGCAACAAGGCTGACGAGAAGCCAGTATCTCCGTTCAACTTGCCTTTCGCTGATGCGTGGTCAGATCCCTGCATCGAATTTGCAATAAAAACTCTCACAGGTGCCATTCCACTGGACTTTGATGTGGTCCAGGACTGCCTTCCACAGCAAGCTGGCTCTTTGCAACAGCAACAGAGTAGTGGCTTCACCTTGCCAAATGTAGGTGAGTTTCGCCAAACTGGATTTTTATGCCAGCAAATCGGCACCTCAGAGAAACCTTCGTTTAATCAAGCAGCTTTGCTAGGGCCTGCATTGCCGCACACTAAACATGTTAATTTAGGATACTCAGCTGGACCTAGTCGACACCAACATAGTGAAGAGAGAATTAATAAACGTCGAAGATAAGTGGTCCCCTTGTTTTGATTCGATTGTACAGATCGGGAAACTTTTCTGGATGTGATTATAATTTTCAGAACAAGATCATCCAAAGTTCTCTTGTTAGTTGTACCAACTCACTCTTTAACTAATGTAGCTGCAATCATATTTTAACTCAAAAACTGCTGCAACTGTTAGAAAGTTTCAATTTTAGTTGCCCTTTCTGGTTGCTTGTAATCCATCTTTGTTCTTAGCTTGTAATCCATCTAGTTCTTAGCTCCCTCCCAAATGGTGTTTTCACATGCAGAAGTGCTCGTATTTTAGCAGCTAGTCTTGTATGAAATAAAGCTTGCCTTCTGAGTTGGCTCATGTCAAAATAGATGGGACTGTACAGTTTAATGCTAATAAGCTCCAAAAATATCTATCTATACGAGGCTTTTTAGACCTCGACTAGGTGTAAGAAAGTCATGAGAAGGACTTTGAACAATGAAAATTATCAAACTGTTGTGATGGTACATGATAATGATATTTACTGTTGTTTTGTTTTGTTTTGTCTTGTTTTTTTTAACAGATACCAAGCGTTGAGGCCAAAACAGCCTCAACAAAACAAAATTTACAACCATGGTTGGAACATTGCAGTTGCTGCCTTTCCTGGAAACAAAGATAAAGGGTGCGTTGACTACAGTCAACGGAAGTCCAGGTTGAAATAACAGCCATGAATATACTGAATTTTAAGTCCTCGTGTGCCGAAGAAGCATTGGAGAACTCCACATCCAGTAACTTTAACTTCTCATTTCGTAAATAACATGTAAGATAATGTGTAGACTATATTTTCTCCCCTAGTTTTTTTTTTAACTATTTTTTCTTTTGGATTTCTAGTTGCCCTATAAAATGTTATTATTTGTATTGCAAGGGGAAAAAAGTAATTAAAATTGAAAATGACTGGGTTGAACCCTAATCCTTTTGTTTTGTGAAAGGATAGAGTCATGATCAATAACATAAATTGTGTGCGAGAAGGGCTTACTTTGTATAGGTTGACGAACACTTGATAAAATAAATAAGCTTCTATAATCATTTTTTTCATAAAAAAAAAACACGAGTATTTTACGGGAAAATCAAAATTGCATAATTACTCTCGAATGGAGGTGAGAATTGTTTTTTTAGCGATTTTTTAGATTTTATTTTAATTAATATCTTGAAGCATAAACAACACAAACATATTTACTTTAGATAGATAAAAACAGAGATATAAAATATATAATTTTAAAATGAATTTATATATTTTCAAAATAATCTATATATATATATATATAAGGAAATATATATTATTTATCTTCATTCTCTGTTTATTATGTTTCAAAACAGTAAATAAATGATTGTGTGTACTTAAGCTGATCCGAAAATACTACTGAGGTACTTAAATAAATGAAAAGGAAAAAACCGCCAAAACCCATCCAACTTGCCGCCAATTCGTTGCTGTTATAAACCCGATTTTTTTTTTTTGGTCCACAACTTGTTTGATGAGATTTCTCACAGCAAGAAGGAACCCAGACTAAAAGCAAAAACAAGAAAATGCAAATCCAGGTGAAGTGTAGCTGTGGAGCGGAGAATTGTCGAGAATGGGTAGTGGTTGAATTACAAGGCACAGTTGAACTTAACCCTTCATGTTTTCAAACCCACCTCCAAAACCTCCAAATTGGCCAGCTTTGCAGACTTTCCTCTTCTTCTCAGGTTCACATTTAAAAAAAATCAGCAAAGCTTGTGTCTTTTCAGTTTCTTTTGATTCTGCAAGTAATTTTTTTACATGGTTTTGTGTTTTAGTGAAAGAATCTTAACAGATTTGAGTAAGTGATTTTATGATGTGAGTTTTCGTTGTTTTGTTGCAGGAGAGCTATACTTTCACTGTTGGGTATCATGAGTTGACAGGGTCTAGAGTGACATTGAAGAAGCCATTGTTGGTTTTGAAGAAAGTTAAAGGCTTTATGGATGTGGATGAGAGTGATGACAACAAGGGTGACTTGCCGTCGTCTAAAGTTGAGTTGGATGTTATTGGGATTATCAGGCATAAGATCTTGTTTAAGACAAGACCCAAGGCATTAATATCCAGTAAGTTAATACAAGAACATGTTGCTGTTTTATGGTTTGCTCACGTTAATACTCGAAAAAAGGAAGTGGGGATTGCTTTAATGGAAAACTGTGTTGAAGGGTGCTTGTTATTACTTTTTTCATGGCCTTTTGGGTTCTTTCTCATGTTGAAATCTGTCGAATTTGTTGCAATTGAAACTTAGATTATGCGCTAATTATAGCTGAATTTGTGAGATTCCGATGGAAAGGGGAAGTAGCAGTACTCTTTTAGTCATCGTTTACCATGGATGATCATATTATTTGATGTTTTACTTATGGTGCTTGCTTGGAATATTGCTGGAGTCTGTCTGAGAATGACTCGGATTGTGGTTGAGAGGTATTGTGCTTTGAGCTATTTCATTGTGTATTCGACTTTGAGGTTTCTGTTGACTAGCCTATTCTTGCTGTTTGTGTAGCTTATCTTTGTTCATTTCTTAAACTTCAGGTCATCACAAGTTTCCCTTGATCTTGTTTTTCAAGCTATTTTCGTTTCGAACAAATTAGTGATCATGTTTTTCTAGACATTTCTTGGTTTTAGCTTTTAAATGCGCTCATTTCTTTTTTGTCCTTTCTATCTGCGAAAGAACTAGTTGTATTAGGCCATTGGCGTATTCTTTCTTATTGTCAATACAATAATATCCTAGGCTTATCATCCCATGATCCCAAGTTTTTCCATTCAATGATTTCAAAACTCGATCCAAGTGCTGCCTATTCCTCTCTTTTTTTGTCCTACAGAAGTATGAACTTAAAAAACTTAGATCTTTTGTTTTTTTTATAATAGACTGAATTGTAATCAATATAATCTGTTCTAGATTCAAAATAGACAAGGAAAGGTAGTCTAAGAACAGGTCGAAATTGCTGCTGGGTTCTTTTTTTGGCTCTTTTACGGTTCTTGAGAATTTGTTACCAGTCTAGATGAGCTGATGAGAGCAGTAGCTAGGATTCTGGCTAATATGTTTGATGTGGCTGATTAGGGATAATTGTGAAACGAGTGGCTGTATTCATCATCGTGGTTGTTTCGAAGAAAATTATTATTCCTGAATTATATTACGTGCCCCCCTCTGCCTGAATGAGTCTCATGATTTTTTGGTAAATAGTTTTGTTGTCCTGCTGATTTTGTTGATACCTCTTCTGCTCGTTTGCCTTTCCTTTTTGAAACTTTATTTTTATGGTTGTTCTGTCGTCAAGATATCTGTTCATCTTCATATAGCTATTTCTCTGCACAAACTTAACATTTCCTCCTCCCTTTGTCTTTCGTTCCTCCTAGAACTGCAACCATTGGTGAAGGAAAGAGTCAGATCTGAAGATCATGCTGTTTCAAACTAATTGGCGCGCAAGAATTCATGTTGTCCATTTGCAGGCTTTTTCAAGTTGAAGCAAGATGCTATTCTGGTTAACTGTGTAATTGTTCTTGAAAGAAAACCAGCTTAGGATGTAGACTTTTATCCTTCATAGCTTAGTCACCTTTCATCTGAATTCCAATACATAAATTTTTCAGCATAATAAGAACTAAGACATTCATGAGGTGAGCGTTTTCTGAATATATGATCCCTCAGGCTTACTCAGCCCTCCTGCCTGGATTAATCTGGACAGGGAAAATGGGAACATCAGACATGCAAAAACCATGGCTAGTGGCTTATGGGGCAGCCTTCCCTTCTTCAACCCACGACCAATATTAGCTATTGTTTTTCAAATTCCATATATCAATGCTGCTGATTTTCTTAAACTCAATTCTTAGCATTCATTTTGCTCAAACAAAATAGCAAAGCAAACCCTGTCAAGGTTACCTAAGTGTTGAGCAGAACCGTGGAGCTTATTAATATGCTACTCATGAGTGCCATCTCTTTTTGACAGCTCACTGTGTAATGCTAGACTTTCCTCCTTGATTAATAGTTGATTTCGTTATAAATACAAAATAAAATAGGAAAATAAAACAAAGAAAGATAGAACCTCGCATCTCTTGTAAGCTTCATCTTACTCCCATCAAGAAAAAACAAGAGAAACTCCTTAGGATTGAATAGAACTAGGCAAGAAGGCACGCACATTCTATAAATTTGCATCTCTTAAAAAAATCTTGTGGAATCTCAACTGATGAAACAGCAATTAGAATTCTTTGACAAATAGAACAAATGATATCTTGCACTCCTCTAATATCGTTGAATGAGGAAATTAATTTACCTCAGTGATTTTAAAACTTGGTAGTAAAAATATTTCAAGTGGCAAATGTAGTAACATATTACACCAGCAACCTTGGTCACTCTAGCAGATATGGAGTGTTCCCCCTCCTTTGACTTGCTTCATTGCAGTAAAAGAGTGTGCAGTACACTGAGCATAAATGAGAAGGCTGTGCTGCAGCAGGGGAGGTTGAAAAATAGATTAACTTCTTCATGTAGAATCGAAGTTAATCCTTGTTTATTTACCGCAGCTACAAAACTCAGGGCAAACAACTGCATCAGACATGGTTTCTAAGCACCGCGGCCTGTTGTTACACCTGCACGAGCTCTTAACATCTCAGTTCTCTTGCTTCGCTCCATTACCTCCATGAACCGCTTCACACTTTCTTTGATCCCCATACTGCAATCAAATATCAATCTGTGATATGGTGTTTGGATGCTGAGATTGTTGTCGGATTTCAACATATTATTTTCTGCGCCTCTATTGTTCAGGTAGAAATGAACCTAAAGTTCTAGCATGTACTTACCCATCATATGCTGAAACAGCTTCAAACATGTAAACCCTTTCATCCAACTTCTTAAGGTCTAGATATCGATCAAGCTCATCTGCCGATACAGAATCAGGAAGATCCTGCCATAAAATTTATGTCCAAGAAACAAAAACTTACATTTTGCTTAATTATATGAAAGATAAACAGGCAATATGATGTTAGAGTCGCAGAGAGTCATACCTGCTTGTTTGCTAATATCAAAAGAGGGGCTCCTTGCAAATCATCATGCCTAAGAACTTTTTCTGTTAAAACAATTCAAGGTTTTAGTGCACCATTCCATACCAATAGTAAGCTCTTGATTACTATCAAAACTATGGCCACATAATACATCAGCACATTTTACCCCAATTTAACCATAGATTGTCCCTTACCCAAAGCAGATTTTGCATCTTCAAAACGGGATGGGCAAGCAGCATCAATTACATAAATCAAAGCATGTGCCTCTTCAAAATATTTTTCCCAAATTGTCCGAAGACCAGGCTGGCAAGAGAAATGTGTAAAAGATATTTCAAACTTTGAGCATGTTGCATATACAGTGTTACACATCATATAAAACCGAAAACCAAAGAATATAATCACTCATCTAATTGAAATCTCACGTTATGTATACTATTTCTCACATAAAAGTTGTAGTAACACCTAGAGAGATCTTATGCATAATTTTCTTTTAATTAACACAATAAGCATGACATAATATATAACCACGAGTATTATTATTATGATACATAAGACCAAGGGTTTTAAATTTGATTCAAAGCCTGTTGTTCAGCAGAGTGCCTCCATTGCAATGGAATTGGCACAAACACAACTAAGTAAAAGGCACTCAAGCTTTGCCAAGGAAAAGAAAACCCGACCTGTGTAGATTTTAGATAGTTTCAGAAAGGTGATAATTTTTTATGAACTTCACATACCTGACCTCCTAAATCCCAAAACACCAGTTTTGAATTTTCCACTTCAATACGACCAATATTAAGTCCAACAGTCGGAAGAATTCGATCAGGGGGGAGGCCTTCCAAGTTTGAGTATACTGACTTCAATTTCTCCAGCAATGTCTACCAATTCACAGACAAAAGTTGACAATAAGTGAACTTTCTGGCAGCTATAGATAAATGAAGAGAGCGATTCTGTAAAGCTTGTGATGGATTCAACTATCAAGGTAAAAGAGAAGCATTACCGTCTTCCCAGCCTTGTCAATCCCAAGAATGAGCACATGAAACTCTGTCTTACTAAACATATACTTCCAAAGGCCATAAAACAACGAGAACATCTCTGTTGTTTAATCTTATCAATCAGTCGTTCCTTCTAATATTCAAGTCTTAGAATCTTAGAAGGAACAAACTACACAATTCTGATCGCTGATTAACAATCCTGAAATACAATGAGAAACAATCCACATTACAGAGAATTCCAGCTCAATCTACTTCATCCAAATACCTTATCTATCTGTATACTCGCTGATCATTTGACTTAGGTTTCTAACACCACTAAAAGTTATTGAACGCGTAATCAAACATCACTGTTGACAAACACAAAATTCGGCAGACAACTAACCTTTCCACTACCCACTCTCCATTTGCTCATATTGGCAACTAACAGTCCCCTTATCTCTGCGCATGCCATCATTGCAATTGTCAAAAAAAGTGGCTATCTAATCAAATCACATTCCCGTTTTCTTTTTATTACATAACTAAAAATCTAAAATTCCATCTTCAAAAACCAGAAAGATAGATTAAAATCACGATCTAGATTTGAAAACACTAACAAGAAACTGAGTCACGTGTAAATCTCAAGTTCCCACCACAAAAACCATCAAAGTGAAAGTGGCCAACAGTCAAAATCAAACACAAGCTTGAAAATTGAGAGAAACCCAGTTGCTTTTTGAAATTGAGAATCACAGACATGACAAAAAATTTGTTATACAAAAAATCAAAGGCACATGGATGTAAGAGTAAAGAATCTTACAGTTTGGTGACATCTGAAAGAGAGAATAATAATAAAGTGTTGTAGTTGCTGCTGCTCTGTTCTGCTCCTGCTCAAATCTACATGTGATTTCAGAGCTTGTTTCCATCTTTTTTATTTTGTTTATTTTTAGGTTATTTATTTATTCAATAATCTTAGGTCATGTTTGGATGGTTATAGAGAAGGGATCATCAAAACCGATAAAAATAGAAGTTCTTCTGTTTAAACAAATATTAAAATTATATTGTTTTATTTTTTAAAATTTATTTTTGATATTAATATATTAAAATAATTTAATAAAAAACTAATAAAGATAAGGACAGGGTAGTTTTGGAAACAAAGAGAGAGTTGAAAGATAATAAAAAACAAAGCAAAAGCCGAAACGAGCAATCAAAAAATTGCTAGCAAAACAGAAGTCATCAGAACATTTCACAAACAGGTACCGATCATCTTCTCTTTCTCTCATTTTTCTTTTCAATTTATTATTATAATCACCTTTATTAATTTATTTGGAATAATTACCTTATTTTATTGATTGATTCCCGTTAAGTTTACATAATCCATGCACAATCTGTCATTTTTCCTAAAACCAGAAGAAATTTTGGATTTTTTGTGTGTTTTTTAATTCTAATGATCTGTTTTATTATTTAAGTGTGTGTTTAATCTGATTTTATCTAGAATTTGACAAATCTCTTTGTCTTTGTCGAATCAGGTCAATCTGCATCTGTTTCATAGCTACCACGAAGATGAAGTAATTTGTTGTTCAGTTTCCTTTTGTTTGCATTCTCGCTTGCTAGTATTCTCAATTTTATTGAATGAACAAAAAATGACTTTTCTTTTCTTTAGTTATCTTTGGATGTTTGTATTATGATTGTAAAATGATAGGAATCAGCATGTTCTTATTTAAAGAAAAATGGGTTTTGGGTTTTCTCCTTCATGATTATAGAATACAGTTTATGGGAGTTGTTTATGTAGAGTATTATTATTGGTAGGTTCTTTGTAAATTGCTGTATTTTGATTGCTCGTGAGAGAAATTGGGTTTTCCTGTTTGTTTTTTTCTTAATGATTTATACTGTCTTTGCAGTGTAGTTTACATGTATGTTTTTATTTAGCTGTGAGTTGCTGTAATATTTGTATTCATGTTGTTCATATTTATGGGGGTGATGACAGGGGAGTAAAATGGAACGAGGATAATCTTGGGGAAATTGAAGCAAATAAGCCTGTGAGGCAGAAAATCACTGAACCCAAGACCCCATATCACCCCATGATTGATGTCGATGATGGTATGTTGGTCTCTCTCTGTTTTGCAATGCCTGTATTTTCTTAGCATTTGAGTGTCCATCAATAGTAAAGTAGTGTTTTGCTGGTGTTAACTCTCAAGAGTACCTATATGTTGGAGTCAAGCCTTTATAAATTGAGTTTTGCCTAATATTTCCCAAATTTTGGTTTGAATTTTCTTTTTGACTACTGGGTACTGCATAAAGCTTTTTCACTAGATTTTCTGCTTTAAAAGATTGGATAGAATTCCCTGTATGCTCTTTGATTTTGTCGGTAAACTATGCCATCTTCCTAGACACTAGCTGAAGGTTATATGCTGTTTTTTTTTTGTTTTTTCCTATCGTAGATTCACTTTCTCCAAGGAGGGGCAGCTTTAATGAGGTTGTTGAGGATGCAATGCGTGCAGAAGAGCTGCGGTCTGCATTGGATATTATGGCATCCTCAAGTACAAACCCAACTCGACAATCTGGTGGTTGGACATCATCCGAGGATGAGGTTGATCCTATGGAGCAAGATGAAGAAGGTCCACCATTGCATCTTTGCTCTTAAGTTTAAGCTTTTTCTTTTTACTTTAAACTTAAATTCATAGATTGTATAGACAACCATACAATCTTTGAATCAGCATTGTATTATTTCTTTCACTATTGTACTGGCATGCCATTATCCAGTTTTGATCCCATGAAAGTGGGATTCTGTGAGAGAAGTCTGTTCTGCATTTTTTGCATGAAGTGACTGCTCTGAATGCTTGACCCTGCTCCCTTGTGGTTGCAACTTGCGAGAATTTAGCATTGTACCAATCATTTTTATCATGTATATTAATTTCATGGGAAGGATCTGTGAAGAAACAGAAAGTATCGGATGCTTTTTTATCTCTTTTTTTACCTCATAATCTTCTGTTTAACAGACAAATTTTAGACTCTATCATTCATCTCATCAGCAACTGAAGGATGTATATGTAGTTCACACATGAGTTCTCTTTGGTTAGGGTTTAGCCTTCACCATTGTATATAACTATGATTTTCTTTGAAGCTTAAATATCCCTGATTCATGTGCTTGTGGGTAGGGTTGTTTGCACTTTCCCTTTGTGCAAAATCTTTGCTATCTTTTTGGATCTCTTAGTATGTATATTTCTGCAAGCGCCTCTCCTTGCTCAAGATTACCGAACTCTTCAAGCAGCCAAGATAATAATAATATATATATATATATATATATATATATATATATATATATATATATATATAAAAGCAATCCATGTCTCCCAGTATTTGCTTTTCCCGCTAATGTAGTGCTAATAGTTCTTCTTTTATCAGTTCATTTCCCAGCATGATTTTGATGGACTTTCTTTGTTCCTCTGTTGTCAGATTCTGAAACAGGTAGAAGTTCAAGTTTCAGGGAGCTTAGACGAGCACATTATGATGAGTTTCGGAAAGTGAAGGAACTAAGGCGGAAGGGTTCTTTCCTAGAGGATGAAGATGATGGAGAGAATGTTGATGAGAAGGAGGGCACTTCATCATTAACTGCTGGTGTGAGGGATATAGAGATTGAAGAAGGTACTGCGAGTTCACATAAAAAGACTTCACATAAAAAGTCTTCACCTCCAGCTAATGGGGTTTAGAGGCTATTAAACCAATTTGACACTTGAGAAGCTGACTGTTTTGGCACTTCCATGGTATTTTGTTGCAAAACAAGATGTATTTTACCTTATCTCAAAAACAAAGATGTAACCTTTCCTGATTTGTATGTTTTCATGTGTGATTTTACTTGCAATTTGTAAATGGAATTTGTGCCTTGCATTGTCAATTGTCATGAGACAACTTTTTTGTTGCAGCCACTTGTTCTCCTCCAATGGGAAAAACATGTGTTTTCTTTTATGGATTATTGAATCTTTTGTTTCTGTTGGCTATGGTATTACGTAGTGTATATTATCTTGTAAAGTGCAAAGGATGAGCTCAACTGACTTTTTTTCAGCTGTTTATGAGAAGGTCAAAGTTGCCCTAATCCTTTATGGGCAGCTTTGCTCGACATTGTTTTTTTATACATTATTATGAGAGGGCAAGTAAAGATTGCGAGAAACAAGTTACATGGCTGAAAATTCAGCAAGTGAAACTGAGTTTTAGTATCAGATAATAATTAGATCCTGATATATATATTATTTTGAGCTGTAATATTTTTTTCAAAAAATATTATTTTTTAATATACTTTTTTTGTTCAAACAAAAAGAAGAAGCAAATTATCAAACTGGCGGCACTCGCAACTGAGAGTAACCTATTGTGGTAACTCCCATGTAAGGGTGCTTGTCCTTGCAATTGGAAGCTGCTTATGGGCCTTGCATTTTCCTTACTCTGTTCACTTCCTCACTCAATCCAGTCCACACACCCTTCCTGTTAAAAAGATATCTTTTTTTTTGTTGAAACGAATCAAAAATGGTGGATTAAAAAGGCTCCTACTAGATATCCCTTCATCATATTCTGTACGGCTAAAAAACAAGAATCAAAAGCCAAAAAACGGCAGCAGAATACAATGGGGAGCGAAACCCCTTCAATGTCCTCTCTGGCCTCGCAAATATGCAATCATATAGCCTCCATCTTTGCCAAACCCACTGACCCCCGACCACCACCGTTAGACCTCATGGTCACCACTCTCACTTCCACGGCGGCCCAAAATGGTCGTGTCTTCCTCTACGGGGTTGGTAGGGAGGGCCTGATGCTCAAGGCTCTCTGCATGAGGCTGTCTCACCTTGGCATCTCTACCCACTTTGTCTTTGACATGACGGCCCCACCAATCACTTCTAATGACCTCCTCGTAGCCTCTGCTGGACCTGGAGGATTCTCTACTGTCGATGCTCTATGCTCGCTCGCAAGATCTCATGGTGCTACAGTGTTGCTGTTGACTGCTCAGCCCGAGACAGGATCCTGTGTGAAGCATGCTAGTGTGGTTTGTTATGTGCCGGCACAGACCATGGCTGATGATAAGGGCGATGGCGAGGAGGAGAAATCTAGGCCTTTAATGCCTATGGGAAGTGTTTATGAGGGGGCCTTGTTTGTGCTCTTTGAAATGGTTGTTTACAAGTTAGGGGAGGCTTTAGGACAGAGCCCCGAGGCCATTCGATCTCGCCATACCAACCTTGAATGAAAAAAATAGTAAATTGGGTGTGTTGGGATCGAGTGTTTTCTAATTTAAGAAATTACAGCATAATTAATGAATGTTGTACGAGAAAACAAGTATTGGAAGTTTGCTTCCCTTTTTACTACCATCTAGACCCTTTTCATATGCATTTTATTTCTCTCTGTTTCGAGACTGCTAGTTTGTTTTCGGAGCATTTGCAGAAGAGCTAAGAACCCATTAATTAGTTTATACTGCAAAACAATACGATCATCCAAGTGGGAAAAGGGTTCTTATTAGCTTGGATTGCACTTGCTATGGAAGGAGGGCATTGAGCCAGAACTCAAGAGCATGGTTTCGATGGATAGACTAGCTAGGTCTCAGCCCAGTTATAACACCCCCACTTCAAGCCCTCGCCTGTAGTGTCCTTGCCTTCCATGGCAGATCTCTCCCTCATCTCATCAAGTACAAACAAGCACATCCATTTCCGTACTCACCCTAGCAAGTTTCTCTTCTTTCAACCCACGTTTCGATTGTAACTCGTCAAGAATTGCTCGCCCTCCGCCTTGTACAGCCCAAGATAACGAGTTCCGATCACTTAAACCACCACCAATTGGGGTAGAAAGCTTCCTGTAGAGCTGCTGCAGCGTTAATGGCTATCAGTTTAGGCACATCGATCCTCTGATAAATGGATCGATAGCTCCATTTCGCCAACGTGGTCCTCGATTGCCTGCTCCGAGTCAAAAATCATAATCTGTGCTGCAGAAAGGAGTTGGAATATAGGCTTTTTCTATCAACGTACCAGGATCTGATCAGCCTATGATTGCGTCTCCTGCTCCTGCTCCTGCTCCTGCTCCATAACCAAAAAGTTCTTGTCCGACGAGGCAACCAACCTTATCTTCACTAGGAGAATGAAAAGTATTATTGTTTAATATCTTCATTATTTCTTTTGAGGATCGATATTGTTTTACAGAGTTTCTTTTCAGCAATTTTGTTTCTACGAGTAGTTTGTGGTTTGTTCTAATTATAAATTTAAATACATTTAACTAATAACATTATGATTTTTTTTAAATGCCACAAAATTTCTATCTTGAATCTAATTAGTTTAAGAGAAAACAATTATACTTTATGTTTTTCTAACCACAACGGTGCTACCGTAATATTTAACAGAAACTAAGACTGGAATGAAATATCTTGTGCCTACTTTGCTGCTTCTATTTTCTTAATAACTATTATTATTTAGGGTTTATCCTGCTCCTGCCTCACTTTCTGCAGGCTCTTCGCGAACAGTTTCTGAGTCGGGGGCATTTTCTGAAATGCAGCAAAATCACGTCGTCTGTCTAACCTTAATTTCTCTGTGAAGAGTCGACCGCCTCCCATGGCGGATCATGGATGAGGTGCTATCATCTCTTCAAAGTCATCATCATGTTCATGGAGCAGCATACATGCATGGAAATGGATTAACAAGGAATGTTGTTTAGGCGGAAGGGAATTTTCAATTATTCATATTTTTATATAAAAAAAATTAATTTCATTTCCTTTAATTTAAAAACACTTGTTAGTATATAATAACCTCTGCTCCAGTCTATCATGTTCGCCCATGATCACGAGGCTAGCAGTGAAATCGAGTGAATTGCCAGATGAATATCACCACATGGCAGTCTGTGATTCGTGTAGGCATCGAACCCCACGTGCATGGAGGGTTTCCATCACGTGGTCTTGTAATAGCCAAGGCAAAAATCAAAGAGCTTGGACTTTGCAGGCTCGTGTCTCTGGCTCAACTAAGCT
Source organism: Salix brachista (assembly GCA_009078335.1). Classification (NCBI taxonomy): domain Eukaryota; kingdom Viridiplantae; phylum Streptophyta; class Magnoliopsida; order Malpighiales; family Salicaceae; genus Salix; species Salix brachista. Next base: position 18,120,350 of record CM018586.1, read on the forward strand.
GTGGGCTGATGTTTGAACATGATTGGACAGCCTTATGCCATGAAAATTCTCTTCGCATTCATCATTAAAAAAAGCCCAAACTTATATCTTGCAATGAAAGTGTCAGATCTTAATTGCTGTCGTGTCATTTAAATATTGCTCAGATATTCTTCAAATCTCAAAATTCGCTAGTTTAGGAGATAGTATCTTCTTTGAAATTTCTTTATTTAACTTATTTTTCAATCCCTTTCAGTTTTTTAGCCCCCGACTTACAAGATTCGACTTCCTGGTTAGCTATTAGATCCTTGCATGTTCCTATTAATGAAAAGTCAACATTAAAGAGTTTGACCATGAGAAGAAGGTCAGAGGTGTAAATTAGAAGAGGAAACGAGGGTCATAGCATAAACACAAACAACAACAAAAAATCAAACCCGCCAGCAGCATACCCTAAAACACCAATATTAGATTTTTATGCAAGGGATTCTTTCTTGCCGCCCAAAAAAATCTCTCCTTTTCGGTTCCAAACCCTTGATCTTTTTGCCCCCCAGATATTTTCCCTTACACGCTCCGTCTGTTCCACCCACCGCCTCGACTACCCTAAAAGCAACCGTACTCTCCCTCTCCCTCTCTTTTTTTCTTCAAAAACACATAATAATAATAATAATTCAACTAATTAACTAGTTTTCTTGATTGGGATTATTGCATTGTTGGTATACTGATTTTTCATTTTTTATTTGGTTGTGTTCATGAATTTGAATTCTTTTTATTAATAAAATTATTTATTTATTAACTAAATATAATATTATTTTGAAAGGAATGTTTCTTATATAAAAAAACCTTGAGTTTGAAATTAGTTGGTGGATTTAGATTATTTTAAACTCTAAGAAAAATAAATATAATTCAAATAATTAATGAGGTTTAGATGGAAGCACCATCAATAAAACCATACAGCTAAACTATGAAAACAAATCATATAAAGATAATTCAAAGATGGAATTAATTGCATTCCACAATGCCTAATTAATATTAAATAATAATAGTAATATAGGTAAAATTAAAATGCAATTAAATAAGCAAGATCTATAAAGATATGCGTTTCATTAAAAATTAATTGGGGATTAAATTATATAGAATTATATGAGTTAAAACTTGAACGAATACTCTATTTATTATAATTCCTAATTATAATACACGTGTTCATTTAGGAAAGCGAGTACAAGCTCTAGTGTCAACAAGCGTAGCCGCACGGAGAGCTCTTATAGAATAAAAGGCCACCCAATATACCACGAGCTCTATATATCCAGGCATGAAACCACTGGCGAAACCCCAAAAATCACTTGAAAATTGCAACTGCAGCAAGCGAAAGTCCCACCCACAAATCCTTTTCCCGGCCAGTTAACCCAACAAGCTGATTTTCCCGGTGGCATGGAAACTAACATGTCCAGCAACAGCAACAAAACTGAACATAACTGGACAAATGAGGAACACCTGCACTTCTTGAAATCAATGGAGGCATCGTTTGTCCGTACAATGCTCGAAAACAATAGCCCTCTCCTACGTCTCGACCGGTACTTGCCGGACAGTTCAGAGTCAACTCTTGATCTGAAATCACAGAGAAAGAAGAAACATGGCACCCCAGGTAAAAATAAAACACCCTCTGGTTTGTTAGCTGCACCCGAGGTGCATTTTAGCAATCACCCTTTTGTGAATTTTAAGGGTCTTGATCAAGGTTAATCATGGTTTGTTTGTTTTGTTTTGTTTTAACTACTGGTGTAATCTTGACTTTTTTGTTAAGGTTATTTACCGTTTACTCGCTGGAGTTGATGATCATTGATCAACCATGCTTTGCTCCATATCATGTTTTGTATGATTTGATCATGTTGCGTTAGATAATGAGAGTTTCTTAATTAAATAGATATGCAATTGGATTAATTTATGAGTAAATGATGGAATGTAAACAATGGGGATGGTCATGAAAGTGGTCAAAGAAGGATATGAACTTGAATGATTTCAAAAGAAAATACTTCACCAGATTAAGCCGATAAAGAATGATTGGCTCACTACTAAGATATGGGAAAAGGATTTTCCGTTGCTAAATCTGTTCTTGATTTTTTTTATATAAAAAAAAACATGTATACACATTTCGTTAAATCAACAAATGAACTGTTCCGTTGCTAAAATCTTATGCTGATAGCCATTTTTAGTTGTGGTTTGTCTAAGATTCCGGAATCAAAAGAAAATGTTGCTTGGTTGGAGAGAAAGGGGGGGGATTTTTTGAGAAAACTCAATTGAAATGGTATAATAGGGTGTAGAAAGATGGAATAAATTGTGCGCTGAAGGTGGAAATTAAATGTGTGGTTTGACAGACGGTGCTCTAAAACAAGGAAAATGTATCGAATATGCCTTGGAAGATATTTGTTGGGATGGTAGATTCATCGATAACTGCCTTTTGTGTTCTTTTTATGCACTTTTGGAGAGTTACTTATATTCTATATGTATATACTGGGTTTAGATATTGTTGGTCCATCAAGAACAAGAATGGAGGGTAGAGTTGATAAGAGATCAACAAGGAGGTTTCCATCCAACCATAAGCATTATGATCCTTCGCAAGATCAGGTTGGTGACACTCCATTGCTAACATGTGAAGAAAGATAATGGTTTCTTCTTGCTATGTATTTTGCAGTGTTTTGACTATTTGATCGTGTGTTCAGATGGATAGAAATAATCCTACCCTGACCCCACTTAAGATTAATGTTCTATCAAAATCATGCTGATGAGCTGTTTTTGTGTCCCTACAGGTGGTCCCACAGGCTGATATCAGAACTAATGATAAAGATGAATGATAAAGATGAAAGAGACCTTCCTTATGTAGCAGTTGCACCGCCCATGGCTCCAGCCAACTGATGAAAAAAGATTCTTCTTGTAGTGGTGGTCTCTTTTCTTTTCCATGTTATGGTTTTCCCCCCCTGTTTACTAGTAGCAGCTTGTTGTAATATTAGTGTAGCATTAATGCATGATTCGTGGGGCATTGCCGTGTCATCACTGTTGCTGGAATTAGCTACTGATTAATTAATTAATATACAAGACGAGGGCCATTTCATGACTAATTTGTACAACGGTTGCTTCATATATATATATATATATATTATATTGTATATTGTATGATTATGGGTGTGTCAATATCCTCGGCAGCCTGTAGGATCACGACAACTCTTCTTGACTTTGTTTTAGTTTGTTGATTGAGTATTCGTCCAGAATGCAAAGATATTTTATGGTTGGACAGAGATTGTTTTCAGGCTGTTAATTAATTGTATATATTGTGTAATTTCCTTTCCTTCGAGTATAATATATATACTTTAATAGTAAGAGATGAGGAGTGGATGTAAAAGGGGATAGAGACAGGCGACAAGGAGACTGATATCAATCTTCGACACCTTATTCCAACCTTATCTTTATGATAGAGGTGGTTGCCTGATCTTTTCATAAAATAATGCACGTCCAGCTTTTCCAGGCAAACAGTCATGACTCATATGTTTGAGTTCCGGTGATCAAATTGCGACCGGCGATCATGATCATTGATTTTGGGGTCGCATGTACGGCGGTTCTCGAGCAGTGAAAATGAACAGAGACTTGAAAGCGCCGCAGAGAGCCGAGTTCTTAATTTGCATATGAACCGATACCGTTTCATAATTCAGAAACCAAATTGGATATTTTTGCCTCCCTGGCTAGCTAGCTAGCAGGCTAGGTTTTCCATCGCATCACTAGTTGCACGTGCTGCTTTTGTGGAGGTTAATCATGTGGGTGTCTGAAGGGAAGCAAGTCACGTGGCTGATTCATTATGGCAAATAGAAGATGATGAGTTCTTTGCTTGCATGGTCTTATCTCTTCAGGTTTCGAGGCAGGCATGGCTTCCATGGTTCCACCTCAGGATTAATATCAGTCTTTGCTTGCATGGTCCTTTCCGAGTATTGTTGACTTTCCAAGTGTTGTTGACTTCAAGGCTTGTTGACTTCAAGGCTTGCATCGAGAATCACCCCTTGTTTTGCAACAATGAGCTGCAGAAACACATATATTCACCCTAATCTGATAAAAGAAAAACATTTGTTCAAGTGAGACGGAAGTGTTGATCAAGAAAAATAGACAAACATTGGTTTTAAATGATCATGCATGGAGTGGAAAGAAATGGAGAATGGCATGATCATGCATGGTGTTTTATAGCTATGATGAAACCATTAAAATACAAGAAATATAACCAAGTTTATATATAATCATGCAAGAGTTTTAGTTTTGATGAAGAAATAATTTACTAATGAAAATGATTTATATCGTTCTGGCATAACACGGTTTGCTACCTATTTTTTAAGCATTCAATGTTTACTTAAGTTTACAAATGAGCTTTGACAAATGTTTATTTGCACGAAATGGGTTGAATTAGGTCATGGTGAAAGTTGAGTTGGAAAGGAAATTGTTGCTATAGTTTTACAATATAAAGACTTTGGCCCGAGATGTGAACATATAGTTAAAGTTAGCGAGCTTTAGTACGAGTTCTTAGGTTAGCAGACAGTGGAAAAAAAACCATCAATAGGTTATTTAGATGAGGCAATGGATAAAGCAAAAGAAGTCATCAAGACAAGGTTAAAAAATAGAGTATCTCAATATGGACTATATATTTGGGTAATTGATGCTGGATGAGATAAGCAATTTCATAGTCTGCAATTCGAATTCTTAGTCAATATTGTAGTGCAACTAGGTGTGAAAGAAATTGAAATGTTTGAATTCATCCATTCCAAAAGACGAAATAAGCTTGAGCACAAGAGATTAAATGATTTAGTATTTGTTCGTTATAATCTAAGGATTCAACAGAAATAAAATATCAATACTATTATATTAATAATAATATCAAAAATAATAATTATTTTCTATTACATTGATATTAATTTTTTAATTTCTTTCATGTTTATTCTTTGTAGGAATTTGAGCACTATTAATGATGTAGAAAATATTTGATTTATATTTCTTTTATTTTAGAACATTTTACTTTCATAATATTTTAGAATTTTAGAAATGTTTCTAATTTTGAGATTATGTTTATTTGACTTTGTGTTTGTATTGTATAATTTAAAGTTAATTTATCTTGAATTTTAATTATGTTTGTTAAATTAATATTTTAATTTTTTTCATATTTAGAATCAATTAACTATATATAAATAGTACAATCCCGAAATGGCGTGCCAAAATACTCCAAAAACAAAACATCAACCGAAACAGAACAATCTAAGATATCTTGTTAGTTCCATCGTATAGTATAATCCCTGTGGAATAAAGACTTGTTCCGGCAACCTAATGATTCTCTTAATTAAATGATTCGTGTGATATTGAAAATCCAAATTAAATACATAGTAATTGCATTTAAATTATTTTGACCCCCTTCCCTCCTTATTAATTACTGAAAGATACGGAAATAAATCAATATTGTAGGTATCAAAGTTAGCATAATTCATCTGTCTCTTTATAATAATTTGTTTTATTTTTTTATTATTTTGTAAAGCCTCACTAATGCTCTCTTAAATTGACTTTTAAGCAATGCCATTTCAGAAAAATAGGTGACCTAAAACTGATTTTTTATTACTAACTTTAATTTTAATTTCGATTGTTATTTGAAAATAATTAGCTTGGTTTGGATCGAATTTCTTTTTTTACTAAAAGCATTTTCCTATTATATAGTTTTGATAATGTACATGGAAAAGAAAGTCATTAACCAAAGTTTTGAGTAAAATTCGAGTCATGGGCAGTGAGACTAATTATATGCTAAATAAAGTTTTAAAAAATATATCATTTTAATTAAAAACAATATTTTAAAATAAAACTCAAACTCAAATCGATTTGGATGGTTTTTGGACAAAATAAGATAACGAACGAGGGAGGGCAGCTCCAAGCCATCTCAAGGCCCAATTTAACCTCCCATAACCTTGCCATCAACGCCTCATAGTTTGGTTTTCTAATTGGACCCATTTCATTACTTTATTTTGTTTTTCTTTTTTTTAAAAAAAAAGGATATTTCTTTTAAGAGGTTGTAAGAGGAATAATTTATATTTTAATGATCCTTAAAAAAAATAGTTTCAGTATATAAAAATTTACAGAAGAATACTCTTTAACATTAGAAAACAATTAATTATAAATAAATTTATAATTTATAAAAATAGTATCTAATAGAATTTATTTTTTTAATTATATCATTTTAATATAGACAATTTACGTTTAAAATATCCAGAAAAATATATAATCGTTGCTAAAATATAAATGGGTACAGACATACTTTCAATAAATCAAATTGAAAATATTTTTTTTCAATTTAAGTGCACAGTCAGGGGAAGAAAAAAGAAAAACTTGTGATGAAAGCAAAAGCTAGCAACTGCCAAGAAAAGCACTTCATGGTATCCAAACAGCCCTTAGCAGACCCTAAAAACCAGCTTTGACATCTTCACCAGCAACTAACAAAGAAAACCTTCCATTTCCTTAAAGCGCACTCTCTCCCTCTCCCTCTCTAACCTTAAAAAAAAGAAGCAAAATGTTTCTCCAATTGTTTCAGACATACAAGATTCCAATACTCCAAGCGACACTCTCAATCTCACTCTCATTCCTTATCACATTCCTCAAAGTTCCAATCTTTTTCCTTCAAGGCCTTCACACTTATATCCAACCAGAAAATCTCGGCCAACAAAATGGTGGCGGCGGCGTCAAAGCTGCTATTAGAAGACCCTCTAGTTCAGATTCAAGTTCTGGGCTTGACGGCTATCAAAATCTATCTTCAAAAACTAACAATTCTGAGGTCAAAAGGAGGAACTTTAAATCGAAAGAGAAGTTAGAGTTTGATGAAAATAAAGCTCAGATATTTAGATTGAAGCTTGATCAAGGTCACCTTCAAAGTAGACTGTATTTCGGTGATTATTGGTATTCTTTTGTTTACTCATTTGTGGCTCTTTCTTGTTTCTTGCTTTATGAGTACTTTGGTGAGGTGAAAGATCATGCGGTTTTGGTTAATGGGTCTTTGATTCCTGTGATTTTAGCGTGTTTTGTATTGTGTAAAGTGTTTGTTTCGCTGGCGAAAGTCTCATACGAGAAATCTGCATCTAAGAAGTCTGAGAAGCAATTGAGTATGATTTTTGGTGTTGTGGGGTTTGTTTTTGGGCTAATTGTTTGTTCTGGGATTGCAAGTTCTGTTTTTGACTTTGATTTCGGTTCTCTGGATGGGTTTGGGAGGGTTTTTGTTGCTGTTTTAATGGGTTGTTTCGCGGGGTTTTTGTACATACCTGCTGGCAAGAATGCAAGGTCATTTTGGATTGGAACGGATCAGATTCGATCTAATTTGGAAATGATTTATTGTGGATGGTTTGGTAGAATGATTCTGTATGCCAATTATTTGCTGGGTTTTTTCGCGGCATTGCTTTGGATCAATCCGTTCGCTCAAATTCTTTATAGCAAGAACATAAATTATAGTTATGGAATGAATTCAAATGGTAGTGCTGGAGAAGCCGAGAGGTTAGTTGGGAATGTGGGATTTACAGAATCAGATTTCAATAAGTTCAGGCTTTGTTGCTTGTTCCTATCAGGGATCTTCCAAATTTTGGCTTTAAGACCAAATGTGCAAATGTATTTGAATGAAGCTTTGCTATCTTGGTACCAGAGATTACATGCCAGCAAGATACCAGATTTGGATTTTAGTAGAGCCAAGGTGTTTCTGCACAATCACTACCTATGTCTTGTAGTTCTGCAGTTTTTCACGACGCCAATTCTGCTACTTCTGTTTCTCAGCTTATCTCAGATTGACGGGGACTCCATTAAGAAATTCCACCTGTGGTGTGATTTCATTCCTTGCACTGCTTTTGTCAAGCAAGTTCCTTTGTTCATGGCATGGTGGATTGTCTTTGTCTGGACAGCTTTCACTTCAACAAGCCTCCTCTTTTACCGCCGGGGCACTTTGTATGTTTCTTGACGACCTTCATTCTTTTGTGATGATTTTCAATGCTCGGTCCTAGACTTAATTTTTTTTTTTTGTCTAATTTTGAGTTAAGAGGTTTTCTTTTCTGTAACAGATTCTGCTCTCTTTAATATTTGATAGTGTTTTCTGACATTCTCTCCTCCATGTATCCATTTTCATCCACTGTCTGCTTCTTCTTCTTCTTCTTCTTCTTCTTCTTCTTTTGACATGGATGTAGACTCCAGAATATCAACAAGTAAAGATGCTCAGCAGGATTTAGATAGGGTTCAAAATATGAAAGAGCATTTACCTCATGAATGGGAGTTTTTGGCTCCTATCTTGGACGTTCTTGTTGATATCCTCCTCAAGAAAGTGACTTCTCACAACATTCTGCGAAGAACAGGCTGTTGATAGGATATTATCAGATAAAACTTTCATGGTCCAAAACTTTCCATCTAACAAGGGCCAGTTCTGGATCTTGTATACGGGACGAAAAGGATCGCCCTTTTGATTTCAGGAAACAACCCAGGATTTGTTGGCCCTTCGGATAAAAAAGAAAAGGGAAGGGGAAAGTTGACTTGTTAAGCCGGCTGGATTTAATAAACTTGTGTAAGTAACGATAAAGTCGGCTGGATCATTACAAGATAAACATTCTAGTAACTCTATACAGCTAGACAAATACATCAAAGATATGATCCGATTGAAAATATCAGTATAAATAAATTAGATTTAGAATACTCTTCAGGTTTCAGAGGAAGGTTCAGTGATGGAGATGATAAATATATATATATATATATATATATGATTTATCACAGTTTCAGGCCTAGTCATAGGAAGAATTCTTTTCTTTTTAATCTTTCCCTAACATCGTAGAAAGAAAAAAAGAATAGTCTTTGGAGTTTTCTAAAGCACGAGCTCGAAGACTTGGAAAACTTCACAGTAGTTGGTCAATTAAGTTACGTCCCAGCTGGGGACGTGGCATGATTTTATTTATTTGTCGATAATCTTTAAAAAACACTTCAATTCTAGTAATTTAGGAACAACAGTATCCGAATGAGTTAGTTAGAATTAAATCTTATTTTAGAATAATCTTAAAAACATAATCCCAGCTGTAGTCTTTCTGTGAAGGGCAACATTTTAAAAAAAGTTTGGTTAGAACAAGATGGATTTTTGCACGTAAGATAAATAAAAAATATATTATTTTAGCTTTTATAAAATCAAAATTCAAGAAGCAATTATGCATGAGCTTCAATGCAAAAATAAATTATTATTTGACTAACTATTGTTGTTAAGTGAGATTATTAAAAAAAAAACATATTATTTTAAAAATCTTAAAAATCAAAATTTCAACTAATTCAAATCAATTCAACTCTACTGCCTGTAAGAAGTATGGACTTACCCGGGTTAAAAATGACTGAAGAGAAGAAACGTTTTCTTCTTTAAATATTAAATATAAAATATAAAAACAAATAAAAAAATATTAGTTATCTTAAAAAAAACAAAAACTGTATTTTAATTCAAAGGGAAGTTTCTTGAAGAGACGTAATGTACTTTCTCGTTCTTTCCACCCTCTCCCTCCATTACTTCCTTCGCTCTCCTCTCTTTCCATTCCATAAAAAAATCACCTCAACAAAACCGAACCTTCTCCGCCATAACTAACGGAGATGGAGCCACCGTTACCAGTGGAGGAAAACAGCGGAGAAACTCCAACAACCCCACTAGCAGCAGCAGCTGGAGGAGAAACATCGAGATCACTACCAACACCATTTCTGACAAAAACATATAAAATAGTAGATGATCACACCCTTGACGATGTGATTTCATGGAATGAAGATGGTTCCTCTTTTATAGTCTGGGATCCAACCCTTTTCTCCAGAGATTTGCTCCCTAAGTTCTTTAAGCACAGCAATTTCTCTAGCTTCGTTCGCCAATTAAACACTTATGTATGTTTTTATTTTCTTTCTGATTTTTTTTTTATATAAATTAGGCAAAGTTTTAATTTTTTATTTAACTTTTCTTCTGGGTATATTTTGCAGGGATTCAAGAAGGTAGTGGCGGATCGTTGGGAGTTTTCGAATGAATGTTTTCGCAAAGGAAAAAAGAATTTGTTGTGTGATATACAAAGGAGGAAACTGGTGGCGACAGTGACGCAACTGGTGGCAGAACCGGCTGCGGTGAAAGTGATAAAAACGTCGTCGAATTCTTCATCGGATGAGCAAGTAGTGATATCGACGAGGAGTTCTACGCTGGGGTTGTCAGTGGAGTTGTTAGATGAGAATGAGAGGTTGAGGAAGGAGAATGTGCAGTTAAAAGGGGAGTTGACGGAGATGAAGAGTCTGTGTGGTAATATTTTTAGTCTGGTGTCGAATTTTGAGAATTTGCGAGAGGAGGAGATGAAGGAGTTGGATTTGTTGCCGATGAAGGAGGACGGAGGGGCGGGAGCGAGGATTTTTGGGGTGGAGGTTGGTGTGAAAAGAGGGAGGGAAGTAAGTGGGGATGTGGAGGATGGGATGCAATTGCGGCTGCAGCAACCGGGTGGCGGGGTGAAAATTGAGGTGAATGGTAGTAGTCGAAATGGAGATATACAGTAAGGGTGGTGGTGGTGGTGGTGAAGATGCACCGCATCATGATCAATTGAGCAGTGAATGCCACAAGATGTAGTTAATCAAAGATCTAATCAGGCTTCGTCCGTCTCTCATTCAAACTGCGTTCTGCTTTTGCAAAAGCATCTTATAGAACTGTGCTCAGCTTGAAAAGGCATCTTTTGACAACACAGCATTACTGTGTAGATAAACAGACACTTCTAAGTAGAACAGTAACAAGTTCTTCAACCCGACATGTCCGATTGCTGTAATATTCCCATGGGATAGTCCTGAACACATCCAAGAAGCGGATTATGATTTATCTGGGACACTGATGCATGTGTTAGATTAGATTAGTGTAGATGGAGATGGAGCAAGTTTTCATCTGTCTTCTATCTGTTTTTTTTTATTAACTTTACATTCAGCCTTGTTAATTACAGATTGTATTCTCAGTGCTTTTCCTCCTGAGAACATGGAATCTTCTGGTGTTGATGATTCCTTGCGAGCTGTGATGAATTATACTGTGTTATTAGTTGTGATCAAGATTGCAAGGGGGGGCGTGTTAGCTTTGAAAAACGAAAGGGGATTAGATGGATCCAAGTCGATTCGAGCCCGGAAGAAAAAAATACGTTTGTTTTTCCTTTTTAAAGTGTTTTTAAGTTGGTTTGTAGATAATTTCACATGCTAATTTAAAAAAACCAGTACCAAATTATGAAATAAGCTCAGAAAGATTAAATGAACATAGGGTTCGAGCATATGTTGCAGCTAGAGTCTGCATTGACCTTGGCTGGCTTCAGTCAACAATTTAGGTTGTGGTTGTGGTTGCATTGATGGTTACAAACAGGAGATATTGTGTTAAGACAATTATAGCACATAAATTACTAATAATTTTTAAAAAATGCAACAAGCTTGTGAAAATTCTTTTTTTTAGGAAATCCCACATCTAGAAATCGTATTTTGTGTACCTAGATGACCAAGTAAAATCCTAATTGTCTCAAGTTCTTATAAAAAATATATGTCCTAACTCGAACTTGGAAACCTGTCGTGCAAATTTTATTTAAAATTTAGGTATTGTAGGGGTTTTATTTAGGATTGATTTGATAGTCTTACAAGATGCACTTAGAATTGTCTCTTCAAGGTTTTTTTAATGATACAAGTATGTCAAAAATAGAGTCTTGATTTTTTCCCTTGTGACTCGTTCTTTTTATTTTCATTTATCTATTATGTTACATCAACTTATCTCCTTTTGCTTTCATAGCCATCAAGTATTGAATTTCTTTTCTTGACTATTGGATCTCTATAAGATTTAAGGTTACATTTTGTATATATAAATTAATATGCACGAGACTTTTGACTATATAACCATTATTTTCAATACTAAAAAAATATAATTGTATTTAAACCGTATTATTTTTCAAATATTCTTCTAGCATGTATTATTTCCCCGAAAATTCAAATTCAGGAAAAGACCGCAACAAATAAATAAACTTTTGTCAGTAATTAGTTCTTAAACCAGATATTTTTTTTAGTCTTCAAATGGATTTAGTTTTTTGTGGATTTTAATTCCTTTCTTTTTTTTTAAAAAAAAAAAAAAAACTCACTCTGAAAAATTCATGTTTTGAACCATGAAAATCAATAAATATAATTTTAAAAAAAGACCGATTATATAATCAAATTTATATGTAGACATTATAAACCTATCTAAAAGAGATCAACATTTCCCTGTAGCGTGTGAGTGTAAACATTGTGGACTGAACATTTGCTAATTGTGCTTCGCGCTCGTACGTTTACCTTTTTTCTTATATGAACATTGGAATAACGTTTTTGTCCCTCGAAAAGGACAAAAAACGGTTCCACGCTGGATGGGTGCGGAGGTAATTGCTCGCATACGGACCGGTCCGCCGCACTTTTTTTTTTAATATTTTTTGAAAATGGCTAAATACGGATATAGTCCCTAATAAGACAAAATTGATGAATTAGGCACAGGGGTAGACCGGTAATTGACTAACATTTTTTATTATTTTTTTTGAAATACTGTCGGCCCGTGTGGGATACGCGACCGACAGTATTGCGCGTGATGGTTTATATCGTCGCCGGAAATGGGTTACCGGCGTCTCTGTCGATGAGCCTCCGCGTGGTCTTCCTCCCGATGCGGCGCGTTTCATCACTCGGTGTTCTTGTACGCGACGGTGACCGGTTAAAGCTGTTTGTTCCGTTTCTCTCTCTTCTGCACGCGAAAGTACTAGAGAGGCCCCCAGGTCTGTTGACCTTTCACTTCGGTGCCTGGACTTTTAATTTTCTGTATGGTACAGGAGAGACCTCCAGTTTTGACTTTGCACTTCGGTCCCAGCACTTTTAATTAAGTCCTTTGATTGAAATTAATTAAATGTTAATGTTTCACTTCGGTCCTCCTTTTAATTTCCGGATTGGGTTTAAAAACCTTAATATATTCGGTACGGAAGTTGTGATTTTTTCAATTTTGTCCTTTGATTAAAATTGATAATATTTTTTATTTTCATTTTGGCCCTTATACTATTAATTTTTGATTTTAATCCCTATAGTTTTTTATATTTCTAGAATAGTCTCTATTTTTGTCAATGTATATATAAATATGTCATTAGCTTTGGTTTTTAATTTTATTTTGTGTTTATAATCATTTGAAAAAAAAAAAATTGTTTTTTTTCTACCTTTGCTCTTGAATTTTTTTTACCTGACAATTTTGATTTTATTTTTTTGTTTGATCTTTTGTTAAAGTTATTAAGATTTTTTTAGTCTTTCATTTATTTCTGTTTTTTTCATTATTAAAACAATAACAATAACAATGATAATGATAATAATAATAATAATAATAATAATGGTATCAAAGATGCTCATAAAGTTCTTGTAACATTGACAATCAATTCTGAAACTGAAACAATGGACTGAACTAAAGATTGGATTAGGAAACATTAAACTCTTGACAACTTCAGATTCTAACAGGTCCTCCTACAGATGTTAGGGGGTTATTATAAAAACTGACTTGATATGAACACGGGCACAGATAATTTACACCTACTCATCTTTGATCCCTTTCAGGAACTTGAGAACTTTGAGCATGGTAGGTCTATTTGCAGGATTATCAGACAGGCAAACAGCAGCAATCTGCAGCACTTGAAGCATCATCTGCTTGGAATCTGCACTAAGAACTGTTGGATCAAGAACATCAGCAGCCTGACCCTTCTTGATCTTTTGAAACACCCAACCGACTAAGTTGCCCCCTTCAACCTCTTTGAAATCGGGCCCTGTTGGCTCTTTCCCAGTCACCAATTCAAGCAGAATCACACCAAAGCTATAAACATCTCCTCTAGTAGTAGACCTCCCACTCTGACCATACTCTGGTGGTATGTAACCAAATGTTCCTGCTATGTCAGTGCTAACATGAGTCTCGCAAGCACTGATCAACCTGGCCAGCCCAAAATCAGCAACCTTCGGCTCGAAATCCTCATCAAGGAGGATGTTGCTGGCCTTGATATCCCTGTGGATAATGTGGGGCGTGAATCCGTGGTGGAGAAAAGCTAGCCCACGTGCAGCACCGATTGCAATTTTGAAGCGCTTTGGCCAATCAAGGACATCAAGAGCCCTGCTTTGATTCCTAAGCCAAAGATCTAAGCTCCCATTTACCATGTATTCATAAACAAGAAGCTTTTCCTCCCCAAAAGAACAATATCCAAGCAATGGAACAAGATTCTGATGCTTGACCTTTCCCAACGTTTCCATTTCAGCTATGAATTCTCGGTTGCCCTGTGTCTTGGCTTGACTCAGCTTCTTGACCGCAACCGTTTTTACACCAGGTAGAGTGGCCTTATATACAGTACCAAAACCTCCATCTCCAATGATGTTTGTCTTGCAAAAGTTGTTGGTGGCTTCAAGAATATCAACTAATGTGATTTTCAGAAGAGGCTGCTCAAACATGGCTATGTTGATACTCAGAGGCTCCTTCGATCTGCTGCTGCTGCTGCTGCTCAAGAAGTACAAGTTTTGATCAAGAAAACTGTTTAGTTTTCTTTCCTCAATTTCCTCAGGATCACCTTGCCTACTGTCTTTCAAAATCCATTTTCGCAGAACAAAGGCTATACTAAGAGTGACAATCATACATCCAACTGCAATACCAGCAAGTCCCCAAGCATTCAAAAAATTTGACTTGTCAAAGCTTTTGATCCTGCAATTTAAACCCGTGATTCTCCCACAGAGATCTTTGTTGCCGGCAAGTGAAATTTTTGACAGGTTTAGGCAAACACCACTTCTTGGTACGGGTCCTTCAAAACTGTTTTCAGCCAAATTCAAATAAAACAGATTAACCAGGGAACATATCTTCTCTGGAATTTGTCCTGATAACTTATTCCTTGAAACATCAAAATATTCAAGTTGCACCAAATTCCCAAACTCTAAAGGAATTCCTCCTGTGAGTTTATTTCCATGAAGATCCAAATATGTCAAGTATGAAAGATTGCCAAATGATCGTGGCAAGTCTCCATCAAAGAAATTATTGCTCAAATTCATTGTTTCAATCTTCCATGCATTGGAAATAGATGAGAGCTCATCTACAGGCCCAGATAGCCGGTTCTTCTGGACATAGAGCCCAACAAGATTCAGCATTCTTGATAGAGAAGAAGGAAGCTCCCCGTCAAGCTCATTATAGCTCAAATCCAAGTGAGTAAGCTCTTTCAAGTCTCCAAAACTACGAGGAACTGGACCACACAGCTGATTACCAGTCAAATTCAGCTTCACCAAGTTGCCCAAGACACCTAGTCTCCCAGGGATGGTTCCTGCGAGTTGATTATCCCCCAGATACAGGCCCTGAAGCTTGGAAGAGTCACCCAGTTCTGGTGGAATGGAGCCTGTTAGCATATTTCCAGACAAATCCAAGGTTGTAAGATTTTTCAACCTTGAAAGTGACCCTGGAATTTCACCAGAAAGCTTGTTATTGTTGAGAAGAAGATCCACCACAACCATAAGGTTCCCCATCTCCTCAGGTATTGTACCGGACAACATATTGTGTGACAAATCAAACACACCAAGGTGTTGAAAGAAGCTCGAATCAGGAATACTAACTTCACGAAAATACAAAGAAGGCTCCGATGGAATAGGCCCTGATAACTTATTGTGAGAAAGAACCAAGCAATGTAATTGAACCAAATCTGCAATTTTCTCCGGTATTGACCCAGAGAGTTGATTATTTCCCAGGTCCAATGTGGTGAGTGCAGCTGAATGTCCAAGCTCCTCAGGAATGGTTCCTTCCAACAGGTTAGAGTTCAAGTTGAGAACTGAAAGAGCTGTGAGATTGCCAATATCCTTCGGGATAGTACCCCGTAGCTGATTGTTACTAAGCACCAGCCTCTCCAGCTGAACAGCGTTGCCAATCTCCACAGGCAGAGAACCCTCCAAGAAATTATTTGCAGCAGAGAATTCCATCAAGGTCATGGAGTTCCACAAACTCAGAGGTATGGTGCCCGAGAAATTGTTAGAATCAAGATCAAGCACCGTCAGAGGAAGCTCTGCTAAATACTCGGGAATCGAACCATTGATCTGATTATTCATCAAAACCAACTGGCTCAAATTAGTACACTTCAAGAACACATCCTCGATACCACCAGTCAGGAAATTCACGTCAAGATCAATCTCCATAAGGTCAACTGCTTGGCATACCTCTCTTGGTATCTCCCCACTCAGCAAGTTACTGCTCAAACTAATCACCCTCAACGCCGAACAATTCCCAATTCCAGGTGGTATTTTCCCGGAAAACCTATTATTTGAAAGCAAAAGTGATTCCACCTGGTTCCACTTTCCAAGCCAATGAGGCAATGGCCCTGAAAGCTGATTCTTATCAGCAGAAAATGTCAACATAGGCAACATAGAAAGCTCTTCTGGTAACACTCCAGAAAGAGAATTGAAAGACAGCATCAAAGTCTTCAGGTTCTTGCAGTTTCCAAGCTCAGCAGGTATAGAACCATTAAGCTCAGAGTAAACAAGATTCAAAATTGATAAGCTCTCCATTGCGCCTATAGACTTCGGTATTGAACACTTCAATGGATTATAAGAAAGGTCAAGTTTACTCAATGCCTTCAAATTGGAAATTTCTCCAGGAAAAGGACCTGTGATTGAACATGAAGGTGCAAAGAAGTTTTCGAGTTTTGAAAGGTCACCAATTTGTGGTGGCAAAGGACCAGAAAACAAGTTGATACCTATGTAAAGATCAGACAGGTTCTTAAGGCTGCCGATTTCAGGCGGAATTGGACCAGAAAAGGAATTGTTTGATATATCTAAGGATGACAAGGATTCAAGTTTAAAGAGATTCACAGGAGAACCTGACAGAAGGTTGTTCCCAAGGTCCAGGAACTGAAGCCCCTTCAACTCACCGAGCTGACTCGGCACTAACCCAGAGAGCCCATTGCTTGAGAGGTCAAGGGTGTTCAGACGGGACAACTTCCCAACCTCCGGTGGGATTTTCCCGGTAAACGAGTTGGGACCGAGCTGCAGGGTTTGGAGCTGAGTCAACTCGCCGAGTTCACCCGGCAATTCTCCAGATAGCAGGTTACCACCCAGAGAGAGGTGTTCCAAGCGTTTAAGACTGGAAATTTGACGTGGGATTTCGCCAGCAATAAGGTTGTAGGACAAATCAAGAATGGTCAAGGAAGAAAGAGAGAAAAGAGAAGGGTGGAGTCTGCCTCGGAGGTCCCGTGTTGAGAGTATCAAGGAAACAACACGGCCGAGATGGCAGGAGACGCCAGCCCAGGTGCAGTGATGACTAGTAATGTTCCACGAAGAAAGGACTGGGCGGTTTTTCAGTGCATTTTTGAAGGAAACGAGAGATTCCCTATCCGTGTTATGATCTTCAGTGTACTTCGAAACCAGAAGGAGAGGCTGTGTTAACACTAGAAAGCTAAAAAACAGAAGCTTGGAAGACATTGCCAACGCTGCTGAGGAGAAAAGGAGAGGTCGTTCGGAGGTTTTACATGGAGAAAATGGGAGGCCGGAGCTAAGAAGGAAAACCCATTTTGCGAGAAAAGAAGGTGACAGGAGTGAGTAATGGAGATGGTGAGAGTGAGAGGAAGCTATGACGCCATGGCCCTATTTGAGAGGGAGAAAGGGTGTGTCAGATAGGCATGCAGCTCACATGACATTAGTAGGTATTCTGTAACTGCTTTTCTGTTTCGATTCAATTGTAAATTTCCTGTTTGAGACTAGGATACTGTTTGGCAACGAGGTTAATTTTTTTTGAAAAACAAAATTGTATTTTAAATTAAATTTTTTTCTTATTTAATTAATTTTTATGTGTTGATAACAAAAAAAAATTATTTTAATATATATATATATTATTTTTTTCTTCTAATTCTAATATAAAAAATTTATGCAAGTAAAAATTACTTTTAAAAATAAACATGAAATACAATGTTAAACATAAATTTTAGTTGAAGATAAAAATAATAGAGACGATATGGATAATAAAGATATATCTCCTTGCGCTTTATGTTTTGAAAATATATATGAATATACTATGGGTCTATTTGGGAGTGTGATTGCGGTAGCTTTTCAAAGTGCTTTTTGTGTCGAAATACATCAAAATAATGTTTTTTTATTTTTTAAAAATTATTTTTGACATCAGCACATCAAAATGATCTAAAAACACCAAAACATATTCATTTAAAATGAAATTTTTTTTTCAAATTTTAGCAAAACGCCGATGGAAACACAGAGCCAAACAGGCTCTATCTATAAAACTCTCTAAAATACAAAATTATTTCATATTCTGATATCTTGTACAAGTTCTTAATTATCTTTTATGTATTTGTGTTATAGATCTTAGAACATCAACAAAATATAACCTAGATTTCTTTTTTATATATTGACAAAGAAGGATTTAGTGGGTTTAAGAGTTTAAAATACTCCTCATTAATATCAATATCGTGTTTGATTAAATGAACGGTTAAAATCATTGTTGAAATAGTTACATATCAAATATATTAAAAATAAAATTAATTTTTTAAAAAGTATTTTACCATTGAAATTCATATTTAAACTATTATTATTTTTAATTAATCCGGCTCTTTTAAATACATCTACCCTGGACTGTGATTGGCTCTAGAAGACTTTCATTGGTGTTTTTGTTTTAAAAAAACAATTTTAAAACACGATAGCAAAGAATACTTAAAGCATGAAAGCAAGGGACACCCTCCTCTACTTTCTGAGAATCCGGGGCTTGTCTCTTACCCCTATATTCTCTCCTCCTGCTTTTATTCTCCTTTCCAATGTTCTCCGTCTAGTTTTTTATCCGCACCGTGTATGGTCGTCGTTTCATGTCAAGAAAAAAGGGTACGGCCTAGCGTGTGTGTGTATATATATATATAGATGAAATAGGGGAATGATATGGTTCTATGAGCATGGTGCTTGGTGCTAGCCGGGAGGCATCATCCATGGTGCATGATGAGAGCTAAGAGCTTTGGACTACGCGTATAAAGAAAGAGATATCACCCCGTACCTCTAGCCTAGCCCAGCACTCTCGCCATAGCCATATGCATGCATGTTCACTCACGAAAACCATGATGGTTTTATCATGATACGGCGAAAACAACTTGTGGTATTTTGAAGTTGCCAAACTTTACCCTATAACCAAGCTGTATATTGTTGGCTTTTACCCTATCAAATTATCAAAGTCTCATGAGATTTCTGCAAGATCAGGGCATTAATTGCAGTAATTATAGACGGGGAATCCAAAAAGTTGTGGCTGAGGACTTTGACCTGATTTGCGTTGCTAGGAAAGGTGTTGTGATGGTAAAAAATTTATAATCTATAAGTTTTCTCGTATGAAAAAACATCATTTGCGTGGGTGCAAGCAAATCCCTTGACCGGAATACCTGACACTGGAAGATATCATGGATTGTAAATTGTAGCCACGATATCTTCCGGTGGTAACTCGTTCGGTGGAATGACCAAAGCATATATTTTATCCAGAGAACGTAAGTCCAAAGCTCCAGATCCGGGCATGGATAGCGTTATGAATTGACCATACAGCCCCTTAAAAGGGGCGAGGGCTCGAAGAATCAGCCTCTCTGCAACCCTGCTGCTTGCTTGCAGAGGAAGTACACTTATAAGTCTGGGCAGCTGTAATGGACCTGCGGGGCTGTTTTTGTCTTTTTGAACTGTTCTTGATATCGACTTGCCCGGTTGTGATTTTAGTGAAAAGCAGGCCTGGGGTGTGAGCTGTCTCTTCACAGGAAGCAAGCCAAGAATATGAATTTTTGCACCTCCACCACCTCACCTCCTTTGCATTTATTCTTGCAAGCTCCCTCTCTCCCTCTCTCTCTCTCCCCCTCGCTTGCACAAATGCTTCTTCTGTGTTTAAAAGCTATTTTTAATGTTCATTTTAATTAAAAACACTCTGAAAACAATCCAAAGCACGTGGATGAAGGAAGGGGGGGAGAAAGCTGTGATTGACAGGAAGCTTTAGAGTTATTTGTCGTATTAAGCACAGAGCCCCACATAGAAATAGTTACCATATGATTACTTTTCAGTCTTGCTGAGACAGTGAGCAGTGAGATCGCAGCTTGCATAACGTGTGCTGCTCAGGCTGTGATCTGCCAAAGAATCAAAATCCATCCATCTACTCCAGTTTTTCTACCTATCTTTCTTCCTTCTTTTTTTAAAATAAAGTAGCACAGTAAGAAAAAACACTTTAACAAGTCCTATATATATAAAATATCTACTCAAGTTTCATTTGTATAAACCTGTAATCATCAAATCAATGGCAGAAGAAATTCGAGAATCCCATTAAACACTGCTGTTTTCTGTGGATTTAGCACACAACCCTCTTTGCCAGGAGATTCATTACATTAATTATGTTCCAGAAAGGAGCTTCTTCTGCATGAGCATGGATCATCCACAGTTTGTAGTGGTTGAGATTGGCCAAACCATTAACAGCTACACAATTTAATGAGAACATCAACTCAATAGCACGAAATCTTACCTGCAGGATTCAAACTGAAGCTTTCTTAGAAAAGCAAACAAAGCATTAACTACAGGTTTTTGTTTTCTTGGGATGGAGTGAGAAACAGTAGAGCAATCCGGCCCATTATCAAGCATGAACATTAAGATGCGTGCACGCTTTCAGCAACACGAAAAGGGAAATTTTCAGTTGTTTTAATAGGGTTTGATTGCAAAGGCGAGCAGAAATAATGCATGGCTTTATTACAGAGATTTAGAAACTTTAACTGTGATGGAAGATTGACGGTGGTTGTGAGGTGACTCTATATAGGATCCATTTTCCTTCTTCATTAAGTGAGGATCAGTCTGTTTCTGCATGGCCCAGCTCGTATATTTTCGTGCAAATTTTGCCCAGGCCATTATCAGTTGTCAGTGGTATAATTTCACAGGGGTCTTATGAGAAATGCCTCGCTCCCGCTCTCTCATGCTGCCTGGAAAAGGCTGTTCAGATCGAAGATTTACTGTTTTGAGAGATGGGGGTGATCAAGAACATGAAAGAGCATTTTCATGGGTCACTGTTTGCGTCTATGAACATGGAGTAATTAATTGACAATCATGCATGTTCAATTACTATCTGATATCTGATTATAATATATTATATATATAAAATCATTATTAACACGTTTATTTCCCTCCAAACAAACACTTTTATTTTCCTTTTTTGCTGTTTTTTTCCTATTATAAAACACTAACCAGAAATAACTTTATCTACTTCTTCCAACCCTCAAACTTGAAGTATATAGAGCCGAATTTAAAATACACTCATGCGCATGTCATCACCCATTGCTTGTACACCATAGCAGACATCAAAATTTAAGGAGGCTCAGCCCAGTTGCTTGATGCATGCATGTGGCTGTGTCAGCCCAGATAAAGATCCATTAAACTGAATACCAAGCTTCTGACTTTCTATGTATGAGATGGGCCTAGTTCTGGGAGTTGAAGCAATTGTGTTTAGCCCATTACCACGGGGCATGGATTTCATTGACCTCGATCTCTTGCATGAATAACAGTCAGAGCACTCGATCAAATTCCATTGATAGATATGCGTATCCCTCGGCTAAACATCCAAGATCGAGGGTCACAAATGGCTGGATTTATATATATATAAAAAAAAATGATCCCTAAACTTTGTATTCTCGTGCTCTTGTGATGTGGATAAGAAGGTGTCATGTCGAGTGCTCAAATAATTAAGATCAAATATATAAAAAAGAGATTAGAATTTTGAGTGATTTGTATATTATGAGTATTTAGTTTTAATTTAAATATAAATAAAGTGTATATATATATAGGTTTAACAGAAAGTATTATTCTAACCATAATAAATAAAACTAAATAAATATTATTTAACATAGAGATTTATTTCATTCCCTCGATGTAGGGGTGATGGAGAAATGCATGCCTCTCTTCTTTATATCATGTGTAAAAAATGTAAGAGAGGGAAGACACACTTAGCCAAGAAATGAGTGGCAACACTATTGGAAGAGAGACCTGTAAACTGTTGGCTGCAGTGGATTCCTTGATAGCGAGGCTTAATTCTAGTGCTTTTAATCTTTGAATAAAAAATTGGTGGCGCTGTAGAAGGGAAAAGATAGAATCTTATAGCAACCACAACATTAATTTGCTTTTTTTTTTTTTTAATGACCGGGGTGTCCGGGCCAGCTTAAGCGCATCTCGACTATTCCCCGGACTCACTGAACATCCTGCAAGCTCAGTGAGCATGTAAGACTGTTAGAGAATAATATAAATCATATTATGGGACCTCACCTAACAGCTTGAGCTTTTAGGTGAGATGATTCTTTAACATGGTATCAGAGCCTTGTTGACCCAGCGGTCACGAGTTCGAATCTCACCACCCCCATTCTATTTGATAAAAA
Source organism: Salix brachista (assembly GCA_009078335.1). NCBI lineage: Eukaryota > Viridiplantae > Streptophyta > Magnoliopsida > Malpighiales > Salicaceae > Salix > Salix brachista. The sequence continues at coordinate 18,142,780 of CM018586.1, forward strand.
CCAAGCACAAGGTGATGTGGGCCTGTGCAAGTTTCAAGCCCAAAGGGCTTTCACTTGAGGGGGTGTGTTAGAGAATAATATAAATCATATTATGGGGCCTCACTTATAAGCTTAAGCTTTTAGGTGAGATGGTTCCTTAACAAGAATAATATAAATCATATTATGGGGCCTCACTTATAAGCTTAAGCTTTTAGGTGAGATGGTTCCTTAACATGGTATCAGAGCCTTGTTGACCCAGCGGTCACGAGTTCGAATCTCACCACCACCATTCTATTTGATAAAAATCAAACACAAGGTAGAATGGACCTGTGTGCAAGTTTCAAGCTCAAAGAGCTTTCACTTGAGGGTGTGTGTTAGAGAATAATATAAATCATATTATGGGGCCTCACCTAACAGCTTGAGCTTTTAGGTGAGATGGTTCTTTAACAAAGACACTGCGGGGGTGACAGGCATACCGCGCAGGGATGGACCCAGGAACAAGAGGGGAGGACCACTCCAGCTCCCACTCCCACTCCCACTGGGACACGAACCTGGGTCCTGTGAAGGAGGGAGCTCCCCTTCAACCACTGGGCCACACCCTTGCTGGTATAACATTAATTTGCTTCTTAATTACATGCATGTTGTAGATATGAATCCAAATAAAAACATTTATCTTAGTATTTCAGGCCCCAACAGGTCAATCAAGATACTACTGATGCTATTAATTAGAAAAACTGTATTTTTAATATCAAGATCGATGTTGTTTTTAATAAAAAATAAATACTCCCAACAATATCAAACGAAAGAAGAAATTAAGAAGTTCATGCATGCCCATGGTTATATAGAGCCAGGGAGCAGATCAAAAACCAGCAGCTAGCAAATTCCATACATTGTTTTGATAGATTAGAGAAGAATCGCTTTTAATTCCACCTCTTAGTTCAATTTCCCACGGCTCAAGAAGACACTGATTGTCATGATAATGTAAACAAATTAACTCAAACTTAGATAGTGATGGTGACTTTGAAACTAATAAATCAAACAACTGGATCCTTTATATATATATATATATATATATATATATATATAACATTCTCGAAATTAGACTTAGATTTGTCTATGCATGCTAAGCATTTTTTTTTAGTGATCTACGGAGAATGAATTCATATATATATATATATATATATATTCGAGTATTTAAAACCCTATGCATCAGCTAATCCTGCAGGTCTCATCGTTTGATCTCCAAATATTATTGATAACTTGTATTTAGAGAGTACGTACCAAGGCATGCTTGATCTCCACATATATGGTTTACATGGTGTTTGGGTAGTCTATTTTTTAGTCCTCCAATTTTTAACCTAGGAACAACCTAGTCCTTCATATTTGAAAACCTATAGCTTAGTCCTTGAGAAAAGAATATGAATTACAAGTTTGTAAATAAGGACTAGGTTAGTTAAAATAGTGTTCCGAATACAAGACCAAAGAATAACTCGCTCGTATGAAGTTTTAGATCCTGTTTATCTGCACAGTAGTATCGCAGTACTTCATACTATATATATATATATATATATATATATATATATATATATATATATATTCAATCATAATCTAAAATCTAAAACGTGGCATGTCGCGTATATAAAGAGAATCTTGTTGCAAAACTAGCTAGTAATATCAAACTAGCAAAAGCGTGAGAATATAGGGTTTGCTGGCTAGCTAGCTAGCTAGAAGGAGAGATCACTTTTTTCATTCATAAGCATATGCTTTAATTTGATTGGAGTTTGCGTTACTTGGAAAACAAAGCAATTAATTGTGGTGGGGGCTTGGGATAATCTATTCTATGTGGCCTGTAAGCAATATACCATTTAGGGTAAAACACCAATGAAGTGCTACAAAAACAGCAATTAATCTCATTCCATTGAACTCTCTACACGTTCCCAAGCTTGTTGATCATAAGATACTGTTTTCGTCTCTAGCTAATGCTGTTAGAAAGCATGCGTACGTATGGAGAGGAGCACCTTAAAAGCTGAATTCCCATTTGCTCAAAGATATTATATCAAAGTGGAAATATAAAGGGAATTGTATTCTCTCATTCTCACCAAGCCAATAGGCCAAAGACATGTTCGATTCTTAGTTTATTAGTTGGTGTTAAAGGTTTTAAGAAAGGGATCTGTCAGGACAAATCCCTCGAACTATCACCATCTCTGCTGTCATGTCTTTCTCTACAGTACCACATTTTCAAAACTTGTTATTTCCCTAATTAGACACCCCTTTATGTTGTGTTATGTTGAATCATTTTTGTAATTATTCCTTGAGCTTTTTTCAAGTTTATATAAACCCTAATCGTGATCTCCATTCTTATGGCATCAAAACCTTGAAAAAATTGAAACCCATGGAGCCACTGGCTGTTGGGAGAGTTGTGGGAGAAGTAGTGGATGTATTCTCTCCTAGTGTGAGAATGATTGTTACTTATAGCTCCAACAAACAAGTTGGCAATGGCTATGAACTCATGCCTGCTGTAATTGCTTCTAAACCTAGAGTCGAGATTGGTGGCGAGGACATGAGGGCTGCATATACACTAGTAAGTTAACGTTAGTTTACCACCATTTTTTATATTAATGTCATTATGATCGATCAACAGTCCCGTTTCCAAGTCCTTGGTTTTTTTTTCTTGTGTTTTTGCAGATCATGACAGACCCTGATGCTCCAAGCCCTAGCGATCCATACTTGAGAGAACATCTCCACTGGTTTGTAATATTAACACTGCACCCTTGATCAGGGCGCATTTTGAAGAGCAAAAATGTTTCTAATATGATTTTGTTTTTGAAAAAAATTGCAGGATGGTCACTGACATTCCTGGCACAACTGATGTTTCGTTCGGTGAGTTCTTATCTATCTAGAAATTTATGTTCCACAGTTTGTTTTATAAAATTTGTTAATGGCTGCTGGGTTTGGTGCAAAACAACAGGAAAGGAAATTCTGAGCTACGAGACTCCGAAGCCTGTGGTTGGTATCCATAGATACGTGTTCATCTTGTTTAAACAGAGAGGAAGGCAAACTGTGAGGCCACCAGCTTCAAGAGACTGTTTCAACACTAGAATGTTCGCAGGAGAAAATGGATTGGGCCTGCCAGTGGCTGCAGTGTACTTTAATGCACAGAGAGAAACTGCTGCCAGAAGAAGGTGATGATCAAGAGAGTCTTGTGGGTTTTCCTTCATGGACGGAATAAAAGGGTTTATAGTTTCCTGGGTTTAGGGTTTTGGATTGGCATGGCCACATTCCAGGGGACGTACTGTACTTATTGTCTTATGGTACTGTTTTCAAGTTTTTTTTCCCCGTTCTGCTAAAGCTAGGTTTTTGGGGGTGTAGGTCCTACCTTCTTTTGGTTATCATAGGATGCAGCATATAGCATCCGAAGCTCCTTTGAAGGGTACGTGTCAAGCCCTGGGAGAGTGTCATGGGATCCTAATATTTAGACTTGTTAGCAAAATGTAATACTACGGTGTTGTTGCCCTGTCTCACTTCTTCATCCACTTGTTTCTGGTCTAATATTGCTTCTCAGCGTGCTATATCAGTGGTCTTTAAATCGGAATTCGAACTTCCCACGACCTATCAGGGCGCACGAACAGAACAAAAGTCACTCTTAATAACATAGCTAGTTCATTGATCGATCTAATGTCAACTATCAAAATGCAGTCGTGCCCATCACCAGAACCTTGCCTGTTTGTCTGCGTTTCAAGTCAAAAAGGCATTATTTTCTGTACTTTTTAGCTTCAACCGCGATTTTCACCGCGTTTGGTATATTTTTTTTTGGTATAAACCACGCGGTATTTCAGACGCTGGCCCAGACTAATCTAATTTTCACCGTGTTTGGTATATTTTTTTTTGTATAAACCACGCGATATCCCAGACACTAGCCCAGATTAATCCACGTTCGTACCGGATGGGCCTCGAAAAAATGAAAATGCTCTCCAAATGACCAGCTCCATACAAGAGGAGTTGAACTCCTAACTTCTCTCAAGGGACAAGAGCACCCTCACCACTCACACGCTAGTACCCTTGGGTCAGCGTTTGGTATATTGATACACCCTCCGACCACTCTCTAAGCAGCTCTTGGCAGTTTACAGCAGGCCACCAACCAAGTAGGGTTTTTTTGCCACTCATAACCTGACAGAATGTCCTTTAGCTACTTCTCCATCTGTTATCGGTGAATCTATATTAAAGACAAGCATTGTACAATAAGAACGAGTAACGGGAGCAACGCAGCAAGTTTTAAGAAGAAAGAGAAAGGGACAATCTGTTATTTGATGATAATCGATCTGTAACACACCCCCACCCCATACAATTTTTACAACCCTCGCCAGATATTTTAAAAATACATCTAAAGGGCACTCAACTGAACAAGCCAAAATCCATTGCCCATGTGGCCAGCCGAAGAAAAACTGGAAGCAAACATGGATTTTGAAATTTCAGTGTTTGAGATTGGTATGACAATATCACCACCATGCACACACACTGATGTCAATAAAATATTCAATCCAGATCACTCATCCACCAAAACAAGTCATGTATTTATTTCTGAGTTGCACTGATGCTCTCTGCTGCAGCTCCTTCTTCCCCAGAACATACCTGAACAGCTTGTTTTCTCAAGCCTAGGTCCTTCCATTTTATTCTGATCCACAGAAGTTTGTGAGCGGTGAGAGGATTCATCTTGTGATTCTGCCTCCTGGGGTTCAAAAGATGGGCACGGCCCGTCATTGCAGGTACACAAAGGGATGGCAACGGAAGGAAATGGGCTGCAAGTGACTGGGCAGAGAAAATCCGAAGAAACTGAAGCCACACGATTCTTTCGGACCTCTGGTAGACATGTCGGCGATTGCCCATCCACATCATGTGGATGAAGCATGCATGGAGTACAGAGTCCGAGTGATAGAGGAAGCTTCAATTCTTTTGCTGAGGAACCAGGCAATCTAACAAAAGAGACAATTCCATGCCTGCAAAGAGGACATGGGATGGAGCCAGTGGGGCCCACCATTTCAGACGGGATGTTGCATGTTGAACAAAGATAGAGCGCGCATCTCACACAAAGCTCATGTCTGCACCCTGAATATGAGAATAACTGTCCATCAATAACATGAAACCAATGGCATACAGGACATGCAGTCAATTTAACCATACTTTATAAATTGAAGTGGTGAAGTTATCACTTAGTTCAGGTCTCAATCAAAGAGAAATTTCAGAGAAACCTGAAAAAATATGTGCACGGGTATAAGAGATAGAAACCCCATACTACTTTTGGATGCCAACATGAACAAGAGAAGCAGAAAGTTGATCTTCACAACTAAAGATGGATGGATGGATACATGGATTTTTTTGCTGTTTATATATTTAATCTCAGACCAACTACAGGAAAAACACAGCAAAACAATGCACTTGGCTTATGCCAAAAAGATGAATTCATAACCTTCATGCAAGGGTTTAAAGAGTCCTCAATCTTCACCAATAGGAAAGTTCATATTGGTTGAAAGTTAGAACTACCTAGTTGCAGCATATGTAAAGTCCTTGGAAAGATGCAGCAGCAGCAGCAATGGTGTATAGACATGAGTATATTGAATGATTGAGCATGTAAACAATGGAAATGGAAACCAGAACCAAAACAAATAGATATTGACAAATCAATGACATTCTCAAGAGGACTATGCTGAGTGTTGGCTTTAAACCTTATTTCTTTTCTCCCAACCAGGAAAATAAAAGAGTCAGCGAGTGAACTAGGTTTTGATATGGATTCTTGAGCTCCTATTTCTTCCGTATGATGCTCAAGTAGGTGTATCTTAGAAAGTTGTGACATTTATTTGATGGAAGGGGAAATATAGGCCTCGGCAAGAACCATATGCTTATAAATGTTCTCAAGTAGCATTGTTAATAAAAATGATTGAGGTCCAAGGGAGTAATACAAGGCAAACCTTGATATATACAAAGACAGGAAAAGAACAAACCTTCAGCAGCTACATTACATGCTCTCTCCAGGCAGACAGCACAAATATCAGGGTCATCAGAGGAGCTTACTGAGCATTGCATCCCACTCTCTCTGCAATGAATAGTTCAGGAAGCATCATCTTTAGTGTCCAATAGCAAGGGTTAACATTTATTTAACGAAACACTGATGGCATTGGTTCATTTTAAGCTAACAAAAAAGTAGACCATGGTTGACTTAGATTTGCTGGGTTAAGATCTAAACAAATGTAACATCACAATATGAGCGATTTAATTCTGTAAGCATCATCATTTCACCAATTCATACTGCAAGATGTCTCGCACAGCAAATGTAATTGGCAACTAGCTTGTACTGTATTCAGCAAGCAATGAGACGTTAAGGTTTGGTTAATACTCATGTATCAATAAAAGAGGCTCCATGTTAGGCAGGCTTGGATCACAAGCTCACAGTGAACCAAGCTAGAGCAGCTTGTTTTTTTGCCAAGTTTCCATGGATCATCTTTCTCTTTGTTGCAGAATTAACAAAAGCATCAAACCTAACCTTGCCCTTAGACATTAAGCTAACCAAGAAAACAACACATGGCCGAGCATCCATTCTTATCAGTTTAATATTGGAAACTAGGCCATTTCATATCCAAATTTAGAAAATTATAAATATCAAGTGTCTGAAACTTTAGCTACATCTGTTGCAGTGATATGTTTGAAATCACCATATTCATGCATGTCTGTACATGTCTGCATGGTGCGTGTGCGTGAGAGAGAGAGAGAGAGAGAGAGAGAGAGAGAGCATGAATATGAAGTTGCAAAATTACCTTGCTATATTAAGTACACTCAAAAGAGGCAAGGATAAGTAATTCGAGTGAGGAAATCTAGGTATCGTAGAGTCAGAATTTGGTGCCAGCAAAGGTTCAAGCCAATGACGCCCCCACATCCTGGCAACATCAACAGGCAGCCACCTGAAGAATACACAATACTTTCCATGTCATTTTTCACAATAAGTTCCAGGGCTGTTGCATCAACCAGGCTTGGCACAAAAAGAACCCAAAGCAATTTACCCATTGCAATTTAATGTCATCCGACTGGCACCTCTTGCAAGGAGGATCTGGAGAATTAGCAGCACTATCATCTCATGTTCATAAAGAGTTAAAGAGAGGAAAAGACAGTCTTCTTGTTTTTGATATTATTCTTACTTGGCAGCATTTTAAATTGCCCCCGCAAGCAGCATAATGCAAAGGGGTGCTTCCAGCTCCTACACATGGACATATTTATATTGTCAGGGGCACAAAACACAAATCAAACATTTGAAAAAAATAAAGTTGTGGGGAATAGAGTAGAAAGGTAAACCTATCAAATCCATAGTTGTCCCATAATGAAATGTCACCGATGATACATTTGCATGAATATCAAGTAGAAGCTGTACACAATCAAAATACCCATTCAATGCAGCAATATGAAGAGCAGTGATACCACCATCGGCCGCCTTATTTACAAACCTAGACAGTGAACTGCATGATGATATAACCCAAGTCAAATACTTTTGCGGCATCTAAAACCACTAATAACAAAAAAAATCTAACAGGAAGAGGGAACATCAGACACCAACTATCCCCACAAAAGTAACGAGCCAATATTAATATACCATCAAGGTATAAATCCTTAACAATCTGAATGAACTAATACCTCTGGTCAAACCTGTTCTTCACACTAGAACCATCCCTGGGATCACCTTCAATTTGAGTATGCATAGCTTCAAAAGGGGCACTAGGAACAAAATCAGCTACAACTAGTCTTATACATCTCGCATGACCATTTACTGCTGCAAAATGTAGAGCAGTTCTTCCACTAAGATAATCTGCCCTTATAACCTATAAAACCACAATATTCACAAGCATGAATCAATTAAACACACTATGACACACACTTTCCGGGTAAAACAGTTAACTCAATAAAAAAATCCCTCTGAAAAACTAAATTTACTTACATTGCATCTAAACAACAAAAGGGTCTGCACAACTTCCCAGTGTCCATATCTACAAGCTTGCATCAATGCCGTCTTCAAAAAATAATCATAAATAAATCAAAGCATACCCATTAGTGTGTTTCAAATTAAGGAACCAAACCTTTTACTTATCTGGTTTCAAAAACAAGCGGCATCCAAATGAAATGAAAATCTGGGTTTTGTTAATCTCCCAGTAACATAAAAATGATAATACATTGATTACAGGTTGTTAAATTGCCATAAGATTTAAAACTAATCTTAATTTTTAACATTGAACACAAGAAAAAAAAATCTGTTTTTCTTATTTTCCCAAACAGTAACATTACAAAACCAAAACTTTCACCACAAGAACCTAAAAAAAATCATTTCCAAATTTGATCCAACAAACCATACCAACATTCCCACACACACATGTATCAAATCCCCCAAACAAAAAAAAATCAATTAAATTAAATCCCCCTTTTCACCTGGCCACAATAGTTCCTGGAATTTACATCAGCTCCATTCTCCAACAACAGCCCCACAATCTAAAACAATAGAAACCAGACACGTTAAAAAAATTCTAAAAAAACAAGAAAAGAAATGATCTTCCTTTTTTCACTTTTTTCGTGTGTTACCTCATTGTGGCCTTTAGCAGCAGCAAAATGGAGAGGAGAATTAAGGCCGCCAAAAGTAGAATATTTAGCAAGACAAGGATTGCAATCCAATAACATCTTGGCTTCGACCAAATCTCCATCTCTTGCTGCTGAAACTAATCTCTCCCCTGATGCTGAGCACCCAAATGAGTTCCCCATTTTGCTTCCTTCTCAGTCCCTTTCCCTTCCCCACCCCCCTCTCTGTCTCAAACACCAGCTTTGAAGACAACAACAATTTTTCAGATTTGTGTTTTTAAGGTTGTCTTTGGAGATGGAAAATTCGGTGATGGGGTTGTTTTCCCTTTTTTTTCTTCTCTACCCCCCCTCTCTCTCTCCCCCCTCTCTTTCTGTGCTTTTATGGTAGTTTTTTTTACATTGGTCTGTGAAATATGAGAGAGAAACAGAGGAGAGAAGAAGGGGAGGGGGAGAAGGGGAGACTTTTGTTCTTCTTTGTCTATACTTTTGCTTTAATTTACCTCTACATCTCTTTTTGTGTTTTTTAATACTAATATTATTATTTCAAATTGTTTTTACTATTGATGGTTTGCTTTCTGCGTCTCAAAGAGAGCTGCACATTTCAATTTGGCATCTGCTTTTTTGTGTTTGATGTTTAAGAAAAATATTTTTTTTTGTGATTTAAAAAAAAATATACATGTTTAAAAAAGTGTGTGTGGTTAAAAATATTGCAGGTAGATTTTTTTGCATGTAAATCAAATAAAAAATAAGTTGTTTTATTTTCTATAAGACTGGGACTTGAAATACAATTATAAATAAGATAGTCGGTCCAAAAAAGAATATCTGATAATTAAATGGTGTTTTCTATATAGTTGGATAAACAAAAATTATCATGAAAACAACACACATATCTCGAGGCTACATTTGTTTTTGTGTTTTTAAAACCACAATTCTCATGGTTTTGAAAAAACATCAAATTTCAACTTTATAAAACCAAGGTTTTAAATGTCCAAAAGTATCCTAAGGCATTTGTTTTACATTGTATTTTAAAAGTATTTTTTTTTAAAATAATAATAATAATAATTTTTGATATTTTTAGATTATTTTCTGTGATGATATGAAAAATAATTTTTAAAAATTAAAAAAACACTATTTTAACATATTTTTGAATGAAAAATATTTTTAAAAATAAACTCAACTGCACTACTAAGAGGCTGTTTGGCACGGCTTTTTCAAGTCGTGCCGCAGCTTTTGCTTTTTTATTTTTTTTATTTTTTATTTTAAATGAATATGTTTTGATGTTTTTAGATCATTTTAATGTGCTGATGTCAAAAATGATTTTTAAAAAATAAAAAAACATTATTTGGATGTATTTCGGCACAAAAAGCATTTTGAAAAGCTACCACAACAGCTCTCCCAAACAGGCCCTAAATGAACACTAAATTTGTTGAGTTTTGGTTTTAAAAGGGTTATCAAAACGTTTATTTGTTTTTCCAAAACAACAACAACATCTAAAATAGGGTGTCCAAGTCAATGTTCTTGACTAATGTGATCCTCGTATTCACACTTAAAAGCTAAAGGATATGATTTTTGTTTTTTCAATTAAACTTTTTTTTAAAATTGATGTTCTCTGGGTTCTTTTCAATCAATGATTTGAAAATTAAAAATAATTTATTTAATAATTAAAAAATACTTTTAAATTTCGATATCCCTTTTACAAGCTCTCGAGATTTTGATTGAACTAAATCTTATCTTTTACATGGTGCCCAAATTCATTTCATGGGATAAAAGGTTTGCTGGTGAGGTAATTTGTTCTTGGTTTGACCACCTCCTCGTATCCTTTTTCTCTTAATTTTTACAGGCGGAAATGCATTTTGTGGAAATTAAGACATGGGATTTATTTGTCGAGCTTTTATCTGGGAAGATTTTCTTCAAAGTTTGAATTATAATATAACATATATCATGATGAAATCCTTGACTTTTAGGGTTTGAACGCATAATAAACAATATATATTGGAGAGAATGACTCGTGTCATGCTCTTGTATTATATATTATTTGAATTGTAGATATTCTGTTGTGGTAAAAATGACCGTTGTGGTGCCAGAATCCTTGCTAGACCAATGGATTTAGCATCCATAAATTATAAATAAATCCCTCCCTGGTAAATAAATAAATAAATAAATAAAACCAAGCAAGGAGTGATTTCACGATATTCTCCCTGTAACTAAGGGATACCTATCTGCAGCCTTAGCGGTTTACAATTTATTATTATTATATTATGAATTATTTAATTTAAAGATAATGAATGTAAGGTATTAAGAACTTTACCACTCTAATTTATTTATTTTAATACAGCAAGTGCCATACAACATAGCAAGTAAAAAAAAGGATGAAATCAGTACCGCATAGCTATGCAAAAGAGATATTGCAGATGACGTGCTTGGCAAAATTCATGGCTACGGAAATTCATACTCTTCTTTGGTGGTGGGCCAAATCAAGGGTTGGTGCGGGCGACTCGTGTCCTTCAAGGAGTGATGGGGCGAGCACTCGGTAGTTGTTTTAATAATTGTTCATGATAAGTAGTCTTGAATTTCGCTGATCTGCCCCCCAAATAAGGAGAACCTTCGATCTTGCTGACGTAACCTCTGCTGGTATCTGTTGTTTTCACAAGTGGGAGAAGCAACTAGGGTTCGTCCAGGTTAAAGCAGACATGAATCATACGTTTGCTTGATCGCTCACTCCACAAGATCTTTTCTTTTCTTTTTGCCTCCATGACAAACCAACCCCCACCAACCCGAACCGAACTTGATCCAGAAAAACTGAAGCACTCGATCCAAGAAGTTACCATGAAAGTCGGTAATCCAGGTTTTTTTATCAGGCCAGGCTTGACCTTGTCCGCGCATCTACAGCTATGCTACGAGGTATACCTCAGCCTTGCTACTCGGGCCAGTAGTCGGGGACCATGCCTAGATACTGGGATAAAGTAGATCTGGGAAGCTGCTCAGGGATGAAGTGTCTGCCAAGTTATTCTCGGTGGATCCTAAACTGGACGCCAGAGATTGCTTATGTTCTTCTTGAGGCATTATTTAGTCAGCAGAATCTCAATAACTGGCCATGCAAGGAACACAGGCTTAGATTTAGATAAGAATTGAAATGGCTTCCAGATAACCCCATACACGGCTCATTTATGAAACAAAAACCATGCCAAGTTGCCTTGATTACAACGAGAGCCATAATATCCTTGTTAGTTGTGCTGTAGCTGAACAGAAGGGAAACCAAAGGCCTATTACACTAGATTTGAGAATTCTCATAAAACTAATCACATGTTACAAGACAGATACAACGCAAAATTAAATCACCTCACACTAGATAGGTGAGAATGCAAGTGGTATGTAGGAAAATTTATCCAATAGGAAGAGAGCAAGTGACTTGAATTGAGACAGCTGAAATCAATTGTTATATTTGCTCTGTATGATATTAGGCAAGCTGTAATTTCAGTTACTGGACAAGGTAAACAGGAAGGTGTTTGCTGTGGCCCTTACTACTGAAGTCAAGGTACAAGACCACCTAGATGCTGGATGACATGGGCCCATATGAAAACTTTTTCTTTCATAAACCGTCCTCTACTTTTAATGCCGGGGCTGGATACCAGAGTGGCCATGAATACATAGAATTGATTGCTCATGAAGGCACAATTAGAGCTGACAGCAGAATCTCGGTAGCTGGCCATACCACAAACAGGGGCAAGAACTTAAATGGAAACTAAGACGGCCTTTAGATAACCACTCCTGCGCTCCATGAAAGGAAAACCATGTCACCGAGAACACTGTCCTTCTGATACAGCTGAAGAGTTGGCAATGCTTGCTTAGTTCATCTCCTTGCAATCATTCAACCAGCCCCGTGAATTCCACAAGCAACGAGCTATTAAAATCAGCAGACTGTAACCAAAACCTTTGGGGAAAAAACAGCCAACAAAATTATGAAAGAAGAGGAGTGTATTGAGATACAGTTGGGCAAAACATAAAGATAAAAAGATAAAATGCATTGTTAGACCCTATGGTTTGTTTTAAGAGCAGATAGTGGCAAAACTGCAAAGATCCAAGATAAACATTGGAAATGGATGCAAAAGCTCACAGATTGATGTTTAGTTCCTGCCATGCACAACCAGACAATTGGTACCACATAGTAGTTGTCTTTAGATTAGAATGCATATGGAGTTCAAATCACAACGTTCAGATGATACTTTAAATATTTTTGGCTCCAGGAAATAGTGAAAGATAAGGCCATTCTACTGTGGTACCACATAGTAGTTGTCTTTAGATTAGGATGCATATGGGGTTCAAATCACAACGTTCAGATGATACTTCAAATAAATATGGCTCCAGGAAATAGTGAAAGATAAGGCCATTCTACTGTGGAATCAGCGGGAGTGCAGGATATAAATTAAATAGTTAAGGAGCTATAGATGAAATGACTGCTTATAAGCTGCCCTAAGATTAGTAATGCACGTGGAGTTCAAAGCCCTATATTCAGGTGATAATTGGAATATTTCAGGCTACAGAAATTGGTAAAGCTGACAGTCATCATACTGTGACACCATGGTGGAATCAGAAGGGGCATGGGCGATAAATTAAGTAGATAAGGAGCAGTAGATGAAATGCCATGATTGTGGTATGAAACCAATAATTGGCAGCTTATCTATAACTTTCAAAAAGGTTTAGCAAGCATAACAGATACTACCACGCAACAAAATATATGAGTAGCTGAGTGTACTATGGGAGCTGTATCTATTAAAATTATGACTGTAGATGATCACTCATATTCACCAGATACTTCAAAATAATCTATTTGATACTCAACTGAAACATCCCTACGACAGACTGTAGAATTCATAAATGACAGGGACAGTCCATTAAACCACTATAATAGAATTACTTCAGATCAATTTGCAAACTATTTTGATCAGCTTTGAACACAGATACGCACTAGGCCCTGAAAGTTCATTAGAAAAAAGCTACACCCTGAGAAATTTAGAATTTGTAAGCAAGCAACACTCTGCACAATTTGAGGATAGACGAATATGCCAACTATTTAAGCAAATATGCACAGTGATAGACACCAAGGCCAGATAATTTACTAACAGTAAGCAAGTAACAGCCTCACGACTAATCTAGCACAGCAAGTTTCACCATAACTTCAGTTCTAAAAAAGGTTAACATTATAAAGTAACAATAGTCAGGTAAGAAAATCCAACTTACATGGTAGCATAAATAGCCTCTAGGATCAAACTCAGTTCTGATAACTGCTAAGTAGACATGGCAACAGCCAGCCAAATCAAAGTTTAAGATCTCCTACATTCTGAATCAACACGAGCCACTTGAAGCACCAATAGTTTTCCTGTGAGATGTAAGTCTTCCCTGAAGAACCCCAATTCCATATAACTTGCTTATTCTAGCATCTCTGATGCATATTTGAGATTCACTTCTCTGCCTAATCATCCCCAGTGATAGTAAATTGGCAGTAACTGTTGGTGCCCCCCAACTGGGAACCAAAAAAATGGTTCGTTACACCACCAATCTTATGCAGTCACCCATTTAGTTGAGCATTTTCTGCCTTTTCGATGTCATCAACATCATCATCATCATCTGTAAAATCAGAACAAGCATCACAACTCAAGTCATCCTCCCTCTCTCCCTCTTTCCCCTCCTTCCCACCTTCAAAACCATCTTCCGCGCAGTCTCTCCTAAAATGCTCCATCTCATCCTCTTCTATATCCCTTCTATAACGAACCAACCCCCTATCCACATTTGCTTTTCTCGAACTCAACAACACCAACTCACACAACTTCCTCCTTGCCAAATACAAACCATTCGGCTCAACTAACTCACCTTTCCAATACGCCTCTCTAAGAAAAACTGTATGAAGCTTCCCGTGATTCCCTCTGGTTGAAACATAGAAAATCCCCTGATGCTGAAGCAAAAAGCCTTTCAATTTGTTGGGCAAATTCATAGCCATCCTGAAATGAGCGATCCTCTCCATCGTCATCTTCTTCTCCACCGTCAGCGACAACAATTCATGAATACTAGCCACTGCCCTCTTCTCCATCCGCTTCTGAGCCTCAATTGACCTCAAATCATAACCTGAAATATCTTCATACGGTGACCAATAAGGTACCCTTTGCCATTTCCACACTGCAATCCTATAATACTTCCCTATCTTAAACCCCGGTGGAAAATTCACCAAAAACTTAAACCTCACGTCCTCAGCATCCATTCCTTTCTCTCTATACTCTCTCTCCCTAACTTTTTCTATCGCACAAACCGTCAATTTACGGTCTCTATCAACCACCTCAATGTACTTATTCCTAGTCTCAATAGCATCAACCAATCTAAAAAACTGCGGATACTTCAAAACAACAGAATACTCAAAATCATCAGGTAAACCAAACTCGTACCTTGCGATCCTTACATGCTCTAACCGCAACCTACCCTCATTAGACATCATTATCAACTTCCTCAACCTGGTAACAGCATCAGGAATCTGAGCCAAAAGGGCCTCCTTTTCTTGCATGATCTGATTGATTGCTTTGCGCGTTAAGCGACAATACAACACTCGTTGAACTGGGTGCTCGTAGACCTCAAAAACATGAGGGAATTTGAGGATAAAAGCACCAGCTTCAAACTGTTTAAACCCCAACCTGCCAGCGAGATTATCAAGACGTGAAATGGGCAGTGTTTGGTTGTACTGAAAAAGTATTAAAGATTGAAATTTCAAGACTTTTCTCATCTTTTTTTCGATTTCCATGTAATTATCAAATCCATGGTCACGAACCCTTAGCTGTTTTTTGGGTATTGAAGTGGATTGGGACATGGGTTTTGTGTGTTTAAGGTTGTAGAGTGTGGATTGAAAGGTCTTGAGGGCTTTGTGCCTAGTATTTAAGAGATTGAGAGAAATGAAGATTAGCATTTTTGTGTTTCGATTTTGGGTTTAGGGTTTTAGCAGTGACTGTGATTGAGAAGAGGGAGTGACGAATTTTTGAAGCGGAGGAGAGCTGGGAAGACTAAGAAATGCTTGAGAGGAGTAAATGGGAAGATTGTTAGAGAATGAGGGGTGATTATGAAATAGCAGAAATCTTGGAGGTGGTAAATGAAATCTGATTAGTGTGTAATGGGCCATCTCTTAACTACAAGTTGCTAAGGAGAAAACGGGCGGGCCTGATTGTGATTTGGTATTGAAATTTAGGCCTCTTAAGGCCATTGAGACTTGTAGTGAATATTTTTCTTACCCCTTCTTACTCTCAGCATAAAAAAATAAAAGTAAAATAATGACAAGAAGAAACATGTTTTTATTAAAAAATATATATTTAAAAATAAAGAATAATAATATTTTTTAATTTTATCTATTTTGTCCTAAACACTAACCAGATAAAATCATATATTTAAATTTGAGAACCCTATATTTTAGCAAGCTCTAAGATCTGTATGTGATTACAGCAAATTTAATGCATGAAACTTCATATTGATTTATTTAAAAATAAATTTTATTAGATCTGGCCCCGCTCATGCAATTTGATTAATAAATTATAAAAAGAGCTTTTGCAGCGTGAAATTCCGTGCATTATCATGATTTATATTTTCTGTAATATACAGAGAAAATCATCGGCAATCCCAAAGCATAAAAACAAGAATGTGAAGAGTCTTTTGATACGTGGTGATATGATATAAGTTTTTAAAATATATTTTATTCCAATGATATTTTTTTTTAAATATATATATATAAAATTATTGAAATATTATTTCTTTTAAAAAATATATTATTACAGGGGTTTATTTGAAAAGAATTCTTAGTTTTCACCTACTAAATTCTTAATTCATGACATTTAGGAGATGCGTATGATGTCTATCGGTGATCAAATTCTCATGTCTTCTTGTTTTATTGTTGAGAATGGCTTTGTATCCTCTTCTTCCCAGCGCAATGTCTCTGATACGTAGCTAGCAAGGTCTTGGCCTGATGGTTATGAAGGACTTCTTCCTTCCTCTCACTCCAGGTTCAAGCCTTGTCAGGCACGCCTGTCATCCTTGCGGTGCCTTACATGATCATTGAGTTTGTAGGATGTTCAGTGGGCCCGGGGATTTAGTTGTGGTGCACGCAAGCTGACCCGAACACCCAGATTATAAAAAAAAAATGTCTCTGATATGTTAGTCCCCCGTCTTTTTTCTAAGAGCAATTTATAGTTGGTGGTCGGTTTTCTTTTCATGTTCTTTTCTCTCTCCTAACAAAATAAATATAGATGTTAGTCCTCTTTTTTTTTTTATATCCCAAATCCGATCTTTATTCCATTGATTTTTTTATTTTTCTCCTTTGACCTTTTGTAAAAAAAATGTTTATTTTCAATGTAATCCTCCGGTTACAGTTTGCTAGGTATTAATTTTTTAGTTTAATCATTATTCTTTTGACTTCTAGTTTTTTTCATTGACCTTTTTGTTAATTTTTTTTATTGATTTTAAATTTCATCATTCAATCAAAATTTATATTGTATTATTATTTTCAAGTTGACCCTCATTCTTTTGAATTATTTTTTCTTCCATTATGATAAAAAAGGATAGAAGAATGAAAAGTGATCGTCTTTATTTGATGAGTTCTGGCTATATAAATAGCCTTACAATAACAACTTGAACACAAAATATGCAGCCCACGTTTGTAATCCCTAGAAACATGGTAGGACTAAATCAAACAAAGAAATAAATAACAACACCCTTAACAGTAGGGATTTATTTGACTAAGCAACAGTAAAGACTAAATCAACAATGCCTCCCTTAAACTGTATGCTAGTAGCATCAGTTTATATCTTGCTCAGAACAAACACCTAATAATGTTCGCAGCTTCAAAAAGACATCTAATTTGAGTGGCTTTGTCATTATATCAGCTAATTGATCCTGTGTGCTGCAATGAATTAATTCCACAGTACCACCTTTAGTAAGCTCCCGAAGAAAATGGAATCGTACGTCGATATGCTTGCTACGGCCATGCATTACAGGATTTTTTGAGAGCTTGATTGCGGAGCTGCTATCACAGTGAATAATAGTTGTCTTTTCTTGAGTCAATCCCAGCTTTTCTAAAACTCTTTTCAGCCATACTGTTTGGCAAGCACACACAGTTGCCGCAATAAATTCAGCCTCGGTAGTAGATAGACTTACTACTGGTTGTTTCTTCGACAGCCAAGATATTGTTCCTGAACTCAATAAAAACACATAGCCTGAAGTGCTTTTCCTGTCTCCCAAATCTCCTGCATAATCACTATCTGTGTAGGCAATAAGTTCACTATTGCCTCCCTTCTTATAAAAAATCCCAAAATCAAGTGTTCCTCGCAAATACCTCAGCACCCTTTTTGCCACCTGCAAATGAGTCTCGGTTGGATTCTCCATATATCGACTTATAAGACTGACTACGAACATCATATCTGGACGAGTTGCGGTGAGATACATGAGACTTCCCACCATTTGTTTGAAACGAGTTTTGTCTACCTTAACTCCACCTTCATCCTTTCCAAGCTTACAACCTGGAACAATTGGATTGTGCACTAAGTTGCTCTTATCCATTCCAAACCGTTTCAACACCTCCAACGCATACTTTTTCTGATTAATAAACACACCACTAGATGTCTGCAATACTTCAAGACCCAAAAAGTACCTCATTTTTCCAAGATCAGTCATGTCAAACTCATGCTTCATGGATTCTTTAAATTCTAAGACCATTAATTCATCATTACCAGTATAAATCAGATCATCAACATACAAACTGATAATCAAAAAATTACCTCCATCTCCGGTTTTTATGAACAAAGTATGTTCATAATCACATTTTTCAAAACCTTCCTTCAAGAAGTAAGCTTCGATCCGACTATACCAAGCACGCGGTGCTTGCTTGAGCCCATAAAGTGCCTTTTTTAATTTGTAAACCTTGTGTTCATGGCCTTTCTGCACATAACCACAAGGTTGTTCTACAAAAACTTCTTCATTTAACTCACCATAGAGGAAAGCGGACTTTACATCCAGCTGAAAAATAACCCATCCTCGTTGAGCTGCAAGAGCAACCACCAACCGAATGGTCTCCATGCGTGCAACAGGGGCGAATACTTCTGTATAATCGACCCCATACTGTTGAGAGTATCCCTTCACTACAAGCCTTGCTTTATACTTGTCTACCTCTCCATTTTCATTGAATTTGGTCTTATAAACCCATTTTACACCAACCCTTTTCCCTCCTGCAGGTAAATCCATTAATTCCCACGTATCATTACGTTTTATGGAGTCCATTTCCACATCCATAGCTGTCCTCCACCTTTCATCTTTGACAGCATCTTCAAACCGAAGTGGATCAGCTACTGCTGCTGCAAACATTGCAAGTTGATTCTCAGTGTCATCTTCGGAAAGTCCTGCTCCTGTCTCATAATCACTTAACCAAAAAGATGGTCTTCTATTTCTCTGTGCATGTGCATGCAAATCTGCACCCAAATTTCCAGACGCATGTGAATGTGCATCTGCTTCTTCGTCTGCTGGATTTACACCACGATCATAGTCAATTTGAACTGCTGCTCCTGCTCTGTTTACATCATGCTCAGCTCCATGATCTTCATACAAATCTGTCCCAGATGCTGCAAGAACCGAGCCACTGTGGTCACCAAGTTCAGCTGGAACCGAGTTACTGTGGTCACCATTATCTCCATTTTCTTCGTGAATTTCAGCTGCTGTAACAGCGGCATCATCCTCTGCACCCCATTCCAAATCACAATTGATAGCTGCAGCATATTTTTTGTCCCAATTCCAACCCTTGTCTTCTTCAAACACAACATCCCTACTGACTATAATCCTTTGTGCCACAGGATCATAAAGTCAGTATGCTTTGGACTCCTCACTTACCCCCAATAAAACACAAGCTAAACTCTTGTCATCTAGTTTAGTTCGTTTACTGGCAGGAACATGCACATGTGAGATGCAGCCGAAAACTCTGAAATACACAACCGAAGGTTTTATGCCACTCCAAGCTTCTTCTGGTGTCTGATTTCTGACTGCTAATGTTGGACTGCGATTGAGGACATGCACTGTCCAATTGACTGCTTCAGGCCAGAAAGTTTTCGGAATTTTCTTTTCCGAAAGCATGCTACGCACCATGTTCATAATGGTCCTGTTCTTGCGCTCAGCAACTCCATTTTGCTGAGGCGTATAGGCTGCTGTCAACTGGCGTTGTATACCATTTTCATCACAGAAAGTATTGAAAGCATGTGATGTAAATTCACCTCCTCTATCAGTACGTAGTGACTTAATAAACATGTCTGTTTCTTTTTCAACATGAATTTTGAATCTCTTAAATGCATCAAAGGATTCTGATTTTTCAGCCAAAAAGAAAACCCAAGTTTTTCTACTAAAGTCATCCGTAACAGTGAGCACATACCGTTTTTGGCTATTTGAAATTGGCTGAATCGGACCACAAAGATCAGCATGCAGGAGCTGAAGAATGTTTGATGCTCTCCAGTTGCTCTTCTTCGGAAATGGATCTCTTTGTTGCTTTCCAACGAGACAGTCCTTGCACAGCCGGGAGGGAGATGTGAAAGGAGGTAAGCCCTTCACCATTTGTTTTTGTTGAAGAGTTTTTAAACCATTAAAACTCAAATGTCCATATCTGCAATGCCATAGCTGCACCATATCTTCATTGACAGTGTTGAAACACACGGTTTTCAAAGGATGAGATATAGCATGCAACACAAACATTCGGTTTGTGAGCATTTTCGTATCCATGATCAAACCTTGTTCATGATGAAATACCTTGCACCGACCATGTTGAAACAGAATTGCAAGCCCCTTTTCTTGTAATTGCCCAATGCTTAGTAAATTATTCTTCAGTTCTGGTACAAAAAATACACTGGTGAAAATCTGGGTTATGCCATTAACCCGCAGCCTGACATTTCCCCTTCCCATGACAGCCATGCTTGCATTGTTGCCCAACTTTACTGAATCTCGGAATTGTTCATTCAAATCAGAGAAATAATCTTTCTTCCCACACATATGGTTGCTGCATCCGGAATCAAGGAACCATAAGTCCTCATTGCTGCTGCTGTTCATTTCCATGTAGGTCATTAGCAACATTTCTTCGTGAGCTTCCATGTCAGCCATTAACATCAATTCTTCTTTAGCGTCTGCATAATCTTCATTCTTGTTGTAGTTCATTTCCACAGACTCATCGTCTGCATAATCTTCAGGTCTGTTGTTGTTCAATTCCACATACGCCATTAACAACATTTCGTCTTGAGCTGCTGCATAGTTAGCCTCCTTTTCCTTGCTTGGACACTCCCATTGAAAGTGTCCAAGTTTGTGACAGTGGTAGCATTCCACTGTATTTTTGTTGAGATGTTGTCTGCCTCGTCCCCATCCTCTTCCTCTGAAGCTGCCACGTCCACGAAATCTGCCGCCAGATTGATCACCATGTGTGATCTGCAATGCATGTTCTTCTTCAACAGGAGTACCCATACGCTGTTCATGAACAAGAAGACTGCTTTGCAACTCATCAATGGACAAGGTATCTATATCCCTTGACTCTTCAATGGAACACACAACATAATCAAATTTATGTGTCAAAGATCATAAAATCTTTTCAACAACAGCAGTGTCTCCTTTGTGTTCACCGTTGGCCTTCATTTTATTTGCTATGGTAAGAGTCCTAGCAAAATACTCAGTTACCGATTCTCCTGCCTTCATGTGAAGGATTTCAAATTCCTTCCGAAGTGCTTGTAGCAAAGCACGCTTGACTCTGTTTGTGCCTTGAAACTTTTGTTTCATGGAATCCCAAATGCTCTTGGAAGTGTCTTTGTTGAGAATCGTTTCCAGAATTGAACGATCCAGTGCTTGAAACAAATAATTTTTGGCCTTCAAGTCTTTTAGCTTTTGATCTTCAATGTGTTTTCTCTGGGCATCTGTGAGAACAACACCTTCTGCTACTGCAGAAATCCCAGTCTCTATTAACACCCAATACTCTTTCGATCGCAAGAAATTCTCCATGAGCATTGCCCAGTGATCATAATGCCCATCGAAACGTGGAACTGCTGGCTGCACAAATGAGCTCTCTGTTGTCATCCTTGAAGACTGCTGCTTCACACGTAACAGGCCTGCTGAACCTGGCTCTGATACCAAATGATAAAAAAGGATAGAAGAATGAAAAGTGATCGTCTTTATTTGATGAGTTCTGGCTATATAAATAGCCTTACAATAACAACTTGAACACAAAATATGCAGCCCACGTTTGTAATCCCTAGAAACATGGTAGGACTAAATCAAACAAAGAAATAAATAACAACACCCTTAACAGTAGGGATTTATTTGACTAAGCAACAGTAAAGACTAAATCAACACATTAAAGTTTTTTTTAATTCAATTTAACCCACTAATTGAAATTTCTAATTTGCTTATTTATCTTGATTTTCACCCTTATTCTTTTTTAAATGCGAATTTTGATTTAAATCCTTTCATGTAATTATTTTTTTATTTAGGGCTTCGGGAGTGTAGTTGAGATTGCTTTTCAAAGTGCTTTTCGTTCATAATGATATTTTTTAGTTTTTAAAAATTATTTTTTGACATTACACTTCAAAATGATCTAAAAACATAAAAAAATTAATGTTTTTTTTATAAGTTTTTAAGTTCTAAAGATATTATTATGATTCATCTATCTATCTATCTATATATATATATATATATATTGTTTATAATATGAACTTTGTTTCTAGAAATTAATTTGACTTCTAAATATTTGACTTCTAAATATTTGACCCGTAAAACCGGTGTAACTAAAGAATTCCATAAAACCGGCCAATTTGTTTACTGTGAGCTTTGACTTCGATTGTTTTTCCTGGAAGGCTCGCCACAAACATGGGTGGAAAGTCACGTCACATGCGAGAAGAATCAGGCACCACAAAGGATACACAAAACACAAGAGTAAGAAAAGCTGTCAATGCAATAATTCGGTCCCATCTGAGGTGAAAATTTTGCAGCAAAATATATAAGTTAAAACAGCAGATTGCCTAAGATTCTGAACAGTTTTCATAGTACAAAAAAGTCAAAGAGCCAGCATTCTATCTTGTTTCTCTCTGTAAGAAATGGGACTGAACTAAAACGTCTGCTAAGGCCAACTGAGAGTCAATGCCCGAACCACAGGACCACCGTCAAGACTTGCTTGGCGAGGACAGTAGCAGCATCCACAGTCATCCTGCCCAATTTCCACCCAGCAAACTTCACCCCGCATGCGGTTCGTTCTTGACTCGAAACCCTACTTGTGCAGAGTTCTCACCTCGAGCTGCCTCTATTTCACTTCCATTCTATTTGCTAAACCTTCTCCGTACCATGTATTCTTGTGTGTCGAAAAACCAAGAGAAAAGAGATGTACTGAGTTAAGAAGCAGCCATTAATTAGTTGAAGGCTGTTTTGATCCTCTGCATTGTGCAGGAGATGAGATTGTGAACTGTCTTGACTGACTCGACTGTGAGTTTGGCTGAAGGAAGGTTGCTCGCCAGAATTTGGAACCCGACAGTCAAAAAAGATCCGCCTCCATCGTTGCCATCACAGTCTCTTTTAGCTGGATTTCCATTGCAGCTGTTTGGCTCGCCATTACTGAATGAATTGTCTGGGAGAATCACAAATCCTGATGGCAAGAGAGCCACATAGGTAGAGTCTCCACCATTCATCACTACACTTACTGATTGTACGTCGACCGGGGCGTACACTACTAACGAACCTGAGACATCATTCCAGGTTTCTTGTAATATTAACATGTTGTCGCCCGCGTTGGCATCAACCGCCTGCAAAGTCTCAGAAAGCAGAAAATATTTAGTTAAACTCTTGATTAGAATAAAAGAAACCTGGAAGTTGATTATGGCCACTCACAGTTGAACGCAAGACAGAGACAGAGTTCCAATGCCCCTGGCCCTTGGGGATTCGGACCATCTCTTGCAACATTCCACCATTGGATAAAATGTCCCATTGGCTCCTTGATTGTTCATCCCTCAAAAAGTCAAATAACCTTTGTTGTGAAACCGGCAGCCAAACAGAAGTCGAAACACTCAGCACAATACCATCTGGCTCACCAGGTTCGTTGATAATCTTTCGGGTCAAAATCCTCACATCTTCACTCACACTTTCAACCACGAGGTTGCCCCAGTTATGCAAAGTAGAAGCACAAACCCCAGAACAGAAGCTATCCACCATTCGTCGTGCCAACTTTAACATGCTTTTCTTTCCTCCCAGATTTATCGCTGTAGCATGATAGTATAACAACTCAGAAAACGACACAAAATATTTCCGGATAAAATAAACAAATGAAGGAAGGGTAAAGTAGCATTCCTAGACCTGTCTGGTCTTCACCCAAAATGGTAGGGGACAAGAGTATTGCCATGCACTCGTAGTGCCGTTGAAGGGCGGCAATCCACCTCTGTGCGCCAAAGCCCATGCCAGAATTTAGTATGTGTCGGTAGAGTTGATGGACTGCACTCTCATCATATTCAGAATGTTCCACCCATGTAACCTGCATTTTACTATCAGTCAGCATTCTGGAACTCGTAAGCAACCGCATCATCCTAGCATTTATCAATAGTACACCTCTATCTAGCAAGCAATCAACCTTGGCTTCACCGGGTTCCATTCATCTCAAACAGGAACATGTTTTAAAAAGTGTCGCTAGTTTTTAGTCTTTAACATTAGCAAACATGAAGCCTGCAAAATTCTAATGCTGCCGAGTCATCCTTGAGTGAAAGTTATTGTGGTGCTAAGAACTTTGTTCTTGGATTAAAAGGGGAAAATGATAATGAAGACGGGAGTGCATAGAAAAATAGACCTGCAACCAAATGATAGAACAAACTAGCACGGTAATATATATCATACAGTCCCATACTATAATTTAAACAAGTCTGAAAGGACAGACAAGTAAAAAACCAAGGCATAGTGTTGAACACTCCAAATAATATAAGATGGAAGCCTTTCTTAGAACTTGAAAAGAAGATCTCATGAGAATTTTTAATTGGATAGAAAGGTGATTTTATTGTAGTACAAAAATGGCAGGATCATTACTTGAAAATAAAAGGTTAAAATATAATGATTAGATCTGGGTCATATCACCTCGTGGACAGAAAAAAACTATCAAGATAAACATCAAATGCATGAGGTGTACAGCAAAGATTGAAAACTACAAGGCTTTACCTGGACAAGAAAATTGTGAATGCACTGCACTACATTCAAGACCAAGGAATCAAATAAATATGTATGCATGCGCTTGTCAAATGCAAGTGCCATCGATTTCGTGATCTTCGAAAGTAGCAGCACACAATTAAGCACATAAAATAAGTAGTTCTTGCTTTAGAATTGAAGAGTCTGAAATATTTAAATCAAAGAAGAATCTTATTTTAGTTGAATAATCATCAAAGCTCGAAGTTTTCAAGTAAACCAATAATATATTTCATTAAGAGAGAAGAGAGAACAAACATAATATATTTAATTTGGGGATGCACAAAAGACTAGTTGTGTAATTGCACATAATTCAAATTGATGCAGCAGCTAATGCAAAATCCTTGTAAGGTACCTCTGAGGATGAAAAAGCAACGAGTGATCATAAGTATAGCCAGCACAAATGAAGAATCTATACAAATCATTACCTTGCAGCAACCATTGTTCATATCTTGTATAATGCAGCCAGAAGGAAGCCTTCTGCAGGTTACATGGGTTTGGTTGCCATCAACAGAAACATCAGCCACAGCCCACACGCCCTCTGTTAGTTGCTTGCATAACCGAAGGAACTTCACTTGACGCACAGGGACAAAAGGAGAAATCACTTGAAACTCAGCATGTATCTGGAAAAGAAACATTCATCAATTCCTGCTTCACTGCAAAAAGACTATAAGACACATAGGATAGGTTAATGGCATACGATTTGCAAGGCTCCACTTTTTGTTCCGCCCATGCCACTTGATATGATATCAATGGTCGCAGCTCTAGCAATCAAGCTGGGAAACATTTCCACCCATCCATTCTGTATATGGAAAAGAAGTTAATCATCTGTTCAAGTACAAAACTAGAAGCATTGCACCATTTCTAGATTTAATAGCTGAAGAAATTAAGATACTTTTGCAGGTTTCTCAGCGCCATTCTATCATACAAGGGGATTCGACAGGTGATAAAATGGTCAAATGTGAGATTGTAAACAAAAAACGTGCAGAAGCTCACCAAACTATTCTATTCAAGCTTAGGCTTAAGAGAAATCATTAGAAACTTCATAACGGCATTAAGATTTAGATAGCATACCACGTCCATCAATGTTTCAACCAGAGCCAAGCTGTCGATGAGTACTACACCACTCTCCCGAGTGGCCTCAAAAACAAAATTGCTGGGTTTCATGCCAATACAAGGAGGAAAAGTCCTCGTATACTCTTCGTGGTTCAGGACTTCCTTTCCTCCATCCAAGCTTTTGATCCAAATGGGACTTTCAATCTGAGCCATCTTAATCAATTCATCCATAGCAGCCAGTGCAAGATCTACAAACATTGATCTATCAAATGATACTTCATTGCCGACAGCATCGCCTATTGGTTTCATTAGAGGCATCATAACCCCTCCATCATTGTCAAACCCCATTGGCAACGTGTTGTCAGTATGGCCTAAATTGCCATAGCCATTTCTCCCAACTGCAAGGTCCAACTTGGTGTTTGAGCCAAAGGGAGGGACAGGATTGGCCGAGGATGTGAGAGGCCTGCCTAAAAACTTATTGGCTAGGGCACAAACACGGCTTAATTCATCCTTCAATCGAGCATTTTCAATTCTTAACTGCTGTTGCTCATAAGGCACTGGAACAGGCACCACAGGACCACCACAGCTGTTGCAAATTGGATCACTCATGTTATGTTTCAACAACTCATTCTCAGCTCGGAGTTTATCATTTTCTTGCCTTAGGATTGCATTCTCATGCCGTTCCAACTGGGTCTGGAGTTCAAAATGACCAAAATCAAAATCTTCGCAAGGGAAAATGAAAAGAATCAAAGGGGTACGCAAAAGTTTATCAATTTACCTTCATTTGAGTTCTCCTATTCTGGAACCAAAACTTGATTTGCTTGCTTTCCAAGCCAAGCCTCCTGCTAAGCTCTGATCTTTGTTTTTCATCAGGATGAGGACATTCCTTAAAGAAACTATTGACATCACAAACAGAAACAAAGCTCTTTTATATAAATAAAATAAAATAAAATAAAATCCTTCAACCAAAGACAAGTGATCAAATACATAAATCTCTTGACATAAACAAAATAGCCAAAAGAAGAATTATACGATTCAAGCTCTTGTATTTGATTAGCAGTGTGTCTATTGTACTTCTTCCTAGGCCTTTGATAATCTCCAGCATCCTGATCTTCCCCGGATGCACCTTCAATGTTATCACTTCCGGACCTGCTCTCATAACCATCCTCCCTCGTCCTCCCTACCAAACTAGGATCAAAATGTTCCACAAGTAGGCCCATGTCACCATGACTATCCATATTATTCTTCTGCAAAAAAAAACCCACAAACAAAAAAGGGTCATACATTATTCAATTTCAAGCACAACAGCATGCAAGATATAAAAATCACAATCAACATCCATAAAGTAAATCAAGAGAAAGTTCATAGAGACATGATACAAGCAATAGAAAGAGAAAGGGCTGGTGATTTGGTAGAGAGGAGGGTGGTTGTTGTTGGCGGCGGCGTCTAAGCAATGTCACCAACACTAAGGTATGGTGTTGTTATTGTGTACTAGGATTATATCTGTCACAAACTTTGAAACCCCACTACCACCACCAAAACTGTCAACACTATTAGTACTGATCAAACCCCAATAATAAATCAAAATAGGCCCTTTTCACTCGTTTATGTATATAGTTCTTATATAATCTCTCTCTCTCTCTCTCTGCTTGACCCTTGGTTACTCCTTCGCAAGTTTTTTTTTATATAGCTAACCCTTTCACAAGGTATGCTTGGACTCTCTCCCTTCCTCTCTCTCTCTCACTTGTCTAGCAAGTTTTGACCTTTACAAGATTTCCCACACCGAGCTAGACTTAAAAGCCATTATCACATTCTTAATTATATGATAGAAAAAAAGAAAAAGCAGTTTCTCTGTCAACGTTTCATGGACGACTCCTTCTCTCTCTCAGAAAACCTTCATGTGTCAGATAATGAGGTGAAAAGGGCAACAAAAACCAATCTTTTCTTGATATACACACTATTCTGACCTCATCAAGTTGAAAATCTATCAGAAAAAACAAGCCTGGCTCTAATATTTTATTTCACACATACAAGAAACATATTAAAAAAATCCCAGTTGACCTCCCTCCCTTCCCCTCAATTTTTTTTGACGTAAAATAGTGGTTGAATACAGTCGATAAAAAAGTACCTTTCTCAATACTTGATGGTACAAAAAGGGTCTTTCGATAAAATAAAATTATCAGATCCTTTCTTCCATTTTTTTACTACTAGATCAAATGGGAACCAGACAAAGCCAATGTAACGTCAATTATAGTGAGTGAGACAAGAAAAGCATATTACTTGACAGTAACACAAGACGCCATAAAACAAAACATAAATAACATGTTTGCTGACGCTGTCAAAATTCTGATTCAAGGAAAAAAATCATTAAAAATAATATTTTTATTTGAAAGGCAGCAAAACGAGCAGACAAACGGGCACAAAAGCTACAATTAATATGTGATCGCATAAAAAATAAATTGAAAATAACTTACTTTCTCTTCTCTTCTACTCCCTCGCCTGTTTTTTTCTAGGGCTTGAAGCCTCCTTTATCGCTTTCATGCACAAAAAGGACTTCTTTCTTTGTTGTTCAAACTTCAAAGAGAAACAGAAACTAAAGGAGAAAATATGTAAAGGAAGAGGAATTTTTTTGGACTGGAAGGTGAAAAGTCAACACGCGGGGACCGCTTTCCTTTTTTATTACATGGTTTTGTGAAATCCGCCACCGGGTTATTCCACGCGTGTTTGCGAGCGCGTGCGAAGCAGGTTATTTCCGTCCTGGCATGGTGGGTTTTGTCTGGTTAAGGTCAAATTTTGACCCTGGTGTGGCTGGCACCAGTAGGAAGATGACACTTGGAAATAATGGTTTGCCGACTGAGAAATTGGTTTGGGGAATTACATTACCATAAAAACATTTGTAAAATATATATTTCTTTTAATATTGCTCGAGAAAGACACGTGACTCGAAAGTTGACTTAAAACACTTTTATTATCGAATAAAAAGTTATTTAAAATTAAAATTGGACCATCACTTTGCTATTAGTTTTAAAAACTCCAGTCATACGTTCAAGAGGGATGATATAGAAATCAAGATTATTTATCACATGGGTATTACTTGACGCGTGTAATTAATTTCTCTTTTTTTTCTCTTTGAATTTGGTTTAAAAATATATAATTCCACACCCTGATTAATTGCATATCTGTGGCACTTGTTGAGGCAAAACAAGAGAATTAATTAAGAACATTGTGGATCAAAACATTGATTTATCGGATACAATTAAGATGAATATTCTTTCATCGTATCATGTGAGTTAAAAGCAATTTGCTAAATCTGTCATACTTCATTGTTCGAGGATCATGGAAAAAAAGGTTAGGTGAAATTTGAATTTGATGTATTTTAAATGGATTAAATATGTTTTTTTTTAATAATTAAAATAATATTATATTCTTTGTTGTTATATTTGTAATGTAACATTCTAAACTTCGAACAAAATTCGATTTAGTTCCCCTGAAATCCTAGGACGAAGACACGAGGAGGGTTCAAAGTGGAAAAACAATTCACCTTGTTACAAAAATTCATAAGCAAGAAAAGTAAACTTTAGTAGATTTAGTTCCCCTTTGGGCTTGAAATTTGCACAGACCCATATCACCTTGTGCTTGGTTTTTATCAAATAGAATAAAGGTGGTGAGATTTGAACTCGTGACCGCTGGGTCAACAAGGCTCTGATACCATGTTAAGGAACCATCTCACCTAAAAGCTTAAACTTATATAAGTGAGGCCCCAGAATATGATTTATATTATTCTCTAACAAAGTAAACTCTAGCTCCCCTAAATTCATGATCTCAAGACTTAAAATAAATTTTATACAGCTTAAGTAAACACAAGTAAATAACATTCACAAAAGAAAAAAAAGATTCTTGAAATATATAGAATTTATTTTGACAACAACTTGATTTTTTTTTTAAATAGATTTATTTATGATATTACTAAATCTAATATGATCCAGCTAGTTGTTATAAACCTGGATAATCCTACCAGAATCTTGTTTGATTTTTTGAAAATTAAATTATTTCAATTAATTTAGATAAATTCAGGTTAACACATGACCCGGGCCATGAATTATCCCGGGTTTAATAACTTTGCTTAATCGTGGATGAATTTGTAAAATCGCAAAACTACAGGGGTTAATGTAAATCTCAAACCGACGAAGCAGGTAAATAACAAAGGCCCATAAGCACAAGAAGCACTCTTAATTTGTGGCCTGACCTATTTCAAATGTATATTGTCGAGCCCATAATCAGAAATCCCACAATGATCTAGCAACCAGATTTATATCTCTTCAAAAACTAAACCCTAGGATTCCTTCTTCCCTGCCAAAAAAATCAGTCGCCGCCGCCGCCGCCATGGTTCTCAAGTACGTCCCTTTCTCTCCAATATGTTTTCGTTTCCATGTCACTGGAAATGGGCTCTATTTTTTTTTCTTGATGGATTGTTGTTTCTTCAAGTGTTTAAGCAGTATGTATTGTTGGATTCAATTAGAGTCGTCCTGGCTTTGTTTGAAATATATTACAATCTGAACATCTCATGTAGAAATTTAGAACCTTTGTTAGATATGACAATACAAGGAAAAAAAGTGAGTTTCTTTTGTTTTATAAGGTTCAAAAATTGCAAGCTTTCAGAACGTTTTAAGCTTTTTGTTGCTGGGATTCACATGAATAAGACCAAGT
Source organism: Salix brachista (assembly GCA_009078335.1). NCBI lineage: Eukaryota > Viridiplantae > Streptophyta > Magnoliopsida > Malpighiales > Salicaceae > Salix > Salix brachista. The sequence continues at coordinate 18,173,365 of CM018586.1, forward strand.
AGTTTGCTTTATTGCCCGAGTCTTCGGCTCTCTGGTAAGCTTGAAGCTATAATTTATGCTTGAGTGTGATTGACGCAGTGCAGGAAGATAATAAAGTGAAAACACAGCCAAGTAAACAAGGGAATTACCAAGACTTGAATAAAACTGGAGTTGGGACGACGAGAGCTTAAGTTTAGTGATGCTTGTGACACTTTATAGGATCTTCTGGTTGGAGTGTTGCACTTGGGTATTTTTATCGGTTTGACTTTAAGAGCATGCAACACTTTGACGCGGCCAATGAATAAGGGGCTTATTAGTAATTGATGTGACAGTCCAGAGTAACGGGTAGTTTTTTGGAGTCACATAGAGGGGTTTTATGATTTGTTTGAGTTCTGAGATTTGTTGGATCATGCAAATAATGTCAATTTAGTTTTGGATATGCAATCATGATCACCATCAAACATGCCCGCCCTGGAATGGAGCATATTTATCGAATTGACTTCCTTGCAATGGTTTCTATCTGCTTGATTTCAGGACCGAACTCTGCCGCTTCAGCGGTGCGAAAATATATCCTGGCAAGGGAATCAGATTTATTCGCTCAGATTCCCAGGTAATGTGCAGTTTGGTATTGAAGGCATTGCATTTTCTTTTTATTTCGGTTACTGTAAAATTGAGGCTGTGAAACTAATTAATCTTTTTTCATGCAATTAAGGTGTTCCTCTTTGCTAATTCTAAATGCAAGAGGTACTTCCACAACAGGCTGAAGCCCTCGAAGCTAACCTGGACAGCTATGTACAGGAAGCAACACAAGAAGGTGACTTTTTTTTATTAGTTTCAATAAATGATGAATGTAGAATGGTTCTATATGCAGGATCGTTTTCTTTGGAAATAAATCGATGATCTTTTTTATATGTTTTTTTTGAACAAATCTTTTTTATATGTTGATTTTGACATTTCTTACCTAATAATTACAGGACATTGCTGCTGAAACTATTAGGAAGAGGCGTCGCGCAACAAAAAAACCTTACTCAAGGTCCATTGTAGGTGCCACTTTGGAGGTCATACAGAAGAAGCGAGCTGAGAAACCTGAAGTCCGTGATGCTGCAAGAGAGGCTGCACTCCGGTATGTTCTTTTACTGGTTGATAATCCAGTCAATGTCGGTACCTGCTGTTTTTTTTCTTGAAATGCTTGATTACCTGTGCAGTGAAATTAAGGAAAGGATAAAGAAAACAAAGGATGAGAAAAAAGCCAAGAAGGCTGAGGTAATGGCCAAGACACAAAAGAGCAGCAAAGGTAGCTTGCCAAAGGGTGCTGCACCAAAGGGCCCCAAGCTTGGCGGGGGTGGAGGAAAGCGTTGAATCCTTCTTTCTTTGTAGCGCTATCAACTCGTTGTTAAAAGAATTTTGTATCTGAGATCTTACATGGATCGAGGTTGAATGTTGAGTTTACTGACTTTTTTCCTTATTATCAATTAGTCATGGTTTGAATGGAGAAATTCGATGGATTTTATCATTATGGTTGTGGCCCGAGAGCAGAGAATGGACCTGGTTATATATTCTTTTGGCGTGCACACACTGCCACTGCCTTGGACTGTTGTCTTCATAGGTTATTTTACTGAACTGTAGTTTCTAGTGCTTTGACAAGAAATAGAAAAACATTGCTTCACGCGAAATCATCAACCTGACTTGTCGTGAGATTTTGGAAGAAAAGGCCTCGATTTTCCCTTTTGATAAGCTCCATAAGCCACTGATTGTTTACTTGGTGTCTTGTTGGCAATGACTGGAAAATAGCCATCTATGCAAGGCACCCTTGCACGAAGCATGTGGTCTTTGGTTGACTATTCTTAAAGATGGAAAAAACTAGTCTTTGCCTGCTCCATGCCCTGTCTCCGTTTGCTCTGATCCTTGCCTTGAATGATATGGCAAAGAATGCAAATTTGGTGCAGGGGAACTATGTAAAATGCTACGAGATTTTCGAAATTACCGTCTTATCATAATCCAGGCGTCATGCAACCTGTTCACCATGTATGGTGGGCGTTTCTGCTTTTGATTTATATTGTTGAATGTGAAATGAAGATAAGGTTTCAATTCACACAGAGGTTAAGCTTTCATTTTCTTCTTAAATGCTTGTCAATTTCTCAAGATAAGAAAGATTATGAGGGGCCCCTCAGTCTATGCATTGGGTGGTTTCCCATTCGTTTCTTTTCCATTTTATATGCGAACCAAATAAAATCTCAACCTACTTGAATAAATCTGTCTACACAGCAGGATTATCAGAGGATTTACTGGCAAACAAAGACATTACTGTGTACATAAAATTTTTCTCCTTCAACCTTACCTGAAAGCTAACAACAAACCCTTTTCACCATTTGAGCCAACCCCAATAACTGGGGATGATTAAACTATGATCCAAACCAACCAGGAGCAAAATAGATAGAAAAGAAGAAGAAGAAAAGTAGACCATAGGATAGTGACTGTGGTGTAGGTAAGGGACAAATCATAATGCCCACTTGGCAAGATAATTGAAGAGAGTAGCTTCCAAGTAACAATGCCAACCCAACTGTCTGAACCAAACCTACCAACATAGACCACCACAACACAGACATAGGAAGAGGAAGGTTACTGTCAAATCCTACTTTTGATTTCTACAAGCTTCTATCTTAGTTTCTTCCTTTTTTATGTTCTTATTTTTATTCCTTTTCCCCCTCAATACAACAGGCTGAAGGAGCTATTGAATTCTAGATGCTCCACCGCAAAAGAAATAATTAATAAAAAAGAAAGAAAGGGTTGCCAGCATTGATGGATCGCTGGATCATTCCAAAATGACCATCAGCTGGTTGGCATGACTAACCTGCTTAATCTGTTTAGCTAGGTTATCGATATTCCATCCCCAGCACATCAGAAGAGTGGAATTTGCTTGCTGCAAGCCAGATCGAGAACAGGAAATTTAATATATGCAATGCAAGAGCAGCTAAAAAAGTCTTTTTTTTTCCTTTTTTTTTAAGAGAAGTGTGTGATTTCCTTTACCGATCACGTTGAGCAAATAATGAATGAAGTATTATAGTTTACGCCAACCATTAATTGGTGGTTCGTGTCCCATAGAATCACAATAATAAATATAAAAAAGAGACAAAAATATTTAAATAAATCAGTATATAAAACAGTTTATATTCTTTTGAAAACAGTAACTAAAGGAGAATGAGACAGCAAGCACAGGACTACAATGGCAATAAATTTTGAGTTTGGTGAACATGAAGTCGGTGCCTCCAGCCATGATCTTGTCGTTTTCTCAGAGGTGGCACCAGCTCAATAATTGTATGGAGTATTTCAAGATAACATTTTTCTGGGACTAAATCAGGTTATTCGATCATGGATAAAAGTATTTCAAGACTATCTTTTTTAGTATTTGAGCTCTGATTTTGATCATTTGAGATGTATTTCCCTCTCTTTGTATATTGTTTTCTAATAATAATTGAAGTTTTAATTTTATTTTAGAAACTTTTTTTTTTACATATAGAATTCATTTTTCCAAATAATAACAAGCTATAAATATCCCATTTTATGAACAACAAACTACAAATATCATGTTTTTAATATATATATATATATATACACACACTATTTATTTTTATGTATTGTGTTCTGCCACCAATATCTTTAAATTTACTAGACTATATATATATATTATTTTAAAAAGTCAAATCCGATTCATCTTGAGGGTTGAGGTGTCAAGCTGTAGCTTATTCCTGAAAGGAAACCCGATGGTTCAAACATTTATAATAGCATGTGCTTTCCGCGGCTACACAGAGAGCGAAAGACCGCGTAGAATCAGCCTCGATCCACTGCTTCCATGACCATTGCTTTCGTATCTATCTACCCAATTCCATCCTGACACGTCACTAACAAAGGGAAAAAAAAGTCCATCTCTGGCTTGGATCAAGTTGTTATTTTGGTTTCAATGATAAAAATATTAATTTATTCATCAAGTGAAACTAAATTTATTTATTTATTGATGATTTTAAAAATATTTTTTCATATCAGTCTAGATTGAATATATAAAATTTTTATTTATGATAAATATGAATATTTTACCTTTCAGTATGTAAAGTATTGAATTAAGATAATGTGATCAGTAACAGATTACTTTCACTTGATATTTTCTAGGATAAATATATACCGATTCATTGCAAAAAAAAATTATATTAAAAAAAAAGGATAGCCAAGAAGTCAAACGAATGATGAATCGATAAAAACATAACCATGGTAGTGTTTGTACCAGATCAAACGAAAAATGTTCATGAGAGGAGGTTTCCTTGCTCACTGTGGCAGTTAGAAACCTGAAAATCCTCACCGACTTCCTTTCTTTTTCCATTAAAAGCCATTGAACTCACCACCAACACCATTTCCCGAGAGATAAAGGTGAAAAGAAACCAAAATATACTTCTTTTTAAAGACTTAAGAAACACCTGCTAGAACACCGACAAGAAGCATCAAGCATGTCAAGAGAAGACATAGAAAGAGGAGGAGGAAGAGGAGTTAAGAGCAGAGGAAACAGCAGCAACAGCTACTTATCACCTTCAACATATTCGATAGAAGACACAGAAGCTCATTACTGGACATCATGGCTTGTACCTATGTTTGTGGTGGCAAATGTTGCCGTCTTCATTGTTGTGATGTACATCAATAATTGTCCTACACATCTACATACAAGACTTGAAGGGAAGTGTGTTGCAAGGTTTCTTGGGAGGTTTTCTTTTGAGCCTTTGAAAGATAATCCTCTCTTTGGCCCCTCTTCTGCCACGTACGTAATTCACCTTTTGATCCTTGTATAATTTCTTCTTGTTTTTGCTTTTGCCTTCTCTGTTTCCTTCTGTTTCATGTTATTTTACTTTGAAAAAATACTAAATGCTGGTGGCGGTTTAAATTTCTGTACGAGATAGCTTTTTAGATTCCTGGGGTGTTGTTTTTCAATGTTTTTTGATGGATGTTTGGGGAGTGATTCCCTTTTGATTTGTGTAGATATGAATTTGGAAATTTGGCATTGCTTTGATGAGTATGAAATGCCTTGTGTGTGGATTCCGTGGGGGGATTCTGATTGATTAGATACTTGAAGAGAGAATTTAGCGGATCTGCTTTAGATGTTGATATCCACATCTCAATTACTGCATTTCATGGCAGTGCTCTCTGGTTGGTGCTTTGTGATTATTGGTCTCAGACACTATATATTTATGGCGGATTTAAGACTTCATTGGTGGAAATCTCACGGATCTGATGAAATAATAGATTTTTCATCAACATTTCTAACACTGAAAGTTAAGGGGTATTTGATGTTTGGAGTCAGAATAATCAACTTGTTGAAAGCTGCTATATCTTGGTTCATTATTTTCAACTGCATTAAGAAATGACAAAGAAGGTAGAAGAAACATAACGTAGTTAATTGAATCCTCCTCTTTTTGTTTCTTGAACTTGCAAAGATTGGAGAGGCTGGGAGCTCTTGAGTGGACCAAGGTTGTGGATAAGCACCAGGGATGGAGGCTTATCACCTGTATCTGGTTGCATGCTGGCATTATTCATCTTCTTGCAAACATGCTGAGCCTGGTCTTCATCGGCATTCGTCTCGAGCAGCAATTTGGGTTCGGTAAGTAGCTATCAGAATCTGCCTTCCGAGGCCAATACTATCACCACCAGCTGTAATTTATGCTTCTATATATTTCTAGCAGCACGACTAACCTTTTGACAATCTGCTTTTTCTGTCACAAATTGGCAGTTCGCATTGGAGTTGTTTATCTGCTGTCAGGATTTGGTGGGAGTTTGCTTTCCTCTCTGTTTATAAGAAACAATATCTCAGTTGGCGCCTCAGGTGCCCTTTTCGGGCTTCTCGGATCGATGCTTTCAGAGCTAATTACAAACTGGAGTATCTACACCAACAAGGTGAGTGGTGTTTAAACGTTGTTTGGCCAAAATTCAGTACCATCTTCTGGTAATCCATCGCTGTATTGCAACCATAGGAATGTAATGGCATTTATGCATGAACAAAACCTGTTGCTCTCGCAGGCTGCAGCTCTGCTTACACTTCTGTTCATCATAGCCATTAACCTTGCAATAGGAATTCTGCCGCATGTTGATAATTTTGCACACGTTGGGGGGTTTCTGTCGGGATTCCTCCTAGGATTTGTTCTGCTTCCCCGTCCTCAATATGGCTGGCCAGAGCGTCGAAATGTTCCCTCCGGTGGCGGCGTCAAATCTAAGTACAAGGCTCACCAATATGTTCTATGGTTGGTTTCTGTGGTTCTGCTGATCGTAGGGTGAGTCACTGCCCAAACCCCAAATCATCAACTTAAACTGTCAGTTTCGTTGATTTATTATTATCTCCCCGTGTGTCATTTGAATGTTCATTAAACTAGCCGTCTCGAACACAGCCTTATCATAAGCAAATGACATGATATTATAGAGTCCTAAAATGAAAAGCTGGAATCCTCATCGACCGTCCGATCTTATTTTCTGATGATCGACGAGGTTTTACTCCCACTGATTCTGATGCTTTTACTTAAAAAATGCAGATTCACAGTTGCATTGGTGATGTTGTTCAAGGGAGAAAATGGAAACGATCATTGCCATTGGTGTCACTACCTCAGCTGTGTCCCTACTTCCAGATGGAAATGTAACGATAACAACCTGTAGTAGTAGGGGAAAAAGAGAGCTCATGCTCTAATTTAATATTTCAATTTTTATATGTATAATTTTGTATATTCATGCATAGCTTTTTTTTGGTTAGAACCACTTTGACTTGCTGTTTGTCTTCTTTTTCCAACACCCACAAGATTTGCCATCGTAATTGCTTATCATTTTTCTACAATATATATATATATATATATATATATATATATATATATATATATATAAAAGTATGAATAGATGAAAGAAACATTTTGCTAAACTATGATGGTCATCCTATTTTTTTATTTAAAAAAGATGGTTAGGGTATTTTTTTCAATTAGTTTTGATGTATCAATTTATTTTAAAAAGTTGTTCATATCCAAAATTTGTTTAGATTTCCTTTTCTTCTCATTATCTCTTCTTAGATTAAAACTCGTTAGCAACAAACTGACTTGCCACCTGAATTAACACTTTCATATATAAGTGTTAAGTTATAACACCGATGCTTTGCTAGAAAACTTTAAAGATGTTAAAAGAATAATATAAATTATATTCCGGAATCTTATCTCAAAACTTAATATGGTATCAGAGATTTGTTGATACTACGGTGACGAGTTTGAATCTCACCATCCCTATTATATTTAAAAAAATTTAAACACAAGGTATTTTGGGGTATTAGGGAATAATATAAATCATATAAATGAAATATATGTATCTATCTATCTATATTTCATACGCATGATATCATAGAAGTGACCGGCATCCCTAGTTTATTTCCTTAAATTAACTTGATCTCAAATTGGTGAGAAATAATTGACAAATCAAACTGATTAATATGTAGAAGTATTAAATTAATAATTGCCTACGTATTATGATTTCTTGCTAATGACAAAATAATTATTGTTAATCTTGATTTTCATGCAAGTTAAACTATAGATTAAATTATTTTATTCGTTTATTTAAATAAACTTAAACCTTAATATTGTATAAAACTATGGTGCAATTTTTGTATTATATTAATGTACAGAATTTCATATTTTATCATTCTAATATTATTTCACCTCTGCAAAATTAAATGTCAGGCTCCACCATTGCCAGAGGCTCATTCAACTAGCATGAAAGGGCACGCATTCTTCATTCCACACCAACCAAGCTTAATCAACACTAATAAATTTCACATCGTGCCCTAAACAACTCAACGGTTGGACTAATACAACTGTGTGGTCCAAATCAAGTTTTATAACATGGAGGTCCAAAAAATAATGACAGGAGTGCTACCGTTGCTGTTGCTGTCATGGGCCGTGGCAGTGGCGGCCGATGTGGATTGCGCCACCGTGACAGGGTTCCTCTCGGCCTGCTCCACGTTCATCAACTATGGCACACCAGACCCACTTCCAGGTTCACCATGCTGTGATTCCATGGTGTGCTTGGACGTGATAGCTGAATCTGGGAATAATAGGAGGTGTATATGTCAATGCTTAATGGCCCTCATCAACACCTATAACCCTAATGCTACAGTCATTGCTACTTTGCCAGGCTTTTGTGGAGTGAGTCTAGGGTTTGTTCTTGATCCTAATACAGATTGCTCCTTGTAAGCCTTTCTCCAGCCCATTTGATTTCTGTCTCTTTACATGAATTTTACAACAGACTAGCATTAGTGCGATTTAGGAAGAGATACCTATCTTTTGTATATATCTGGTATCTGAAGAATCATGCTTGTCATTTCATGTCATCTAAGACCTATATATATATATATACATGGAAAATGCAGGGTGCCATGAGTGAGATCAAGGAGATGATGGAGCTGGTTCAAGGTGACGGAGATGGGGGACTGAATAAAAAGAAGCTTGTCTTCAAGAACAGACGTCACTGAAAATTACAAATAAGAGCAGGTTCTTCATTTTAAACATGCATTGTCATAATGGCTTCATTGCTAGCAGTTATCGTTTGAGCCGATGCCTTCATGAATCCAACATATCCATTCACTTAAAGAAGGAGAAGTTTTTTTTCTTTTATATATATATAATGATTAATCAAAGCAAATCGACATTGATGGACTCCCAAAATTAGATAGGTTAAAAAGTTGGATATGTGATCAATTGCTCCTTTTCATTTCTTTCCACCGAAAGAGATTGGATAACCACACAAAGTTAATTGGCAATTAGATTGGATTAGACAAGCTAAATCAGTACTATTCTCTCAAGAAATAGTAAAAGCAAATTCACAGCTCAAGAAATTGCTTTTTGTTGCCTCAAGATTTGACCTCACCTCATGTCATTTCATTCTTGATCTGGATCATCGCAAGATCTATTTGCCTACGCATGATTAGCATTTCAAAGTGCACTGCAACGTCCATGTCTTACAGAAGAAAGAAATCGGGATTTCACAAACATTAAAATTGGTACAATTCTGATTTAATACACTCTAAATATCAATAATTCTTCAAATAATCATATTTATTCTAGACAACCCTATTTTTACATACTAGTTTTAAGACCTAAATCCTAATCTTTTTAGAAAAAAACAATCTTCCTTGAAAGTTACAAGGCTAGTACAGAATCCAGTTAGTATTAAAATAAGAAGGGAAAATAAAGAAAATTCCGAAACAGCAACTTTTGAACCTGTTTTGGACATGAGAAACATCCAAGCTAGTTAGCATCCTATGGAATTAGTTCTATAGAATAAACTAAACCTGTAAAACTTCAGCATGATCTTCTATTTCAGTCAATTCGTCCTAGATAAAAATCACATAATAAACTTCTTGCGTCAATATTATAGCATTGCGATTTCTAGGATCTGTAATTGATGACAGAAACAGATGAAACAGACAATTTGCACCATCACCTGCTGTTTCAATTCATATATATTCCTCTCACTGAACTGTTCCTTCTATGTCACCATCACAATTAAACATTTCACATCATCGGCATTCTTCAACACAATGATTCCTTGGCATGTTATGGGAATCCAAAGTTGTACACTTGACTAATATAGGCACTAAACAAGATATATAAGCTGTTCTTTTTAACTGCGATGCATCTGTGCATTCTTTTCACTTTGATTTGTAGCCCTTTCAGACAACCATTGAGGGATCAAAGGGGACCATCCAATGTCCATATAGCAAGTGAAATGATTTAGTATCCGTGAACTCACAGTGAGATAAAGATACAGTTTTTGCTATCTGTCTGCTTCTGTAAGAATTCGAGATTCAATTAATTTCAGTATATTCAATCCCTTTGCTGTTACAGTAGGGGAATTATATAGGAAAAATATTACAGTACAATTTTGGCTAAAATACAATATATATTTAAACTACCAGAGAAAATCAATTACCCTATTATAGTAATAAACGGCTATATTAAAACAACTATATTTCAACAGCTTCTAAACTTGTTAGCTTTGTTATTGGTATTGGTCAACATAGCAGAAGTTTTTGGGCCCCGTAAGAAAATATTGGCTACGCTAAGAACAAGAACAGTAGAAGATCTTTGTTAGAGAATAATATAAATTATATTCTGCAGTTTCATCTAACAGCTTAAATTTTTAAGTGAGATAGTTCCTTAACATGGTATCAAAGTCTTGTTGACTCAGGGTCATGAATTCAAATCTAACTACCTTCATTTTATTTGATAAAAAAATCAAGCACAAGGTAATGTAATGTGAACCTATACAAGTTTTAAGTCCAAAGAACTTTCATTTGAGATGATATGTTAAAGAATAATATAAATTATATTATGAGACTTTCAATTCACGGAGAGGATCCGTGCTACATGCGGTTACGACTATCTTTAGCAAAATCATTGTTCAAATGAAAATAGTATAGCCAAACATTTCTTTTACGTTTCAGCACGGCAGCAAAACTGGATCATATACTTAGACACGAGAAATATGAGCAAACTATAATAACACTTTGACATTAAAAGAAGGTACAAGCACAATTTGGGGATATTACATCAATCTGAAACACTCAAAATGTTACAAGTTGAGTCCTGTAAGGGCAACGTTTGTCAGATCACGATCAAATAATTACAACAATAGCATCGCGCGCACACCGGAAAAAGAAGAGGAAAAACAGATAAGAAAATCAACAGTTGTCACCTTAAGTAGGAAGTTCCTATTCTATTCGAGTAGCCAGAAGCTACGTAAGCTTTGTTTTGAGGTTCGGTATTTTGAGCAAAACCCCTTTCTGATCGAGTGTCTGCATCACAACACCCCTGGACAGATCTTCTGCTTGAACTGTATTTCTCAAACTCAAGTCTCTGCCTTGGGACACTTTGTGACCTAACCTTGGCTCGAGATGATTCTGTGTTAGACATGTAGTTGGGATAACCCGAGTATCCATTAAAGAAGCCCCACGAGCACTCACTCCTTGTGGGTGTGAAATGGCCTCCGCCTTTTTTGCCACTACTTCCAGGTCTAGATGTTGCAGAAAACAGACGAGGGCTATTCTCAGCCGTCCTTGAAACTTTTTCATCATTTCCTATGGGAAATTTAAGAGAGTGCAAAATTTCTCCTGAAGGGATGCTTGGCATTGGATTTGGTGCTTTTTTTGATATCTTTGATGGGGAGTCAAATGTCATAAAACTCTGATTGTTATGATCTGAAGCCACAGCATGCTGTGAAGCCTGAAATGTTCTATTGCTTTGCTGATATTTCACATGGGGCTTCCAAGTGTCTACTTCAAGGATCTTGTCACTCTTCTCATCATCAGCACGACGATTTCTCAGTGGATTGCTGCCATGGTCATTCCATAAACTTTCTTCCATCCAACGGTCTAGCCAATTTGAACCTGACTTTAATTTGTCAAAGTCAATGCTCTCCCTAAAGTTTGCATTTGAACCACATCTCTGCATGAATTGAAATGGAAAAATGAAATCAGAGTTCCGTAGTGAGTTGCTATATATTGAAGGCATTGGGATAATCATTCAAAAGAATTTATGAAAACAACCAGGAGGTACCTTGAGAATTGAGGGGCCATCAAATTTGGTACTAGAAGCACGAAACAGGTGATCCTTGGGAGGACTTGCAGGGACCTGTGGTAAATGTAGTTAAAGGCTGGGTATCACAATAAAAAAAAGCACATATATCAACAATCATATCAAAGCTTTATATTTTTTCTTGTTGAGTCATATGGGTACGCCTTAATCAGGACCAGCTGGCTTGGCCTTATAAATTCTGCAACTCATGGAAGCGTCAGGATGCTTAATTACCACTCTCAATTTACAAATAAACTTGGGTTTGCTCAATGAGATGCCGAGCGGCGAGCGAGTTGGAAAGTTGCCATGTTTATCTGGCCCTTACAAAATAAAGCATGGATGTGTATTGAGATTTGCGCAGGCTCATGGCAAGCATTTGAAGTACCATTCTCAATCACTCGTACCATATTACAAACACTTAATATTTTTTAAGGCCAACAGCTAAATAAAGAGAAGGAAGTATGCTTACAGCATAACGAGAATGGGAGGACTTGCTAGCAGTATGCCAAGAGTCGGACACATGACTGCGACTAGCACGGGCTCGAGCCTGCAGTCTCACTAATGTTTGCATACGCCTAAGCATGTCTGCTGTTTGCTTTCTCACAATATGGCCTCTCACTAAGGCTTGAAGCTTCACCAATGCTTTTAGTGCCCTTAGTGCCCTCCTTGCCTTCATTGTCACCAAAATAGATAAATAAATCAATATCCACCATACCAATCAAATGGATGTAAGAAACACAAAATGCAGAACAATCATTGAGCACTTGTACTGCCACATGCCTAAACCATAACCAGAAATATTAATATGAAGAATAGATAAATAAATAAAAGGGCTACACCATGGAATTATTTAAGTTTCAAGGATCGAGTTCTTTTGGCACCGAATTCCAGGAATTTTAAATGCAATGGATCAGATAAGCATGATATTTAAGAAGAATATGAGGCATGGAGTTCTTGAAAAGGAGGTGTGGGCTTAATCATTATTTCAGCACACACAAATCAAAATAGAAAAAGAAAAAGAAAAAAGAACATGGTAGTGAGAAGGCTTTAACTTTCAACCAAATTGGCTGTAAAGTTGTTCTTGGGCAGATAAAATTGGAAAATCATTGCAGATTTAGGTACAGTGGTGTGAACTTTGATATGAAAATTTAAGTGTTAAATAATTATTTTCAGCAATCAAATAAAGTTTGAAGTAGACCAATAAACTAAAAGCTAGAAAGCTACATTTCCCCTAAAAAACAATTGTCAACTTGCAAAGAAACGCATCAAGCCCTAGAATCCAAATCCAAGAACACCTTCAAATTCAAGCTACAACAACATTAGAATGTTGGCCCTAATTATATTGGCACTAAAAATCCTACCCAGTCGGAGTGCTGATTACTCCTTCAATACCAGCTGACAATGATAACTCTTGCACATCTCATCCAAATTGGACCACCTTAACTCCATCCATTTGTTTATATTCCTAGATGCATAATCTTGATAAACGTCCACCACAATACGGCTGTTATCATGAAACCATTTCTCACACTAATACGTGCAACACTTCAACAATCATCAAAAACAATTCTGGGATAAATTAACAAAAAAGAATTAACTTTTATAAGATTTATAAAAAATTGGAAATTAATTTGAAAAAAATAACAGTAATTCATAGCTGTGGTCTTAACTCTGTGGGCTCCTTGTTTACACACACACACACTGTAGAATCATGAAAAAGCAGACACTCGACCCCATAAGGCCATAGCAACCACCACCACCACCACAAGAACAACAACAAAAACAGGTAAAGACCATACACAGAGAAATCACTCTGAACGAAGCAAACGATCTGATCAACAAATAAATACTAAAAAAAAATTTAATGATCAAGGGCATTAAAATTTGAACCAGATAGATAACATGAGTAGAAACCTGCTTACAACTTAGAGCCGAAGGGATTTAAAAAAAAAGGAATTCAGATAAGAAACTGGTAATCATGTGCTAGGAAAGAATGTTCATCATGTCATGAAGTCACAAGATGACACAAACACGTGTGGGGACACGAGACACAAACAAAGGCAGATTTTTTTTTTTTAAATAACGAATAGAATCAATTCTGTTTGAGCTATCGCTAAAAGTTTGACGGTGATATTAGTATATTACTCGAGGGAGTGACCCAACAGTCAAAAACAATAGTGTCGGTTACACCTTATTGGCCATACAAGGAACTGTTTTTAGCTTTGTTTTCTTTTTGGGTTTTGGACCACCCAAAGAAAAGATATAGCCTTTGCATTATTTTTGTGAAAGGAATAGTTTTTATCACTTGATGAAACCAAGTGAAAAGGCATTTGAATTTTGTTATTAAACACCATGACGAAGAAGAAGAAGAAGCAATAGCTTATTAACTTAATTACTTTGCTATTAAAACTTTTAATATCTTAATGGCCAAGTCTCCCAATTTGAAAAATTTATCTTGGAAATTGAATTTATATACACTCAACAACTCAGGTTCCAAAAATTCTACCTTTATCATTTTAGAGACCAAGATGAAAGAAATACTATTTTTTGCAAAAATCAAAGGAAATTAAATCTTTCGGCATGCATCCCCAGATATTTCCAATTCCCAGGTACCAATAAAAATATCGATAGTTCAAATTATTTATCTTCCTCGTCAAGAAGCAGAGCTCGGAAACAAAAAACTCAGTGATCAAACCAAAAGACCAAATCAAACAAAGAAACAAACGCAGTGACCCTCTAATTGAAAGGGTATTTATAAAACAAAAAACTCACGAACATGAAAAAAAGGACACTCACCAAATAACCACGAAAGGCAGATTGAATTTTGACCGCCGACACTTCCTCCGCAAACCGGCGGTGACTGCCACCATTAACATTACCGCCGCCTCCGCCGCCAGTCAATCTAACAACCTCAGCAGCCGCTTGAGCAGCAGCAAGCGCAGCTTCAGCAACAGCAGCAGTAGCAGCTGCCACAGCTATTGCATGCTTATTAGCATCATAAGGAGTAGTGGATAACAAGACTTGATCAGCCTTATTGGACTGTGACAAAGAGGGTGTTGTTTTTGAAGATCTAGACTTCTTCTTGGCGCCAAAGAGTCGCCGGAAAAAACCCATCTTTCATAGTTTAAAAAAGATGGGTTCTTAGAGAGATTCTGGTTAAAGAAAGCATTTTTAAGACAAGAAGGATCAAAGAGAGGAGAGTTCGGTCACTTTTGAATGTGTTTTTCTTCTCTCTTTTTTGCTGCTAATGTAAGAACCTGAGATGGGAGAGAGTTTGGAATCTTTAGGACAAGAGAGTCAGAGAGATTGGATTGTGTGTACTGTGATGCGAGAGAAGGTGAAGAAATAGACGCGAGTGAGTGGTGTTTGTGGGCACGTGGTAAGGCCTAAGGGTATTGAAAGGAAATGGGCTAGGGTAGAGTACAGGGCACCAGGGTAGGCCATTCATGGCCGGGACAATTTCTTGTTGAGTGCTAATCAAAATTACATTTTTTATCCACATTATTTCAAATATATATATATATATATATATATATAAAAACTATAAAACTCGGTATAACTTAGGAGTGGTTTTAAGATCTGTGCTAGATGTTAATCGTGTTTAACAGGACACTAGGGTAGGCCATCCATGGCCCCAGTTTTTCATTTCTTTTTTAGTAATGGAGGGTGAAGTTTTCAAATTGAGGAAGATGATTGCTGTCTAGGGTTTAGTTGTGATTTAAGTGGTAGCTGATGGTCATGGGATTCATCACTGTGTGCAATGATGAATGTGGTACGTGAGATAGATGAAGGATATTACTGCTGAGATCTTCCTGCCAAAATATTTTTGAGGTGTAAAGATGGTGAAATCATGAAAAGTTTCCCAGCTGTGGGCTTAATCTACCTCATTTTTTGGTATCATTTAGAATCAATTCTTCACATGCTTTCTTTTAAATGCAGAATAAATAAATAAAAAACATGTCTACCGCATTTAAATGTATTTTTAAATAAAAAATATTTACAGAATAATTATTATTGTATTCTTAAACTCCGATACTGATTATTGTTTTAAGATATAAGATGATGTAATATTAATAGAGATATTAAAAATACATCCCTTTGTATTTTATATTTTTTAAATAGAGTCTTATTATTGTTTCTCTGTATTTTTTTTTATATTGATATATTAATCAAATATATTTGTTTACTTGCTTAAAGTCATGATGATCATTACAATTAAAGAGAAAAATCCAAACATTTCACACCAACAATTTTGAAGAACGACATAGAAGATGACATGACTGTTTAAGAGTGTGGTTGAGATTTAAAAAATACATTAAAATAATATTTTTTTTATTTTTTTAAAATTATATTTAATATCAGTACATGAAAATAATTTTAAAATATATAAAGATTTAATTATTTTTTTTTCAAAATTACTTTTGAAATAAAACTTTAAACATGCATCCTATTGATGGTGATAAAAATAATCAACTTTATTTCCCATCCAGTAAAACAAAAGAAAGGACCTCTATTTTCTTGATGATGTTGTTGTCCTTTGAATTTTGAATTCATGTGATGCCATTAGGTAAAAAAGGTGAGTCACGTTCTAATCCATGCAGACTTATTTTGACTTTCTGACCCATGCTTGCTGATGATGGCTTTGATCGCAGCTATTTCTCTTTTCAACAGATTGTATTAATTGTATCTTATTTTGCCAGCAATTCTTGGTCTGATGGTCATGAAAGGTTCCTTCTTTCCTCTTATCTCAGGTTTAAGTCTTGTCACACGCTTGTCATCTCCGCGGTGCCTTACATGCTTATTAGATTTGCAGAATGTTCAGTGGGCCCGGGGATTTAGTTGTGGTACGCGCAAACTGGCCTGGACACCTCGATTATCAAAAAAAATTGTATCTTTTTTCTTATATTGTTTAATAAAATTAGCTTTTTTGTTTCAAAAACTATACACTGGATCTTTAATTTGTATCAAGAAAAATGAAAATGCTCAACACGAATCAATAAACTATTTAATTATTTTTTGCATCGCATGAGCTAACTAGGTAACTATATCATTAAAAGTAAGTTATAATTAATTGAAGAATATTGTAGAAATAAGATATGACCCATGTAATTAAGGAAATACTGGTGATGAATAATAAAAAAATAATTCAAGCAAGAGTTTTAACAAAACCTTTGGCACCTTAACTGAGTTAAGATGGATTTCGAGTCAATTACGGTCGACTTCAAAAATCTTTTTTTTTTTCTTTCTAGTTTTGAATTTTGATTTAAGAAGATATGCTTCCGTACACATTTCAGCTTTGCTGACCTTTCTTCCATACCATGAAAGCTGATCATGCGACTGCCTGCTTCAAATTCCACTTTGAAATTCATGGTTTTTTTTTCAAACTCGTATGGATGACTTATGAATTTCTAGTTTTTTTTTCTCGTTTGGTTATGATTTTCTTCTTTTTTTTAATTTATTTATTATTGTGATTCGGGAAGTTGAGCACTTTGTTTTTAGTTAACATAAAAGAACTTCGTTGTCTAGAGTTCTGTCTGGATTTTGACTTTTAGTTTGTGTTTGATATTATAATAATTTTTATATTTATAGTTTGAAAAAGTAAATAATTTTTTTTATATAATTTATGTTTTTTTAATAAAAAAGTGTCCATTGAATTTCATACAAAATTTACACAAAATACAAATCACAACACAAGGCGTCACAGAAAGAGAAAATGCATTTTTTTCCATATAAAAAAAGAGGATCTACATTCTGCTCACGATTTGTTTATTTGGCATTGACAATTTGGATGAATTAGTTTATTTTCTTGTATCAGATGAAGCTATATTTTTAAATCAATTTTTAATGTTTTTGTGGTTTGATTTGAACTGGGATGACAAGATGGCAATAATACTTGTATCAGAAACTCAATCTAATTATTCTAGTGGTTCTGCATGCAGTTCCATTGATCTGTATTCACTCCAATCTGAATAGGATTGTAACAAATAGAAATAAATTAAGAGGAACTCTACTTCGAAACCTGCAATCTCTCAGGTTTTTCCACCGATTGAGCCGGAGATCTTTCGAAATGTCAGAAACCCTTGTTGTGCACATGCTTGTCGCACACAGCATCATTGATTTAGTGGGTGTTTGGCGCTGCGGTTCACCTGTGGTGGCGTTGAACCGCAGCGCCATAAGCTACATTCACCAAACGGGACCCCAGCTTTTAGCTGTGGGTCCCACATCAAAACTGATTTTCGTGCCGCAGATGCAAAAGCATCTCACGGGTGTCTCCCTCGATCCTTCACCTGTCTTCTCCCTCCCTCTCCATAAAATAGAAGAAAGCCATAAACACACACATAAAAAAGACGAACCCTTTAACCCCATTGACATGTAAGAGAGAGCAGTGAGTTTTGTCTGAAAGATTAGTTCGATGATAAGCAATAATAAGATTATAGTGAAGAAAAGTAAAGCCACGATCAGCCCCAGCTGGTCTACACTTCTTCACATCACTCGACACCCTTTTTAGAGAGCAAAAGAGAGAGACAAACATATTCCTATTGAAGGAGTCCCCAACAAGGAGATCACACCCATTAGGCTGCCATCGCCACTTGATAATGTCTTTAGCATTTGATTTATTTCCAGAGATGCAATTCCAACCTTTGAATATTTCTTTACATGAACTGTCATAGTTGTTGGGTATCCAATTTGGGTCGTAGATCCAGGAACCATGAGAGTAATTGCAGGAAGTGGAGAGTACTGTTGGGGTGGGTCTGAAATGGATGGTTTATTTAGAGATTGAGGCTCTTTTGGAGAGAGAGAGAGCAAGGAAGATGGAAGCGAAGCAGAGGAGAGAAAGCAGGGGAAAGAGTGGGAGTTTTTTGGGCTGCTAGTCTTTTGTGGCCATGAATAATTGATTAAAAAAGAAAAATTGGGATCTGACATAAAAAAAAGTGAGATATTGAAGAATTGATAAAATAAAAAATGGGATATTTAATCATTGACATAAAAAAAATGTACTTGATTAATTGACTAAAAAACAAGAAAAAAAAGTGGGATCAAGAATAATTGATAAAATAAAAAAATAAAATTGGGATATTGAATAAATAACATAAAAAAACAAAAAAAATATACTTTAATTATTTCAAATATTTTGTTATTATAATTATTAATAAATATAAAAATTATTCAAACAAAATATTTATATATATATATATATGTACGTACGTATGTGTGTGTATACATGTGTATTTTTAATTAATGTAACAAGTTGACAGCAATATGAAAAACATGGTAACCAAACACACAAAACTGCTTTTCATTAAACTCAACATCAACCACAGTTTTAACCAAACACAAATTTCAGTTATGAACCGCAGCTAAAAGCGCTTTTCAGAAACCAGCTTTTTTTCAACCTCAACCACAACAGCTACAGCTGCAACAGCTGTGCCAAACAGGCCCTTAGTCAGCTAGAAGAAAATAAAGACGAACAATACATGAGATCACCTAACAAATATATTTATGAATTACAGAGATGGATTTAAGTTTAGTAGGAGGTCTAGTCATATGATCACACCAGTAATCCAACGATAAAAAAACCTGTAATTTTCAATCTAATCGTTGGATGACACTCAGATTTTTCTTGATAACTCTTGAAGTCAAGATCTATAATGGAGTTAGCATGCTTGTGCTAGTCTTTTTGTTTTCGTGCTTCCTTCTGGACGAATCTTTAAAGTGGATTCGGCATTGATATCTCGTATCTGGCAGTCTTCAAAGTTTGGAGCCAAGTCCAGGTGATGAAGTGATCGTTAACTTTGATGATCTTCTCATAGTCTTGCCCGCCACTTCTCGTTCCACCTGTTGCAATATCCAGCGACTTCATCAAAGCGTTGTTTTCAAACTTGTCTTGTTGGTTATGCACCAGTAACTCTGATCTGAACAATGATGTCTCCTTAATCTTCACTTGCTGAAGTTTATATTTGTCATGAGATAGCTTTGCTATGCCTTAGATATCACCATTAGCTTTTGTGAACTTGTTTGCCTGAATTAAAATGCTGGATCGTTTGAAGAGAGTGTTGAAATTGATCTCAGCAAGCAACAAGACAGTTTCCAGGCACGCAGAAAACCATCACCCGGCATCATCCACTTCAGCATTGAAGCTTTTTCAGGTAAGAGTACAGAAGTTTTGTGCACCCTGTAGTCCTGTTTCGTGCTTTTAGCGCTTCCAAGTTTGCTGTTATTGGGATGTCTTCTCCTCCTTGTCCCAGAAGTGTTATTTTACTTTTGTATTGCTTATCTATGTGATTAAAAGCTGTGATTCTAGCTCTGTATTCTTTGAAATTTGAGCTTTGATGGCATTCATTTGTCAAAGTGAGCTGGGGTGGATCAGGGAACGGTACTGTCGCTGTCAGCTCAGCTCTATGACATTGGCGATTCCGTAGAATGTGATAGTTCTGAACAATTAGTTGTGGATCTACCACTCTTTCACATCAGACAAATAACCTGACAAGAAAAGCTCATAATTTTCAATCCAGCAATTGAGTCAGGCTCAAATTTTACTAGATAATTCTAGTTTCGTAAGGGGGCAGATTTTGGCAACAAATGGATAAAACCCTCAAATTAGGCTTGAAAAATACTGTTTAGCCAATTTTGTTATTTTCCAGATTTTTAGCTTAATTTCAGATTTTACATCGTCTTTTATATTTTACTTTGGGTCCTGATTTCACCATCTTATAAAGGTCCATGATTTATTTTGCTTACCAGTGAACAGCACTGTTGATGAAGAAATGGCTTTAAGATTTCATCTACTGCTGTGACATTTGCGATCTCAGCTTGGATAATACCTGTGCTGTTCTTACACCCTCCACACAAGAAGGTCATTACCTCCTCCACCATTTTAGCCACTTCTAGCAATGAATATTCTGATTACGCAGAAAAGGCAGGATCCTGCTGGCAAGACTGCGGTTATGATGATTGTACAGTACGCTGGACGACAGGAAACTCAGGTCCATCCTACCCATGCTCCCATGTAATTTCTTTACTCTCCTATCATGTTTTGAGTTGAGGTTTTACTGTAGGAGGTTCTGATTAATCCGATAGGAATTTATTGTATTTAGATCATGTAAAAAGCTTAGCAGATATTTGTTTTGAGCAGATAGATAGTCATGGACAGCTGCAATTCCAAGAAGATGCTCAGTTATGTCAAACCAAAAACAACCATAACTTTTGATTTAAATATTTAATAGAAAGCCTTCAAATTATGTTTAGAAGATGTCGTTTTATGTTGATGTTGTTATTTTTGTATTTATTTTTAATTTTTTGTTGTTAGTTATACCAGTAACAAATTTCTTTTTCTAGATCATAATATGTAGACTTACAAGAATAAGGACTGGTTTAAATAGGTGATAAATAAAAGGACTAAAGTGATGGGTGATCAATTAGACCCCACTCAACTCAACTATAAAATAAACATGTCATGTCAGAGAGTATTTAAAGAACTCTTACTTTCTTAAAAAAAAACAGGGAGCACTTCCTTTTCTTCTACGAGAGCCGATGCTTTTTGTCTTCAGTGGCTCTGTCTTAAAAGTCATCGTCTAAGCTGATGCCCTTTTGCTCTCATTCTCACTTCGGTCTTTGTTCCTCTCTCCCTCTCTGTGAAAAGTTGTGTTGGTAGCTTCGGTAGTGCACGCCATTAAAGACTCCTGCAAGTGCAGGTAGTCCCTCTTCGCTTCTTTCTTCTTTCTTCTTTCTTCCTCTTTGCATGTTATTCGTCTATTTCTAGGGTTCTGTTTGCTCGTTTCAGGGTTTGAATTTCCTATTGATTGTCAGCTTGACAATTCACAATCGCTTAAACTTCAGTATTGTTACAGATTGTTTGGTTGATGAGAAAGTAAGGAAAGTTTAATAAATTTGTTAATTGAAGCTGTTATTTTCTTTATGATTAACATTAAGCTATTGATGATCACAAGTGATTTTAGTTTTCTTGAGATTAAGGTGTTAGCAATCAGAGCAATTATTCTATTGTTGTGATAGTTCAGCCACATGATCTATCATCTAGTGGTCTGTCATTGATCATATGCATGCATTTACTTATAGGAATTGATGTTCGGAGAGAAGAGTTAGGGAGCCTGTTGTTTTAGAAAGTTTTTGGTGGCAAGGAATCTGTGGACTAATTTCATTTCTGTAATTCTAGAATTAAAATCGAAACTGAAAAGTTCTAAAGGTTTTTGTATGCGTTTACTTGATAATTTGTCTATCAAACTTCGTTCGAGTTTCTCTTTGCGATTAATGTGATGTGTTTAATTATAGATGTATTAAGTAATTAGTTCATACAACAGGTAATTTCATTGAGATCAAAGCAACAGTTGTTGACCTAACAACCTGTCACCAGCCTAAAAGATGCTGCTTTTGTACGGAATTATCATCTTATTAAAAGATATGGTATAAAATTCACTGTTTATGCATGGAATATGTCTGGCATCCAAAATCCTAAGAGGTTTAGCTTTTACTATGAGGAGCTTCTGTTTATGTGATACAAGCTTCTGTTTGTTTTGTTTTGTGTTTTCAAAAAGAGAGCTCGGGTTTTTTTGTATTTATTGGTTGCTTTAAGAGATGGAGTCAGATAGGTCCGATTCATCAGGTCCGATAACCCAACGTGCTCATTCTTTGGGAGCTTCTGCTGGTAGTGCTACTGATACCAGAGGAAAACATAGGATACAAGCAGAGCTCAAACGAATTGAGCAAGAAGCTAGATTCTTAGAGGTAAGTTTTTTTATTTTTATATTGTTTTATTATTATTTTCTTGGCTGTTTGGTAATTCCTAGAACAATGTTTGTGTTTCGAATTGTTTGATTATTTGATCGTGTTGTGTGTGCATGGCTAATAAATGGTGATCGTGAAGTGAGTTTCTTTTGTTGTTGAGAAATCAAAGAAAATTTTGCATCTGCATCTTTTTTTCTTGCTAGTGTGAACAGTGCGCTAAGGGATGATGCAAACTTTCTGCCAACCTGCTCTTTTTTTAACCAATGCAGCCCCTAATTAATTTCTAAACCTACTTTCAATTTATATAATATCTTTATGAACCTTGCCAAGCATAGGTGAAACAAGGCTTTGCCGCGAAATAAAGCACTGTCAAATTAAAAGTCAAATCTCTTAGGATTTTCGATGGCAAATTTCTTTTATTTTTCTGCCAATCACGACAAAATGTTGCGCAATGTTGTAACTAGTTAATTAATCTGTCAGAGGTAACTTGGAATTATAAATATATTATACAGATTAAATAAATAAGATCAGTGTTTCATATACAAGCATCTTTTAGAGCGGTGATCAGGTGGTTTGGTCAAAACATCTGTTTTGATCTTGATGAACTTACCTTTTGTATGAATTAATTGCGTAATTATAAATATAATTAAACGCATCCCAAGCAGTTTTTCTCACTTTTTTGATATAGCATAAATTAAAAGGTTTGAAACAAGGCAATAAGTGTGGTAATTGCAGATTGAAACTTGAAGGAATTTATCGTGGCGTGTTTCTCTCCGGATGTCCTCATATCCTCTTTCAAAAACAAATCACTCAGTATACTTTGAGGAGTTCTTAGCTTCTGCTAAGTTGTGTCACTGAAAGCTTCTGATAACTATTCTGCTTGCAATTGAGATGGTATACCCAAATATAACAAAATATCATTCGGTTCCTTGCATTCGAATTTCGAATGATTTAGTTTAACTACTGTTTGTAGAAATTAGGAGAATTATCTTACATCCTTCCTCAATTCTGCATGGTCCTAGACTGTAATACTGACTTTTCTCTTCTCAATGCATCATGCTCAGGAAGAGCTGGAACAACTTGATAAGCTGGAGAAGGCTTCAGCTGCATGCAAGGAGTAAGTGAGAAAATAACTCGATTGATTCTCTCTGGCCCGTTGTCGAGAACACTTTTATTTGTGAGCTAAATTATGTTTTGTTCCTGTCAGAATGCTAAGCAATGTGGAGAATATACCAGACCCACTGCTGCCAATGTAATGCACCTTTTAAATTTCATATATATTTTTTCATTCTTTATCCTCATACTGTCACAAGATGTCTAAACACCTCAATTGTTTTCTGGCTTGACAGAACGACTGGTCCCATGAACCCGTTATGGGACCGATGGTTTGAAGGACCCAGGGAGTCCAAGGGATGCTGCAGATGCTGCAGGTGCTGCTGGATATTCTGATTTTGATTGCCCTTAACATAGATTGTCATTTGTTGAAAGAGTATTTTTGATAAAGTGCTTCATTTTTCAAGCAATACATGTGTGTGGTGCGATGCTTCACTAGAACAACAAAGTTTACAGCAACCTTTTCTTCATTGAAGGAAATGTTTCATTGCGCAAAATATGGCATTCTTTAAGACAAGCAAATGTAGAAACATTCTACAGAAGAGTACTGTTAGATGGTACACGAGATACATATTTGGAAGAAGAAGAAAAAAAAGCGCTTCACAGATCTTGCTTTCAACTTGGTGCTTTGCCAGTAACTCTTTGAGCAATCCACCCTAGACCATCGTATAGACCGTCCCCTGTAAGGGCACAACAGGCTTGGATATGCCAATCATGATTCTTGATGCTGTGGAGAGAAAGTGCATCGGTAATCTCGGCTGGTGTCATGGCATCCTTGAGGTCTTGTTTATTTGCGAAGACGAGTACAACGGAATGTTGTAAATCATCATGTCCCAGCAGCCTGAATAGTTCGTCCTTCATAATGGATATCCTGTCTCTATCAGTGCTGTCTATCACCACTATGACAGCATGAGTTCCACGATAATATGTTGCCCATGAAGTCCTGAGCCTATCTTGTCCACCAAGATCCCAGACCTGATAATATCAGCAGACAAACATGGTTAAGTTTTTAGCATAAAAAACACTAGCAAATTCACCCCATCACAGAAAATTGGCAAACAAGCTTCTGCCACTAAAAACTCGAAAAGAAAATTGAATGAAACTCGAGTTTCCAAAATCTCATGGGAGTGGGAAAAGATTAGTTCTTACAAGCATATTATACAAATAGCACTTGAGAAGATTTGGCGGGTCTGTTAAATGGCGCAATACTCTAAATAATTATTTGATAACTGCGAATACTGGCTCAACATGTTTAGATTACATCATATTCAGCAATTCAATTCAAGTAGGAAAAAACATCTATTCCATGTAACACATGAACCAATGACTTAAATGACTCAATCAATTACAGCATTTGAATCTAATCATATTACATAGCACCGTTAGGTGGAGTCAGAATAGTGAAACTTAAAAGACATCATCATTCAGTGATGTATGATGACATCTTTGTAATCTTTGCAATCCTAATCAGTGCTGCAGAAGAAATCGTAGTTCGGTTTTCTAATTGATAGGTTTTGGAATAACACGTGCATAAGATTACCTTGCAGTAACTGTTTCACTGATGAAGGAGAACGAGAACATTAAAAGCAAGGCATAAGAACACACATGCTCCTCTCTCGCAAGTAACTGTTTCACTGATGAATGAGAATGAGAGCATTTTAGAACTAGGCATAAGAGCACACATGCTACTCTCTCACAACCTATGAAACTTCTAATTATTGCTTGATGGATATTTCCCTGATTTTTTAGCTGGCCTTGAAAAGTTTGGAGTCAAGACTTTTGTTGAGTAACAAAGTTTGGCATCTATCCTCCACTGATTTGAGTTGTCGAGTTTTACAATTATTGATGCATTAAATGTTAAAACATGCATAGTTTGTATGCACTATAGCTACTGTTTGTAATTTAATAACACAGTACCACCAGCTCTCCCATTAACAAAAACTTGCATTGCAATAAAAGAAAGGCAGTGGAAGAACATATATGTTAAGGCAAACAGCCAACTACAAACATCCAAAACTAGAAGATTATTATGTTTGAAACCTTGGGTACGGTACATGGTAACCATGTCCTTGTAAACATTTACATATAAAGATTATAAATTTTGTTCAATTCAAGTTCCCAGGCTCAATTGTGCAAATCCTTCCCAAGCTAATAAAAATATTACAAAATCCAAGTTTCTCACTCAGTCGCTTAAAGCCCTAACCAAAACACATGCATGACCAATACAACAAAGCTAGAAATTCAACAAAAGACCAAGGAAACAACTTGCAGCACCTCCAAACTACAAGAGAAAGCCCTTGGGAATTGGTATAAGTGGTGAAACAAATAGGATGGTGTTGAGGTGAATATCCTATTCAATCTCACATATGCAAACAAACCTAACAAAACAAATGTTGGATTTGAACTTGAAAAAACCCATCTGGGTACATAACTACTAAATACATGCTCAGCTTCGGTAATGAAACCATTATTCCAAATGGTACCTCACTTGGTGAACTAGGATTACAATGATTCTCAAGCATCAATATTTAAACCAGACACATTCCCCAGCTTCTACTTCTACTTTTCATCGAATATTAGATCCAGAAGGTGAATCCTAAAAACTCCACAACCCATTAGTCTCACAAACCCCAATCATAAAACAACACACAACCCATTACTGCACAGCACACACCAATAAACTAAAGCCAAGATAAGTTATAAAGTAGCGATGAAGAATCAGTGGATACCAAGCCAGGATAAGTTATGAAGTAGCAATGAAAAAAAAGTGTGTACCTCGAATCGAATATTCTTGTAGACAAGTTCTTCAACATTGCTACCAACAGTAGGGTGAGTAGTTACAACCTCCCCTAAATGCAATTTGTAAAGCGTAGTCGTCTTTCCGGCATTATCTAGCCCAACTACCACAATCTTGTACTCCTTTGCTGGAAACAACATGAACCAAAACCTTGATACAAATGCTCCCATCTTCTCTCCTTTTTGTTTTTTTTTCAATTCAATTCAATACCCTAAAAAATAAAACCGATTTCAATCTGATCAAAATCCCAGCAACTAGATAAATAAATAATAAAGAAAGCGACTTTTCTGAAACTTGAAAATTATTATAATCGGAGGATCAGAAAAAGAAATAATCTGATCAAACCTTGATTTTTGGCGATTGTTAAAGCTCGATAGAGAGCTAATTTAATCAAGTTTTTGGTGTCAGCAAAATCGATCTGATCAGAGCAAATTCATTCAAGTTAAGCATTGTCAAATTGAATAATCAGTGAGAGATTCAAACTCTAACATCAGCAACTGAGAAAAGATGAAATCAAAACCCTAGAAACTCGAATTAGGCGAAAGCGAAGATATAAATAGATTGATTGATTGATTGATATAGAGATAGATTGATTGATTGATTGATTGATTGATTGATTGATATAGAGATTGATTGATTGATTGATATAGAGATAGAGAGAGAGAGGGAGGGGGGGGTTACCTAGCAGGAAGGAGGCTTTAATGGCGTCCGCTATCGAAGCGAAGACAATTTTCGCAGAGAGAGAGGAAGACGAGACAGAGGGCATCGCGTTAAACGATGACGTTTTATAGAGAGAGTCACGGACGTGAAAAGGCACATGCTCCTCCAAGCATGGTTTTAAAACCCGAATGGCCTGACAGGTTGATCCAAATCAGGCTAACCCGGGCAAAAACCATACTGGATTTTATGAAGGAAAAAAAAAAGATGATTTGATAAAAAAAAAAATCAAGTAAAAATCCGGTTAAAAACTACGTTGTAACTCGTTTATTTTATATATATATATATATATATATATATATATAATTAAGCTAGTGCTAAATCAAAACTCTTATCCTGTTGGATCGGATTAAAAACTGTGACTCGAAGGAGAAAGAAGTGGATTCGATGTAAGAAATAATATTATCGAACATTCATTACTTCAGTCCTTTTTTTTTAATTTTCACATATTTTTCATCTTCAGGTAAGAAAATGAATTGATTCCTGAACTGCTGTTGCTTGTGGTTGCTTTCAGGGAAGTTTAGCGATGGATTCGTTGGATATATTGAAGACTCTACGCGGTCATTTCGGCAATGAAGCTTCTTCCCGGCAGTAGCTTCTTCCGACAATGTTATCCCCGACGCTGACTCCTTTATCATATACGAGTCATTGTACTGAACTCTATCGCATAGAGAAAGAATAAAATTCTGTCTAGTGTTAATATATGTAATTTCTTGTCTTGTATTTTGGTTTTTATTTTTTTATTTAGTTTTGATCCCTTTATATTTTTTATTTTTTTGAGATAATTCTTAATTTTTTGTTTGTAATTTTGTATCAATAATTTTAGTTTTGATTTTAATTTTTATTGTAATTTATTTTTGTATTAAATATAGCTTGTATTAAATATACTTTGTGTTAAAAAACAGAGTCATTTCAGTTGTGGTAGCGTGAAATGATAATAAAACTCTCTCTTATGCATGTATAGTAAATCTTTTGTTGTTAGTGATTTGTTATCTTAGTGTGTTTTTGCATTTATTTTGTCTACGTGTGGCTTGATATATTTTTAGTTTAAAGTGATTTTTAGTTAAGAAGAAATTAAAATTATTTTGATTATTATTTTCATTGTTATTATTATGATTGTTAATATTTTAAAGGAAAAAAATGAACCGATCACCGTCACGTCTCTGACTAACATGTCATGCCACGCGCCTCACCATTAGGAAGAGGACATGGCGACGCATCCGACTAGACATCGGTTTGACAATTTTAGCCTCCTTCTATCGCCACACGCGCCACCCGAACTAGGAAACCAACGGTGCGTCTGGCGACACGCACACAATACACCTGACATAAAATATATTAAAAATAGTAATTACCACAACACCCCTGCATCCAACTCTTGTATTTTATCTTAAATTTGGGTATATTTGTATTTATACATTTCAAAAAATACAAAATGACCGAAACACCCCACGGACAAGGCTTGTGTTTTGTCTTATTGGAGGGTGAAAGAGTTATTTTAATGTGCAATGAAAATGTGAAATTACCGGTTCACCCCGCCAACAACTCGTGATTTTTGTCTTATTGGAGGGTAGAATGATTGTTTTACTGTGCACAAAAATATAAAAAATTAAAAATACTCCCGAGTCCAAGACTAAAATTAATGTGCATGGAGGGGTAAAATATTAATTTCACTATTACAATCAACAATAATCTGTGTCTATTGCTACATTAATTTTTCTACAGTGAATGTGTGAGCTGATTTAGCTCACTAGGTAATTACTAGTTCACCCCACCACCTACTCTTATTTTTTGTCTTATCGGAGGGTAAAATAACTATTATACTATGCACAAAATAAATAAAAAATAAAAATACCCCTGAATATATAGCTAAAATTACTGTGCATGGAGGTAGAGGGGTAAAAAAATAATTTTATTATTATAATTCACAGTAATCTATGCCTATTACTACATAATTTTTCAACAGTGAATGTACGAGTTGATTTAGCTTATAAGGTAAGGTAATTCTCATGCCGGATTTGAGTTCAGACTTAAAAACAATGTCTTGAAGCCCGGCATTACGTTAACAACATTGCAAATGCTTTTCATATATTGCTAGTAGTCTTTTATTTCTTACAAATAATAAACTAGCTACTATTAGCATAACTAGTCATCTTATTTGCGCTTTTCAAATAAAAAAAATAGCGTTTTCTTCTTTTTCTTATATAAGAAAATTTTAATTGTTTACCTATATTGAATTAAATAAATCAAGAATTACCCGTACAATCAAAACAAACTATAAACCTAAATTCCTAACAAACAAAAATCAATAGATCAAACTTATGATTTACATCATGGATTCAATCAGGTTTCACAATTTTCTATTTAATTATACGATAACAAAAATAAATACCCTTTAAATTGAGAATCACGATAAATTCATAAATATCAAATTAAAATAATTCGTGTTGCCATATTAAAAATCAATAAAATATTAAAAGGTAAAATTTTAAGAATAAAAAAAACATGTTGGATAAAAAAACTAGTAAATAAATAAAGAGAGACAAAAGGGTCACTAAAAAAGAGCTCACATGCATCTCGAGGCAATCCACTTGCCCAGGCTTGTTCAAACTTTAAACAACCAAATAAACTCATAAAATAGAATTAACTAAAAATAAAATCATTTTTTTAGGTTAAAGTTTTAGGTTAAAGTGGTGCCAATCGAGGCTCTTTCTACTACCAACATCAGATTCTTTCTACTACCAAAATCAGGCTACTATCTTACAAGAATTGTGATTTAATAAAATATATTTTGTTTTATTTCTTGAACTAATATTTTATTTAATAAAATAGTAAAAAAAACACTTAAAAAACACACAATTGAGTAAATTATAAAAAACAAAAAAAATATATGTAGGGCTACATAAAATAAATTTCTTAACTCAGAAAAAAAATTAAATTTTTACCAGTAAACTAAGTAAAAAAAATCTTGTTTAAAATGTGTTAATATTAAAAAAGAAAATAGTGGGAAATAAAATTAATAAAAATTTAATATTAATGGGGAAAAAACGAATGGAAAGAAAAAGACTGGACGCGCAGAGTTGGCTAGGTTGCCAACGTGCTTGGTCTAACTATATTTTTTATTTTCAAGGATGGCGTCATCCCTAAATTTATTTGAACATACCAACGTGTCACCTGCATCTCCCGTTAAAATAAAATCAGTCTAAAAATAATAAATTCAAAGCTACCAGATACCCATTAAAGACCAGCCACGTCATCAAATCCAATCAACTCAAAGTCTCAACATGGACGACACGCGCATCTCACTTGGCTGTGCTAACCACTCGATAGTTTGCCTTTGGTCTTTTCATGGACACCACGCTCTCTTCTCCCCTTCCTTATCCCGCTGACGTTTCATCCAAAATCAGATCCCACGTGGACAACTGAAAGCACAAACGACAAAAAACAACACGTGCCAGCCTCGCTAGTCTTGATTCAATGCATCCAAATGGCTGATGCTCTCCACGCTCCTTCCTGACCCTATTTATTATCTCGTTATTATTACGTATTATTAATTAATTCGAACAAATTTTATTGTTTTCTCTCGAGCTTGTCTTTCAATCAACGTTGTTTCGATCAAAGAATTGGAAGCCTGTCTTTTAATTTTTCTTTCGGGTTTTCTCGGCCCTGATTCTGAGGTATAAGGCTTTGAATTATATGATTATTGATTATTTTCATCTGGGGTTTACGTGTTTGGTAAACTTTGGGTTGGTTTTATTTTTTTAATGAAGAATTAGAAAATGAGTGTGAAATCTGAGTTGGGTTTTGTTTGTTTTTGAGAAATTACTTGAAACGGAGGAAATTTGATTATTATTTTTACTGATGGAGTTTTCGCTATTTTGTTTTGCAGATTTTGTAGACTGAGATGAGCATGGACTCAGAGCCTGATGTATCAATGGAGGAGGTGACTGGAAATCGGTAGGTTTTAGTTAATTTGGCTGATCTGTAATGCAAATCAAAATTATTATTGTTGTTGTTGTTATTCTTATTATTATACTATTTGGTGAATTAAATTGATGGTGTTTGTGGTGTGGAACAGGAGTTTTCCTGCTGGGAAGAAGGGGAAAGTTCCGAGAAGAAAGGCTGAGAGGGAGAAGCTGAAGCGTGAGCAATTGAATGAGCTCTTTCTTGAGTTGGCCTCTGCTCTTGGTAAATTTATTTTCTCTTTCCTTTTCAATGGGAGTTTTTTTTAAAGAAAATAATAATTTGTATCTATGAAAAATTGAGTAAATCTTGAAGAATTTTCGTTGCTTGAACAGAGTTGAGTCAGACAAATACTGGAAAGGCTTCTATACTGTGTGAAACGACTCGGCTATTAAAGGACTTGCTTACACAAATTGAGTCCCTCAAGAAGGATAATGTAGCTCTCTTATCTGAATCTCGCTATGTAACTGTTGAGAAAAATGAGCTGAGGGAGGAGACTTCTGTCTTAGAAAATCAAATTGGGAAACTGCAGGGTGAACTGGAATCGAGAGTGGCTGCGCAATCAATACCTGTCCTAAATGTGCCTCCTCCAGAATTTCAGCAACCGCCAAATTTCCCAGGAGACTCGTTCAGATTGCCTGCTTTAGATGCTGCTGCTGCGATGCAGCGGGCGCCAGCTGTCTTTGTGGTTCCTTTCCGTCCTGATCATGTGCAAGGTCTTCCGATGACCACCTCGAATGTGAGGAAACCACATGCTAGATATCCAACCGCCGCCGATTCTTGGCCGTCTCAACTTCTTGGAGAGTAGCAAATTGCTAAGAAGGAAGTTCAGTTTAGAGACAAGGATAGCGGTATCTGTAATCCTGGGGAACGTTGACATCCTTAACCTGTAAAAACGTGCTAAAGTGTAGTAATTTATAGTAGCGTCAATGCCATTGTGCTTTTGGAGAGTTGCATATGATCTGATGTGCCTGTTTACCTTCTGCTATTGCTGTTCTGTTTTTCTTCTTCTTCTTCTTTTTTCCCTTTTCACCTGGTAGTATTTGATCACTTTGCATCAGTTTTCTGCATACTAAAATGTCAATACAATTGGTGATATCGGCGTGCTGCTTTAGAAAGATGACATTGTTTAGCCCTTGCACGTGATGCTCAGAGTTATTGAGTTTAGATGATTGCATACAGATGATACTTGATTGATTAAAATCTTCATCGTCCATTTTAATATCTGAAAAAAAGGCATGGCCATAGCAGATTGTTTCAATTATAACACAATTCAACAATAATGTGCCGATGTTGTGTTTTTGGACTTTTTAGGTTTTTTTGCAAATGCGTAGTGGGGGTGGTAACTATAGTTTTCCTCATGACAAGGCCACTCAGTGTTTGCCTCGACTTCAAGGGATCACTGTTCAAAGTCTGTGATTGTTAGTTTAAACCATGTGCGATGCGCATTATGGATTCAAGATAGTTTAGACACTTGCTGTGAATATTGATCCGGATGAACATGTGAAGGCAATGGATGAGATTAATGCAGCTGCTAGAATGAGGGTTGCAGCAAATGAGAAAGCTGAAGCAGAAGGATACGAGGCAGAGCCAAGCTATGTTTATGGGCTAAGACACAGCGTGCTGGAATTCTCGGTGAAAATACCTAGGACAACTTCAATGAATGCCGCGGACATGGATCTGGTGACTCAGTTCTTGGCTTCAATCCAATTCTGTTTTCATCCCTCACGACCCTCTTGTCTTCTCTGCAGACGTTTAATGAGGATAACATTCTACATGACATTTCAATATCGTGTTAGAGTAAACAAGAGTCGCTGAATTTTTCTGTGAACAGAACTTGTTGGCGAAATTCCAGATCGAAGCATGTCTGGTACGACGTTTTTTGAGTCACTTGAACCATACATACAACAAAATGACTGGAAAAAAACCCATCTACTCTAGTTGAGCTATTTTTTACAAGCGTGTTTTATACAGGAGGAAGAAGAGAAATAAAAAGTTCAATATATATATATATAGAATGAGAATTATCAGGGAAAAAGTAACAGGAAACTAATTAATTTTGAAAAACAAATGTGAAAAAATTCAGTAGATAAATAAAAACCAAGGACCAATATTGAGCAATATGTTTGTTAAGAGAATTTATTTAATATATTTTTAATAAAATAAATATATAAAAAATAATAAGGACTTTAAAAAAAAGGACCTGTCTGGAATTAATTTTAATTCATGGACAATAATGAGCACTTATGAATGGGACAAGAAAAAGGAGAAGGCAAGGAAAGACAACTGATGGAAGAAGATTCATTGCCATTGCCAACTTAAATGCACAAAAGAATCACCTCATTACATGCTAATTTTCCGCCATGATCTTCAACTCTTCATGATATATCATCCCTAATACTGGCTATAAACAGTCTAAGCTCTCTTGCCTTCCTTGCATGTTCAGGTGAAATTTTCATTCTCTGATTCAATCAAATCTATCACATCACTATGTTGATCATTCACTCGCTGACATCTTGAAACAGTATGAGTCTGTGCTACGGGAGAGGGGCTCGAGAGATCAATGACCTCATACTGACTTGTATCAGCAGACAAGGCAGCTCTACAACCAGCATTGTGTGGATCTTGTTTTGTAAGACATACCGCAGTTGAAGTAGTTCTATCTTCTGATATTGCTGTTTTTGATGACAAGGAGGTGCTACAGGCAGTATTGCTTCCTGATTCAATGTCAAGCAACAAATTTTGGAGTTTTAAATCAATTTTGGCCATAGCAAGCCTGTTTTCCGATTTCTTTGATGCAGGTTTGCGTTGATTTTGTTTCCTTCCCAAAGCTGTTTTCTCCTCAAACTCTGCTATCTTTTCCGGACAAGCACTTGAGATAAAAAAAATAAAAAAAAATAATCTTCATAACATGATAGAAAAAAATAAAATAAAGATGAAAGACTTCGACCTGAGAAAAAAGATAACCATGAGATGTTATGCATCAAGCAGGTCAGGCAAAAGACTGAAAATCCGTTTTATAGGTTTTTGCGTTAGTTTTTAAAACATTTTCTATCAATTGCAAAAGGCCAACAATCCCATTCCACTCAACACGAATATGCACACAAATATCCCACCGAAATAAAATTGATATAAAGGTGCTAATGAGAAAATGATAACAATAATAGATACCTCTCCAAGAGATCTGATGGAACTATGGAGGTTTGAAGTCCATCATACCCTTCCCACAACACCTCAAAGCATTCTGTTCCCTGAACCTTTCTCTGTTTAACAACTCTAGATACAGGGCACTTAACTGGTATCTGCCATTGAGAAGGTTTAGTTAGTTGTGTATAAGATAACTGATGGTAAATTAAGAGTCAAATTAGCATACCAATACCATAGTACACAATCTCATGATAAAACAAATTGTGAGAATAATGTGTTAACATATTTCTAACAATCACGTTTTGACAATAAAATTAGGGTGAATGAAGTGGTTACATTATGCATGACGTTCAAGAAATAAAATAAACTGTTTTCTATATTATGTTGACAAATGTACTTGATCAAAGGTATTTCATCACTACCTTTTGCAGAGGAGGATCAACTCCTAGCTCTGATGAAGTTGATCGCAGATTGGCAAGTCTCCGCAAGTCTCTTTCAGCAATTTTTGGAAGGGTGTACTCATCTAAGCCAAGAAAAGACATTAGCATTAACAAATGAGAAGGACCAAGAAGGAGAAGAGGAATGCCAAAAAATGAATGAATAACTGACATCAGCTAAGCATACATCACTACATTAACAGGGGGAAAGCATATATGTCAAGAGGACATTGTGTGTGATGCTCCCAAATTCATATATCCAGTATTCCTCTTCCCCGCCAAGTTTAGAGTTAGAACTTTCAAAACTAAAGTTTAAAAGACTTTAGAAAAATACAAGTTGAACTACTTTTCAAGAATTTGTATCAATATGAACAAATGCAGTAATTAATGAACTTGCTTCCATGAAACAAAATTAGCCACAATTTGATTTGTTGTCAAGACAATAAGCCACCACTTGTACACCATAAAGCCACAGGGGACACATTTTTAAATAAGAGAATTTATTAAATTTTGCTGTTGTGCCATTATGTTTCATAAGACGACCCATCCATCCAAATGATGATCGCATAGATAACATGGGAGTAGGTGACTGTGTCAATCAACTGAGAGGAGAACCTGTTTTCTCTGGAGGCCACTCAAAGAAATGAGCACATTTCCTTTGAAGTTTGAGATGTTGAAATGGATGCTGAGAAAGAACCCTGCACAAGATAAAGTAATTCATAAGCAAGCTTGCAACAATAGAGGAAGCCCAGTTACGTGGCCACATGGTTAATTTATAAGTTTTTATATAATGCTTTTTGAAGGCTCAAGTTTCTCCAGGAAGACCACTGAAGGCACCTTGGGAGCAACAGGAGGCTCATGCAATAACTTGAATGAGTACCAAAAACACTGAATTATGCAAACAGCTTACCTACAGACTGCATCAGAATCTGCTGGGTGGCACTTGGGCTTCAGATATGCATCAATCACTCGCAAGCACTCATTCTTCCTTTCTGAATTGTTATCGTTTCCTGCGGCAAGCATTAAAGTATTTTACAATAACTTAAGCTGCACCCTTCCATCTGATAAAATTAAACTATTTTGACCTCATAATTTCCATGGAAAAACTAGTCATTTGATTTTGGATGCCAGGATAAAAATATGTTCATGTTGCCAACCTAGGTAATCTTAAATAACTAATGAAATACAAACTTAAAACTGAAATTATGAAAAGCAGCCATACAAAAAATCCACCAGATCAGTATGGAAGTACTAACATTAAGTATGTTGCTTTATCAATAATTTTGGAGTCTCAAACTATATCTTAATTCTAGAGACTATCCCTGGCTACTTATCTAGATCTACATCTGAGTTATTGCATTTACTTCAAGCATGAATTTTGCAAGTACACTTGCAGATCATGGTAGCAAAATGTAGCTATAGAAAGGTTCTACCATTTACCATTAAAATGGATTTCAGAATCCAGAGAGTTTGTTTTTTTACTGCCCATCTGCTTCTTTGAAGTTTTTATCTTCTTTGCAAAGGACAGTCCCTCTGATGCGATTTTTTGAAGAACATCGCTATCTCCAATTGAACTGACAATCTGGCATGCTGACTCCTGGAAGGGGGGGAATTGTGGAAGCATTTGATTACCTATTTGCTAGATAATTGATAGGAATTTCGGAAAAAGAAATATGAGTTATTAAAAAACATGAAAATAAAAAACAAAAAGAAACAGAAACAGAATAATCAAACATACTGGACCTAGACCATGAACTCCTGGAGAGTAATCACTTCCAAGTATAAGGGCTAGCGTGATCTGGAAAAAACATAAATAAGTTAATAAACTCTATAATTGAGGCTTGCAGTTAAGACATAAAGAAGACAGACTGAGCAATATAGCTCCTAAATCATATGCTTTTTATATGTTCAACTTAGCTGAAAAACAAATCAGATAAAATTTCGTCGAGGCACAATTTATCATTGCCAAGGAGCCAGGTCAGGACAACAAAAAAGAGACTATACATGGCACTCTTTCTCTGTCCATCTCTTTCACACACACACACACACACATGGCATCAAACATATTGAACTGGGAATAATAAATCCAAGAAATTAACTTGTGGCCATGGTAAAACTATTTTCATCAGAGTAACTTGTGGCCATGAAAATATATTCACGGTAAGACTATTTTCATCAGAGTCCACTGTCTATTAATGAAGTTGAAATCTTTAATTTAAAGGAGCCACGAACCACCTCTGTAAATGCACTCGTTTATTAAGGATGCATGTTATAAGGAGTACACTCAAGGCAACAGTAACAAGATCTACTGCTAGAGATTGAAAACACAAACTAGGAAATTACCAACGAGTTCCTCCCAAACCCAAGTTTTCTTTCTACTTCTGCCATTTCATAGCAAACAACATGTCCTTCTCCTAATTCAACATAAAATGGTTAACAGTGTGAATACTCAATTGAAAGCCAATATTTAAACAGTTTAAGAGTGAAACTGTGAAAGAATCCCTACGCACCCACCAAGGCATATGTCTCTGTACACGGTCCTTGCACCAAAAAGGAAGACATCTGAATCTGAGCTGAAACAACCATCCTGATAATCATCACCACAATGATGAGAAAATTGGCAAGTATTTCCGAATCCAAACAGAACTCAAGAGTATAGAATCCCTACTTACACACAATGATTCTGAGTTTAACAATGCACACTGTGCTTCAGCTTCCTCAATGCTGCATTTGAAAAGAGAGAAGATAATATATATATATATATATATATATATATATATATATATATATATAGAGAGAGAGAGAGAGAGAGAGAGTACTGTTCAGACCTCTAATATTACTTTCAACAGACTAGAGGCAAGAAAGAAAAATAACCAACCAGAACCAACGAAATTAAGCTAAAATTACCTATCTAAGCAAGGGATCCCAAGTGCTAATCCAATGTCTTTTGCTTCTTTGATCATGCATGAGAACTCTGATCCCATGTTTCTCCGAAGTGAGCACGCATTTTGTAAATTTGTTTCATCTTGGGTAACCTACAGCATAGAGAAACCCTTTTCAATTCAAGAACAAAGGGAAACTTAAAAAAAAATCCAACTGCGTACACATGAATCAAAGAAAGTGAACATGGCACAATGACAGTTACCTACCTCAAGTCCTAAATTCAAGCGCCGACGGTAAGTGGCTAATTTGATAGCAGGGATTGATCCATCTACCAGACAACAATACAACAAAGCTAGCACAGTTAAAAATTCTTAAAACAAGTAAAACACACACTCCTTAAATTCACATATAGTCAGCAGAAAATGAGATGCTAACGATTCATAGGTGATTCAATAGCTGCTTTAATCATAATAAAAATATCACCAATACTATTTTCCATCAAAATTAAATGTCAATTCCCATTATGAAAAAAATCACACCTTTAGACTAAAATTTAACCCGTTTTATTTCACAAGAATTAAAGACCCAATTCTTAATATTGACGGGAAAAATTCAAAGAACATAAAAGAGCCCACTTAAACAAAGAAATAAGAATATATACCAGCAACAAAAATAAGGCTGCAATTCAAAGCAATGAGAGCTCTTAGGCGATGAAACAGATTCCTAATATAGGGCTTGTCTTTAACCAATCCACAGTGTGTTTTGTTAACATTTTGGAGTTGAACAATCCAACAAGACAGATCAATACAAACCCTTTTGTTCCTAAAACACAACAAAAACAAGAAATTCAAAAAAGAAACATTAAGCCGTGGTATTTTTGGTTGCCAGGAAAAATAAAAGAACAGAGAGTTGAAAACTTCACTGGAGATGGTGAAGCGGCAGGGTCTTCTTGCATGATTCTAAGATGTCCCATAAGTTCTTCACTCCCATGTGTGTTAGAAACTTACCAGAGAGATCCGTTAAAGAGGGAAAATTTAAAAAAAAAACACCTACTTTACTTTCTATCTACCTCTAGTCACTACTGACTTTTATCTGTACAACTCGACTCAAATCAGTGCTCTAAAACCCGGCCTGACTGGTGAGTCGATCCATTGACCCACTAACTTGGAAGTTGGAACGTGACAGTTTCTTTCAAAACTAGGTACGTAGTTTACTTACACCACCAACACCAAGTCACCAACATCTTTGATGTTAAGAAACTATATTTTCCACGTAGGAAGGTTGGATAGCCCCACTCACAAAGAGAACATTCCATTCCTTTTTTATTATATGTCTTTGAGCTTATGTAGATAAGGGAGTAGCCGTACGAGATTAATTCAACTCAAATTTATCTTACAAATCAACTCATGATTCAAACAAAACCTAGATAAACATTTTTTTTCTTCAAATGTTTTAATTGTCCAAATCAATGCCATTTTTAAGTAAAAAATAAAAATAAAAATTATAGTTTGCCCACTCCACCCATGACCTTATTTTTAAATCAAATAGAATGTCTTTCGGGCTGAGAATAAAGATTTGATCTTTTGAACTTTTTGGATATTAAAAACAAATACATCAACATTCACTTGGATATTAAAAACAAATACATCAACATTCACTTGATGTGTTAAAAAATAAAATAAATTTTCCAAAATATTAATTTTTGCAATGTTCTTGACAATTAATTGAACAAAAATGTAGTAGAAAATATTGAGGTGGGCAAATAATTACTGAGGTTATATCATTAATCCAACTCTCAGAATTATATGCCATAAGCTTCTGTAATCTGTACTCTATACATGTTACCCATCTCTTTTCCACATTTTGTCCCAAGCTGGGATGATAACGATGATGTGATTGTGATTGTTTTTTAAAGTAATTTTTATTTATAAATATATTAAAATAATATTTATTTTATTTTTTATCAAAATAATATAAAAATATTAAAAAAAATTCAAGTTTTTTTCAAAAAACGCATTTTAAGTGCTTCCAAAACAAACCTGCAGTAGTCTCAAGTGTCACTGAACTATATATATATATACTGTTTAGTATATAATAATAACCTACCGGTCAAATTTCCATATTAAAGTTGTTATGAAAAAAAAAACATAAGAAAAATTTGGAAAATGTTGCCTTTTTATTAAAGTTGATATGGAAAGAAGATATACAATAAACTAAGCTGTTAATGTTCATAAAGGGTTTAACAGGGCTAGCTGCCTAGCTCTCATCTTGCAAGATCATCAAGAGAGACAAAATTTTGAAATTTAGAGACTGTATCGTTAATCATCTATCAAAACCATGGCCAAAAGCTTCTCTGCAAGGTGTTTCGAGATGGAGAATACACCAAGAATAGGTTTTTACCGCAGTAAAGTTTACATATACGATGAAACAAAGCATACATCAAATGCCAATACATTAAGCTTTACCCACCCATGTGTTGTGATGATCACTCTAATCTTTTGCTGGCACGGGAAGCTCTGATATTTAGAGACCAGCCAGTTCAGCCACAGAAACATTTTAGGCAACCGTAAATTCTCAAAACCTCGTAGTCATCGTTGATTGAATCATGTCCAAGTGCATGCTCGACTTCAACGATGTCATTGGATTCCCTGCAACCTTAATTGGTGCAAGCAACCCTTGAGTTTTTTTCCCTCCATTTATTGATGAGTTCGCTCCATTTATTGATGAGTTCGGCAAGGTGAAGTATCTGCCGTATGTTTTAAGAATGCAAATCAAGCCATTGCAAGAGCCCAGGATCGCGGTGCTGCGACCAGCTTCAAACGGGCCGGCATCAAGAACTTGATTCTTAGAAGGCTTTTCACTAGGAAGCTAGGATAGCATGAGGAGGGAGATAAAGTCTGGTGGTACATACAGCATGGATGGATTATGTTTGTCAGTCTCAAGTGTATTAAGGTTTTATATTTGTATTGAAAAGTGTTATAGGGTTTTCAGGGTTTTGTTGAGATTGATCTCTAAAAGGGAGTCATCTCGGCAACTCTATCAAGTCTTTTGTTATTTCCTTCTAAGATTGCAAGGTCTCAGATTTTCTGTTGTTCTTGTGTTGGGTGACTTGCAAGCCTATTGAACCTCGTACAAGCAACATAATAATAATAAAAAAAACATTCTTGCTGTTTATACCTAGTGGTCCTCTTATTCGGCAAGATGTTCTTTTCAAAATATGAGATGGACAAAACGTACGAGATATGACCATTGTGGTTACACTTCCATTTTTTTACGAAAAATGTACTGTCCAAATATACAAAATTCTTTTTATACAACGCAAAAAATTCACAGTTTCAACTCTGCAGCCATCTACATAATTGCCGCATAACATACTGTACATGCTATTAGGCTCTCAGAATCTACCATTTATCAAGAAAATCACAAGCCAACGCTGATTGGAGCATCACGTGTACATGCATTATCTGGTTACCAATGCCCTTGCACTTAACCAAAGTGAAAATTCCAACAATGCTTTTGCCCGGAACAGAGGTACAGGGAGGAGTCCCGGAATCTTGTACAAATTGGCAAATGAGGATGTGTTCTCAAGAATTGAGAAAGGGAGAGCGAGAAGAAAAAAAAACTGAGGTTAGCTAATTCCATCTTTACTTCGTTAAGAATTCCCTTGCGATGCTCCTCGCTTTCTCCAAAAACTGGGAGCTTCTTGCAACGTCATTTTCATGCATTGCAGACTTTAAGTTTGAAAAGAATTCCCTGTAAGCAACAGTTGAGTCTTCAGAATTCTCGATTCTTCCATCAGGTCTCAACATATTCTCCTGTGCTTCTTCTTGTTGATGAGCTGGCAGAGTTTCCAGCAACTGTTCTTTTCCCAATCTGCTGCTTAACACAGCTTCCAGCCTAGCAGCCATGATAGTGGCCCTTCTGATACATGACGAAGGTAGCTGCATTGGAAAAAAAGAGTACCCAAGTCACATAAACGTCAGAATCATTAAAATGACTTAACTGAAAACCCCAAATTATCAAATTTCAAAGAAACTACCCTCTTTTTCATCATAGAACTCGCAGTTTATAAGGTTCAACTAGATCTACTAAGAAGGTTTTCCTTTCAGTTTACACAAGATTCCATGTGTGTGTGGGCATGAGTTAGAGAGAGAGAATACCTCAGCAAGTTGAGCAACATTAAATCCAAAACTCTTTTCTGAAACACCGGGCACCAGCTTATAAAGGTAAGTGACATCTTCAGTATCACATGTTGACTCTATGGCACCCTCATTTTTTTGCGAGGTCAAATATGAAACATGGTATGCCCCCACAGAGCCTGGAAATTCAGTTTTAATCTCGGCAATTTTAGGGTAGTGGGTTACAAATAAGACCATGCATCTTTTCTGATCCAGTAGATGGTATAATGTAGCATAAGCAATAGCTCCACCATCATGCGTGCTTGTGCCTCTACCAAGCTCATCAATGATTACCAGTGACTGTGCTGTGCATTTGTGGAGTATATGAGAAGCCTCACTCAGCTCTTCTAGAAAGGTACTTCTCCCTTGTTGAATACTGTCAGAGGCCCCCATTCGGGTGTGGATGCCATCTAACACATGCAGTTTTGCTGACAATGCTGGTACAAAGGAACCAACCTAGGGGGATCAGAGGGCACCTTTGAATGAATGGTCATGCGAGTGTCATTTTATCCAACAAAAGCAAGAAAGAGGCAAAGGTGGCTTCAACAATTTAACAATCAGAAACTTCAGGGTTTCATAAAAGACAAAGCATGGAGACAAGGATGCATATTTATTAATTATGAAGTTCTAAAATGATGGAGTTAACTGAGGTATCCGGAAAATATATAAAAAAAAGTACCATCAGGAGTTCAGCAAAGAATACAACTGAATGCGCACAGCAATCAGGAAGCATCCAGCCAGTGGCCCTAACACTGTACAGATAAGAAAAGAATGTAGGAGAGTGCAATTCTACCTGAGCCATCAAGGCAATAAGAGCAACTTGGCGAATGTAGCAACTTTTTCCTCCCATATTGGGTCCAGTGATGATCTGGCAATACTCTTTATCTGCATGCAAGTTTGTATCATTCGGGACAAAATTGTCTTGTAAAATTGTCTCCAAGACCTGGTCAAGATAGGTAATAATCAGTAAGTAGCTCACAATAACTTAAAAGCTATCATATAACACACAGAACAGATCAAGTTCAACAATCAGAATATAGGTCCTCACAAATTCAAGACACGGAATATTAAATGGATTTTGCATGAAAATACATACAGGATGACGACCAGAGCAAATGTTTATCTGAGGAGGTTCACTGTCATCCACAAAAATGGGCCGGACATAATTCTGCAAAAAATAATATATAAAAAAACAAACACAACTTCAAACTAATCAGAAATTGAAGCATTATCTTTGATTCTTCAAGGATGTACCTTATTTTTCAAAAGAGTAGCAAATGAGAACAAACAGTCCAAAGTTGCAAGAGCTTGAACAGCACCTCGGAACTCAGCATAATATATACTAAAACCCCTTAGAAAGCTATCCCAGGCAGCTCGGGAGACAATCATGAGCTCCTCGTTAGCGAGTAATAGCTGGTCCAAGGCAGTCAAAACTTCAGGCGGGTGATACCGAATCATTTTCTTGGTACTGTTTACCTTGACCCAATTTAATGGAACCTTGAAATCCAAGGGCAGCTGCAGTTAAAACTACATCAAATAAGCTAGCTAGCAAAAAATATTGTAGATATGATAACATAAGCAGTCAAGTTGTTGACTTATGAAAAATACAATTCTGAAACTGGAAAGCAGGCCAGGGGTGCATGCCAAACAATCCAGCCCAAAACATTTATGTTCGATATAACAGGATATGCTGTTAATCTAAAAACAGGAAGTTACTGCCAATAAAACCCAGAGCTCCATACTAATAGAACATAAATTGGCACACATAAATGTAAATATGCAAGAATTTCTTTAACAAAATGAAATACATTTCTTTATTCCCAGAACATGTTGACTGGGATACCTCTATCAGATGTGTGGTTCCAGACACACTCATGAATTCCAAGTTGCGCCTCTGAAGTTGCTTGCGGTACATTCCAATTAAAGAATCCAAATTCTCCTTTGCAAATTGAACAGCTTCCCGAGCCCTTGCAACCTGTGGATCAAAAGTCAAAGAAAAGGGATTCAGAAAGAATTTTAAATTTTATTTCAGTCTAAACAAATCTCAATAGTGATGAAATTCACAGGTGAAGAACTTCAGGAAATAAAGTACAAACCTCTGGAAATTGATCATCAGAAATAATGATCAAGTTTGTCAGGTCACCTTGTTCAGCTGCTTCTTTGTTTAGAGTAGACAATAGTTTTGCAGCATTACCAACTACATTTGAGGATGAAGCAGCCAAAATCAATCTTTTCAGAAGAACTGACTTCACATTCTTTGATCCCACTTCGTCATAATTATGCTCCTCTTGAATGCAAAGTCGCTTAAGTCGTTTGCCAGCAGCTAATATAGCTTGAAAAACTGCAATGAACTGTCATTCAGTCATTTAAATCTGTTAGCAGCAAAGCAGTAAGCATAAAAAATCAGTACAAACAATTGTTAGATCAAAAACTACTCTTGCATGAATATCTGAGATGCAGCTAGTGCTCCTCGGTCGCCCATAGCCACACAAACACAGCAATGGGAGGCGAGAATGAAGAAAGATAGGCAAGGTACATAATTAAGAGCATAAGCAGAAACTAGTCACAAATTATTGTATAAATAAGAGCATTTATGACAAGTGAAGTGTCAATAGTTACTTCAGATGCAGTTGCGGTTCGATGGAAAATTCTTGTTATTCCACGTTCAATATCAGGTGATCTTCCTAAAGCAGTCAAAACAGTAGAAAGCAGATAGTACAAGTCAGGTTGGACAATTGCTACTTCAGAATCATCCTCATCAAGTCCGCTTACATGCTGAGAATCTTTATACGATCCCATGCATTCTGCAATCTCAGAAACAGCATCAAGACGAGCGGATATCATGTTTCTATCACATAAAGGGTGAGTCACCTGCACCATGAATCAAACTCAGAATTGCATGGTGGCTATAACCAAAGTTGAAATTATATATCAAATTAAAAACAGCCCATACCCAATGTCTGAGTAGCCTTGAACCATATATTGTAAGAGTAAGATTCATGATATGCAGCAAGGAACCAGACTCGGACCCATCTGAGTTATTTCTCAAAACCTGAACATGTTGATACTTCCATCATTTTAGCACAAACAAAGTCTAAACAGAGAATAAGAAAGACTTTAATGAGCAAAATATGACCTTCAAAAATGATTGAAGTTCCATTAATTATAATAGAATGTTTACGCATTAGTTTTACAAAAAAAAAACTGCATACTGAATTTACAAGAATGTAGTCAAGTTCCT
Source organism: Salix brachista (assembly GCA_009078335.1). Taxonomy (NCBI): domain Eukaryota; kingdom Viridiplantae; phylum Streptophyta; class Magnoliopsida; order Malpighiales; family Salicaceae; genus Salix; species Salix brachista. The sequence continues at coordinate 18,218,193 of CM018586.1, forward strand.
AAAACTTTAAGGAAGTTCCTCAGATTCTTCAATTAGTTATGACTAGTCAAAAATAATTTCTCTCTGTTTTCCACAATATTGTCCTTTTCAGACACTAAAAAGGATGGAATCGTGGAAGAGTATCACATGATAAAAACTGATCCACGATACACAAACCCTCCCCACCATATGCCATGAGTTGATAGCAAAAACCTGGAAGGAGGGTTACTAGTAGGAGTGTGCCATGGACCTTCGGTGACAACCACTTGCAGTTAAGTAAACCAATACTTTCATGGTTTCTCAGCAAATATGAACCATTCAATTACCTCTAATTGCTGGAGTGTATTGGCTGAAAGATTCATCTCCATGTTGCTTGAGAAGGGCCGAAAAGATGCTCCAAGGCACAACATTCTATCAAATCCAAATTGTTTTAGGTGGCGAATGGTTAAGGCCAACGCTTCCACAGCCAAATCAGGCATTTTTATTACTCCCTTCATGACCCAAAAAAGAAGTTCAAGAAGATAACACTGGCTAAGTATAGACAAATATATTCTTACTCTGCATTTAAAAAATTAAGAAATATCAAACCTCAATTGCCAGGTGATAGGACCCCTGTTCTTTGGCCTCTGTCGTTTGCTTTTCATTATCTCCTAGATTATCTTCAATCATATTCTCATATAGAGACATCACATCAGCAAGTGCACCACCATCACTGAAACAATCTCGCAAGACACGCTCCACGCGAACATTTGAGGAAGGTCCAGAATATGCCAGTAGCAACTGGTAATAAACAGGCCCATGCTATCAGACTGCTTTATTTTTATTGCAATTGCTTTATGAAATTTTGATATATGGCAAAAATCTTTTCCGTGTTCAGTTTTAACAAACAGTTGGTCTGAGTCCTTATTATATACAGCTAAAGAAACAGACCATGCATCACATTTAACAACACATTCAAGAATTGAATAATCATCTCACATTCCAAAATTGAAAGAAAACATCTTTTCTTATACTTTTCTCCAGTTGTTGCATACACCACATTCTAATTCTAACACAGCTAAAAACTACCTTCTCTGTTTGTTTTGAAAGTGGATCACCAAGAAGCAATTCAGCAGGAGCCAAGCTTAAAACAAAAGCTTCCAGCCCACTCCTCAAAAACCCATCATTAAACTCTCCATAAACAACATCCCCTGTGGAAATCTCAACCGCAACAACACCAACTCTCACATCAAAAACCCCAACCTCAACCCCACAGTCCAAACCCTTCTCCACTACACAACACAAATAATTACTCTCACCACCACACCCCTCCTCTCTCCCTCCCACATTCTCCGCAGCCTCCAAGGTAGCTTTCGTATACAATGAAGATAAGCCTCTACAGAATGGCCCACTTTTATTCTCTCCATGTGCCTTAATCGCCGCAGTCTCAGTCTGGTTAACAACCCCGACTTTATAACCTTCACTGACTAACCTTCTCACATGGACATTTAATCGGAAAGTTGGAACACTGGCGGTCATAAAGTTATGATCTTTATGTGCATAAATACCCAAAACTCTAGCAGCAATCTCGGCGTCTTCACCGAAAAATCGAAATTTGTAGCCAACTTCAATCATTAAAAGAACATCGGGGTACTTTTGTTTCAAGTCAACTACCTGTTGTTCTAAAGGAGTGAACTTTTGAGTGTCTTGAGGTAGTGGGGTTTGTGGGATTTGAGGTTCTAAGAGTTTGTCGAGGAATTTTTTGTGTAAAGAGAGAAGTGGTTTTTGTGGGTGAGGTGAAAGTTTAGGTCTTTTTGGTGTGGAAGTTAAGCGAGAAGAGAGAAGTTTGCGTTTAGAGGGAGAGAAGGGGACTGTTGCTGTGATTTTTGGAGAGGAGGAAGATGAAGGGGCTGTTTGTGGTGGTGGTGGTGGTGGTGGTGGACTGGTGGTGGTGGGTTTTGGTTTGGGAGCGAAAAAACGGGAAATAATTTGCTGCTTTTGTTTGCCCATGGTGGTGGTAGTGGTGGTGGAGGGGGGTTTCGTTGAAATGGCGCGCTTTTTGCTGTATCTTTTCCTAGATAATCGACTGCAAGAAAAAATAAAGTTTCTCTTTATGCTTCAGGGATACTGATCTGATGGCAAAAGTATAACAGTTTCTCTTTGAATTGAACTTGGGCATGCTAAGGATCACAACAGGGAAATTATTATGTGCCTTGAGTAAGAACCCGAAAAAACAGTTGCTTTGCATAGGATATAATTCAGTAGAATTGGGCTTAATTTTCTATTTTATGACTAGATGCAAAATCCGATCCAATTTTCCGTTTTCCGACCACTGTTACACAGAACATGAACAGAGAACATGAACAGAGCAGTTCACGAAACAGAAAAGGGTTGGGCCGATCATTACTGAATCCAGTCGGATACAATGTCAAAGATACATGCTCATGACTAGATGACAACAATCAACATATTCCCAGTTTCCCTTGTACCCAAATCACTGGGTTCATAATAAATATTCTTGTAATTTACTCTTATATATGAACCTTGAATATGAGGTTGCATAAAAATAAATTTTCCAAGAATGGTACAAAATATTACATAATTTTCCGAAGAAATGGTTTAGAAAATCATCCATTCATACTTCATATTTTACAAAATTTACAGTTGTGGTTTAATCTGCACAATCTTGCTTTCTTACTTAAAGCTACGATTGCCACCTCCACTGCAATTTTCCTCTAGCTAACTTGGGCTGCAAAAAGGCATGGAAAGTTTAGAAGAGTAGTGCACCCAATGCGGGTATCAAGCGGCCAGCAAAATACGTTCAGTTTGTAAAATTCTTTCAGTATCGAGAGCATTCCGTCTTCCAAGTTAATAATTATGGACTTCATCTTTATAAGATCATGCATTTGTCACTGCATCTACATGCGGTGTCACCGCCACAACTATGCAACTTCAGCAATCAGAAGCATGGACCTCACCAAGACCTTGAGTGATTAATCATGGACATAGTCGTATGCTGAGAAACCACTGTACAGTAGAGAGCCATCCTCAGAGTGGTGAAGAAGGTAATAGCAATCATTGCAGAAATAGCAGGGGTTATCTGGGGCCCACTTGTCATCCACAGTCACCTTTACAGCTCTATAAATCTTGCATACCATGCATTTCTGGGTACGAAATTTTATTTGAAAACTGACTATAGGATAAGCTATGCGATTTTGTAAATCATCAGGATGAATCAACCTCATGTCCCTGAATACAATTGTATGCTTACAACCCCCCTGTCCAAGATAGACAAAAAGTTGAATGCCATGATGATGTCATGAAACTCTTAGCATATACATGCAGTAACACCCATCAGCTCAAGCAAAATATGAAATGGAAATCACACAGCCCCAGATGGAACTTGGGAATTTTAGTTAAGAAAATGATAGGTGAAAATATGAGCATAAAGAGGCAAATATACAGTGTAAAAAGATAAGATTTGCATGTTCATGATCCCAGCAACATATGCGGGGGAAAAATCTACCTGATGACAGTAAAGATATCCTGCACCGAGACAAAATCTCAAGTCACAAAACCGTGTGTTCTGCATCTCACGACGTCTAAATTGAGGCAAGCAAGGAGTGGTTGATTCGCCTACAACTGCTTTCTGCTTTTGTTGCAAGTCACCACTTATGATACATTCCCACTTTCTAAAAGCATCAGCTTTTTTGTTTCTAAGCCAATCAATTATAGGTTCACTATAATCTATGGCAGATGTATCTCTCAAATCATTGCAAAATACATCCTACATAAATGCAGTGTATCATTAGATATTGTGAAAAACTTTCTTTGTAACAAAATCAAACTAGAGTGCTTAGAGGTTCATACTTCTACAAGAAAATATCCCGAGGGATCATGCTGCCCTGCCTTCTGCATCATCTGGTCTGTCAAGCAATAAATCTTGTCCCTCATTTCAGTCAAGGTTTGTCCTCCTAGAACCAAGAACTCTTGCGTCTGCAACAAATTCAACATGATATCAATGAAGGAAATGGAAAGGGGAAGAATAAAGGCCTAGCCGAACATGAATTGTGTGAATAAAAGAAATTGTAGCAAAACAAAATAAATCTAACAAAACCAGTTCACGATGCAGAACAATAAGCAAATGTCACCATGTTAGAATTTGATGGGCGGAAAGTGCCGAAGTTACCTTTACCCATTTACGTATGCAGTGGTAAATCTCAACGCAAATAACAACCTCTGGAAGCATCACAGCTATGTGTTCTTGAATGTCTGGGGACTTCAGCTGTTGTGCAATTGAACGAAGTCAACTTAAACACAATATTAAATCAAGCAGAATAGTGGAATGCACTATGAGAAATGCATATTTAGAGATGAAAAGCAATAGAAATCAAAATAAGAACTTCTAAAGAGAACCTGTTTCCCAAAATTTGTAGACCTGAGAGATTGCATTGTTTTGGTTGTATTTGAGGAAGGAATGCCACTGTGATTGATCTTGCAGCTACAGGAGACAAAAATAAAGGTAATAATAAGTGCAGGTTAAAAAAAAGCATGATAATAATTGCAAAATAATAAATAAAAAAAAGCATCAATTTGAAATGCAAACACATATCCAAAAACATACTTGAAGGAATGCAGACAAACCATTGCTTTGTCTTGATCCTGTTTTTGTTTTATTTTTACCAGATCATCCACTTTCATCAGGTAACTCTCCTGGCCATGAAGAAATATAGAATACAATAATAGAATAAGAATCCATAACTGGTTCTTGTAAGATGATGGAAATTTTAAAAATATTAAACCGAAAAGTAATCTTTGTTGATACAGTTACCAAGTAAATATTTGTGAGCTTCTTTCATTAAACTAACTAAATTCACCTATTTAATTCCAAACAAGAGAGCATGTGAAAATACTAGCATTTTTTTAGCATGCTTCTTTCAATCTTATGTGTGATTTTACTTAGAAATTGCAATCTCGGAGCAACTAACAAGTATTACAGAAACAAAATTATATATTCTTGGTATTAGACAGAAACATTAATAAGAGAGAGTTTTCAAGATGAGGAAAAGCAAATGTTCTGATTTATCGGAGCCTGAAGTTTGATTTTTTTCAAATTTCAAGGTGATATTGTGCACCAACCTAGGTATTGTCTAAGCAAAGAAAAAACACATTAGCTGCAAGAGGGGAAGTAAAACATAGATACAGTAGAACAGGAGAGAGACATACATTAACATCATGCTTATTGGACTTTCTTCTCTTTCCATTCTTTGAATTGTTGCTATTAATAGTAGCTCTATTACTATTGGTGCTAGAATGAGATCCATTTGACAATTCCAGAGGAGCTGAAATGTCCCTTCTTCTAGAGTTTTGTGAGCATGAATCTTTATTGCTGCACATTCTAAGGTTGTCTTCTCTTCTGAAAACAAAAACTCAAGTGATTTAATAAAAAAGAAAAAAATCAAGGAGATGTTTGTTTAACAAATGGCAGGTCAATATTTCCTAATATTTAAAGGATCCTATGATTCATACATAGATAAGAGGAAAACAGAAGGATGCAGACAAAGAAGTTGAATAAACTCAATCAAAATAATCCCAATCCCAAACTAGAAGAGGTTACCCATTGACAACAATCATGGTCCACCATTGCGCCCTAATACAACTATTCTTTTTTGCAGCAATGTGACTTGACTATCACCAATAAGCAGAGGAAATTCATCAAATACAAAGATAGCATCCCATGATGTTATGACAATAGCAACTTTTCTATCATTCATCCAAGGTAAAACATGAAATATAAACCAATTGCTTTTGATAGGCATTTCTTGGAAATGGACAGCAGCAATTTTTTTAGCCTGGTCACACTAAATGAAAGATCACTTTTACCTTGAGAGTCCCGATTCCATTTATTTTAATTAAAAATTAAAAAAAACTAACTCCCCATTAGCACATGCGAGAGAAAAAACACCCAGATTTTTCATCCATATTCTGTTTTCTCCCTCTCGCTCTTGCTCTTTGAGAGTTGCGTGAAAGCAAGTACTAACTTAAGCAGTAAATGCATATGCATGCATAACGTGCAACTCGAGGGTATTTGATTTCAACAGTACCATAATCAACCTGAAAGGACTTAAACATGGATAATAGGAACCTAAAGCAATGAATTTTTACGTTGCACACACATGAAATGGGGAAGTTTGATTAAGAAAACAAGAAGGAGAAAAACAAATGCCTACACTAACCTTGCTTTTGAGTGTTCTACAAAGGGCTCTGGTGAACTTCCAGTATTCTCACCATCCTGTTGCATTGCTCATTTAAAATATTTTAAACCAAAGTAATGGTAAATTTAAGTTCGATTTTCTCATAAATTAATAGATTGATATTAGAAGGGGGGAGAAAGAGATGAAGAGCGGCACACCTTAAAAGCTTCTTTCAAGGCCATATCTACCAACTCTTCCTCACTAAAAATCTTAAGCTCATCAACCCTGCATACAGCAACTCAATTTGTGTAATTAAAGTTTAGTGAAGAGAAGACAACAAAACATCAAGAAATTAGATCATCATCAAGTTTTAATCAATAAAGGAGATGATAGAGGACAACATACGAAAGATCAATATCATCGCAGAGTTCTGAAGAATCCAAAGACAGTTCAGACTGTAAATTCTGCAATAATTGGATGTTACAAATAACGTAAATAATTAAACAGGGAGTTGTCAATGATCCATAATGATTTATAAAAGGAAGTGTTACAAAATAAAAAATATAAACCTGAAGCTCACTAAGAAGAGCAGTTTGGAAGTCAGGAACCCTAGTGAGAGGACCCACCAAATTGGGAATGTAAATGGGTCCACCATGAGCAATTGATTCATTCTGCCCTTCAATTGACTCTTTCATCTACTCCTTTTTTGCTTTTCGTTTTTGGTTCCTGAGTCCTAAATCAATAGGGGGGGTTTCCCACAATTGGCAACTAGGATTTGTAATAATTTAAGTAGGATAGGGAGAAATTATGACAATTTCTTATTCAAGCTGGATAGTTCATAAATCTAATGTGCCATGAACAAAGCATGGCATGCCACAATCAAGGTATACTGGCCTTTTTCGCCTGAGATTGTTGGGTGACCGTCTCCTGCAAGTTGGGATTTAATAAGGCTCAATAAGTGGGGCATAAAATGGAAGAAAGAGAATCTAAGATAGTCCAGACTAAAGAAAACCATTGCCTCACCAGAAATTCAACTTACCATCCCATTACTCAAACCACAACTTAATATAGGCAAAAATTAAATAAAAATAAGCCCAACAAACAAGTAGGGGACGTGATTATGCTGATTAATTTCTGTATTTTGTGTGAACCTACTTGCACAGTATCTATCATGTCATTGCAACACCTCAAAGAATTTGTATCAGATTAAATCAGAATCGTTTGATAAAAAAAAAAAAAAGCCAAACCACCACCTTTTGTACTTATGAAATCTCTCTAGTTGTTCTCCCATAATCCCATCTCTGTACAAAGTCAACAGTCAACAGACGTAGAAATCATCAAAGAACTCAACAATCAATAAATGTAGAAATCACCAAAGAACTCAGCCATGAGTTTGCCAAACTATTCAAGTCACCATTATTCATGCTCCAAACCCAATTTGCAACTCCTGATTCCAGAAGTCAATTTTGATGAGATGTCAAACAAAGAGCTCAAATGAGAGTTAACTGCCTGCCCATGCCCTTGCAAGAAAATTCTGGAACTGAAGGGTGATTAAGCTTAAACCTCCAGCCACCCACATCGAGCACCAAACCTTGGTGGCCACAATCAAGTAACTCTCTGGGGCCAGGCCTAACCAAATTTTTCAATACTAAATGTTCTAAACCCCTCCCCTTTAGTAATAATAAAAAAAATACACTATAATAAAAAATTCATGGTTCCCCAACAAATTTTGAGTGCAATGTTTTTGTGATCTGATGAGCATCCAAAACAAAGAACACGGCTCTATATAAGCACTAGCAAAAGAATACACAGTAACAACAACAACAGAAATAAAACTTTCAGTTAACACAATTCAAAAAACATAGTTATCTCCCAAGAAAAAACCTTAATATTCAGCCAATTTTAATTACAATAAAAAAACTAACTAAGATCCAAAAAAAGACCACAAATTTAATTAAGTTTTCCTTTAATTTCAATTAAAAATCTAATTTCCTAATTTTCCACCAAAAAAAACCCTAGCTTTAGCTACAACAGCAATACCAACTGACTAAAACCCAAAAAGACCTAAGCTTTATCAACATGAAAACTCACTAATTATATATTATTAACAATCAATTACGCCTAAACACATCTTAATTACTCAAATTCAAAAATCAACTTACCAACTGGAACCACCTACAACTTCTAATCACTAAAGATCAGTCGTCAAAACACATGGAATACCACTAGTTTATTTTTCAGTTTCTAGCAGCCCAGTACACAGATCAAAGGAGCCAGAGAAAATGGCACCAGATTGAATGCAAGGGAAGCAGCTCAAATCAGAACACAGCCAACCTATCAAACAAAATGTGGGCTGATAAAGGTAGGAAAAAAACGCATGCCAAAAAATATCATCAAGTAGTTGATGAAAAGGGTGAACTTGAATCTCCAAACATTCTAAAATATGGTTAAGAGAATCCTATGCAACCAAGAAAATGATAAAATCGTACTTCAACAAGTCGCAAGGAAAAACAGGATGCTTTGCTACATTCCCAGACACTGAAGCACTTTCGTGCAACGAAAGATAGTTGGGTCTCCCACTCGACTCATTTCTTCGTCCATTTCTCCTCCAATTACAGCTTCCAGTTTAGGCCAAGTTTACAAAGCTCACCTTACCCATTCCAGACAGCTTATTGATGTAGACGCGCACACCTTGTACCAGAGAAGATATTGGACTTGAACTTTACCGGATTTTCATCGACAAATATGTCGACTTTATTGCCATTAATGTTGTTGCTCTTACTGACGAATTTTCACACAGAGTTTATCAAGAGCTCAACTGTGCGCAGGTTGTTTCTTTCATCATTCTTGCTATTAGTATAATTGCCTTGCATCACCACTTATGGAGTTAATGCATGAATCTACAAATTATAATCTTAAATGGAATTTATTTTGATGTTATTATGACAAATTCAAGTTTGCATGAACAAGCAAAGTAAGACAGTTCAAAGCAAGGAAAACTAGATCAATAAACTGCAAAGCAACAGGACAAAAAAAAAAACCATGTCCATGACCAACGTGCCTGAAATTGAATGAAAGCACTCTTCTGCGCGTGGATTAGGAGGAAGATACTTGAATTGAACGGAGGTGGGGAAGACGGGAATAGGAGAACTCTTTGGTGGCCGTTTGGCATTGTGGTGCGATCCACGATTGCCAAACGGCGTTATCAATGTAGTGTTTGGTAAAGTTTGCATCGCAGAATATTGACATGGGACCCACATAAATATTGAAGAAATCGGCGTTTTGTGAGAAGCTGTATAGACATGCTTTTTCATTGGCGATTCACATGTTTCAAACACACAGAACGCTGATTCAATGTTTCAAATACAAAAAATGACCGTTGAAAATAAAAATACAAAAGCATCCTCAACATCAATATCCCAGGCAAATCGTGTTCTTGCCGAAAACCGAAAACCCAAACATCACAAATTCACAATACCCAAAACCCAGCCACCAAATCGAGCCACCAAAAACCAGAACAACACAATACCCAAAAAATCTAGTAATCTAACAACAAAGAGGCCAGAGTTCATATTGATTGCAGATTGCAGAAGTTAAAGAATTAGAATACTAACCTTCAATAAGTGTTCATGTTGCCTTGCCGGACACCAGATCTTAGAAAGGCCGACGAGACCGACGAGCTTGCTGGGATCAGTAGTGTTGAGAAGAGAGGAGTAGGGGAGGAGAGGAGTAAGGATGACAGACGAGAGTGTAAGTGAGAACTGAGCAGAGAACTTTGCAAAATTAATTAACGTGCACAGTATATACATCTTTGCTCCCCATCTGTGGTTTTTAGTTTTCGCGGGTAAGTGAAGGGAAAATGGGAAGTTCTGTTTTAGATCTGATAGAAAGAGAGAAGAGGATCTGGTGTTTTAAATTCATGGATCGTGAAGGAGAGGTTTTGTTTGTGTTTCGGGAGGGAGGATGGAAACGTCGTCGTCGTTGTGTTGACGGGTTAGAGGAGTGCAATTTCTAAATCGTGAGAAATGCGCATAATCATTATAATAATTTATTTATATTGGTTAAGATATAAAAAAACTATAACAAAAATATAACGCTGATTATAATAGACTAGACAATGCCCCCGCGCTTCGCCGTGGGCGGCACAATTTTTTTTCCAGTGTAAAAAATATTAATTGTGTGTATTTTATTTATTATAATATAAATTTAGCTAAAATAATAAATCTGTGCAGAATTCATGTCAAGTGCAAGTTTTCTATAAAATATATGAATTTAAAATCGATATAAAATTAAATAAAAACACATAAATTTATTATCACCATTAAAAAAGCAAGAAAACTCGGATATCTGAATTATTCAGTTCACTATATTAAGATTAGTTCATTTTATAATTCGATTTAAATAGAATAAAAATAAAATTTAAATTGTGAAAATACCCACAATAATCAAATTAATAATTTAAATTTTTTATTTTTATTTAATATTTTAAATTAAAGAAATGATGTTTTGAGATTACTTTGATGTGTCAATGTAAAAAATAATTTTAAAAAATAAAAATAAAAATATTATAATACTTTTCTGACCAAAAACACTTTAAAAAACAAACTCAATTGTACTTACACAAAAGATTTATAAAAGAAACTAATAAAAAACCAATAACTAAAATTATCATTATTATTGTGTAAATAGTAAAATCATAAAAATCATTCAATCAAAAGAACAAATAAAAATAAAAGAAAAGAAAAAAACAATAAGTAAAGGGAAAAAGAAAGCAGTATTAATTTTAAAGTGACTACCAATTTAAATTCAAATTTCATGATTGAACCGATCAAAAAAAAATCCCAACAAAAAAACCTAAAAAAAAAAACTAAAAGTATAGATGTATAAATACGAATAAAAAATATACATTGTCTAAGATTTAAAAAAAAAAAAACTAAATGAATTAATATCAAAAACCCTCGAATAATCAAATAAAAAAATAAATAGTTAAATTTCTATGAACAAAAAGATGAATACATAAATTGAAAATTTGTCCTTATGTGATTGTTATTATCATTACTATAATAGTTAAAATTATTACTAACATTACTGTCAAAACAATCTCAATAATTAAATTATCCTGAAAAATCACTAAAAAAACAACCACTGAAATTATCATGATCATTGCATAAATAGTTAAATCATAAAAACCATCCACTCCAAAGAAGAAGAAAAAAGAAGCAAAAAACAAAACAAATGAACAAAGAGAAAAAATGAGCAATATTAATAAAAAAAAAAAGCAATTCAAATAATTAAATTGCCCTGGAAAATTATTACAAAAAAGCAAAATATTTGTATAAAAAACAATAAAAAAAATCAATTAATAAGAAATACAAAATAAACATTATAAAAAAAAATGAATTAATAACACATGAAAAATTAAAAGAATAAGGGCCGAAATGAAAAATAACATATATTAAATTAATTCCAATTGAAGGATAAAATTAAAGGAAAAAAATATTTGGAGGACCAAAAATAAATAATGAAAACTGCTGCCATTTTAAACAAAATCAGAAGAAGAGGGACTGAAATCAAACTTTGTATATATTACCAATTTCAATTGAAGGACCAAATTAAAGAAAGAAAAACATCCGGACCAGAATAATTGAAGGAATAAGAAGTAAATAAAAAATCAAGACTATAAGGACTGAAATAAAAACTTCTTATATAATCAGTTTTAATTGAAGGGCACAATTGAAAACAATAAAACTTTAATTTGCATAAATCAGTAATGAAAACGAAATCCAAACCTCAGGGACCAAAATAAACTTTACACAAACATCAGGGACCGGAGCTGACTTTGGGGGCGGCAGGAGAGAGAAAAGTGACGTCCGTGATAAACCCGTCCGCCGCGGCTTAACCGGAGATCTATGACGGGAACGCGCCGCGACGGTGGAGAGAGGACCTCCCGGCGCATCTTCTGGAGCGGCAGAAGTCATTTTTTTACGGCGGTAAGACGCCGCACGCGCCTCCAAAGAGGCGCGTCAGCGGGGAACCCCTCTGGCGCGGGACGGCCACGCGCCAGCGGTCCGCGCGTAAATATAATAAAATAATGGGCGAATGACCGATACGCCCCTGACCCCACCCATAATTACGAAAATACCTGATGGGAAAGGACGGCCCTGCGCCCGTCTCCTGTTAGTTATTTTGTCATTTTGCGTGCCCATTTTCATCTGCGCACTGTGCAAAAAAAGATGTAAAAACCGAGAGAGCCCCTGCCCCCTGTGCACTATTTTGTCTTTTTCGGGGGCTATAATCGGTAAGGCACTGTTCACAGGCGGAAAAGAAAAAAATAAAAAGAGGACATACACCCGCGAAGCACTGGGACAAATTGCGAGTCCACAGTGCTTTGTGTCTTGAGCTACAGTGAATTCGTCTACAGGAAAAACCCTACGCGGTTTATATATTAGGTAATTTCTATGGCTAAAAAATCAGTGACCCAAATTTCAACATGTTTTAACTTAAGAGCATGAAATAATATTATATAAAACAACTTAAAAAAAAGAAAACAAAAAATTAAAAGCAATATATGTCTATGCCCTTTAAAGTAATTTCACAAGTTAAAAGCAATATGAAAAGCTTGGTAACCAAACACCTAAAACTGCTTTTTTTCAACCTCCAACTCAACCACAGTTTTAACCAAACACTTCACAGCTTATTTTGAACCGCAATAAAAGCGCTTTTTTTTAAACTGTTTTTTTTCAACCTCAATCGCAAAAGAAAAAACAATATCAAACACTTGTGTTCTCCGTGTGGCTGGTGTTTTGTGAATCAGGGGTTTCTATCTCTCGTTCAAAACGGCAACGTTTTTCATCTTTTTTTTAAATATATATCAGGTGCTCCCAGGTTTCGTTGGGTTACCCGGGTCCTGGTTTGACCCATCATGTTACGCGGGTTTTTCTGTGTGAAATCTCTAGCGGGTTTTATGTGGACCCGGACTGATGCAGGCTCTGGATCCCGGGTTAATCTTCCGGTTGTTTCTGATTTTGTTGCTTTTCCTTTTCTTTTTGCCTTTTTTATTTTATCTAAAATTTTCTCATGAATCTTTCAATAATAAAAAGACATAACCAATGATCGCATCCTCTACTCTTGCTGCACGTCAAAAGTAAATAGATCATTTCTTTTTCTTGGATTATATTTGGTTATTATTTTAGAATTAAAAAAAAAAGTAAAAACTAAATCATGCATCACTGGAAAAACAAAACAAAAGGATGAATATAAAACCTTTTTTAAATATTTTTTATATCATTTTACAATAAAATAAAAAATAAGATTTCTGGTGTCTATTTCAATTTTTATTTTCAAAACCAATAGATATAAGCTATCCTAGTGAGCATAACAAAGTAGATCAAACAATATACATACATACATACATACATACATAAAACCAAATAAAAAATTGAAAGAATAAGGTATGAAATGAAAACTAAAATATATAATTAATTTAAACTGAAGGACAAAACTGCAATAAATCAAAACTTCGAGACTGGAAAAATTAAAGGAATTTAAAACAAATAAAAACTCAAAAGAATAAGGATCAAAATGAAAATAGCATATATGATCACTTTTAATTGGATGACAAAATTGAAACAAATCAAAACCTCATGACAGAAAAAATTAATGGAACTAAAAGCAAGCCAAAAATAAAAATAAAAAAAGGACTGAAATAAAAAAGAACATATATGCCCAAATTTAATTGAATGGTAAAATTGAAAAAAATATATATAGAAAATTAGGAAGAACAAAGAAATCAAAAGATCAGGTACTGAAATGAAACACATCATAAACAAAGAGGATTTGTATGTATTTTCGCATAGCATGAGGGGGGGGGGGGGGGGGGGGGGGGGGGGGGGGGGGGGGGGGGGGGTTAAAACGACATTGGCAACCCTTCGCCCACTGTCCTCTGGCACGCACACCTCGTGTGAAAGAAGATATGGTGGAGTCTCTGGAAACACAGTGGTTGGATATTTTCAACAGCCACAAGACACAACATGCATCATCTGAATAGCGTGCACAAGAGAAGTTTGTCGCCGCATCTGCAATTATATATATATATATATATGATACCTAAACATCTCTAGGAGCCGACGACAATAACAAAAAAACTGGTCATGAAATATCATCATGCTCTCAACATGAGCCCTTTATTTTTGTTGTTTATGAAGGCATTTAAATGGTTTAACTATTATTCAAACATGAAAAAAACAAAAATACCCTCTCTGTCAACTCTCTCTTGGTGTCCCACCTGAGGGTAAAGCTGTTTATTTTATTGTTCATGACCAGATAAAAAACCCTAAAATATTTTTGTGCATCCTTGTTTTTCCGTCTTCTTCCCAGAGAAATCCATAGCTCCATCAAATAAAAACAAAAAAGACGCAACCCTCCATTTGTTAATGACACACGGGTGCAGTGAAAAGACCTAAAATACCCCTAGAACCAAGAGTTAATTTTTTTGGACTAGAAAGCAATATGACAATTACACTATTAAATTTCAAAGTAAATCACGTTTAGGAACACAATAAAACATCTACACGTTTCGTTTGTTTTTTAAATTAGGCATGCACGATGCTACTTCTTGGTCCAGCTAAAAATTATATTTTATGTTTTGAAAATACATTAAAATATTATTTTTTAAATAAAATTGTTTTTATATAAATACAAAAAAAAATTAAAGACAATAAAAAAAGACTAAGTAAAACGGCAATTCAACCTCGAGATACCCTAAATAATAAAGTTTATAGCTTTTTTTTTTATCCAGTGCTCGTTAAAAGTTTTGTTTATTTTTAAGGTTGACCCACGATTTGACAATGTTATTTAATAATTATTATTAACTATAGATGTAATTTTCGATATTTTCTTATGGTGTAAATTGATTCTTCAAAAAATCGAAAAAGAATTATAGTCCTCCAACCATTTTCATTTTCCGTGGACCACAAGGATTCATTACTGCATCAAATATATCTCATGTGAAAACAAATTAAAGACAAAAAGATAAGATCTTGCTTTTATAGGCGTCGCTGGACAGACCAGCGAGCTGTTCTTCGCCATCATCTATCAATTCCACGAAATGGAATTGGACCACCATTGTTGAACCTTCATGTCAATGCATAGCTAATTATATACATCAGTGGTCCATGTATCACTCAATGCAACTCTCCCTCCCTCCCTCCCGTTAAAACATTGAAAAACTAAATAACCTGGTCAGCAGTATCGGTGAGAATGTTATTTAAATTGTTTTTTGTTTAAAAAATATTAAAATAATATTTTTTATTTTTTAAAATTTATTTTTGATATCAAAACATCAAATAATTTAAAAATATAAAAAAAGTAATGTAAAATAAAATAAAAACTCTTTTTTTTCTTTTTGCTTCGAAATAAAAATAAAAATAAAAATTACTTTAAAAAAAAAGACCAGCAGATTAGCAAAGTTTCTCGAAAAAACTATCATGATAGTTAATTATTGTCTTTTTCCAAAAAAAAAATGCAAGCAAATAAACAAACTTTCTATTTAAATTTCTAAAAGTCCGAAAAAAAAAAGAAAAGAATTGCTGTAAATGGTATATGCATCATGCTTGATAGATGCTGTAGTTTCGTACCTAAATCCCACTTTAGGTTTTCAAAAGACTTGGGAGAGACAAAAGATTTGGATGGAACCACGTCGTTGAAGGGACAGAAACCAGCCTGTATCCACGCACATCAAATTCTTCCAATTCGAGGCACAAAAGCAACCACCAATTCCCTATCCACTTGAATAATGACGCGCGCATTCCTGGATCGAGGTCTGGCTATGAGCACCAAACATAGTTTTTAGTAAGAAAAATAAATAAATATATAGACAACTCCAGTTTTTGATGGAGATTTTACATTGCTTCCTTATATGAATAGAAAGAATATATATTTAGAATATATATATTGAATTGATAATCCATTATTATTTTAAGAATATATATTAACACATCAAAATAATATTAAAAAATTAAATTTAAAAAAAAAATATATATATATATTTTTTTTTAAATGGGTGCCAAACGGTAATAAATCAGACTGAAACCTTTTTCCCCTTGAAGAAACGGGAATATTGTACGTCTGTGCAAATACTAAACAGGACACGCAGTTCCCTCGATGGCATTGCTGTAGTTTGTGGCCACAGTGAGCGAATTATATATATGAGAAAAAGAGTCAAGAATTTTATAAAGATAACGATAAAAGGGAGAAGAGAAATGAAAAATCCAAATAACAACGACCCTAGTTATCTATACTCGATCGACTATAGAGTATAGAGAGCTGAGGTTAAGTTCATGGAGGTAGCCTTTTATTGGTCCAAAAGACAAAATTAAACCTCCAAACATACGCATCTCCACCAGATATCCTGAATGGGAAATGAAAAACTTCTCCACTAAATTCCATCCTGATAGCCATCACCACGCAAAAGAATCTCAAAACCAAGAAACAAGAAAACAAATTAAGGAGACCATAGAGGAGGAGGAAAAAGCAAGGTGTGAATGGGATTTCAGTCTCTCCACAATCGTTTCATCAAGAAACAACAGTACCGCATCCATATCAGATGCTTTAGGGGTGATCGAATTCGACCAGACGAACAGCATCGTTGCCACGGGTGGAATTGCAAGAAAGATAAGGATCTATAATCTCGAGTCTTTGTTGCCACATGAAAGTACTAGCCAAGATGTGCATCATACTGTTTGCTTAGACCATGCTAGGGCTGGTGACTATTATATTTGTACCCCGGCTAAGCTCAGTAGTCTCCGATGGAAACCCGGGTCAGACGGTCGGGTTCTAGGGTCCGGGGACTACGACGGGGTGGTGATGGAATACGATCTCGAGAGGAGAATACCAATCTTCGAACGCGACGAGCATGGCGGGCGAAGGGTTTGGAGTGTGGATTATTCACATTGCGATCCGGCTATGGGTGCATCCGGGTCGGATGATGGAACCATGCAAATGTGGGACACACGTAGTGAGAGTGGGGAATGTGTGGCCACGGTTCAAGCTAGCGTGAGACGCAGCGCCGTCTGTTGCGTGGAGTTTAATCCATTTGGCGGACCAATAGTAGCCATCGGATGTGCTGACCGCAAGGTGTATGGGTATGATCTTCGAATGATGGCTGACCCGTTATTCGTTCTTGATGGGCATAGGAAAACCGTGACATACATCAAGTTTCTTGACAATGTTACGTTAGTATCTGCTAGCATTGATGGATGCTTGAAGCTCTGGAATTCGGACAGTTCGAACGTAACCCGGACCTACCACGGGCACGTTAACAACCGGAGCTTTGTTGGATTATCGGTGTGGAGGGACGGGGGGTTATTCGGGTGCGGATCGGAAAACAATAAGGTTTTCGTGTACGACAAAAGATGGAGTGAACCGGTTTGGGTTCACGAGTCTAGCTCAACGGGTAGAGATGGGTTTGTTAGTAGTGTTTGCTGGAGGCAAGCTGGGGAGGACCAATGCACGCTTGTGGCAGGAGGATCAGATGGAATCCTGCAAGTTTTTCAAGGCAAAAGGAGGTCACAGACTGAATAATAAAGGAGTTTTCTTCATGAGGTATATCAGGGAAGTCACAGATGGGATCTCTCAGGTTTTTGTTTTAGCTAACAGGTCAATTATTATGAATACAACTGTTACCTGACACATCTCAGATACATTTCTCAAATTCCAGTGCTTTTTGTAAAGTTTTTTCTGTAATCATTTTCTAGCAGAGAACTCTGTGTTTAACCTCATAATTAGTTTCTTTTCTTTTCTTTTGATCCACGTTAATTTGTTCACATCCCATGATATATTTGTCTGTCCTGTACTTCACGGATAGCTGCTCTAATGGTCGCCGATCAATCCATGTTGATGCAGGGATCTAGCTTTCCTGTCGCATGGCTGCTCCAGTATCCATATATTGTTCACGCACCAGATCACCAGAACTGATGATTGCTTGGCAAAATAACAGGCAATCAAAAGATTTTCAATTGTGCAAACTTGGCTTGTTTTCCTTTGAAAGGATAATACTTTCCCCGTGGCCACATCTCTTGCAGCTGTTTTTGTTCTTGATTCTCTCTCTCTGTGGGTTTGTATGAAATCGGATGCTTCTGTGTTCCAGATACATTCCTTCGGGTGTTGATCTTTCTTTCAAGAGTTTTAGAGACATGGATTTATTTTCAATTTTGATGTTGATGCTGGTGATATGGTTGTTAATATGGTTGTTTGGTGATATATATATATCATCTTTCTCCATTCTGTAGAGGGAGAGAAAGTTGTGATAATAGCTTGTGGGTTCAATTCCCTGTATAACTCTCGCAGCACAAATAAATAATTGTGAGCAAATCTAGTTGATTAAAAGGGGTGTTTGAAAGTTAATTTCCTTTGAAAAACGTTTTTGAAAAAAATTTAAAAAAAAATTATTTTTATTTAAATTAAAATAATTTGGTATTTTTAAATTATTATTATTATTACATGCTGGTGTCGAAAATGATTTTTTTAAAATAAAAAAAACATTATTTTAATGTATTTCTTAACGAATATAATTTTCAAAAACAACTCAGTCATACTCCTAAATATAGACTAAAATTAATTTAATATTTTTAAAAAAATATATTGATTTTTTAATTAAGCTTTATTTTTAGTGGTCATTTAGATTGTTTTTTTTGACTTATGAAGTTCACTAAATCACATCAAATTAATTCCTGAATAATTTATTTTTTTTAAGCTAAAAAGCACATTAACAACAATTATATATCTTTCCACATAAAAGATAATTTGACTTGCATCATGACTTATACAACAATTTAGTGTAACAAAAATTCATAAATCAATAGTCGATAGAAAAAATTAACTTAGCTATTAACCATGTGCTAAAAAAGTTTGGCATTTCACCATAACAATAAATAATGAGATCCCAATGTCCTTTTCACCTTGTTCCTACAAAATTTGAGGACTTCTTTATTACATTTTCTCTTTTTTTCTTAAAAAAAAAATCATTTCATCCCTAGACATTAGAATTTTTTTGGTTTATTTTGGTTTGTATCTTATGGATTTATCTTATTATACAAAACATAAATTTCATGGGTTAGCTATGTTGACTTTGTAATTTATTGTCCTTGTTTCATTTATTATTATTTTTATCAACTCCATCATCCAACATTAAGTTTATTAGAAGTTAGACATCATTGAATTGTTTTATATTAGTTCATCACAATGTTATGACATGAGTTTTGCGGGTTAGCTAAGTTAAATTGATTTTTTTTTATTAAATATTTTTTTATCATTCGATATTTAGTTGACTATGAATTTAAAATTTATTTATTATATTTTATTTATTATGAAGTTATTTTGATCTCACAACCTAGGTTTGACAAGTAAATTTGGATTAACTCATGTCATTTTGTTTTTATGTCAATTTAGTTATTTAACATTGAGTTGATCGATTGTTAAGATTTATAGTTACTATTTTGTTTTCTTATATTAAACGGGGTCGCAAGTGAGGTCAGTTAACTTTTTTTTTTTTTGTTATTCATTTGGTTTTTTTTTTAAATTTTATCATTCAATATTAAGTTAACTGAAAATTAGTCTTCATGATTTATTTTGATCTTTGTTCTTTGAGGTTACCCTGGTCTCATGATCCAAGCCACGGGTTTAATTGACTGACTCAATTTTTTTTTTAATTTTATATTTATCTACTAGGTTGTTTGAGAGTTAAACTATATAAATTATTTTTATTTGTTTTATATAGAATTATCTTGGTTTCATTACTTAATTTTGTCAGGTTAAATTATGTTAACTAAGGTTATTGTTAGTTGAATTTTATTTTGAATCTTATCTTTCAATATTAAATTGATTGAGAATTGAGTTTAAGTTTTTCTTTTTTTAAATCCTTTAAGGTTATCAAGTTTTAATGACCTAGTTAGCGAATTTGACAGGCTAAACCAAGTTGATATGAGTTTATTTAATACATTGTCATTTTTTTTTAAATCACACTGTATTGATTTTTTAGTCGAACTATATTTTTATTAATCGTGTAGATTAAATATATTAATTTGATCAATTCATATCAAGTCTTTTTTTTTTTTGGTGTGTGTATATATATGCTAAAAAACACATTAACAGCCCCTTCATATGTTTTTTATATTGAAAAAATTTGATCAGACCCCCAATAGAGTGTTAGAAAAGTTATAGTACCACTCTAATCCTTCATTCATTTCATGTTAAAAAGATAAAATAAATCAAGTCGCTAAAATTTTAGGAAAATTAGACAAATAATTGCCATTCTCTTTTTCTGGGCTGAGATTTTTATTTTTTCCATTTCATCACACTGGGCCTGACTGGGACGAGGGAGGAGTTATAACCTTAATCATTTGGAGTTATATTCACAGGCCCAAGTCAGAGCCTAGTAGCAGTAATTAGCAAACTATTCTAGTTATTTCTACCTACAAATCCCAAAATTTAATTTAAAATTCACTCTCTAATCTCCCTCGACTACTCCCTTCCCTCTGCTATCTTTTTTTTTTTTTTTGGTTTTCTAAGCTGAAAGATCTACAAAGAGGGAAACACAGCTTCAACTCACAGAAAAACACCAAAGTCAGAAGCTTTTGGCAATATAAAGGGAGAAGAAGTTGGGTTATAAACAGAGAGAAAGAGGGAGAGATGGTAGGGGCAGGGTCAGCGGTGGTGAACACATACCCTTTATCGAGCTACACATTCGGTACCAAAGAACCCAAGATGGAGAAAGACACTTCTGTGGCTGATCGCCTTGCTCGCATGAAAGTCAAGTAAAAAGACAAGAACCCTTTTGTTCGTTTTGCTTCTTTTGGAGTTGTGGTTGAATTTTGGAATTCTTCCGGAAAACCCTAGAGAAACCCTAGATTTCTTGGTTTAGTAAAAACCATCATGGAAAGTCTGATTCTTTGTTTTGTTATTGACAGTTATATGAAAGAGGGGATGAGGACCAGTGTCGAAGCTATTTTGCTGGTAATTTTTGTTTTATCTTCATTCCTTTTCAACTGTTTTTTGTGTTTGAAAATGTGTTATAATTGTTAAATTTTGTAAAATGAAGTTGTTTATGATTGTGTTTTGCAACTATACTAGCTTTGATTGTGGTTGTAGTTTATTAGTTTGAAAGGTATGATTGTATTTCTAGTCTTAGTGTGAGAATATAATCTTTGGTTCACTTGAAATGAAGACAAGAATTGCCCGGCCATTTTCTGTTAATTGATACCTACGCACAATGACCTCTCTATCTCTTTGATTACTGAACAATATATTTTCTCTTGTGTTGTTCGACAATTCGAGGACCTTTTGGGAAAATATTTTGGAATAATTTTTACAGATAAATGTTAGATTCATACCATCTGGAGCAAGTCAGGCTGTTATTATTTTCCTCAAGGGTAGCTCAATGTCTTCTATCCAGTTTCAAGATCGAATCTCTTTGATGTGGATACTTATGTGGTGTCATGTCTTCTTTTAAGTCCTTTATATCTGTTCTGTTTGTGATAGCAACTTGTTGTTGCCATGTCTTCTGTATAACTGCTCAATTTCTTCTCTATGATCTTGTACTTACCAACCTTAATCACTCGTGGCCTCATCTGTGATATCTCCATACATATCTTTTCTAATTATTATGATCTGTCTTTTGGTGCAATATATTATCATCTTGCAGGTACAGGAACACAATCATCCTCACATACTTCTTCTGCAAATTGGAAACACATTCTGCAAACTTCCTGGTGGGCGTTTGAAGCCTGGAGAGAATGGTATTTTTCTCCTCCTCTATTTATTATCTTTCAATTTCGTTAGATATATCCCTTCATTATATTTGTTGTGGAATGAGCTCTTCCTGTATCACTATCTGGGAGATTTCTGTTTTATTTTGCCCGGGTTTATGTAACAGAAATTGAGGGTTTGAAAAGAAAGCTCACAAGCAAGCTTGGAGCTAATTCACCTGCTCTTGTGCCAGACTGGCAGGTAACTTTTTTGAGCTATCTTCAGTTCTAAGTATTAACTCATGAAGACAACTTTAAGGAATTGGTACCTATAGGTGTAAATTTCAGGAGAATATGATTGGATTCACACAAAAAAAATTGCACAACAAAAAACAAAACAAAAATGCTTCTATGGTGCATGTTCTTGTGATAAGCTGCATTTCCCCCCTGCATTTCATGATGAAAGAACTTCTGCTAGGAACCTATCCTGGAAAAAAAATGCTGATGCCTTAGTGGGCATTGCCCCCTTAATTCTGTGTGCCCATAGATGCTCCTTGAGTTTGTTTTCTGATGCATATTTTGCTGCATGTCATTTGCTTGCAGATTGGTGAATGTGTGGCTACCTGGTGGAGGCCAAACTTTGAAACCATTATGTATCCATATTGCCCTCCCCACATAACAAAGCCCAAGGTAACTAAACTATGAATATTGTCTTGTTCTTAACTTATGTGGATCTTTCCTTTTCCTCCATATAACTAGTTTTATACGCAATGCTCACCCATTTCTTTCTATGGTCTTGATAATGCAGGAATGCAAGAAACTCTACCTTGTTCACTTATCTGAAAGGGAGTATTTTGCAGTGCCAAAAAATTTGAAACTGCTAGCCGTGCCATTGTTTGAACTCTATGATAATGTGCAGGTGTGCTCATGTGGATTGTTCATCGACTGAGTTTAGAGTTTGATCTGTTTTTGCAATCGTCTGAGATGTTTTTATGGTTTTCAATGCTATATTTTCTTTGCTTTAACTAGTTCATGCGTAAAAAATGATTTTCTTAATCAAAGGGTAATGGTCTAACTAATTCAGAAACTGAGGATTTAGCTTTGATGAGTTGTATGCATGTGAAGAGTGATGTTCTAGCGTGGATGATGCATCGTGTAGGTTTACCTAGGCAAACTGCCTGTGGTTTTTTTTTGGTCCACTCTCCCCTTCCTCCACTTAGAGTCCATTTGGTATTGAGGTAGTTGATGCTTTTTATAGTGCTTTTTGCTTAAAAATACATTGAAATAATATTTTTTTCATTTTTTAAAATTAATTTTCAATATCACCATCTAAAAAATTCAATTTTAAACAAAGAAAAAAAAAACACATTGTTTTTTTCAAAAGCGTTTTTAAAATGTAATATCAAATAGGCTCTTAGTAACCTCTATTCTCCTGATTGTAAGATGGTGAAAACTGATTTCTTCCTCGCATGTCCTTAGTCAGGTTTCTGAAAAACCAGTCATGATTTTCTAGCATGCCTCTTTAGATCAATGAGTTTCTAGTATTTCTTCTTACAATATGTTGCTTACGTGATGCAGAGATATGGACCAGTTATATCAACCATTCCTCAACAGCTCTCAAGATTCCAGTTTAACATGATTACTACAGCGTGAACTTTGCGAGGATTTGAGAAGCTTACACATTTGTGATAGTACTTGATTGGAGGAGGCTATTGTCAACATATAGCATGAGTCTCAACATTACTTTAGAACAGACACTTCGTATGGTTTAGACTGGATGTCCAAAAGTTGTGTGGATCTCATAACCTGTGGTGTTAAGATTTTTATTGGACCCTTATCTTCATGGGTTTAAGGCTATTTGCTAATTAGATCTCTGTATTATGATTTACAAGTCAAACAGTCACGATCCAGAATGAGAGGGTGCGATGTGGCTGGATGTGCCCAGCAGCATTTGAGTATTACAGCCATTCTATGGGGTAGCAAGATGGAAAACGGTGGTCCTGTTATGTCTTTGAAACCTTCATTTTGATGCAATGGTTGTGATTTCTTGTACGTGATTGTAACTTGGAAGCCCAAGATTTTTTGGTTGAATCAAGAAAGGTCTTCCATTTCTCAAGCTCTAAATCACCTAAATTAGAACGTTGCTGACAAAACAGAAACAAAAGTATAGCCATCTGGGGTCACACTTTCTGATTGCGGATGACAAAAAGATCCAAACTCTCTACTGATTTCCCATGACCAGCACAGGTTGAAATCATTGAATCCCACGGAACCACTTTCATCGGACGCTGTCTAAAATAAAACTCCTGGATGTTTCAAGATCATCCGTATCGGCATCTGCTCCCATCATCGGAGTCCATGAAATGGCATTCATCTCTGGCATTCGCGAATATGGCATAGCCTGCAATCATAGAATTCCAAGAAACAATCTCTCTTTTATGAAATGATATCAAACGACACTCTCGCCGACCTGACATCACCTATATTCACTAACATAGCTATCATTTGATTATATAATTCTCCGGTCTTACACACAAATCATAAAAGAATCCTGCAAGCATCATCTAACTTGCAAGTATTAGCTAAACCCACATCAATAGAAGCTGGTATTTTCAATCACATGTTAAAAAGCGAGTTGGCAACCACATCGCTTGACTCAAATCCACATTTCACAGTCTGCCTAGAAAAACAGAGAAAGAAACAAAGATAGCAGAGTTTCTGAGTTTTTGGGGTTTTGTTTGCAAATTTTTTCATCCCAACCTGAGAAACAAAATGGATTTCTTAGCTCAAGATTTACACTTTCCTTTTTTGTTTTAACAAGTCCGATTCAACGATGACTCATGCCACGAAACACCATGCTTACCTCATGTTTTAGGGATCCTTGTTGATATTTAGGTAGCATTTTATTGGTGTTACAAGACATGAGATGAAAATAATTGAAACAACATGAATTCACCATAAAACAATCATTTAAATATACTTATATTTATGTTTCTCAAACAAAACACGTTTTTATTTTTTTTGAATATGTCATAAAATACCAATCAAATCGTGTGGTGGAGAATATTTATTTTTATTGATATTTATGTGACCTGTATGCATAGACAACAACAGCAAAAAAAAAAAAACCCTAATTCAGAGCCTGTCCTGCAATAATTGTGCGTGAGACAAAAAAAAACGTGTAAAGTTTCAGAAAACAATGTATAGAATAGTACATATGTGACGTGTAGCTTTATTTGTTGGAAAAAATAAATAGAGAGTAATGATAATAATAATAATAAAAAAAAGGGGGCTGGTCTCCAGTGACTCGCGAGGTTGAGTCGTCAAATAGACAGCCTGTGAGCATGGTCATCCAAAAATAGGGCGACCACGCTGGTCTCCGTAGGCTTAGCCGAGCTGGTCACCCAAAAGGAGCGAACTCATATGGGCGACGTGTGGGCTTGGCCTAAGATGACTAGTAGGGCCCATACAATATTTGTTTTTTAAAAAAAACTCTGGCCCATCAGTTATATATGCATCCCATTATTCACATAAAATAGGATGTGTGGTCTATACAAGCAATTGCAGAGATAGGTTGTTCAATTTTGTCGGCATGGAAGAATGCAAGCTATAATAATCCGATGATTTGTCATTTCATTCGCCATGATTAATTGATTAATTAATTAATTAATTAATTAATTAATTGTACACTATAAACACAATGTCCTGACAAATCATAAGAAGATTTCATTTTAAATCTGATGCTTGAATAATTCATGGGATATTTTTAATTCATGATTGTTTTTTTGGGGAAAGAAATGATTGAAGCGTAATTTTTTATCTCATAACATCAGTCAGTAATAAATATCTTTTATGCAAGGGAAAATATCCATTACACGTGCATACTCAGGGGCTCACGTGGAGTTATTTATAAACTTTTTGATAAAATGTCAGGCTCAGACGAGTTGCCTGGGCCTGTTGAGAGCAATAGATGGGCCCAAACACGTTGAATAAGCAGGCTAGCAAGCTGATTGATGAGGGCAAATCATTTTTTTAATTTAATATTCTTGTAAGCAAAAATTAATCGGGAAAAAAAAAAAACATCTTGACTGCGTTGTCAATTAACCTTAGTGCAGCGCTGGCAGAGAAAAGGATTGTGTGCCCGCACTGTCGATTCAGAGTCCAACAATCCAGGATTTAATCGCTATAATTACTAGTAGCTGACGATGCAAGTCTTAGTTAATTAATTTAATTTTTCTTTTCTTTTTTTCTTACTAATGAGATCGAGATCTCAACTGAGTGATAAACGCTATCACAGTAGTTGAAATTGTATTAAAAATTATTTTATATATTTAGAAATATATTAAAATAATAAAATTTTATCTCTGATATCAATATAATAAAATAATCCAAAAACATATAAAAAACAATTTAAAAAACATAGTTGGATTGCAAAAGCAAACCTAGAATAAAAATAATCGAGATTGCTTTCATTTCATTTAAAAGATTTATTTATATTATTTTTATGTTTGATTGATAGGAAATATATTCACTAACAAAAATCAAAACGTCAAATACGAAAGAAGATTGATTATAAATAATGATTATTATATTTCTAGACTTGAAAATTTTATCTGGAGGGTACACAGTATTCCACGTGGAAGGGAAGCATGTCAGTGGTCTTCGAGATGGATTAATAAATTTAAATAATTAAGAAGTGGCACCAAAGGCAATAACATTGCTGTTGCTACCATGAACCGTTCATACTCTATTATTTTTTAATGGCAGAGGACATGGAAGTGTATACACATCTGTACATACATGTATGTACGTACTTTAATAAATTAGAATACTTTTTTGTATGTGAGTTGACAAGAACAAATACGCGATACAAAGATTCAGGGTATCTCAATTTAATGAAAAATAATAATTAGAAAAATGAATTAGTATATTTTGATGGGCTTGTTTCATCTGCCCTAACAAGGGGTCAAGAGAGTGGTTGGAATAAAATACTTAGAATTAATTTGTCCTTACCAACCTCTTATGCAATTTTAATTTGCTAAATCATCGATTGACTAGTGATGGTAAAAATAATAATTAATCACGTAGATAAATACACCCTTTAGCATTAAATTCATTAATAATAATAATAATAATAATAATAATAATAATAATAATAATTTTTTCAAAGAAAAACAAGCAGGTCCTGAATAGAACATTCCTGTCTAATAATGATAAAAAAACAAAAACAAAAAACATCATCAATTTGTCGGTGAGAATTTTATTTTTCTAAAAATCCTTTAAACCCCAATAAAATCTGGGGTCAACAGAATTATTATATATCGACTTGATCAACCGTGCGCAATAATCAATTTATTTTATTTTCGAGGCCTGTATTCCGTCCAATTTTTATGTGTAAATACAATCTTTCAACGCATCAAATCAATAAATACATTTGGTGTTTCTAGAAAAGTTTCATAAACAGGGCAGCCAGTGAACCAGAGAAGGCGAATTATTAATTAACAAATGATTTCCCTTGGCAATCTCAACAAGTTATTGATTTTCCAACAAATTAATTATGCAACATGTTATAATTAGGGCACGCCACAGTTTGTTTATTGCTGTTCACTGTCAGCCCAATTTTAGTCAAGGTTTAGCTATCAGATCGGACATGGACTTGCATTAAAAAAAAAACCCCACAATTAGTGAAATGATGTGTTTTTTGTTCTTGGAAATATTAAGAATATTTTATATTAAAAAAAGATGAGATAAATAGTTTTGCAAGTATTAAAATTTATACCACCAATTATTTGTTTTTTTTTAAAAGAATATTAATTAACATGACCATCCACTATCCAAACACTTGAAAAATTATATTCTTTGACAGCATTGGATTTTAGGAAATTACGAGTTGACTTGCCCGCGCGTTGCGCTGGGCTTTTTTCTATGTAGAAAACTAATTGATTTTTTACGTGCTGTAATTAATTAATTTAATATTTAATTATTAAAATTGTAATCGATAAAATATGTTACAAATATTTTTTTTCCGTCTAAAAGGAACAATGTGATCAAAACTGGAAGTGATTCTTATATATATATATATATATATATATATTAGTCCATAACATGTACCCCATTGCAAGTGATATCATATTTTTTAAAGAAAAAAATTAATTATGAGAGAGTTTTTTATTATAATATAAATTTAAACAAAATAACAAATTTGTGCCAAATTCCTGTTAAGTGCAAGTTTTCTATACAATATATGAATTTTAAATCGAAATAAATTTATCTATTTAGTAAATTTCAACGAAATAATCAACATAAAATTATAATCATCATTAAAAAGCAAGAAGATTGGGATGTCTGAATTATTGAATTAACTGTATTAAGATTAGTTCATTTTACAATTCAACATAAATTCAAAATAATGATAATTAGTCTAACATATTTATAAGAGAAAAAACTTACAAATAATCGTTATTATTATTTTGAATGCCTTAGCTATAATAATTAGAAATTTTAACACCTAAAAAAATTAACAAAAAAACAATTAAAAAACAAAATAAATGACAAAACAAAATAAATATTATTAGATTTTAAAAAATTATTTGACTTGAAGAATAAATAAAAATAAAAAAGCAAAGCGAAAAAATAATAAATATCAATTTTCAAATGATCACCAATACAAATTAAAATTTAAACATTAAATTAAAAAAAACCTTCATAACAGCGGAAATAATGAAAAAAAATTAAGAGCATGTTTTTTTAATTTAAATCATTTATTTTTAGTCCATAACCTGTACCCCATTGCAAGTGATATCATATTTTTTAAAGAAAAAAATTAATTATTACAGAGTTTTTTATTATAATATAAATTTAGACAAAATAACAAATTTGTGCAAAATTCCTGTTAAGTGCAAGTTTTCTATACAATATATGAATTTTAAATCGAAATAAATTTATCTATTTAGTAAATTTCAACGAAATAATCAATATAAAATTATCATCATCATTAAAAAGCAAGAAGATTGGGATGTCTGAATTATTGAATTAACTGTATTAAGATTAGTTCATTTTATAATTCAACATAAATTCAAAATAATGATAATTAGTCTAACATATTTATAAGAGAAAAAACTTACAAATAATCGTTATTATTATTTTGAATGCCTTAGCTATAATAATTAGAAATTTTAACACCTAAAAAAATTAACAAAAAAACAATTAAAAAACAAAATAAATGACAAAACAAAATAAATATTATTAGATTTTAAAAAATTATTTGACTTGAAGAATAAATAAAAATAAAAAAGCAAAGCGAAAAAATAATAAATATCAATTTTCAAATGATCACCAATACAAATTAAAATTTAAACATTAAATTAAAAAAACCTTCATAACAGCGGAAATAATGAAAAAAAATTAAGAGCATTTTTTATTTTAAATCATTTATTTTTTATATAGAAAAAAGAAAAAAAAAGTCAAGGGAAAAAAAACTTGACAAACATTTTCACTGTTCATGATAGATATCATATGGCAGACAACCATCAAAGAGAGCAGTGGAGAAGAAATCAAAGAAGCCAGTTTTCTTCCTGTTGCCATTGATTTTTTTGAAAAAAATCTACATTCAATATATATATAGTCCATAACCTGCACCCCTTTGCAAGTGATATCATATTTTTTTTAAAGAAAAAAATTAATTATGGGAGAGTTTTTTTATTATAATATAAATTTAGATAAAATAATAAATTTGTGCAAAATTCCTGTTAAGTGCAAGTTTTCTATACAATACATGAATTTTAAATCGAAATAAATTTATTTATTTAATAATTTTTAACGAAATAATCAACATAAAATTATCATCATCATTAAAAAAGTAAGAAGATTGGGATGTCTAAATTATTGAATTAACTGTATTAAGATTAGTTCATTTTATAATTCAACATAAATTAAAAATAATGATAATTAGTCTAAAATATTTGTAAGAAAAAAAAACTTACAAATAATCGTTATTATTATTTTGAATGCCTTATCTATAATAATTAGAAATTTTAACACCTAAAAATATTAACAAAAAAACAATTAAAAAACAAAATAAATGACAAAAAAAAAATTATTAGATTTTAAAAAATTATTTGACTTGAAGAATAAATAAAAATAAAAAAGCAAAGAGAAAAAATAATAAATATCAATTTTAAAATGATCACCAATACAAATTAAAATTTAAACATTAAATTAAAAAAACCTTCACAACAGTGGAAATAATGAAAATAAAAATAATAATTAAGAGCAAGTTTTTTTTATTTTAAATCATTTATTTTTTATACAGAAAAAAGCAAAAAAAAAAAAGTGGGAAAAAAAAAAAGTTGACAAACCGAGAATCCAAATGTTTCGTTGCTGAGAATCGAACCCCTGCGCGCCCGCCGCTTGACACGCCGCTGAAACCACTCGGCCAAGCAACTACTTTGGTTAGCTCTTGGATGAAAATAATAATAATATAATTATAGGAACTGTTCCAAAATTGTGCCTCTGGTGAGATTCGAACGCTCGCGCCCGACTTGGAGGCGCTCAAAGCCTCTAACCACTCGGGCGAGTGACTCCTTTAGTCAGTCCCCGGATAAATATAATAATAAGATTCTTAGATAATTCAACTGTTCCGGTCCACAGTAATCCACAGTGCACTTGAGTGTGCGTGAACAGTATTTCACACTGTTCACCGCCCCATTTTGTTTTAGCTTTCTTTGTAATAAAAAGAAAGGCTGTCCTTTTGTGAATACTTTAATGGCAGCTAGCTGCTTTGTTTCAAAGCATACGTAACAATGGAAGTGTCATTCCCCCCCATTAATCTTACAGAACAGCCGAAAAGTCTAAGCGCGTTGTTTGCAGCTACCAGGTCAAGATGTAATAAACGGGATTATTAGTCAAAATGTAGAAAAAAATTAATATTTTTGTATAAAATTAAAAGAAAAAAGGTAAACACAGTCTGGTTTAGGTAGATACGGCGGCTTCGAGGTCATTGTTCACTTTTCAAACTATGAATTATGGTTTTTTTTAATTCAGCGGGCATACCTCTGCTAATTTTTTTAATATCAAGTTTACCCTGCAATTGGCTTATATTTCCAAATCCGGCCCTTAAATTATTAACTTTTCTTCTTCTTCTTCTTCTTCTTCTTTTAAAAAAAGAAACGAGAGGGCCAGCCTTCTCTGCCGGTCGTCCAGGCGTGTCCGCGTATTGATTCCCAAATTGGATTTTACAACTATAACCCTATAAGTCAATGTGATTAATCACTTGGAATTGTAAGTTGCCAATGGGTCCTGCCCGCCTGTGGAGCCAAAATAGTAGCAGCCGCAGCAGATGGTTTCAAGTCGAGTACCCATAGAAAATGTAGACAGCCACAATGAATTAGGTGGTCCATGGATTATAAAAAAAGGGCTCTACATGCACCATAAATTTGTTCTTCTCGTATGACATCTACGCATCGATAATACAATTAGAAAATTCATAAATTTTTATTATTGCTTTTCATATTTATATAAAATTCAAATATTAATGATAAAAAGATTCTACCGTTTTAACCATTTGCTGGCGAGCATACATAATATTAGCCACAAAAAAGAAGATATATTTCAAAATCATTGGCAGGCAATTCATGTGTTAATTTTATAATATGGTAGGCTTACAACGAATATTTTTGCTTTATATATACCAAAAGCTTTCATGGTCAGCTGTTCATTGCACCCATCACAAAGTCTTTCGCTCTCTTTCTCCTGCGCGCAAGGCATCGTCGACTGATACACTTCTGATCAGTCTTCCTTTCCTTGTTGTGGCAAAATGGGGTGCAACCCATCTGACAAGCCGAAGCTAAAGCCGAAGCACAGGAAAGGGTTGTGGTCACCTGAAGAAGATCAAAGGCTCAGAGACTATGTCCTTGAACATGGCCATGGATGCTGGAGCTCTGTCCCCATTAATGCTGGTATGTATCCACTGCAAATTAGCTCATGGTTGTTCACCGAACAGTGCATTGCAGAACGACATGCCATTTTGCTAATGTATTTGAATAAGAAACAAGTTATTACATGCTGATTACAGGCACATTTTAACATAGTTCTCGAGACCTTGCTGCATCATATAGCGTTGTTTAGCAGGGATGAGCCTGTTCTTGTATTTCGGGCCTTGATTTTTTCTTTTATTTGAAGTAGGTATCTTTTCCATGAACGTTTCTATGGTTGGACAAAAGGTTTCGTGTTGATGGGATTGAATTAATTTATTAATGTTGAGTATCTGCTGCATAGTTTTGATTAATCAATATTTTAAGATGACTGGTACGTATAATTTGTTAGAAAACAATGGCCAAGTTCTATGTAAAAAGTCATCAAGATTACTGAAAAGTCTTCATGACTCTTGAGTTAAGAAAAGCTTAAGATTCAACAACCTCTCACCATCAATTGGCTACTTCAGTTGGCTCATTCTTTGGTTAACTTGGAGTTTAGATGGCAGCTTGCATCATCTGGACGGCATTTGTAGGAGAATCTCTAAATTTCACGAGAAAAGGATTGATGGTTTGCCTCCACTTAAAATAACTAGAAAACCTTATGAGCTGACTTTTCTTAGGTCCTCATGAAACAGTAAATATTGTGCTAATGCAGGCTTGCAGAGGAATGGGAAGAGCTGCAGATTAAGATGGATCAACTACCTGAGACCAGGATTAAAAAGAGGGTTGTTTTCTGAACAAGAAGAAGAGACAATCCTGGCCCTTCATCGCACGTTAGGCAACAAGTAAGCAGACTTAATCCCAAGTAATTATAATTACTGTACTAAAAAGTATCGCTCTTGCAGAGTTAAGGACCACCTTTCTGCTATTAGGTGGGTGACCCCTTCAACAAAATTAATTAGTAGGAGTTCGGACTTGGATGATCATGACCATTTAGGTCAAATAATATAAACTCACAAGAAAATTATGATAATATAGATTATTGCTCCGTGCTAGCCTAGCATGCATTTTCTGAACTGTCTAGCAAGGTAGCTGCCTCCACCAAATCAAGCCTACATTATGCTATGACGGCACCCGGAGGACCTTTTTTATAAATAGATAGCAGACCATTGCAGGTCAACTTGAGTTTTGTAACCTCAACAATGATGCAAGGAGATAAGAGAATATGACTCGATCTAATTCCTTGCGCCGAATTCGCAGAAACGTTGTAGGATCAGTCATTTAGCATTAATTAACAGCTGCATTATTCCCGATCAAAGGCAGAGATTTTATGTCTTTTGTGCAATAAAGCGGAACTAATGGAGACAATCTGTTCTGAACTGACTAGGTGGTCTCAGATAGCACAGCATTTGCCTGGAAGAACAGATAATGAGATAAAGAATCATTGGCATTCCTATTTGAAGAAGAAGTTTTTCAAAGATGAAGGAACGGAGTCTTTGAAAAGAACTCAATCTGACAGATCAAACTCAGACATCATGGAACTTTCACCATCTCCCAAGAAAATCAAAATGCAAGCTTCAAGTTTTGAGTCATCAATGAGCATGGAAAAACCATCAGCTGAAATCAACCGGTCAGTTCCGCAGATGTTCGAGTCTCCTAAAGAACCCAAAGGAAGCTCCTTATTACCGAAGATTATGTTTGCGGAGTGGCTTTCACTTGACAGCTTTGCAAGTTTAGGTGAGCCTATGGATTCAAAGAGTACATTTGACAACAATACAAGCTTCCAAGACAATTTCATGCACGATTACTTACTGGATGAAAGAGCATTCTGTGGTGGGTATCATAATTCACTAAGCGATGGTTCGAGCGGCGATATTTTTAGTTCAGAATTCAAGTTTGAGAGCCAGAGTCCAGGAAATGAGTTTGACTTTTGCTCTGGACAGGATTTATGTAGTGATTTCAACTTGAGCAATATTAGTGATGTGATGTACATATGAGGGCTTGGTTTTCAAAAGCAACTACGAGGAAGAATAATTTCCGATCATACAACAACAGAAATAAATAAATAAATATATTGACATTCAAATAAAAGGGCCTGCAGGGAAAACAAATTGTAGATGACCAGGCCCCTTTCAATCCTTTCCACAAAACCAGGTGTATAGATGATGAAATAGGCTATAGTTTGAGTTTGTGGTTATTCTTCCATGTAGTTGCTTTTGGGGACACCGTGAGAATATATAACCTGTCAATTTCTTGTCTCTTGATGATGCTTAATGCCTACAATTTCCATGCTGTCAACACCAATTTTTCTGTTTGATCATTACTTGCTCCTTCCCCCAAGGATCATTCTCCTTGATTATGCAAATAATGAGAAGTTTTTTTATAAAAAAAATCTCAATTCATCTCCAAGTACTGAAAGTGAGAACCTCTTTTTCAAGCATCTGATAAAGGAAAACCGCAGCAGAGTTTAGGGCTGCTACATCCAATAACCTCAGAGTGAAGATTCAGTGCCGACACTTTGAGCAGGCATAAGGATGTGCGTGGACGCATAAAAAATTCCTGGGATTTATTATTCCTGAGTAGGTACTGAATCACAATGATTAGTGTACAAGTCCACAACATCACTTCACAAAGGGCTAGGGCAAGGGCTTACACAATATCTTCTGCATAAAAGAAATCTCGACAGACATTGATGGAACATTAAATAATTAGATTGGTTGAAAGATATCCAGCACGGCAATGCATGCTTCACTGTCCTCTAAGGTTTCAGATTATGATGTTTTTTTCCCTCCTCAAATGATAGTTTAAACTCTTCCGGGAATTTTAAATGATGAAATCATCTGTGAGAATTAGGGTGCCCCATAACAGGATAGCAGCAACTGCAGCAATGATTGTGATTGGTGTCCATTTCAGTGCAATCACCTGTCGGGGCAAAAATATTAAAAGGGATTAACCTTATATGTTTTGTAAAAGGGCTAAAGAATATCCTTTGAGATTATTCATTTTTTGGTACTGTGTTTTGCATATCCATAGAGATTACAGGACATCTTACTGGATCGACTAATAAAATATACAGATACATTATTTGTGTATTTGATGCATATAATATATTTTTGAGTGAAAAGGAACTTGAAAATTCATAACAAAGGGGCTCTAACAGTCAAAGATTAAACTCAAACTTTAGAATGATTGAAACCTTCAAGCTGCTCAGTTCCTCTCTTAAACCACCTAAGGGCACGAGCACGAGTGAAGGACTGGGAATTGCTGATGGAGAGATGGAAATAATTGCATCAGACCTGTCTTTACTGAGTCGAGTTCAAGAGGCTGCAGATAGAATGTCCTTTACTGAGTCGAGCTACCGAATGGGCCCCATAAGAAGAAGACATGCTGCAGTTTCAGTGTACTGTAAGTGAAGTAGCATTGAGCATTCCAGGGAGCAAACTCATTAATGGAGCTCTATAATTCAAGACTCACTTTCGTTCTGGGCTCGTACCATTATGGCCAGTAGACCCTCTTCTTTTATTTAGCCTCTCTGATAGTGATAGTGATAGTGATACATCATCGACCCCATGGGATGCAAAGCCAATGACAATTTTGCTTGTCAAACTGTGGTCAATTGGTAAACTGAAAGGTCTCTTTTAGTAAAATGTACAAAAAAGAGGAAGAAGGGTTTTACGAATATATTATTTTAAAATAAAAAATAACTTATTACAGTACTAGTTAACAAAAGAGCTAAAAGAGCTCGGGGTCGGCACTGTACATTGTGACCCATTTGCACTGTGGACTGGACTTTTGTCCGCCGTGCGTCGCGCGAGTTCGTTCACCTTTTTTTTTTTTTTTTTTTTTCTATTATGAACAGTGTAGAGACGAGATTAGCCCTGGTAATAGGACAAAAAAGCTGTCGGCTGAGGGGTAAATACCGGTTAGGCTCAGGGGCGCGGACGTAATTGCACACGTACGGACCGGTCCGGTCCGGTCCGGTCGGTCCGGTCCGCCGCAACCCTTTTTTTTTTTTTAATATTTGTGACATGGCTAAAGACGATTATAGCCCCCAATAAGACAAAATAGCTTATTTACGGGCAGGGACATAACGGTAACTGACCATTATTATTTATATATTTTTCAGAAACTGTCAGGCGCGTGCGTGCCACGCGGTCGACGGTGCCCCCCCTGACGCCCCTTTCAAGCCGCGCGTGCGGTATGATACGGTGGCCGGAAATGGTCAACCGGAGTCTAATCCGGTGCGCAGACGCTTGGTCTTCCTCCCGGTGCGGCGCGTTGGACCACCCTGTGTCCGTGTACGCGGCGGAGGCCGGTTGAAGACGGCGGCATCGTTTCTCTCTCTCCCCTGCACGTAAAAGTGCAGGGGAGTCCCCCGTGTTTGTGCAATATTCAATTCGGTCCCTCAACTTACAATTTGCTGCCCCGCACCTTGCACTTTTGGTACAGTGGTTTTCATTTTCTTCGATTTCATCCTTCCGGTTGAAATTAATTAAATGGGCACCTTTCACTTCGGTCCTCGAACGTTTTATTTCCGGATTTGGTCCAAATTGGTCAATAAATTCGGTACACAGGTTTGAATTTTTGCAATTTTGTCCTTGGATTAAAATTGATAATAAATGTGATTTTCATTTCAGCCCTTCAACTTTTGATTTATGATTTAAATCCCTGTTGAAATATTTAATGCTTATCAAATAATTGCTACATTTTTGCTAATAATTTTATTTTCCATCGATTTTTTTTCTTTGATTTATTTTTGCCACTTTCATGCATTAGGATAATAATAATAATAATACTAATAATAATAATAATAATAATAATAATAATAATAATAATAATAATAATAATAATTTCTTACTTACTCTTTTGTTAATGTTTATGAGTGTTTTTTCTTCCGTTAAAATTTTGTTATTTTAATAATTTTTGCAATAATAGCAATAGTCATTTTATATCTAATATTACTTGGGATAAAGACAACTCAATAAAAAAAAATAGACAAATTTACCTAGGTTACCTACAATTAAAAAACGATACAAGTCACTTTTGTCTCGATTATACTGTTCCTTTTAAACGGCAAACAAGTCATTATTATATATTTTATAATTTATTGCATATGATCGCCTAAAAATATATAAAGAGAAAAAAAAAATTGACCTCGGATTTTTTGCAAGAAAAAAATTACTATCAGCATGCTTAAATACATTTAATATAATAATATGAAGAATAAATCTTATAAAAAAAAAATATTGGCTTCGAATTTTAATTTTGTGCTCTTTTCTTCAAGTATATTTCTGGAAAAAAAATTGGATTTTTATTATTTAAGATCTAATATTACCCGGGAAAAAATACAACTCAAAAAAAAAAAGGTAAACAAATTTGCCTAGATTATATAATTAAAAAATATATGAGGCACTTTCTGTTTCGACTACACTGTTCTTTTTAGACAGCAAATAAATAATTATAGCACGCAAAAAATATATATTCCTTTCTTGAAAAATATTGAAATGTTTTTATTGATAATGTGTCAGGTCTAATATTACTGGGGAAAAAAGGCAACTCATATTGTTTTTTTGAACAAATTTACCTAGGTTATCTACAATTAAAAAATATAAAAATCACTTCCCATTTCGATCACACTATATAATATGTGAGGCTAAGTATATGTGTTTAATATTTATTTGATATTATCGCCTAAAAATATATAAGAAGAGAAAAAAAATGACCTACGATTTCTTGAAAAAAAAATTAATATCAACAGTCTTAAAGATATTTAATATAATAATATGATGAAGAAAT
Source organism: Salix brachista (assembly GCA_009078335.1). NCBI lineage: Eukaryota > Viridiplantae > Streptophyta > Magnoliopsida > Malpighiales > Salicaceae > Salix > Salix brachista. Next base: position 18,255,795 of record CM018586.1, read on the forward strand.
CTTATAAAAAAAACTTTGGCTTTGAATTTAAATTTATATTTTAGACCCTTTGTTTGCTTCTTTTAAGAAACGGTGACTTTTTTTTCACATGTATTTTTGATTTGTCACTGTCCAACTCAGTTGTTCTTTTTTAACCGGGTTTCTTTTGTTGTTTTGTTTTTTTAACCAGAGTATCCGTGACAACAAATTTCTTATAAATCATTTCACCTTCTTAGCAAATTTTCTAACAAATTTTATCAAAAAAAATTTAGCAATAACAATATTCAATCACATTTTGATTTAAAAAAACTATGTTTAGCATATTTTATCAATTACAATTATACTAAGTAAATATGAAAATAACAAAATACAGCATTTATAAAATCAATGAATTTTCTACGTAGATAAAAATGCCCAGCGAAGCGGGCTAAGCCAGCTCGTTACTACCTAAAACTAAAACTAGGTAACAGGGGGTAGAGAGAGAGAGAGAGAGAGAGCGCCTCCAATGATTAGCTCGGCTGATCGATCGAAAGAAGAGCTGTCTGGTCAGGCCCAACTCTTGCCCGCTAGACCAGTTTGCATGGTTGACTGGTCGTATCGTATGAGTTAGGCCTGAGACAACAGCTAGCTGTTAAGTTGTTAGGCTACATGGATGGGCCTAGGCCCAACCACAAGAACGGTTAGCTTAGCTAACTAGTCAGCAGTGACCACCAAACCGTTCGACCTTGCCTTAAGCAGCACCATTTGGGCTTGAATCGGTGTCAAGCAGATTTCAAAAAGCCCAGCGCGAACTTATGGTCCCACAGGCTCGGTGTCATGGGACTCGATCAAAGAGGATCAAAGTCTAGTCATGTTCAAGCCTTGAGTTCCAAGACGCCACCCTTCTCCAAAGTTTTGTACATGCTCAGTTGACCACCTTTTTCTCTCTAAATATAGGTACTGTTTGTTTTCAGGTTATTTTAATATATTGGTATAAAAAATAATAATAAAATATTATTTAAATACAATCTCATTTTACAAAACAATCTGTATTAGGTATTATCCACCACAATGATAAACATTACCATAAAAACAATTTTGTTTGTCTAACTCCAAACCCGTGGATAAGAATTTAAAAACTCGTGTCGGATTAATCTTTACAAGAAAGTTGAATTTAACTGAGTTTAATATGATAATAACAAAATATAAAAGCTATAAGCTTGGATGATTGAAATCCGTGCTTGGTGTTTCTGCTATTTTCTTTTTATGCCCAATGTGTTGCCCTCTAATCTTCTAAACCTTGCTGTTTTGCTGAGCACTTGTGTAGTTTCTTAGCCGCATCTACTTGAGAACTTTCAAGTATGTTGTCTAGAGAAACACAATTGTACAAAATCCAATAGGTAGCCTTCAACACAGTACAGTTTTGATTAATTAAAGTTTAATATTTGAGGAGAAACTTCCCCAACTTGGAAAGGTTGAGATATGAACTTAATCACGTGAAAACTAAATCGGACGTCAAAAAATTCCGGTTGGCTTTGTTGCCAGGAGCTCCTTATTAAACTCTGATTTCGAGTTCCGAAAAGTTTCTGAACATTGATGTCCTGAAATGTTAAACACGAACAAATATATTATGATCAGGCCTCCTTCGATGTGGGAAAAGCTGTAGGTGTCTGGACTAACTATCTTCGCCCTGACAATAAACGAGGTCGCTTCTCTCCTGCAGAAGAGGCAACTATTATTCATCTTCATGGCATGCTCGGTAATAGGTAAGTTGCTGCTTGCTCTCATGTTTTCTGTGCACTATCTTTTGTTTGGAGTTTGGAAGATTATAGAATTCCTGCTACATTTCTGAAACACTTCTTTCCAGTGCCAATATCTGCATGATATTCAACTGAACTTCTGTATGGATCTTGTGTCCCGGCGAGGAACTTTTGTATCCCATGTCAATTTCTTCGTTAGGATGAAGAAACTAGTCTATGCATAGATTTTGCTCTCTGGTTTACGGTGCTTCTAAAGGAAAACTGTATTGAACGAAAGGTCTCTTTATATGGGGATAGGCTAGATGTAGGATGCACAGATTTCTGCCCATCCATCCGGATATTCATGAATTGCTTCAAGATGCTGATTTATGGATTTTGAATGAAAGTTTCAAATGGTTAGAATTTTCCTGTTTTTGCCTATCAGTATGCCTCCATTTTTTATAGTATCATATAATTACATAAAGCATGCCACATCCTTTGATCTTTCCACATTTCTATATAGTACTCCATGCACCACTTCTCAGGTGGGCACACATTGCATCTCAATTACCTGGAAGAACAGACAGTGAGATAAAAAAACTTCTGGAACTCCCACCTGAAGAAGCGTCAGCTCACATCCATTGGTCCGAAGTTGCAGATCAACCACTCCTCCTCTTCTGATCCTATCAATATCATGTGTGAATCTCCTTCTTCTTGCCATATGGTACAGTGGGAGAGTGCTAGGGTTGAGGCGGAGGCTCGTTTGTCAATGCAGTCCTTGCTCGTAAGACATACATCAACAGTTAAGGGCCATCCTGGTATCTTTATCCAGTTATGGAACTCTGAAGTTGGTAACAAAACAAGTGCCTCCATTGACACCACTCAGGAACAAGAAGATAATTGCAAACCAAGTGCAGATGTTATGTCTGTTTCAGATTTTCATCGGTTCCAACGAATTTGCAGATTCTTCAGATACAGCACTGAAACTGTTGTTGGATTTCCCAGGAGGCAATGGTATGGAATTCATAAGAGAAAACTTCCTTGGTTCTGGGTGTGACTGAAACAGCCTCTTGCCTTTTGCACGCAATGGTGCCACTCTAAGAAGGAGCTGATGGCGGTTTCTCGGGTACCCTCCTCCCTGTTAGCCTTCTGGTTTCTAGTATTTAGGCTATCTAGTTTCCTATTTTGGTTGATAACTCTCTGCCTGAAATCGAAGAAGGTAGAGGCAGCAGAGTTTAAAATAGGAATCCAGCGACAGGTTGCTGCGTTTCTAGTTTTCATTCCATGCCTTCTTTGCTAAACTCAATTGGGGTCCAATGGAAAAGAATGCCGGGTAGAAGAAAAGTTTTTAAGGTCTACAGTTCTTCAAGGAGTACCAGAGATGTTTATGTCTGCTCTGTTACAATAGTACCAAGTGATCCTGATAGTCCATAGTGAGTATGAATTCATGAAGGGTGCCCTTTTGTGTATAAAACACCATAGCAGCTTAAATCTAAGTTTCTTTCTGGTTTTCATCTACATATATCTGATCTTTCGTAAACGCGATAGAAACGCTAAACTTTGCGGCTGTTGAAGTGGAACTTGCTGTAAAGCCCGTGAGGAAACCTGGGCTCATGAGTTCTTATTTATGTATAAGGAATTGGTGTGGATACATATAATGCTTTCACCAGACTATTGAATTGCATAATTTTCTTGAGAATATTATAGTTTTCTCTATCTATTTCCTTGGTGTCTTAGGCCGTAATCACAAGGCTTGATAACCTTAATCTTTATCCACGCCATAAATTGCCTCACATATAGTAAAAGGCTGGTTTGTTTTTCTTATCTTTGCTGATAATGTGGTATTTTGACAACCATGCTGATGAGGCTGCAAATAAAACCTGCTGCGTGGTATTCCTCTGTCAGGATGAGCTATGAATAACATGGCCCACTCCTTCTCTGGTCTGAAATCATCAAGAAAACTAGACTTGCTATTCAATTGGGTCCATTCATTGGGGAGAGAGAACTCCAGAGAGTATCTTAATCTTAAATGTTCTGATAAATTGAGGGCTGTAAACATAGGCACGCAGCAGAACCACACTTCTTTTGTCCCTATGAATTGCTCTTGTACATCAGTTTCCATTTACTTCATGATTCATACAAGCTTCTTACAAATTCATTAAGTTAATTTTCCAAACATTATCCTGAGATGTTCTGTACACACAAATACACCAACATGGACACACAGAATAAATGAACAACTCTCGACTCTCCCCTATTGAAACAGCAAACAACCACTAACAAATGAAGGCTTAAAAATAAACAAATAATACAATTTTCAATCAAACCTGAGAAATCATAGACTAAAAACATCCAAGAAACTTCGCCGGAGAACTTCCAGTGGCACGATATTTCGCGGCCATCTCCTCGGCCTTGAGAAGATCTTCCCCACGTTGAGCTTCGACAATCGCCTTCTTTTCTTCTGCTTCCTTGTGAATCATTGCTATCTTGTTCTTCATTTTCTCCGTATATTCTGCCTTTTTCTTCTCAAGTTGTTCCTGCTCATATGCAAGTATAATCAATGATGTCAAACCACAAACTTTACCTACTACAACCATTAAACAGCCTGAATAATTTGGTTGGCATCCGAAATATGGTTAATTGCTTCATATCAACAAAATAAAACAACGAAATATCCAGGGGACCATATGGATAATCAAGACAAAAGTTTGACAACTCTCTCTTGAAACATAAACTAAGACTTGTTGCTACCTCAATCTTCTTCAACTCAGCCTCCACAGATGCTTTCCTGCTGTTCTCCCATGATGTAATGGAAGAAAGTTTTTTGTGAGCCCTGCAAGTATATTTACCAAATTCAAATAGGTAGAAAAACCATCATGAAAAAAAAAGCACTGCAAGTAAAATAAGCGCATCACTATATCAGTAAATATTGTTGTAGAGCAGAGGAATATCATCATCATCATGGTTTTCATTTGAAGTCTGAAGATTTAAGAATCATAGCTCGGTAGTATTTTAAAATCATTCTGAGATGTCAAAGATAAGATTAAGAACTTGGGTATGTAGAAATAAACTGGAAATTACATGGAAGAAAGAAAAAGAATATTTGCTCCGATAGAGAGCTCTTACTTGTTTTCTGCTTTGCACTTCTCACTCTCTTCCCATGCTTTGACAAGTGATATCTTCTTCTCTGTTGCAACCCTTGCAAGAACAGCATCTATACCAAAAAAATAAAAATAAAAATTGATCACTTAAACTGATATCAATTGATCGAAGAACAGCCTAAAGATCTAACAATAGGTACCTCTATTGACAGAGTCCTCTTTTTTCTCCTCGGCAGATTCAGAAGCTTCTGTCCCAAGAAAAAAAAAATTAAATTCAAGGTGATAACACCTATATATCAAATAACAAAGCGTGCAGAGTTTATTTTAATGTCCTGAAGATTCTAAGAGATTCTTTAAATCATAGTATAAGCAGAATCAAAACGATCCTAAAAAAGATACAAAAAAGAAGAAGACAAACATAAGGTTACAAAATCACCAAATACCAGAAAATTTAAAATCTATAGTGTATAAATGCAAGAAGAAAGAAAGGAGCATATTACTTTCAATAACGGCAACTGCTTCTGACTCCTCCGCCGTCTCTTCAGAAACAGAAGGAGGGATCACAGTTTTCTCCTCAACCACATCTTTTGGAGCCTCAGCTAAAGGTTCAGGTTCAGGTTCAGCTGGTGGAGGAGGAGGAGGAGGTGTTTCTGATGGGGTTTCAGTTTCCACCTTCTTTGGCTCCTCCTCTGCCATATCCTTCAGCACAAGCTACAAAGAGAATTATGGAGCCAACAAAAAGTTACAAGAAGATAGCTATAAAGATACCAGAGATGGCTGGTAACGGGTGACAGAGAGATACGAGGGAGGGCTAGGTGGTGATGGTTAAGATATTATAGTTGGAAGAGGGCAACTGTATCTTGAAAAACTGAGCTGGCTGGTAGGTCTACTCTCTCAGTTTCTCGGCACTTCGCGCGTTATATGCGCAGGCAGAGAGTGACACCGACTCTCCCACTTGAATATGTTTGTGTGCGTGTCTTGAAGCAACAATTTTTCAATTCTTGTATTCCTCATCTTATTGGCTGGCCTAGTGTGTTCTCTGAATTTGTATCCATGATTCTTAGATTATGTTATCCTCTTACAAAGGTGTTTTGATACAAAATATATCGAAATCATAGTTTTTTAATCTATGTATATTTCATATCAGCTTTTTAAAATCATTAAAAAACATGGATTTGATGTTTTTAGATGAAAATTAATTTGAAAAAAATGTTATTCAGAGGGAAAATGAAAAAGGTCGGTGCGTGTGTGTAGGCAGAGGTTGGCTATTCAAGAGACAATAATTGAGCATATTGAAAGAAGCCAGCCATTTCTTTTGGGCAAAAAATATATGGCAATTAAGAAGAGTTACATATAAAACGACTGGTCGTTGTCGAAAATTCCAAAGCAACGTTGTCTCAGCTCTATTTGCTGGACATGAAACGGCGCCGCTTCCTAGCCTTCAAAAGCTTTAACCACACAAGGTTGTAAAGAAAACTTTGTATTTCGTGTTGGCCAAGAGATCTTCGTGGACCAGGTTGTAAAGCGACTAGATCAATAATGACCCAATTAAAAAAAATACAATTCTTAATCAATCCAAAGCGATCCCATTTGCATTTCTTCTTTTCTCTCTCTTTTCTTCCTAGCAATCAATGGCCTCGAAGATAAGATTACAGGAAGACAAGTTGAGCTTGACTAGGTAATTAAAATGTTGGTTGAAAGTGGATTTATATAATTTGTTCTCTGCTTCATGGTCAAGGAGAGACTCCATGGATAAAAACTTTAATCCCACTGAAATTATATATATATATATATATATATATATATATATAACTTGTTTATTCAACAACTAATGAAAAAGAAAAAATATAGTGTTGATGTACGATAAGTAACTTGAATATTGGCACGTAAGAATATGCTAACCCAAGCTCGTTTATACATGAGGTCACCGGATTTATTTATTATTCTAGATCTTAAAATTATTTTAATGACTAGATTTTTAAGGGGGGGGGATGGATTGACGAAAATGTATTTTGGTACGTAGCTCTCAAAACTTTGTAAGATGATGCCAATTAAGAATGATAACATGCTTTTGGTCCACGGGGCACACAACAAACTCATACCTTTAAAAGTGATAGCGAAATTGTCCATGCTAATTCCAGACAATTTCTTCTTCTTCTTTTTCTATTTTGGAAGTACATGCATACATATGTGTATGTATGTATATTTGTTTGCATGTACAATCTAAGAAAAAAGATGAGGTCATCTGTTAGTGAGTACTAATATACATGTATGTATAGAAACAGATAATATATAAATGTTTTTTAATTTTGGAAACGTAGAATTTCATTTAAAAAATATATTATCATAGGAAATTAAGCAAATATAACCTAACCTTGATGTGACAGGACAATCTATGATGATGATGATGATAATAATGTAATAGAAAACAAAAATGAGATAAGACAAGAGAAAAGCATAGTGAAACTGCTAGCAATGGGGGGAGATGCGGTGAAATGATACCTTTTTTGTTTTAATTTCATTACACTGTTATAATATGAAGATGCGAATTGGCCGGAAAAGAAGCCAAGTGTCCGAGCTCATAGCTCATCGTACGATGAAGATGCGGGCGGGGTAGAGGCAGCCTGGAAGTTACTCCATATATATATAAATGCAGGCTAAAACATATATAAAGGAAGGAAGCATTTTACACGAAAATGAGACGATGTAAAATAGTGGATGCGTGTTAAATTAATAAAGTTGCTTTGCTTGCAAGTGCTATACGATGGACGCTTTTCTTGCAATGAAATTTGATGATGAAATATATACATGTATATAAAAACTATATAATAGTATTTATTAATTATCGGCCAAGTTCAATTTGGCTTATATTGGACACTTGAGTCAATGGATTTCAGGTGGGCGAACAACATAGTCTTCACCTTATTGATCCAATGCTCTTTCTCCTCTATTATTATTATAAAATATTTTTATTAAATATCTTATACCTAGATATTTATATAAAATATATAAATATTATATATTTTTCAAGCTATTAGGTTTAAATTCTATGGATCCAGTTTTAAAAGCATCCAATCTTTTTCCCGGGGTTTTTGTTCTTTCCATTCTTATCACTGGCATAGCCGCCGCGATGTTAGGTTTCGTGAGACATGAAAAGAGCCAATAACAATGCTGAATCACTGAGAGTGCCCCAGATGTCATTGCATGATAGATCAATCGGAAGCTATTTATTGAATTTATTCATTGCATGAAAGCTCTTCACTTTCAGTTACATAGAGCTGTTTTAATGGAACAGAACGTCTTGTCGTTCTTCTTATTGCTTTCCTTGAAGAAATTTCTCCCCTCTCTGAATCGGTTCTCTCTCGACGAGCCTATGCTTGATTGAAAAATGAGCAAAGCCCTGACGCCTCTGGCCCTAGTCGGAGATGACGCTTGACTTTCTATTCGAGCATTTGCTGTTCCGAGTCAGGAAAAGGGGATCTCGAGTGAAACCCGGAAATCCCCTGGGTCTCCAACCTCATCCCCTCTAATGCTGCACGAGTCCACCCTTCATTTTAATGATTTTAGGAGGTCATACCTGCTTATGCCAAGTGGTTGTATCGAATGCCCTAGGTTTGAACCTGGTTAGGACGAGTTAAAAGAGGGTAGATGATAAAGAGGCTGATTTGTTTAGATAATTTTCATAATGAAGGGAAAATGCTGGGCTGAACATTGATTTTCGATGACCCTGTTCTTCAATATCTAATTCAACAACTTACTCCACCGAAGCAAACCTTTTTTTTTATTTATTTTTGCTTTTGCAATCGGTCACAGTTTGAAATAACCGTGAAAAAACACACACCCTAATACGGTCATATGGTTACAATTCCTCTTTTAATAGTGGATTGAAATAAGCTTTAGCCCTATAATTTGACACAAACCTAAGCCGCTAAAACCAATACAATACCCCCGCCCAAGTGATAGCAACAGTAATATTGTACAGGAAGGCAGAAGCTCCATTTCAGTTTAAGGATGATCATAATTCTACATATAGAAATACAAACAATAGATACACCAGCTTCCATAAAATTCGGCCAATGGAAAATATGCTCACTTGATAGCTGATAATATACACATATAGGTCTCATATGGCAGTATAGCTATCGTCATCTTCTACAGGACCCTGGCCGAGAACGGATAACACAACAAAGGCACCATATAATACTGTAATCACAGCAGTGAAGTTGACAAGCAAGGCCTCAGGACCATACTTGGCAATTCCAGAACTTTCAAGGAAGGTAAGCTTCTCCAAGAACCCTAAGGCAGCATTTCCAATTGCCAAAATATACAGAAAGATACCAAACAGCACATGCCAAGGGAGGGACTCGCTCCTTAGTGTTGGTGACCCTTTAGGGTAAAAGAACATGAGGAACCCATAAATCCACTGCAAATTAAATTACCATTTTTAAGACAGATTCGACATAGAATCAAAAGAAAGTCACTGTAAAATTGGTTAAAATGAATGATTTACCTGAATACCATAAAGGGAAATGATGGTTATGCCAAGCCATGAATGCAAGCTGTATAGGTTGGCAATGTGGCTCTCATTATGATTCTTGAATGCAGCCGCAATGCCAAGACAACCAAGAATTATTGCAATTGCATGGAGAACAAGATGGATCACTTTCTTAAGTTCTTTCTTCAAAGAAAGGGATTTGTAACTTATGATAGCTGTATTTTTATTTTTATTTTTTGTGGTGTAGGGGGAGGAAAAATATTAGTTAGAAAAAACAAGCAAGCAAATTTCTACTAATTAGCTGCGGTGAAGATTCAAAATGTTGTTCAATTACCTTCGCCTCCTATGATAATGAAGCCAATTAGCATCAGAACAGGATGAAGCTGTTACATAAAAAAAATATATGAGATTCACATTACTGTATCTGTATATATATATATATATATTGTCCTCTATACATTGTACCATAACCAGTAATCATACTAGCTGCCTTTGGAAATGACAAGCTTCAGAGCTGGAAGTTAAATTCAAAGCCTCAAACCATAAGAGCTTTACCCTTATGCCTTGATTTTGCTACCCGTCCAAGAAGAATGTGGTGGCCCTTTAATCCAAGATGCAAGAGCATGCTAATAACAGTTTCATATGTGATCGAACTCGCTTGCTTACTCTTTCTTGCTTACAAATCAACGGTACTTCTTTTAATGATTAAATTAACACATCGGAAAAGGTTAAAAACTCGAAAAAGATTGTCGATACTTAGTTTTTCTCTTGATTTCTTTTAGAACACTTCTTCCTGTTTGTAAGTAAATGATCTGTTTTCTAGCCAAGGAGAGCAAGCTCCAAGTTTGTACCAAGATAAGATTTTCGAAAGACTTAGACCATGAATACATTGGACAAATCAATTGCTGTTAAGAGCATGACCTACAAAGAAAGTGTTGACATATAATGTCATACTTTGTATGCTTTATATATTTTGATGATAACAATAAAAAGAAAATGGACTAATAATATGCTTGGATGAGATTAAGCTATAAACAGGTATTATACAAAGAATACATCAACAAGCATAATAGAGTACTCGAAGAAGTCACTTCAGGAAGTCCAAGATGCAAGCAAGTGAAGACTTAGAATAAGTGTTCATTTTAGTGCTTTATGTAAATCTCTATTTCTAACTTGATAGCACAAATTAAAATGAACTCACACATTTCACACTGCATGCATTAAAAGGATTTGATAATTATAGGTTTAAGTCATAATCAATCGGTTCAAGAAATTCAGAAAAGATAATTTGTCAAAATTGCCTTTCTGCATGAACCGGTCGACCGCTTGAGGTATCCGTTGTGATCCGGTCGACCGCTTGGAAGACAAATTATTTTATCCGTTGTGAACCGGTCGACCGCTTGGTTTTGTCCGTTGTGAACCGGTCGACCGCTTGATATGACAGTTGCATTAAAACGGCTAGAAACTTATAAATAGGCTTCTTAATTGCAAAACAAAAAAAGAGAATTTTCATATCTGAAATTGAGGCAATTAGAAGTGCATAAATACCTTCATATCATCAATCCTCATTAATACTCATATTTGTGTTTAAATCTTCATATCCCAACACAAAGAGTATTTCTCATTCTTACTACACTTAAACACCTTCAAATATTCTAAGTGCTATTAAGTGAGAAAGAGATCATAGATCTTCATTTGTAATATCCACACTATTAAGAGTGTATTGTTGTTTTACAAAAACAACCATTGTGAAACTCTTGAGAGTTGAGTATAAAACTCTTGGTATTGGTGAGGGAACATCACCAAGGAAAAATCTTGAAGAGGGCATATCTTCAAGTGGTGTAAAAGTCTTGGTGTGGATTCATCAAGCGGGTTTTGTAATCTTGTTACTTGGATTAGTAAGAGAGTACAATACTCAAGTACGGGTTGGTACTTGAGTCGTGGATGTAGGCTTGCCGAACCACGTTAAAAACCGAGTTAGCAATCTCTCTCTCTTATCTCTTTACTTTAAAGTAATTAATTTTAAGATTGCATTATTTATTGTATTGTTGCCTTAATCCGTGAATTTCAACAGAAAGGTGTGTGCAAATGACCATGATAATGGACATATCTTGGAATATTGTTCATGGATACAAGTACAATTTTTGGTTGGCCTAGAACACGAGAATGCTTAGACAGGTCCACGCGTGATGTCCTGATCCAATAATTTTCCAAAATAAAACAAAAGTCATACACACACACGACCACTACTTGCTAGAGTTGCGCAAGTCATGGTAACCAGAGCATTCCACAAGTTAGTATCATATGTTTATGAAGATATTCATTGGGTAATTTTATGGTACCTCATGTGGGAAGTATAGGTAGGGGAGTTGGGGGTAAGGCCGTGTGGGATGATCAGAAGGTTATTCTGATATGCAGTATATTTCTACTTTCTTATTTTTTCCTTTAAGGTTATAAACTTCCCCCAAATTACAAGACTTCAATAATTATATCAAGGATTACTCTTGGATCCAGTAGTTAATGGTGAGATATTGCTGGCTGGCTGGCTTTTATCTTTGGTCCCAGTCAAGTTCTGTGCGCTTTACTGCTTTTCTAATTAATTAGACTGAATATTTACAAAAAAAATCTAATTAATTAATCTAAATTAATTAAGTCACTAAAAATATATCAAAAAAACATCCATTTCAGCCCAATTCAATGATCTCACAGCAGCCCTGACACTTTTTTTTTGTTTACATCAATTGGATGTGTAGCATCCAAAGCCATGTTCATACAAAAGAAAAGAGGGGGAAATAACCTCAAATGGCAGCAATCATGGAAGACACACATCCTAAGGCAATCCCTTTTGTTATATTCCAATGCCTTATAAACAGCCAAGATTCTTGTTCCAGTAGCCAACTAAAGCCTATTGGTTAATTTCCTTACTAAATACTAATTGTTTAAAGGCATAGAATACTAAAACTCACTGTGTTCTACTAACTACTACCTTGTTTTTTTAGGTAGTTAGAATATGTTTTTTAAAGTTTTTTTAATATATAAATAAATTTATTTTATTTTTAAAAATTAGCATATCAAAATAATTTAATAACATAAAACATTATTTTAAAACTGAAAAAAAACAAATTAATTTCAAATTTTCTGAAATGCGAAAACAACGTGGTGTTTGGAATTGCGTTGCGGTTAATGTATTGAGTTTTTATTTGTATTTATTTCAAATTAAATTTTATATTTCAAAATTATATTAATATAAAGAAATAATATATATGTGTGTGTGTTTTAATACATTCCAAAATAATAAATAAATAATAAAAAAAAAACATTCTAACCCTCATCCCGAAAGGCACTAAAACCATATCCTTTTACCCCAGCTTTTCAGCAATGAAACAAAAACCTTAAATTCTGATGATAAACATAAACCTAGATAAGATCAAAAACTAAAAAAATCAAGACAAGCACAAACACTCAAGCAAACAAAAAACAACCAAGGATCCGTAGAACCAGGAAAGCAAAACAGAAAGACACAGGCATGTGTATAAATGAAGATGAGGGCTAGAGACTTACATTGAAGATGAGATTCTTATTGGCAGAGTCCCATGCTAAGCCACCTCTATAATATAAAGTCCAGACCAGGACCATAATAGCACCAGCAATTGCAAGCACGTGTGCTCCAAAAGTGAATGGCAGTGCTCTAAACTCTATCGCCATGGTTGAGTCGTCGTCTCCTTCTTTTTCTCCTAGTTCAAAGCTAAGTGAGTGAGAGAGAGAGAGACTAGAGACTCTTGGGGAGACGTCTTAATTATATTGTTTCGACCAGATATTTTATGCGATTATGACCGTTGGATGGAAATCTTGTTCCCGATATGGTTGTGCCGCGTGGGTCTGACCGGTCGATGACTGCCTTTTTTATTGTCTCGTGTTACCGAGAGTCCCAGCTTCGTGTCTCGTCACGATCCCTTCATTTTTAGTAGTTAGATTGGTTGGTGTAGATGTTAGTTTTTAAAATATTTTTAATTTATAAAAATATTTAAGTTATATTATTTTATTTCGAATATATAACATAAAATTAAATTTAAAAAAAATCCATTTTAAAAAAAAAACATTTTTAATCGCTTTGTTTGCACTCATTCTCGCATTTAAAATATCCTCCTATAATTTATCAAACATCATTTGTTAGCATATTCTTAAAAATACATTTTAAAAACTGTAAGAGTTTGTAAGTCGAATCTTTTGATTATGCACCTGAAGAAATATTTGGAATAAAAAGTCATCCTAATATATCCTGGTGTGTGTGTGTATAAACACACATACATGGTATGATTTTGCATAAGCCTTTGCTAGAAAAAGCTTAACAAGAAGTCAAAGAGATTGCTAATTCTTTTGGTAGCTGGAAGAAGAAGAAGAACTTATGATTCACTAAGCCTCCAATAAGTTTTTATAATTCTATCTTTATTTTTAATAATATGGACTAATTTTACAGATTCTAAAGTTAATGATTATGTAAATCTCTAGTGGTTATCATATTAGCAACTATAGGGTTTGAACTTGAGACCACATGAGAGTTAACCTCTTAGTTACACGTTTTTATCACTGAACCACCTTTAATTCATACTTTTTATTGGATATGTTATAGAATCATCTCACCTAAAAACTTAATCTATCAGGTGAAGTTCTAAAATATTATTTATATTATTTTATAATACACCCTCTCAAGTGAAAGCTTTTTGACATTGAAACTTGCACATGTCCATATTATATTGTGCTTGATTTTTTATCAAATAAAATAAGAAGAGTGAGATTCAAACTTGTAATTGCTTGGTTAATAAGGCTCTGATACTATATTAAATAATTATTTTACTTAAAAACTTAGATAATTAATTAAAATTTTGAAATATAATTTATATTATTCTCTATCGATCGATTACATCTTGGTGCACAAGCTGTCCAAGCACATCAACTTTGAAGAGATAATAATTAAAAAAAAGAAAAAGAGAGGCAACGTCAAGGCTGAAAATACGAAAAACTTGTCTAATTAGTGTTCACGAAAATGGGGTGATGCAAGCTTTTCCACGACGAAACTTGCAATTTGTCAGGACAGGGGAAAAGTCTGCTGCTGATGAAATGCCCGTGGGGGTCCTGTTAGCTGTTTGATTCTGATGGGGCTTGACCTGGGAAAATATTGAAACGACACCGTAATAGGTCTCTGTCGCATAATTGTCAAGAATTAGACCAACGGATAAGAGTATTATCAGCTGAGGTCATGCGTGACATCAGTTGAAGGAGCATCCACCGTCCTTGTTGGAGAAAATTAGCTGTGAGGGCTGTAGCTTTATATATATAATGGACTCATTGGATTCCCCCTCTCCTCAATGCAATGACCATGGTGTCATCCTTAGATCACGCTGCTAAATCTTGTACTCTATTAAATTAATTTGAATACACTGCAAATAAAAAACGTGCATTTTTTTTTAAAATTATTGAAGAAAAATAAAATCTTAGCTGGCTTGAATTTTCTTTACTGTTGAATAAACAAAGCTTGTAATAAAGCATTTTGTTAGGTGGTGTTTTTCCCATTAAATAATTAAAAAACAACTAAAAGTGGTGGGTGAGTTATTAGTGCGCTGTGGATTGAAATAATGTAATGATTATTTTATTCTAAAACAGATTATTGGACCGCTAATTGGAGGTGATATATCTGTGTTGTGGTCTACTGAATCGACCATTGGCCAGTGGGATGAGATTTTTGGTTAAGGGCTAAGGCTAGCCCATCTAGCCAGAAAAAGCCCATATGAAAGGGCATGGGGAGAAGGCCCGGCCCGGAAACCCTTCAGCTTCAAATCTCAAAGAATCAAGTCCACGGTCTCTCTCTCTCTAATCTTTTTCATGCCTGCAGCATTGACCGCGACCAGGATTAGTTTATACAGAACAGTCCCTTCACTAGATCCAGATTTCTACTCCTCTTATTGGTCAACACATATCTTAATATTTTTCATGATAATTTTATATTTAACCTGCTGCATAGAACTTGTTTAACAAACACATCACCTAAGATTTTAATTTTTCTACCGAAATCGGATTTTTTTCTACGGGGGCAGGTTAACCCTGAAGTAGAAATCGGAGCGTGGGAGAAACAGAAGAAAGAGAGCACATGCTGCCACGTGCTGCCACTACTCATTCACAGAGCAGCTTAGCTGGGGGTTGACCACCGGAGAATAAATGGGGGCAGCAGGTTCGTGGGTCTTCGCAGTTCTGGGAGACCTTTCTGGGACAGCTAATAAGTTTCAGGGCCCTCTCTTTTGCCCCACCACACAATTGTGCCTCTTATGATATCCTTTTTATTGTTTCATTCCAGCAATCTCAATAATGCAGTGTGTGATTGCAGTTCTTTCAGCTGCTTAATAATCTAAACCTCTAGGTAGGTAGTACTGTTCGTCCTGTCAGTGTTCTTAATTATTCTGGGATTGTAAATTCTCGCCAGCCTCTCCAAGAATTAATCATTCAATTGATTGGTTGGAAACTTGCTATTGAAATCTCAACTACAAAATATAAATGTTCATTGAATGGTGATGATATGCAAAGTTTTAGGAATAGCTACCTTGAAGTAATTATCTCTTTTAAAAATTTAAGTTATTAGATGGAGTCTTATAATACGATTTATTTTATTCTTTAACATTCTATTCAAGTGAAAACCCTTTAAGTTTGAAACTTGCACACAGATCTACACTATTTTATGCTTAATTTTTATCAAATAGAATAAGGATGATTAGATTCAAACTCATGACCGCGTCAATAAAATTCTGATACCATATCAAACAACCATTTCACATCAAAATTTAAACTATTAGGTAATACGTCAAAATATAACTTATATTATTCTCGATCATTCATATTCATAATAAAGAGAGTAATTATAACCATTTCACATCAACATTTAAACTATTAGATAAGACATCAAAATATAATTTATATTATTCTCCATTATTCATATTCATAATAAAGTGAGTAATTATAAGGCTACCAAGCTACCATACGCAAATCTCATTTTCATACCTAATAGAATCCTTTTCATTATTGATGTGACCACGAAATAGTAAGAACTCATTTGAACTTTTCTTCTGTACGTAGTGACAAAATCGAGAGATGAGTATTGATGGCAGAGCACGAGAATTAGCTGCTTCTTCTAAACAAGGTAGATGCAGAAATTCTTCCACTGTTACCTAGCTAGCACCTTCCGTGGGGCAACCTTTTTCTTAAAATTCTTTGCCTCCTCCAATTTAATATCCCTGTCGTAAAATAGATGCTCAGGGCAATCACTGAATCCGTCGGTATCCTTTCTCTCTCCCGTCTCGAAACAATGATGAAAACCTACTCGCAAGAACTTTTATGAGACATGGATGGAAGACATCCCATCAAAAAGGGAGAGGCCATCCATGCCATTTAAAGCATCCAGCACGACAGCACCTCATGCCTTCCCGCATTAAAAAGAAAAACTTTTTTCTGGGGTACAGCTATATTTTGTTCTTTACAATAATACCACATTGTCTGATCAAGCCAAGTACAGATAAGCCTCTAAATTGTTTACTCTGTAACGGGTCCATTTTCTATTCAGATTAGAGTCACCTTCAGCTCTAATCTCAATGCTTTCTGCTGCATCTTAATTTTACTTGAAGATAACAATAAAAAAATACCACCAGCCACTGCTCCCTTCTTTGTTTCTCTCTGACTGTTTTTGGGTTTCCAACAGTTGAGAAAAACCAAAGGATACGATTTTTTTTTGTCCTGGCCATAACAAAGCCAAACTTGCTTCAGTGAAGATCCAGGTTACAAGTGCTGAAAACCGAGCGAGTCTTTTGATGAAGATTCTCTGAGGAATATACAGCAAGGTCAAAACATGTTCAAGTCATGGAGGAGCGACAAGAAAAGAATCAAAGCTACATTCAAACTGCAATTTCAGGCAACTCAGGTACTCATCTAGCAGATAACAAGTATTTACTGTTACTGATTTGAAATGGGGTTTCTTTATCTGGGATCAGCTACTGCATCTTGGGTGTGCGGCAAGTTTTATAATGTAGGTAGTGTGATGGAACAATTCAGATAAATACTAACAAGAAGCTCTTACCTAATTTTTCATCTCCATTTCAGGTGCCGCATCTAAAGAAACCTGCCTTGATAATATCCTTGGTGCCAGAGGATGTTGGAAAGACAACATTCAAACTACAGAAAGCTGCAGTTCAGGATGGAATCTGTTCATGGGAGAATCCGGTTTATGTAACCGTGAAGCTCATCAAGGAGCCAAAATCAGGAAAGCTGCATGAGAAGATATACCATTTCATTGTTGCAAGTGTACGTTAGAGTCACATTTCAAATCTGTGCTGAATTTCTAAGGTGTAGTGATTTGTGTGCGACTGTGCACGCGCGCGCTAATTCCTATGAATTCTTGCAGGGGTCATCCAAGTCAGGTTATCTGGGAGAAGCTTCAATTGACTTTGCAGATTTTGCTGATGAACCCGAACCACTGACTGTCTCCCTGCCCCTTAAATTTGCCAACTCTGGTGCAGTTCTACATGTTAGTTCCCCCCACCCTCTCTCTCTCTCTCACACACACACACACACACACGCACACTATTGTAATTCTCTTGATTTGACTCTAGCCCTATGTTTGATTCACTCCTAGAGCAATGTCTATATTTTCAAAATGTAAATAGACCATGCCATTTCGATATGAAAAAACTTTCATTGTTTCCTCATATTTCAAGTAATTTTGAAACAGGTGACTATTCAGAAGATGCAGGGAGATGTTGATCCAAGGTGAACACAAGCATTAACAAATTCACAATTTGCATTTATTTATCGTCTGTACTTGCATTTTAGCTTCTAATTTAAGTTTTTCCCATCTCCTCTGTACTAATTTACGAAATGGACTTTGTAATCTCAGAAAAATTGGAGACAATGAAGATCCTATACTTTCTCAAGACCGAAGCTTGAAAAGCCAACTGAGCAATGGCCATACAGATGAGAATGATGAAAGTTTTACTGAAGTAAGGCCTGAAATTATCTATTTTGCTTTTCTGTTTTAATACAGTTCGGAAGGGCTGAACTGAACAAGTTCCTTTTCAGCAACCTTGGAAATAGATGGGCTGTTATTCAAGGTTATAATTGAACTATTCCTTGATGAATGTCACAGGACAGGGACTTGAACATTCTTTTATCACAGAATTCTGAACAAGAACACAGCTTCAGATCATCCGTTGGGGGCAATTCTAGCTTCAAATCAGTTCTCAGACAAGACTCAATGCCTCCGAAGGGAGCAGTTGACGGTATCACAACAAAAAAACGCATGCATCGTAGAACAAGCACAGAATGGTCAATAGGTTCAGGGTCAGATAGAAGTTTAGTTGGCTCAACAAACAGCCCTCAAGAGAGCCTTCCGAGAGAATTTCAAGAAGCTTCAGATGAAACCATTGAAAGACTGAAAAGCGAATTATCTGGTTTCATGAGGCAGTCAGAATTATCAGAACTGGAATTACAGACCCTCAGGAAACAGATTACAAAAGAGAGTAGAAGGGGGCAGGATTTGTCAAGACAAGTTAAGGAACTAGAAGAGGAAAGAGATGAACTCAAAACAGAATGTGAACAGCTCAAGTCTTCAAGAAAATTTGCTGAAGCAGAATCCCTGAATCAATTGCGAGCCGAGTACAATGATTCTTTGGTTCAGCTAGAAGAAGTCAGGCGAGAGCTTAGTCACCAAAAGGATTTGAACACCAATCTTAAGTTGCAACTCCAGAAAACACAAGATTCAAATTCTGAGTTGATTCTTGCTGTGGGAGACCTTGATGAAATGCTAGAGAAAAAAAATAAGGAAGTGTCTTGTCTGTCCAGCAAGCTAGATGAGGTTCAGGAGAAAAATTGCAAATGCAGCATGAAAGAGGACACAGATCAACATGCAGTGCTTGCACCGGAAGAAAAGGCTAGGGAAGATGATGAATTATGTCTGCTGAAGCAAAGGGTCATAGACCTATCTGATGAAATTGAGGTCCACAGAGAAAATAGAGAAAAGCTGGAGAATTATATCGAAAAACTCACACAGGACCATGAGGATCTAAAGCAGGAAAACTATGATATATCTTCCAAGTTAGAGCAGAGCAAGATACAAGAGCACAAATCGTCAGAATCTTTGGCTACCATTAAAGAACTTGAATCACAGCTACAAAGATTAGAGGAAAAATTGAAGACGCAGACACAAGAATTCTCAGAATCTTTGGTTTCCATCAATGAACTGGAAATACAGGTCAAGGGATTGGAGAAAGAACTGGAAAAACAGGCACAAGGGTTTGAAAATGACCTTGATGCCATGACACATGCCAGAATTGAGCAGGAACAGAGAGCTATCCGTGCAGAAGAGGCCTTGAGGAAGACAAGGTGGAAAAATGCTGTCACGGCAGAGAGGATACAGGAGGAATTCAGAAAACTTTCTGTGGAAATGGCAGGCAAGTTTGATGAGAATGAGAAGCTGACAAAGAAATCAATATCAGAAGCTGATGAACTCCGAGCACAGAAAAGATTTCTGGAAGAGAGTCTTCAGAAAGCTAACGAAGAGCTTGCATTGGTGATGGACCAGAAGGGAGTAAAAATGGAAGAGCTATCGATGCAACTGGATTTGAAGACAAAACATGTAGAGCATATGTCAGTGGAGCTAGAAGATGCTTCCAACCAACTGAAGCAAGGAGGAGAAATGCAAGAGGCTTTGCAAGTGGAAATTGATATGCTGAAAAAGGAGATAGAGACACTCAGAAAAGACAAGAATGGCATCCCTGAACAGGAAAAGGTGAACTTAAGAGATGAAACAGAGAAATTGAAGACATCTTGTGAAGAAGCAAAGATACTAACAGAAAGGTGGAAAAGAGAAAGAGATGAAATAGAGGGAAAATTTGAATCGACGAAGAAGGAAGCAGAAAACAGAAGGCAAGAATTACTCAATGTGAGGTCGTTAAAGGATGAAAAAGAGGCAACGATCAAGAGCCTTTCATCGCAACTTCAAAACCTCAGGGATCAGCAGATTACGTTAAAACATAGCCTGTCCGAAGAAGAACGGGAGAAAGAAAAACTGCAGCAACAAGTAATCAAATTAAAGGGTGAACTGCAAAAGAAGGAACATGAAAATACCAGTGTCATGAAGAAGCCCTCTTTTTCAGATGAAAAGAACTTGACTCCAATGGACGATGAAATGCAGATGAACGGAAGAAAGGGTATTGAAAGGTACAATTTCAAGTTCTTGTTTACATTCTGATTGTTGTGCCTTTTCATATACCTACCACCTTTTTCTTGTGTAAATAATTTCCAACACTGATAAATCTAATCACCTCATTGTCAATTCTGATATGTTTTAGTTTATGATCATAATCATCACTGAAATTGGTTTCACTCTTCAATATTTGTTTTGACAGAAAAGCAAGAACTTGCTCAAAGGAAGAACTAGGAGTGGGCACTTTACACCCATTGGCTGAGGGTAACCTTACTGAAATTTTGACAGAAATGGCACAGCTAAAAGAAAAGAACAAATGCATGGAAACTGAGTTAAAAGAAATGGAAGAGAGATATTCAGAGATCAGCCTCAAATTTGCAGAAGTAGAAGGTGAAAGGCAACAGCTTGTCATGACTGTACGAAACCTCAAGAATGGTAAGAAAAGCTAGCATTCGTACTCTTTCAGATATGGATACAGTGAGTGAAGCAGCTGCTATGTGAGCCTCTGACGAGCAAGACTGTTTGTCTTCTATTCATTATGCATATTGTAACGGGGAGTTCAGCTAGAGGTGCTCTAGAAGCAGGTCAACAGTTCAGAAAGGAGTAGATCTTTCACTAAAAATATAGGAACTACATGCTCCTTTGCTTTATGCGGATTTTGTGTGCTCCTTATTTGTGAAGTTCATGTAGGCTATATAGTTGAAGTAGTAGTGCCTAAACTGAAACATGGTTGTATTGCAGAAATTACTAGCAATAAAGTGAGATATATAAAAAGAGATTCCAAATTTCAGACACCACTGTCTAGAATTTTAAAGTAAACAATGACAACAGATTTATGTTCACTGATACCTTTTCACATTATAGTGCTGCACAACACCGAATGTGTTCAAGCATTCCAATTATACACCAAGAATCCTGGCTTTGTAAATTTGCTGAACCTTGGTGTTGATACAACCATGGATGTGATGATAATAGACTATGTTAAAAGAAATTTACTTGTCCCAGAGATGTTCATCAAGAAAATAATGACATTTTTGCATATTGTAGAGGTTAAGATATTGCAATATCATATAATGCGCAGGAAAAGATGGCATTGTTACAAGATTTAAAAGAAAAGCATAGCATTGGTAAAGATGTTTAAGAGCCCAACTCTAGCTTTATCAACTTAAACCCAGATATCTATAACTTTCAGAACAATTCTCTCCCCTCAATTTCTCCTGAACTTTTTCCTCAGATGATGGTGGACACTTCCACCAGTCCAGACCAGTGTAGTCTGGCTTCCACTATCATCCATTGCAAAAGATAAACCATGCAGTTGATGAAGTATCTTACTATAATGACAATGTTTGATATATTTCCTGAACACCAAAAATGTGGAGTAGATGTATCAAGGGGTGTAAGGAATTGCTGCGACAATCTTCTCTTTTCCCTGATTCTGTTAAGAAACACTACAGTTAGGGAGAACCTGGTTGTGGAATGGCATAATGGATTGCCTTTGAAAGGGGCATTGCACTTCCACTGCAATGTGATGCCTCTTCTTTAAATGGAAACCTGGTGGAATTTCCTGCAGCTCTGTGTAGAAACCTCCTTCTAAGAAGGTTTTTATTGTAATCTTCAACCCATGCCAGTCCTTTTAGAGATCCGAATCGTCATCAAGTCAAAAAATATTATGTAATTACTCTATAAGAATAGCAATATCATCATGTTATAGAGTCTTGATCACTTATATTTAATCTTTGTTCTTCGCTGTGTTATGAGCAATATAAAAGTACAAATATAATATATATTAAAAATTAATTATTCCTATTTCAACAAGGTCGTTGTAGTGTAGTGGTAAGTATTCCCGCCTGTCACGCGGGTGACCCGGGTTCGATCCCCGGCAACGGCGATAGGTTTTTCGGTCGATCATGAATAATTTTGTTTAACGTCATCTCTCGTCAAACTTCAGCTTTTCTCAGGCAAATGGAAGAAGGGCCTGTGTTTCTTGCCGAACCAAAAGCCCACAACACGTCATTGGAGTGCACTGCAGACACAGTACGGCCCAACAGTTTTCTTTAATATTCTGGGGAGAGACTTGATATTATCCACCAGTGGAATCAACTTTGGTCACGTGTGATTTTTTTTGATGATACTCAATAGAACCTTGTGATTTTTTTTTGATAAAGATTATCCACTCCCGTCACTCTCTCCGGCATTGCCGCCGCGTGTATAAACAGCTCTGGTTACGTGTCAGGAAATGGTGATATCATGCTTATTTTACACGTGTCGAATGCCCTTCATACCCACCTCCATGCAAATGTGGCAACTGCAAGAAGATGTTCCCTCTATTTATTTTCCTGGATGGCTATCTTTTTCTTTAAAGTAACCGACTGATAGAAACTTGTTTTCGGTCTTGTCTCTGGCAATTTCTGTTTTCGCTATGGAATCACGAATGGCACTACCACATGGTGTTCATGACCATGAACATGGTCCCAACAATGTTGGACTGCATCCTGGTTAGAACCTTATTTACTTAATTTCCTATGTTATTGAAGTGTGGTTTATGCTTTTCTTAAAAAGTTTTATGTAATGTGAATTGCTGGTGCTAGAGGGTGAAGATGAGCATCGCCATGAGAAGAAGTCAGTGCTGAAGAAAGTGAAGGATAAAGCCAAAAAATTGAAGGAAAAAGTATTACATGGTCATGGCCAGAATGAACATCAAGAAGTTCACGAGCCTGATGATCATGACTTATATGAGGAAGATGATGAGGAGGGTGCAGAAATGGCTGAGGAACCGGAAGTTCATGGACCCTCAGGTACGTTAATGTTGCTACTTGCTTCAATGTCTATTCATTAACTACTGGTAAATGGCCTTGCTAGAGAAAAAACGGGCTTAGATTTGTGTGTAATGGAATCTCTTGGGTTTTTATGTTTTCTATTGTGAATAAAGCTACAAGCTATGGCTCTGCTCCCCTTAGAAGCTCAACCCATGGACAAGGAGGGAGGTTAGGTGACCCTAGGACAACAACAGTGCAAGATCATATGGCTAGTGGTCCCATGAAAAGCTCTCTTCTTGGACAAGAGGAAGATGAATTGGCACCACCAAAGGTTCTTCTCGAAAGGACAGATGCTATTAAAGAAATACCTCATGCCCCAGTTAATTCGCCTACATCCATTTTTCCTGCTGACCCCGTTAAAGGTCTTGTTCATGAACAAGAGAGGATTCGGTGGCAACCTGAAGTTAATTTGGAAGAACCGGTAGGGTTGGAGGAGGACCCTCATGCCCCAAAGGATAGACTTGTGGATCGTGCCCCTTCCAATTATCAGACCAAAGTCACTGATCCAACTGGTTCTGGTAAGTTCTGTTCAATGTTTGCATGCCGACAAGGCCTTTTTGGCATTGATGTTTGGGAAGTTTTTTGTCTTTCAGAGGGGCTAATTATTGCATCTTGCAGGAGGGAAAGAAGCTGGAATAACTCCATTGCTCCAGTCTTTTGACAAAATGAATATCTATGATGAATCAAGACAAGGAGAAAAAAAGAACTTATCTGTCACACGGCGTGATGCTCAGCCCTCCATGTTTCCCACCGGGAGCCATGGCCAATTTTCTGCAGAACCAACTCCCCCAATTTCCTTTAACCCCAAAGAGAACCCAGAATCAGGTTCAGAGTCTCTCTACACCTTGAAACTCAAGGAGCAACCACGAGGTGACATTGCTGTGAAACCATCAAATCAGAGAAGCCACACTGGAAAAATCTCCTCTGCCACCTCTGCAATTGCTGATAAAGAAAAAGGGGCCACAAATTTCATAGATTCCAAGCTTGGATATATAGAGAGAGACGGTAACATTCCAGATCATGAAGGGGCACATGAAGGACAGAATGCTGCGAGGCCAGCATCGTCAGTGGAATATGGAAAGAAAATTGCTGCTACTGTGACAGAGAAACTCACTCCAGTGTATGAAAAAGTTGTTGGTTTAGGCAGTACTGTGATGTCAAAAGTCCATGGCAATACCAACACTAGCACCAACACCAGCAATGAAGCACAAAACATGATTAAAGGGAAAGATGAAGGGGTGTCAGTGAAAGACTATTTCGCGGAGAAATTGAGTCCTGGAGATGAAGACAGGGCGCTTTCTGAAGTTATTTCGGAGACTTTGAACAAGGGGAAGGCTGAAGCCGTGATAGGGAAGAAAGATAGGCCAATGGGGAAAGTGACAGAGTCGGAGGAGGTGAAGAGGAGGTTAGGGAGTAGTACAGAAGAGTATTCTGGTGGAAGGGTGGAATCAGGTTCTGTTCATATTCCTGATAAAACTGTGGTTGATAAGCTTAAAGATGCTGTTGGTTCTTTGTTTGTCAAAGGGGAAGATTCCAAGGCATCTCAGCAGCACGCGCTTAGTTCCTCCAATGCAGGTAGAGATTAAACATGGTCCTGATTGGCTGATTGAATTTGAAAGTTGAGTTTTTAGGAGAAAATCAGAAAACTGAGTTAAACTGATTGTCAGCAGTTACTGAAGCGCTTTCTTCTACTTATGTTAGTGGAGAAGAAATAGGGGAGAGGAAACTTCAGGAGTCAGGAAACTGAGGAGCAAGCAACGTCTACTAAGATAGAATGCGTGTTTTTAACATAGTTGGTTTCTACGAATTATGAAAATTAGTTTTCCTTAAAGTGTTGTGTGGATGGAACTGTAATGAAATGGTAATGCCACTTCATGGATATATGAAATGTTGTGGACACCACGGAATTCTATGTTATTTAACTCTCAAGATCTGCTTTGGTCCATCATGTTATATGTTTTCTTAAATATATTATAAAGTTTTTAATCTTTTGAGAAAAAAAGTGAGGGAAATTCAACCTTTTAAGTTCAATTCTATACTAACTAAACAAAGCAACACGAATTACTTCAAAGCATAAAATTGAAGCTGCTTTTAGTACGGTGCAAGTCTCCAACTCTTTGACACAGTAGACTCATTCTCAGCGCATCTGTTATGAAGGCCTGGAGATATGATTATTACGGATTCACTAAAATAATCCGCCATCCCATCCACTATTAGATAGAGTAAAGTTTGAATCTTTTTATTAAAATGTTTTTTTTGGAGTTTTCAGATCTATAAACCTCTCCTATATAATTTCCAAAAGAATCTATCAAATCCTGCTAATATATAAAACACATAATATAAAAGTCGGATATATAAGTGGGTTTACCTAAAGCTCGTTCAAGTCGAGGAGATAAAAATAAAAAATTTAGATTTATAAGTGGACCTAGAAGATTAAAATTTGATTAAAACTTGTAGGTCGTTTTTTTTATAAAAAAATCAAAACAATATCATTTTAATTAATTTACCAAATAGAAGTTTTTTTTTTTTTGAAAATGAACGTGGTAAGCTATCACAACCATGACCCAAATCTTTCTGTATATTGACATAAATATAACCAGAAGACACGAGACTGAGATAGCATGTAGGCTCTGCTTATACAATTTATAGTAGAGATCTCTCTCCTCAGATAAGCTTCAATTATACCAGTACTTTTGGATCCATTTATTGAAAACTTGGACTATTGGACCTCTAACAGAAAGTGTCCTCCTTTCTATGCCTCTCTTGGGCCTTGCCCTTACACTCAAATACCAAACACTCCTAAGTCCACTTACGTGGCCTTCTCTGGTTAGTTTCTTGAAGTGACATGCTTTTGTACGAAAAACATTTGATTGCAGTCCTTAATCCCCTCGCATTTGGGGTTTTTGTTTTGTTCACTGCAGTCCTTTCCCTTCTCTTTACAAAAACATGAACACCATGCTGAAGGTTTAAAACACCTGAAAAGACTGAAAACACCTTTTCAACAAATAGGTTAGAACTCAGAACCAGGTGCGTCCCTAGCTTTTGCTCATTCTCTTATTTCGCTCCTCTGTTCAATGAGCGTTTTCTGTAAAGGTAAAACCCTTATTTCGTTCAATTGAGCTGTTTTTGTTTGATGGGTATTTCTCAATTTTATTGTAGAAAAAGGTTCAAGCTCTATGAGCTGGAAAGTCTCAATCTTCTGGTTGGTTTATTGGATTTGTTGAGTATTGTAGAGTTGGTGAGATAATGGGTCTAACAAGGACAAACAATGAACTCTGTAGCTATATTTGGTATGAGGGTAGTTCATAAATTTTTGTGCTTTCCTTCCATTTCGAGGAGGTTATGTGATTATAGTTTTGATGGTGGTGATAATAATGATAATGGGTTTCAATATGTTGAAGAACCCTTGAAGAGAATGTACAAAGGTTCAGATTTTGATTCTTTTCAGAGTGAAACTTGTGTTGAGGAGGAACATTTCTCAGTTAGGCGTAGTTATTTTGAGTGCACAAGGATTGACGCTGACAGAGTTCTCGATATTCTAAGACGGGATGGCCCTGGATTTGACGTGAAAAGGGCTTTAAGTGAGTTAGAGATAAAGGTTTCGTGGCTTCTTGTGAGGGAGGTTTTTACTGGAATTTTGAGGAACATAAATAAGGAAAATAAAACCAGATGTGCGAAATTGGGTTTTAAGTTTTTCTTGTGGTCTGATCAGCAGGGAAATTACACGCACACGGGGAATTCATATCATTTGTTAATGAAGATATTTGCAGAGTGTGAGGAGTTTAGGGCGATGTGGAAACTAGCTGATGAGATGGTTGAGAAGGGGTTTCACACTACAGCACAGACGTTTAATATATTAATTTGTACTTGCGGTGAGGCTGGTTTGGCTATGAATGTCGTGGAAAGGTTCATTAGGTCAAAAACATTCAATTTTAGGCCCTACAAGAACTCCTACAATGCGATTCTGCATTCACTACTGGTTTTGCGTCAGTACAAGTTGATTGAGTGGGTATATCACCATATGTTGGAGGAGCGTCACTCCCCGGATGTTCTTACTTATAATGTTATCTTGTATGCAAAATGTAGGTTGGGGAAGGCACCTGAGTTTCATAGATTACTCGAAGAAATGCTTAGTTGTGGAATTTTTCCAGATTTTCACACCTATAACATCCTTCTACATGTTTATGGAAAAACAAACAATCCAGTTGCTGCACTTGATCTCTTGAATGCTATGAAGGAAGCGAGTATTGATCCTACTGTTCTTCATTACACTACGTTGATAGATGGGTTGGGTCGGGCTGGAAATTTACTTGGCTGCCAGTATTTTTTTGATGAAATGATAAAAGCTGGATGCATACCAGATGTTGTCTGTTACACAGTAATGATCACAGGATATACAATGAATGGTGAGCTTGAAAAGGCACAAGAAATGTTTGAAGACATGATAGTCAACGGCCAATTACCAAATGTATTTACCTATAATTCTATGATTCGTGGGCTTTGTATGGCTGGGAAGTTTGAGGAAGCATGTTCCTTGCTCAAAGAAATGGAATCCAGAGGCTGCAATCCTAATTTTCATGTGTACAGAACCTTGGTAAGAAATTTGCGGAATGCTGGAAGGCTTTCGGAAGCTCATGAAGTGATAAAGCAGATGATAGAGAAAAGCCAATACAGCCATCTAGTGACAAAGATCAAAAGATATAAGAGATGATGCTGTGGTACATGTTGTACCTTATTTAATTTTGAACTGTAACTTCATGGGAAGATTCTCAATGATTCAGCCCAATTGATGCCTTGTACCTGCTTCCAGTATTATATTTTATGGAAATTAGTAGGGTAAGTATGCATATCTTTTCTCCCCGGTCACATTTACTATTGAGATAGAATAGAAGGCTTGGTTTTGCTATATATTTCTTACATGAAGTTAGTTTTGAAAAACTGATCTGGATCATCAACTTCTTGTGATGCTTTTGCATATCTGGAATTTGCTGTGCTCTAGTAGTATTGATGTAAAGATTTCTAAGTTTTCAATTCATTTATGTGCATCTTACCATTATGATGATGCTGCATGATATTTTTGTTAACCCCATTTCTACCAGGATTTGGTGATGATAAGTTCTTTTGGAACTCAAGCTATCTTTTGAAACCGATAGCATTATCTCAATCACTGATCATTTTGTGAGTGGAAGTTGAAAATGGCTTTTTTGATAAGGAAACACCATAAGAATGTGGATCTTGGAAGTTTTAAAGAATAAGAATGGATGCTGATCAATTCATGATGATGATTTTTTTTGGCTTCTTATTCCATTATTATGACGATGAGCATGACGAAACAAAGGAATTTGAGTAATACGGTTGCATTCGAATTTTGTTAATATAGTGACATGAAGAACCTTTCTGACTGTTGCGGGTGTTGCCATTTCTTTCTAAAGCTTTCGAGTGGATCTGCTCTTGAATAGTTAGATCTACCTTAGTGCTAGCTTATGGATGAATTTTGAAGATTCGTATTAAATATCAATTATTGTTTGCTATTCTTTTTTTTTTTTTTTGCTTCTTATTTGGTAGTTTCTTCATGAGTTTCCACTTGTCCAACTCTCTATGAGAGAGCACATTCTGATTATTTGAGAGTTGTTGGTTTTTATCAACTTCTTTTAACATTTCACTTATTACCTTGGAGATTAGGTAAGTGCAAGAGAAGTCTTGCGAACAGAAATATTTAAGAACTATAATAACTCTACCTTAACAACAATGAAATTGGCTCTTTGAAAATCTAGAGCTCGAGTCTCATCCTATTTGCTTCCTATAATCCTAGCTGCATTCTTGAAATTTCTAACTTGTCTTAAAAAATCTATATAGCCCCCTGATCTATGGATTTAGTCTTCTGTATCTATGGGTTTAGTGTTCTGTAAACTACCGTGACCTTCCATTATTGTATTAAATTACTTTACCCTTTGTTTACTTGTATGTTTGAAAGTTTATATTTTGATTCCCCCTCTACCTTCATCTTAGAAGTTATATTTTTTGTGGATCTATGTGTAGTTTTTTCCCCTTATTTAGTCTGTGATCAGTATTTTGAGAATTCCAAGTGTTAGCATTTTGGCTATTTTGAGGTTAAGATTTCAGGAGTTTGGTGTTTCAAGGGAGGATTCCGAGCAGGTGTCGTGGAATAGGGTTAGATGAGGGTAAATAGTGCAGGCTGTGGCCGTGCCATTGAAGCTGGTGATGCAGGTGTGCCACTGGTTACGGTGGTGGGGGTAATGGATTGACAGAGGAAAATAATGTAATTGTGGCAGCAGTTGTTTCAATGTCAGCACTGCTAATAACTGTGCGGTATTAAGGTGCCGAGGGACCAGTTGCTCATATCTAGTGATGACGCTCGCAACAGTGGCCATCAAAAGCAATGTAAATCCTTGTCAATGTTGACTGGAATTAAGATCTTTCTGTGGAAAGAACAGTGACTTCTGGAATTGAAGAATGGAACCGCAAAAATACTGAACTTTAAACTTCAATACAGTCTATGGGAAGAAAGTTTATTCAGGGAAGAAAGGTGTGGCTGGTGCATATGACAAGAATTGAGGTTTCTTGGTAAGAGCAATTTCTTAAATTATCAAAAGATGTTGACAATTCTATGCATGAAAATTCCGTAAGCCACTGTTTTCCACCAACCTGAGATAGTTATACACAACTGTGCTTGTTTTAATAACCATGTTACTGGTTTGCTTCATTTCTTTGCTAATTTTGCTGTTAATTTTTTCTGGATGGTTCATGGCTTCATTTATATCTATTTTCTTCAAATTACTTATCTTATTAATCTAAAACCTTATTCTCTTTCATGCAGAACTGCTCCTTTTTTGAACCACCTCTGAAGGTATTAAACTAAGAAGAAGAGTTGAAGCTTATGCAGAATTTGCAAATAGCCTCATGTTGTTCATCATGGTTGAACTCAGAAGCTTTTCCCTTTTATCATTCTTATCAGGAAAACTTTCTGCCACTTTCTTGCATTGCATTGATTTTGGAACACGACACTAACTATTTCGATTGAGATATTTGTCACCACCACTGCCCACAAGTTGCAATAGACCAGCTGCGTTTCACGACTGTGTTCTTCCTTCAAAAGCTAGTCCATCTGCTGGGCCAATTTGGCAAACTATCGGAGTTTTACCCTTGTGCTAGATCATTAACCAAGTTCCAGCCATGCTGACGTGTAAGAATTTTGGCCGTGGCCCAAATGAAAATTCCGTTTCCTGGCTGCTCGTATTATCATCATTTTTCAAAGAGCTCGCCGTGGCCAATTGAAAATGATTTGCATAGCAAGACAGAACAGGCCAAATCATGGTGAGTAAGACTTCATTAATTGACTTGCCAGCTGCAATATCCTGCCAAATCACGGTTATGTTTGTCTGATAGTTTTATTTGTTGACAAGAGTTTATATTATCTATTTATTTGTCTAATAATTTATGAAAAATATATATGATCTCAATTTTTTATTTTTAATTAATTTTATTTTTTAAATGATTTTTTCATATTATTAAAATCATGAATAGATTTATCACACTTTTTAAAGTGTTTTATAGGTGTTTTGGGTTAGATGTAAATTGAAAATTAGGTTTTTGGGCTAAAAAAGTCTAATCCTTTATTTTATAGCCATCAAAGTGTTTTATTGTTTGATTAAATAAAAAAATTGTTTTAATAAAAAAGTATAACAGAGTAAATATACCATTTTACAAAATTAAATATCTTTATTTACATGTCTCTTGTTTTTTCTAGATTTATTTTTAGTTATTGATTATAATTTTTATTTATTTATTAACACATATAGTTATTGATTTATTTGATTATATATATATATAAATTAATTTTCACATAGAATTTTTTTAACTACAAAAATCTAAAAAAATATTCAATTCACGTTGGGCAAAGCATCTCGTAGTTACTATTTATTAATTTATTGTTGTTATGTTATAAGATGGGATGAGGAATCAGGAATTAGCAAATCTCGCTGGCCAAGGTTTTCTGTGCCTGAAAAAAAGCAAAGGGCTGCTGAGCATTGTTTCTTGTGAGCGAGCCAGCGTGCTTAATGACGTGCCAGCGCGCTAAACATTATAATCAGGAGCCTAGCAAGACAAAAACAGGTTCTGTTATATCTTTTTAATTTGAATGAAATTGGCTCTAGATTGGGTGCACCATAGATTTCCATTTCACGAATCCAGCAAATGGTCTCTCGATCGGATCTTTTGGTGCAGCTAGCAGCGACTGTTCCAATCTCATCCTTCTGTTTTTTCCTTCTTTAGATCCTCGAGCCCGTCCACGAATTGTTCATGGTGGGGTGGCCTCGTTGATGTCACTCTCTTGTATTCTCCCTCGTAATCTTTGAAAGAAAGAATGATAAAACTCTCACCTCTTTCTTGACCTTGGAAGAAATGATGCCATTTGCCTGTCCTTTTGCTGAGTTTCTTCACGTGAAGGAATCTTAATGGCACATGCAGTGCAGAATGTATTTTGGATGGACCCTTTAGCTAACAGGAAGAGGAGACTCTCGTTGGACCAAACCGGCGAGATTTCCTCAAACCCCTTCTCCGTACGTGAATTACATTTAGCAGATGCTCATCTAATCAACGTTGCTAATTAATATCAAAGAAAAGCTGCTTAAACGATGCTAATCCCATGCGTGGCTGAAATATATAATAGGAGAATTAATTAATATCTAGAGAGATAAAAACCCTTCTGCTTGGCTCCCAGCCAGTACACAGTTCACAAGTGAAGACGTTTATGGATTGAAAAACAAGCAAGCAAGCTATTTCCTTGTGCAACTCGATCGAAGCTCCACTTTTGTACATAGGTAATTCTTGAGATATATGGATTCTCCGAGGCTTTTTTTTCATGGGAAAAACTTATCTCTCAAAAACTTATTACAATATGTATTTAGCTCTGTTTAGAGCAATTAAGCTTATATAAGTACACAAGGCAGGAAGGAGAAGGAGGGGTCGAATAATTCGTGGTTTAATTGATTACTTCTCCTCTTTCTTTTCTTCCTTCTTCTCTTCCTTCTTCTCTTCCTTCTTTTCCTCCTTTTTCTCCTCCTTCTTCTCTTCTTTCTTCTCTTCTTTAGCAGGTCCAACTGAAACTATGTCCACTTTCCCTACTTTCTTCAGCCTTTTCACCACCGCCACTGTGTCCATCAGACCTATCACTGTTAGCTTCTGATCTTTGAGATCTACCGCTATGGAATCAACTCCTGTTCATGTACAAAAATAAGCACAAAGTAACTAACAAAAACTTGCCAAGTACTTCTTTCATTTATCTCGGCAACTCCAGAAAAAGAAAAGAAAAGAAAAGAAGTAAAACCAAAAATATCAGCAGCAGCTTCTATTGCTTTCTTCTTTGTCTTTTCATCAGTCATGGTCAAGATCTTCAGCACCACCTTCTGCTACAGAGAAATTAACAGGAGTACTTGTTAAGAAAAAGGAAAACATGATCAATATTAACTACAGAACGTGAAAATAAAGAAGAGCAGAAGGGTACCTGAGCCATTAGAAGAGAGGGTAGATCGAAGAAGGGAAAATAATGGATGGGATTGGAGAAGTTTAAGTGCCTGATAAATTTGTGGTGGGCTTTATATCTATACACAAGGGGGTTTGAAGAAGTTAGGTGGCGGTGGTAGTGGTGGTTGATTTCATGCAAATAGATGTGTGTGGGTGTGGATCCATGTCACTTCTTTGACATCAAATTTAGCATGGTAGACTACTTTCGGACAACTGATTGATTGGACTGTCACTATTTGTTTGTTTTTTTCCCCCTTTCTTTATAGAAATATTCTCTCCTCTTTGGTAATTCATTGGGTAGGCATACGAGATTATTTGGGGATGACTTTGGAAGAAAGTATTTAATTGATGAATAATAACATTGGGGATGAAATTGAAAATCAATCTTATAAATATTTGCAGTGAAAATCAGTTTCAAACCCACCTGGCAGGGCTGGATGGAGGAGATAAGGAAGGAGGGGAGGCTTTCCCTTTCCAATGCACACACAGCTTGACCAAATTGCTTTCCCTGTCAATAGTTAATGTACTCTTTCGGTTCTGAAGATTCCCTTCCTTGCAAAAAGTTGAAACGATAGATCGTCTACCCTACAAGGCTAGAAAAAAAGAGCTGCCTTTTCTTTTCTTTTCTTTTCTTGTTTTGATGCAAAGGCTTTCCCCTTTTCGGGTAACAAAATTAAGTTCCCACGATCATTAATTACATTAAAGACGATAAAGTTTTGAATTTTACAGAATATTTTACTATTACTTATTTTCAAGATTCATTTAAAAAAGAGAGAGAAATATATAATTCATTATCCATAAATAATAATAAAAATATTTCTATCATCAATTTCATTTTGACTAGCGGGTGACCAACGCTATACCGTGATTATAACTAGAGTTAACCCGGATTAATTTAATTCCGGATTAATTTAATTGATGTGTGTCTAGAATATGAGATTAAGATAGACTTACAGAAAAAAAAGATTCTATTTATAAAACTCAAGTTTAATATTCTTCTGCCAAATGATAAAACAAAAAGAATATTTTTTACTATACAATTTTGATACCTTAATAATAATCAATATGAATCGTATAGTCATCTAATTTAATTGAATTAGAATTAAATCTTAACAATACTAGCAATTTAAATTTATTTCACTTTTTTACTAAACAATTTTATTGCTAGGGATAGATGATAGAGAGGGTGGCATCTCAATTCCTTGATTTTAAGACCAATTTTTCACAACGGGACATTATGTGTTCCTGTTCTCAAATAATGTCCAAAATCAGATGAAGGCAAGAAATCTACCATCGAGAACAAAAACATATCATGATGAAAGAGGGGGAAAGGCAATATAGAAAGCTATTAGGCACCTTGTTCAACCATGAAAACAAAATGCAGGTATCCTAAATTACACAAAACTCGAATGAATCAGTACGACAATCCTCATAAAAAAACAAGGAAAAGAAATACATGAAAAGGGAAAAAATAAAATAAAATTAGCATCACATGATCGCGCAAGCATGAGGATTGTCATCGCTGAAAAGGGAGGCAACAGCCTCGTCAGAGGCAACAGCAAGTGAATAAACAGCAGGAGTGTGAAAAAAGGTGTGGACACCATTGGTGTCAGCGACATTCTTGTAGGTGTCGTAGTAATGGTTGACAATGTAGGTTGGATACTTGTAAAACGAGGCAAAATGAGAGTATCCTGGAAACGGCCATGGCTCTGCTGCTTTCCCTGCTCGTTTGATTGCTTTGATCACCTTCTTTTCCTCCAATGCATAGCCTGTAACAGTAATCTTTTGAGCTTCCATCTCTATCTCCACCTCTTCTGCTCCTGAGATTTATATACATATGAGAAAGATCAGATAGAGAGCTGCTTACTATTTGCTGTCCTGTATCTAGCTAGTCTCATGTATAAAACCAAACACGATCTCAAATTTGTAACTCGAGAGAGGAAAGGCGCCATAGAATGGCAGCATTACATAGCCTGGACCATCGGCAAAATAATCATCAATCAACTTTTGTACAAAATGAAGGCCGGCCTACCTACCTACCTTTTAGCTTGAGGAGAGCTTTCTTTATCTTCGAAGCACAGCCCTCGCAATCTAGGTTTGGAACTCTTACCTCCACCATCAGCTGAAATACCAACATGTAAGAATATCAACGAATATACTTGTGAAACATATCCATGTGTGCATGTACATGGGCTTGCGAGAGAAGGAGACTTACAGACATGGTTGATGATCAGGTTAAGAGTTTGGCGACCTTAATTGGCAGAAGTGTGGAAGCTAGGGCTAATTAAGGAGGAGGGTATGGGAAGCAGCTTCTTGGCTTTTGAAATTTGAAAGCATGCAATGAGATTGTTCACGCGTGGATTAGGAAAGCGTGAGAGCCCTTTTCATGTACTTTTCTTGAGGGCACGCTAGCTCGTTGTGAAATGATCACAGCGCTCAAATCTATGACAGGAAAACATTTGCCAGGTCTATGTAGGACCTTTCACATGACTTCGGTTCTAATCCTTGAGGATTCATCTTGATTTTGCTGTAGTTTCTTTAAACATTAGCAATGCATAATTTATAATAGGCCATCATCTATAATTGGTCAACCATCTATTTGCTCTTGTCGTGTTAAAAAAATATACAAGCTTAGTTCATTTATCTGTTAACCAAAACGTACTTAACTGTACCTATACCTTAATTACTGCAGTAATCTGAAGAAGACAACAAAACTGAGTGCAATTCTTTCGATGTCCACAAAGTCCAAATAGAGAACAAGAAAAGAGAATTTATATACAAGCATTACAAAATCAGCTTTGGCACAGCAAAAGAATTTCAGAACTTTTTCTGGGAAGGGGCAGGAAAAGTAAAGGGAGAAGCTGAATAGTGACGACTCTTTGTATAGCATGCAGACTAGCTAGAACACATATACAAACAATACCCAGTTGGGAAAGTACATCAAAGACTCCACAATACACTCATTTATACAATATTCTCTTATAAAGCTGAGAAAAAAAGGGGGGGAGATAAAGACCATATCATTCACTTGTCCCTTCAAAACGATGCAAGGAGCCTACACGTCATAATTTAGAGGGCTTACTCGGGGGCAAAATGATCATGGATTTTATATATAAAAAAACAGAAATTTATGTTGGAATTTAATCTGATTCAACTCTAGCTTGAAGAAAAAAAGTGTTTCCTTTCTAGGCTGGCTGGAGGTGTGCTTGCTTATGCTCTAGCTTCCAGGCTGGCTGGAGGTGTCTTTGCTTATGCTCTAGCTCCCATTGCTTATGTTCTAGCTTCCAGGTTGGCTGAAGCTGTGCTTGCTTATGTTGTAGCTTCCAGGCTGGCATAAGGTGTGTTTGCTTATGCTCTAGCTTCCACGCTGGTCCGAGCTATATCAACTCCAGCTTTATAGCAAGCCCATGTCTCGTTTTGATTCCGCTGAGCTGGTCCATTAAAGCCCAGGAAAGCTTTCATCTTCACACATATTTTTATAAAGAATTAAAGCCACATTTTAAATGGGTTTGTGGTCCACTCACTAGATAAATGGGTCAATTTTGAGGTTGCTATTTTTCCACGTCTATTCTTACAGGCCCATCAAGCCAGGTAGGTTTATAGCGTAACAAAAGTCTATGATTTTGTTTTTGTACACCTAAGGGCATCCTTGGAGCCATTTTCTTCTTCTTCTTATGTATACTGAAATTATGAATGTTTTTTAATTGTCTATAAATAAATTGTTATATCGAGATCAAAGGATATTGATCTATGAGATTTATTTCTTTTCTTTCTTTTTTTGATAGTTGATAGTGATTATAAATGCAAACCCATGTTAGTTTTGAAATATTGAAAGCTTGCTAATTGGGATAGGCAGCTCTAGCAGAGTGTTTTTGTAGTCAACTCTCCATGATCCCAACCCTGCAAAGCTACCCTTGAAAATCCAAATTCAATGTTATTTAATCCTCGATCATATTTTGCTTTCTTAACGGAGTCAATCGAGGAAATATTTATTCGACGAGAGAGTGCTATTTCCTCGAGCTTTGAGCACTCCATATACTTCTTTTTGGACCCCCAAGTAAAATTACCTCGAAAGCAAAAGCTTGTTGTACAAGCAACGCTTTACTAGATCCAAAAACTTAGTTATCCTTGGATATCTAGTTGGATTCCACTGACCGTGCGATCTCCCACCACCACAACTACTTGATGAACTCACTTATATGTGAGCCAGCTATTCGTATCCATAATTAAAATCTTCCGTGTATGAGCACTGGATGTATATGGGCGGTGAAACATGAACCACCAGGAACAAGGCACTTCCCATGTTTGAGGTCTTGTCCCCATCCTCGGTTTCACCTCTGTCCCGTTACCACTCTCTTCCTCTGTTGCTGCCACAAGTACTGAAATAAACCGCCGCCGCCCTGTCACGAGATTCTACCTCTCTGAACCCCCTTACTCTGGATCTCCTCACCGGTCGCCTGACATCTCCTCTTTATCTCTCTCTCCTTCCCTTTTTCTCCACAAATAGTACTTGCAGAGTCTCTACTCTCTCTCTTTAAATTAGCTATAAATCTCCCCAGGTCAAAATTCACTGTGGAAACTCGCTTGTGAGGAGCATAGATCGTATCGGGGCTTTTGTCTCTGTCTCTTGGAAATTCGAAAGAAGAGAGAAACAAAAACTCCCTCAACCCTACATGGGGTTTTAGGAAAAAAGGCTCAAAACTGAAGTGCCCCTTTGAGGAAATCGCCCCCGTAACGTGACTGCCAGATCTCCAAATCATCAAAAGGTATAAAAAATGAGAGAGATCAATAATAGCATGAAGCAGAGGGTTGCAGAACGGATGATTTGGCGGCCATTTATGAAGTTTCCAGCTAGATCATCTTATGTCATCTTCCTCCTCCTCCTCCTAGTCGTCGGCGCGTTGGTCTGCACGCGTCTCCTCGACTCCACTGTAAGTATGGACCATAATTATTTACGAAATTATTAAAAACAATCTCCTCCGTCACGCAACTGTTAATTATTACTGTCAAGCTCACCATGTGCATGTTTTCTTTAGAATCTTAAGCATCTTCTTTTCTTCTTCTTTTTCCTCATAAATTAAAAGTTTTGTTGATGCAAGGTCTACGTGCAAACTCATTCATAAGTTTGAATACAGATTAAATTATAAACATAGCATCAGGCATTTGGAAGATCTATTCAGATAATAATTTAGATCACTTATTTCTATTGAGGATAATATTTTTATATATATATTAACCCGACCAGTAGTCAAGTTAGCCAGTTTCCCAAAAACCGAACCCAGTTCATGCATTTATCGATTCACTTAGATTCAATCAAATCATGTTAAATTTAACGGTCATGGTTGCAAAGGATACAAATTTACTGACAAGTGATCCTCTCATTAATGTCATAGAAGAGACGAATAATAAAACTGCGATGGTACATAATTCTCCATTTTTTACGGGGACGAGATTTTGAAGGGGAGAGTGTCGGCTCACCAAATTTCGTTTGAAAATCGGTGGTGCTGTTTCTTCCATGTGAGAGGGTCCACTTGCACGATACTTTCTTGTCTTCTTTTTTGTCAGAATACCTGGAGTCCTTTTATCGGCCGCTGTTTGACCTTTTCGGTTCCCAAACATCGAGTTCCATGCTCTCATGATTCTTTTTTTGTTCAAATAATTTTATGTTTCTTCATTTTCATTTGCTTTACAATATAATTGAAAGTTTATCAAACCGTAGATTCTGATTTGACTCAAGATTTATATTTTAAGAGTTTAGACTGACTTTATCAATCTAAAATATATTCTGTTGATTTCTTTTTTTTTTAAATCAATTTTTAATGGGATCTAATTGACATATGCTTAGATAATTAATTGGGTTAATTTTTATATGGTTTAACTTGAAATCAATATATATATATATACTTTGTGGATTGGATCATTTTGTCTGTTTGTTTTGTCATAAAAAAAATCATAGGTATCTTTTTGCTGAATTGCTTTTAAAATTATATACACCAGCTGACTTATTTACTAAGCATGTAAGACATATTTATCATTGATTGCTAGCTAACTTAGTTGATAAAGGTGTATGGTGTTGTTCCAAGTAATTTGAGGTAAGATCTCATGCGTTTACACTTAGAAAAAGGAGGATTGGGGGATGCAATTAAAAGCAAGAGATAGAAAGGATTCTAAAAAAGGTTTATTTCTTTTATAAACTAACTTCTAGGTCCCATACATATATATTTAACTTCATGCGCATGTGTTTTGGTAATAACCTCGAGTGGTTTTGCAGTAAAAAATGCAAAGTGGAGTGATATTTCCTTTGAATATCTAATAAAAGAAACAAGAAAAAAAAACAAAAGTCTTGGTGATATAATTTATTATTAATTACTAAATTAAAAAAATAGCGGTACATTTCTATTCATGTCACTAATATGTTTTATGTAATTAGTTAATCAACTTATAAACTCTTAGCTTGAAAATAAAATATTATCTCTCCAAGTCTATACCCCAATTCATATACGCGTGTATATTTTCGTGTTGCAGGTTATTAGTGGCAGCTCGGTCGTGAAACCATTTTCGAGCAGCAAAATCCCTAAAATACCCCGAAGCAAAAACGAGTACCCGGTCAATTGCACCGCATTCAACCCCACGCTAAAATGCCCCGCGAGTTACCCGACAAACATTCAAGAAGATCCGGACCGTCCATCGCTCTCCACGTGCCCAGAGTACTTCCGCTGGATCCACGAAGACTTCCGTCCATGGGCCCGCACAGGAATCTCAAGAGACATGGTGGAGAGGGCTAAGAGAACAGCGAATTTTAGACTGGTGATCGTGAATGGCAAAGCATACATGGAAAGATACAGAAAGTCTTTCCAGTCAAGAGATACTTTTACATTGTGGGGAATCTTGCAGCTGCTGAGGAAGTACCCGGGGAAACTGCCTGATTTGGATATGATGTTTGACTGCGTTGACTGGCCTGTTGTTAAGTCAAGCGATTATAGCGGCTCCAATGCCGCGACGCCACCTGCTTTGTTTCGGTACTGTGGTGACGGCGACTCCCTTGATGTTGTTTTTCCTGACTGGTCCTTCTGGGGATGGTAAGACCCTTGAAGCCATTTTTTCCGGTGGAAGCGGCCATGGTTGTAAAATCTGATATCTGATGAAGGGGTTGCTTTTTGTGGTTCAGGCCAGAGATTAATCTAAAGCCATGGGCGTCGTTGTTGAATGACTTGAAAGAAGGAAACAAGCACACCAAATGGATGGAAAGGGAGCCTTATGCTTACTGGAAAGGAAATCCATCTGTGGCAGAAACAAGGCAGGACCTTATGAAATGCCATGCTTCTGAAACACAAGACTGGAATGCTCGTGTCTATGCTCAGGTAACAACAAGCCACCGGATCCCATCTGGGCCACTCGTGCCTCGCCCTAGCCGGCGGATCCCGTTGGCGCGCGCGCGCGCCATGCACGGTCCAGATGAGGCGGTCCCATCAAGCGTGGCTGCTCCGTTGTGATCTACGTACGTTGTCATATAACAGCTTTTCTGATGCCAATAAATCTTTCGTGCAGGACTGGATTAAAGAATCACAGCAAGGATACCAGCAATCAAACTTGGCAAACCAATGCATTCACAAGTAAAAAATAAACAGAATCAATCTTTAGTTTCCATCCGGTTAAATTTGTTGCTGCTTTTTATGATGAATGCTCACTGTCTGTGCTTCTGCAATGCAATTGATGCAGGTATAAGATCTACATCGAAGGGTCTGCGTGGTCGGTCAGTGAAAAATACATTCTTGCCTGTGACTCTGTCACCTTGCTGGTGAAACCCCATTATTATGATTTCTTCACCAGAAGTTTGGTGCCGAATCAGCACTACTGGCCCATCAAGGAGGATGACAAGTGCAGATCCATCAAGTTTGCTGTTGAATGGGGCAACAACCACACTGAAGAAGTAAAAAAATTACTGCATTCTACTGCTCCATTAACATCAGAAGATAGAAATATTCTCATCAGTATATAACATTCTTTCTTTGGATTGCCAGTCACAGGCAATGGGAAAAGCGGCGAGTGAATTCATTCTAGAGGACTTGAAGATGGATTATGTGTATGACTACATGTTTCATCTCTTAAATGAGTACGCTAAACTCTTAACCTTCAAGCCTACCATACCTGGAAAAGCTATTGAACTTTGTGCAGAAGCTATGGCTTGCCCAGCAAAAGGTCCAGAGAAGAAGTTTATGATGGAGTCCATGGTGATGAGTCCTGCAGACACAAGCCCATGCACCATGCCTCCTCCCTATGATCCTCTATCTCTGCATTCCATTCTTCAAAGAAATGGCAATTCGATAAAACAGGTCGAGTCATGGGAGAAGGAATACTGGGATAATAAAACTAAGCAGCCTTAGCTACCATTATATAGTCTTCGATATTTATCTTTCAATGCACATAAATAAATATATAGTCTTGAATTACAGCTCTTTCCATTTTTGCCACTACGACACGCATAAACATCTTTTGATGATTATGTTAGCCGAAAACGAATTCTATAAAATAAACATCTTTTAACAAGACAGTGCCTTAGGTTGCTTATATTGTTTTTCTAATGATCTTTAGTAGAATATGTCATTTCTAGTTGCCTGTTAAATTTTTCCAAAAACATAGAATACATGTATTCTTGTTTCATCTTCTTCTCCAGAAACGTCAATCTTGACATGCTCAAGAGATTTCACCTACAAGTTGGCTCAGATTTTCTAGAGATCCCATGGCGTCGATATTCTCAGGGATTCTTCCATGGGAATGATTGAGACAAATTCAATGACTGCAGTGTTATGTCTCTTGTCACTTCTTCTGGAATCTCCCCTGATAAATAATATCTTCAAAGGTAACAATATCTCAGAGTGGTGCCCTATTCTACTATTTTTCCTTTCATCACAAGCACTGCATTCTCATAAAAGCCTTCATACGATGTACTATATGATGTGTCGTTGGATTTGTGGTGAGTTTTCTAAATATTAGCAGTTTTGGTATAAATACGTTCAATCCTCATTTCAGTAACAGGATGCAAATTTATTTCATCAAGGCATCATATCAGTGATCTCTCGATCGATGAGAAGCAGGAATAGTACGGAGTATTAAAACAGTAACGCAATGCTAATATCTCAACGAGTATTGAACATGATTACAAAGTAAATCATAATATCACATCAAACAAGAAGGTTTAACATAAAATTCTTATGACGAAGATTAGAAGAAGTTAAAAGAATAAACATAAAAAAAAAACAAATAAATAAACACCGGCAAAATGTAATTTGTCAAGAAAGGCTGATTGCTGAAAGAAGAGAAACAAGAAGAGTGTCTAAAGAGCTCGGGACTTTATGATGTCGAAGCTCATTTCGCTAGGATCGGTTGCTTGCAACTCCACTTGAATGCCATCTAGTTCCCTCTTGAATCTGTCTTTGGAGCTTGCATAAACCATCTTCATTCTCACCCTTGATGTATCAGGTGACCTACAAAGAAAAAACAATCTAGTTATGGCGTGTCTTGCTAGCGTTTTCAATATCTTGTTCAAAATGATTGCCCAACAAGGACAGCCTATAGCCAGAATCTCATGATTATTGGTTCTTGAGCTTGGCGTTAGAGGAAAGAAACTGTTAAGAAATTTGAAGAACTATTAAATTACCATGCAATGAAGAAGATTTTACTTTTCTGGCAATTATCATTGGTAATGAAATCATAGTCAAAGACAGCATAGCGACACTCGTCAGCAGGGAGGGAAGCCGCGAATTCCTCGTAGGTTTCTTCAGGGCTCCCGAGTTTCTCTACCACCACTTGCTGAGACTCAATCTTGAAAATGATGGATCGATAGTTTCTCTTTGCCTTCAGTTCCAAAAACTTCAGCTTACACGCATCATCAACAGCCATTCCAGACGCTGCGTTCGCCTAATATTCCAATTGTGAAGAGAACAGAAAAGAAATACATGAATCACAGAATTTCCTAGAAAAGATATCAACCATCCTGGCCCAATAAATTTTCATTACTCTGTCTTTCTTTTTTTCCCTCCCTATTCCTTCAGATCTTTCTCAATTCTCCGACATAGTTACAGGATTTAAACTAGATGCAGTAACCATACAGCAATGGTTTGAACCTTTTGATTTAGTGGCAAGTTTCCAAATATTTAACCATCAAAGATAAAAAATAGTAGTCGGAGAAGTTCTCAAGGCCTAGAACAAACGAAACTGCATGATAGACATGGTGATTGAAATTATAGGGCACGAATCATTTAAGCAGCAAAACTCAATGAGTGAACAGAAACGACCTTGGTGCTCAAATAAAAAACTTAGATAAAAAAAAAAAAAAAAGAGCCCCAAAGAAGAATTCGATGAGATAGCAATGCTTATTGAATATCCACACTTTTGATCCAACTGCACATCATGCTAGGTTCTGTATTAAGTATGCAAATCAATGTAGAAGATTAATGGCAGGTGCTTTCTTTTTCTTAGCCATCATATCATATCAGAATATATACCATAAAAATGTTGGAGAGGAGGAGCATACCATGTTGCCTTCCAAAGAGAGCAAAAGCCTTGTGAGAACCCTGCTGGAAGAAGAGAAAAGAAAATGGAATGGAAAGATGGGAAAATAGAAGAGGATAGAGATCCTTAATTGGAGGTATAGAATGAGAGGTTAGACAAATACAGGGAAGGAGAGAAATTTAGGGGACAAAATATGGGTTGAGAATTGTCTAACATTTCAAGGCTCGTCATGTCCACAACAATGTTTTCGTGTATCAAAGACAGCAAAAATAGTAAACTCCAACTGTTTAATGTTGCCACGTTGTGCCTGCCTTCTCAACCCCTTTATCAAGTATCAACCTTGCTGGCTTGTATTATTTTGGGGGGAAAGGGTGCTCTATCACAAGGGTTGCACATAATTATAGTAATTTAATGAAGGTATTGGTCAATGATCTTCAAGGACTTTTTTTTATATAAAAAAACCCGAAAATGGCAAAGCAGGCTTCGGTAAAGCTGTGAAAAAACGATTAAAGAACATGTGCAAATTGATCACAAAAACTCAACAAGTCACGTATGAAAAATAACTCTCATAAAAGAGTAATTAAAAAGATCATCCTCAAAGGAAAGGAAAATCTACAATTCAAGTGACAAGAACAAAAAAATTATCAATTCATCAAGTACAAGCTGTTGAACACCGCAGAAAATGATGCTGATTCAACACAAAAATGATTTGCCTCTTTGTAGGTAACACAGGAACATCAGAAAAAGGAAAAGCGGAAAAGATGTTACACATAAAGCTTTGTCATATTCATCATAAGACTGTTTCTATCCTACAAAGTTGACTACTTTGGGACCTTGTTTCTTCTTTGATTTTACATGACCATCCTTTGAGTCGGGAGGAACACCTTTTGAATCAATTGGCTTGTCTTTTGGAAAGCTATACATGTTTTCTGTCATAAAATCATCACCAAGCTCATCTCCA
Source organism: Salix brachista (assembly GCA_009078335.1). Lineage (NCBI taxonomy): Eukaryota > Viridiplantae > Streptophyta > Magnoliopsida > Malpighiales > Salicaceae > Salix > Salix brachista. The sequence continues at coordinate 18,300,159 of CM018586.1, forward strand.
CTAATAAACTTAGTCACTCGCCCAGTAGGCCTCATGTCCCTCCCAATGGCTGAAATTCAGAGATAAGTAACGGGTAAGTAAAATATTACGCTTTACATGGAAAAATAAAAGGAGAAGAAGGAAAAAACATGTACGGTCTTTAAGGGATATAAATGTTGATAAAAATCATATAATGAAGTAGCAGCTTGCAACCCAAAACCACATCTTTTACAATTCCCACATCAAGTCTCGCTCACAAGTAGCTCATACTTGATTTTGTGACCCAAATAAACATTATATCAGGATAATTATGACTCTTATCATGTTTTATCAGCCTGGATCGTATTCCTGCAAGACCACAAAAATCACGCTTCAGCTGACAGAGCAAAGCACTCTAGATGAAATACTGTCATCAGCCATTTCGATGGATCATCGTGATTTTTGCCAGCTCCAGCAGTCAGTATCAGATCATACAGTCAAAATTGCTAATTTTCTTGATCAAGCACCACCAATTTCCTGTTTTCCTATTCTCTTTCTGTTTTCTAGCAATGTTTTATAAAGAGAATGACATCCAGAACCTTCAAATTATAGTCAAGAGTTCTAACTACACTTGTATTTGAACTATTTCATAAGGAACTGAGCTGAAGAAGTACACAAACAACATCCAAATACTAAAGAACTTAAACCAACACCAACAATTTGCAATATACATAAGAAAGGGGACAGGCTCACTGCGGGAAAAAAAGAAGTGTCTTCTCCGCGTAGAATTTGAAATAACCACCACCAGATATGTATAAGCAGAAAATTGAAATAATATCAGTTAAAAGGTTGCATGTTTAAGCTTACCTCCTCTGCCAAAGGCTGTGTCACCTCCCTTGCCCTTATCAGGACAATCTCTAGCCAAATGCGTTACACCACCACATATTTTACAGCAACCACCCTGTAAAAAGCAATATATTTCTAATATGTAAAAAATAATGGGTGGGTGGGGGTGCCTATATGGCTTGAGATGGAAGTCAATTGAGCATCTATCTAGATACCAAGTACATTGCCCCATCATCAAAGAAAAGAAGATAGTGTGCACTATGACAATGTCAACCAAATACTTTTAAGTTTCACATACCTTTGGGTATATACCACGAGTATTTTTAGGACAGTCCTTGCTCAAATGTCCACGTTCATTACAGATAAAGCAATTGGCAAACTTTGTCCCTCCTGCATTATTAAAAGAGAGATTACTTTTCATAATAACAATAAGCATTGTCAAGGTAACAAGAAGGTCCAGTTCTCTTAACAAAACCAGAGGTTACAGAGCTCACTACTGAATTCACTCCCACTTAATATCTTCTACAAGGAAAGTTGAAAAGAGAGTTAAATTCCTTTTAATGAGTCATGCTTTATGTTTAATAGGATTGCAATTTGCATCTTTTTTACACCATGTATATAATGCCATACATACGGACATTAATTAATCTCGAAATCCTTATGTAGTCAATATCACCTCTCCTCAAGAATACTCCTGGCGACCAATTCCCAAGTCCTACCACTGGTAACTGAAAAGGTTTTTACATAAATAATCTATAACATAGCTGATTTCAAAATCCTTATTCATTCATTGTCGTTTATCAAGAGAAAAAAAAAACCTTTGTAGGAACTAAAGAAACTGATCACACAACATTTTATACCAAGAGATTTTTCATTTCCTTTGAAATTAATTGCGTAAAAAATCATATGAAAAGTCACCCTAGCTAGAGCTATCTAAACTCAATTGAAAGATGAATTACCATCTTCTCGAGGCTGAGGACATTGAGAAAGAGAGTGCCAAGTTTCCCCACAATTGTAACACAATTTCTGATCCATAATCTCATCATTCTTCTTAGGACAGCGCTTCAGGCTATGCCCTCGATGCCGACAAAGCAAACATATCTGCAGCCATGACCATTAAATCACAAAAACACCACCATCAATTTCTTCATTCAACTAAGCAATGTCTCACATCCAGCCACAAAATCAAATGAGCAAGAAAACTTTAATTATAAACATAGTCTACACATAATATTCAATTTCATACATACTTTTCTTTAAATTTCATAGCTGCAACACTATCAAGAGCACAAACTCATATCAAACTGAATAAAACCAAACTTTTATCTAACCAATTCAAAACATAGCAGGAAACAAAGGCTCAAACTTTATGAGAATCACCTATCAAACTACGCAAAACAAAAAATGTTATTCTCTAGAAATTCACCAGGACTCATATTTTCAGAGAACTATAAACCAAAAACAATAAAAAGAGCAAACCTTATTCTTCTCCCATTCATCTTTTTGAGGGCAAAGTTTGGCAATATGGTCTTGAGCTTTGCAAATAAAACAACTATCACCAGGCTTCATACCAGGAACTCTAAGAGGATGTTTTCTAAACCCTTTTATATTTGCTTTATTTGGATCTTTTGGGTCAGGTTTTTTTCTCTTGAACAAGCTCTTTTTCTTCTTCTTCTTGTTGGGGTCTTTAGGTGGTGTTGGTTCTGGTTTTGGAAACAACTCTGGATGCTCTTCTTTGTATATCTTTCGTGCTAGTCTCTGTCTTTTGCTCACCATCTTGTCTTCAAAGAATGGAGCTCAAGCAGAACGACAGAGGCTGTTTTCAGAGGAGCTTGAACTAGGAGGAAGCTGTGTTTTCGTGTAGGGTTTTACAGTGGCAATGTATTCTCTCTGTGTTTTTTTCTGGGGACTGGGAGGAGGATTTGCAACAACATATTTCTGTTTATTTCCTGTCTTGCTCGAAGTCCAATTCAGCAATTATATTTGGTAGGCCCAACTCACCACACTGGATCAGAATCTTGCCCAGTCTTATCCCTTTCCCAGACAAAACGGCCCGCAATTAAGTTGGCCCAAAGTAACAAGCACATGGAGATGGTTTCCACGCAAGTCCAATGTGGCTCAACACATATGCTATTTTTATATTTTAAAATAGCATGTAATAACTTTTTTAATTTTCATTTAAAAATATGTTGAAATAATATTTTTTATTTTAATATTAAAATAATAATAATAATAATAATAATAATAAATACTAGTTTAAAATTAAAAAAAAACTCATAAACTTTTAAAATTACAATTGAACAACCACAATAGTAGACAATATTTGAATTATAATGATTTTTTATATAAAAAAAGATATAATTTCAGTAAAAAGGATCCGCTTAATTAAAATATAAAAAATATTTTTAATGTATTTTCAACAAGTATTTAAATGTTTTTAAAACAAAAAAGAAATGAGCCCTCCTCTTTTTGTTGGGCCCAAATGCTAACCATATCAGCCCAGTAACCGTGAGCCTTTCTCTTTCCCGTCATAACTTCTGTTTCCTTTTCTTCTCCACCGCGAGTCAACGCAAGCCACCACAACCAAACACTTCGCCGCTGCTAGTTTACGATCATCTATTAGAGTTTTTCACCAATTATTTTATTCATTTTTATTTTTGTATTTTATAATTTAGCTATAGATTTTAACATTGGAGTATAAAACTACATTATAGAATATCTCCTTGGGTGTTAAAAATACAACAAAATAAAAGTGATTCTAAATTTTAAGCTTTAAAATGGTTAAATTTTTGACCTATTAAGATAAAAACTTCATCATGAAAAAAGATCTATCTCAAACCTTAAAAAAAAACTAACAAATAAAAATTTAATATGAAAAACAATCAAACAATAATGCAATTTAATTTAGGTAAAGCATATTAGAAGTTATATATGTTTTCCTTGTACAATAAATACTTTTTCCTAGACTCTCCTAAAGACCATGGTCGCATCCTTCACGGTTTAAAGAGCCAAGACATTTTGATAGCAACCATGGCCATCACTGCTCGGAAGCCATGGCCGGATATTCTTTGACTAGGCAACATGCAAGATTTAGCTGATAGAGGCTGTTAGTGGCATTCGAAAGCTAAAAATTTCCGACAAGAGATTATTGTGTCTTCAACGAAAATCTGCTACACTATCTTGTCTTTGCCATCTAATTGTTCATATTCAAATATATTCCTGTCCAAGTCAGCCAGTTTAGTTCTCCTGACCACCATGAGAGAAAAACGTCTTCTTATTTGCATCAAATCATAAGCTCAAATTTGTATTTAATTGGAATTATTTTGGAATTATAATCAAAACAATCTTCGATTCATTTCTCATCTGAATGCTGCTCGCATGCCATAACAGGACAACAAATGATCCAAAAAAAAAGAGAGAAAATAACAAGATAGCTAAGCCTACGGACTCACTTTTTTTTCTTTTTCTTTTTTAATTTCGATAAACGTAACTAAGATGATATATTTCGGGATAATTTTACAGCTTTAAAAAGTCTATAAATGTAATGCTCTCTGCTACCTGGCTTTCCTGGAGAGGCAAAAGAAGGCGAAAGCAGAAACTAACTTGTTCGATCAAGGCCATAAAATAAATAAAGTCGGGCTGTATTTATAAAACAATAGAAAATAAAAGGTTGCCGATGACTCACAACTGAATTTCGGCCTGCTCATATGCAGGCAAAAACATGACTAGTAGGATGAACCAAAAACATAAAAGTAGTAATTCAAGCGTTACACACCAAATCGACCTATGAAACATTTGGGTAGCACCTTATTGATTCAAATGACAAACACAGCACGGACTATTATGCTAACGGTGGACTTCTGAAGGCCGGCCTGCTGCTGAAATCTTGGTTGGTGCCACTCCCTTATTGTTGCTTGCTAATATCTGTTTGTTTCCTCCCCGATCGCAAAAGGGTTAATTAATAAGGTGGCATTGCTGGGGCTGCAGTGTAAGTTATTTCAACTGGGGCTGGGGCTGCAGTGTATGTTATTTCAACTGGGGCTGGGGCTGTAGTGTATGTTATTTCAACTGGTGCTGGGGCATATGTGTATTCCACTGCGTTCACTGGTCCTGGTGCAACAAAACCAGAACTTTTGATATCAGCCATCAATCCTCTTCTGACATTTCCCTCTTGTGCCTCACATAATACGGGGAGGAACACACCTGCGGAGACAGAGGATTGAAAAGCATTAATTGTAAGTGGCATGCGCTAAATTACTTGAGCTCCATTAATGTCAGTTATTATTGACTATGGTTTATTGATCAATGACCTTCAGCAGCAGCAAGGTTGAAGTAAAGATCGACAACGTTAGGGCAGCTGTCGTAGCACTGAGGAGAGCAAAGTTGTTGTGCGAAGCGAGACTCAAGGAGAGAATCTGATGAGATTCCAAGTGATTTTCTGTCAAGTCCACACGCTTTGATGCACTGGTCTGATTCAATCCAGTTCCTTAATCTATCAGCCTCAATTTCAGATGTGCGGCAAGTGTATGCTTCTTCTCCGGTCCTTTTTAAACGTTTTTCGAGCACGCAACGCTGGCCGGACGATGAGATTGCGTAGGCACATGTGTCTTGGTCAAGATGTTCACATGTTATCTCTCCTGAAACAACAACACCATTAGGATTATGAAGTAGTTTGTCAAAGAAAACTCAAGAAGGGCTGCTGGCTAGCTAGGTTCTCGCATTGGAAAGGAAAGAAAGAAATCGAGAGAAGAGTCTCTGCTTACCTAGAGTACCTTGCACACAGATGGTAAGGGCAAGAGCCAGAACTGACAGGATATTGAAGCTAGAAGTCATGATGATTATGCACGTACGGTTGTGATTGAATTAACAGATACTTGGTGCCCAGAATTCGTTGAGCTCCAAAAAAGGTGGTCACAGCTTTTGTACTTGTCCTAGGAGGAACTTGTTGTAAGGAATGAAGGGCAGGGTGTCGGGGCATTTATACGCGTTTAAGGGCACTGTAGAAGATTGGGAAACAGTGATGGAAATGTTACTGTGACTACTCTGTAGAATATTGGTTATTGGAGTTGACCCCACTGAAGTGGGTCATCGTGCCCCACATGAAGGTCACTAATTTCGGAAAGAGCTGTATTTACCGGTCAAAGACGTCCGAAATCAATGGCGGGTGTGCGACTTTACCATGCACGTGGCCCATGGCTCTGGAAATATTGAAAATCTTCGTCATTTGGCTCTTCCACATGAAGCTGTCAGTTTGATAATATAAGGTTAATAATAGTACATTGGAAAGGAGTTGCCATTGCGATCGATGCTACTATATATGAATTGATTATATTAATTATTATTATTATTATTATTATTATTTCAAAGTACTCCTATATTACCCCATTACTTGTCCAAATGTTTATTTATAGTTGATACAGAAATGTTCCGGACAATCTTCATGGCTAAATACTAATGCAATTGTCCAGAATGTTCTCTTCCAGAACATAAAATTGAATGAGATTAAATCGAAACTAGATTTTAATTCAATGAATTATCTAAAAAAATCACAAGTGAAAGAATAGGGACTAAATAAATAAATAAAAAAGTTTAGTGGCTAACTTGAAAAAGCAGATTGCAAGCTCATACACCAAAAAAAAATGAAATCGTTGAATGATAAAATTAAAAAAAAAAACAATTTAAAAAATGATACAAAAATTAACATTTCAATACAAATTTATGAAAATATCATTAGCAGTTTTGCAAAATTATGATTGTCCTAAAAAAATTATTTGAGATATATATATTAAAAGAAAACAAATGAAAAAAACATTATTTGGTCTGAGCAAAATAGCTAGAATGTTTTGACTGGAATTTAAACAAAATTTGTAGAATAGATCAAGATTATAAGCGAGATGAAATTTGTTCTAATTTATTATGTTTTTTAAATTAAAACAAGATGTACCAACTATTTCAAATGAAATTAAATAAAATTTTCAACCTGGCTGAATCAATTTTTATAATTAATATTTGAGCTGAATCGTTGAATATATTTTATTTAATTATGATGGTATAAATTTTAACCATTAAATTTTTAAAACTTGCTTTTGCACATGGAGTCGGAGACTTTTGAAATGGGGTTTTAACCTCCGTATAAAATTCCCGATATTTTTCAAAGAAGAAGAAAAAAACAAAGAAAAACTGAGATGACTTTCGAGGGCTAACATGGGAGCCCGCCCACAGCACTCCCATATTAACCCATGACTTGTATATATATAATTTAGTTGTGATTTTTTCATTCAGAATCAATTAAGATAATATTTTTTAATTCAAATTAAATAATTTTAAAAAATAAGCTTTTGTTTTTTAAAGTGAAGGGGAAAAAGAGGAAAGATTTTGGAAGAAAACGTTTCTTGAGAAAAAAAGAAAAGGTCGACCTCCTTTTCTGCTCCGTGACTCACGGAGCAAAAGGGGAAACGATGGCCGTGGTAGGAGTTCGTTGGTGGTCGAGTTCCGACCAAACATCTGAATTTTAAACTCTCAAGTTAGGCAATGATTACGGAGAAAATCCTGTCTTTTACTCAATTTAACAGTCCTATAATCTTGGGCCTAACTTTTTTTGAAAATTAAGATCGATGTGGTTAGATTCCAACTCGATGATATATCTTTTGAGCCAAGCAATTGACCTAGATTTGGATTTAATTTATCCATATGCTTTTGATGTTATTGAATTTCTCTTGTTAATTCTCCTTTTTTTATATCATAATTAAAAGGGTATTATTGAAATCATTTTTTACACTAGTAATCGAGACTGTTGGAAATCTTGAATTTGTACAATAACTGTTTAGAACAATTACTGTTGAAATTAAAAAATATGGAAAGACAAGAAATCCTGAAGAACCCGAAAATCATAAATATTGGAATGAATCACATTCATTCATTCAATTTATTCAATTGAAACTTGCCTATTTATAGGCTTACAAGAACTAGAAATTGAAATAAACTAGAACTCTCAATAGACTAGGAGAGGTTATTATATAATGATATGATTTATGATAAATCCTATTAGAAATAGTAATCAAAACTAATTAGAACTCTATAGCTAAAAAGAGAGCTAATCTCTTTACAATCCTACAACTAAAACTTCTTATCTTCTTATCTTCAAAGCTAATCTCATTAAAATATAACACTCCTCCTTGATATTTGCTTTGGATATCCCCAACTTCATCTTTAGGAACTCCAATCTTGCTAGAGGAAGTGCCTTGGTTATCACATCATGCTGAACTGGATTTTCATCAACTCTATTTTGTCCCAAATCAAAAACAGCATAAACTTCAAATTTTGCTCCTCCTGTCTTCGTGTACCATTTCACACGGTCAACAATACAAATATGAGTTTGAGCTTCAAATTTATATGGCAAAGAAACCACCATTTTCTCTACCACCTTTTGATCTTCAATCACCTTTCCAAGTAGCCTCATTTGATTCATAACATCCATTAATCTGCCAGAATAATCCTTGACAGATTCAACATCTTTCATCTTTATCAGTTCAAACTCCTTTTTCAATAAAAGGATTCGAATTGTAATGACTCTGTTGCTTCCCTTAAATTCACCTTGAAGCTTATCCCATACAAGATTTGGTGTCTCCAGATCCATAATCTTTGTGAAAATATGATCTGCAAATGCTGAGTGAAGGTAAGTAATAACTTTGTCCTTCTTCAGTTTTTCTTCTTCATGTGCTCTTATTTGAGCAAGTGTTGGATTGACTGACAATGGTGATGGATCAACATCGGTTGTGACCATATTCCACAACCCTTGAGATCTTAAATAGAATCTCATCTTTACAACCAATATGTGATAGTGTTCTCCAGTAAATACTGGAATGACAACAGCAATGTTGCTTGAGGTAGACATGTTTTGATAAAAATAAACCTCTTTTGTTTGCAATCAATCACTCTGTGTTTAGCTCTCAAACTCTCTTGTGTTTATCACTCAACAAAATCCCACAGTCCCGTAAGAAAACGGCTCTGATACCAATTGTTGGAAATCTTGAATTTGTACAATAACTGTTTAGAACAATTACTGTTGAGATTAAAAAATATGGAAAGACAAAAAATCCTGAAGAACCCGAAAATCATAAATATTGGAATGAATCACATTCATTCATTCAATTTATTCAATTGAAATTTGCCTATTTATAGGCTTACAAGAACTAGAAATTAAAATAAACTAGAACTCTCAATAGACTAGGAGAGGTTATTGGATAAGGATATAGTTTATGATAAATCCTATTAGAAATGGTAATCAAAACTAATTAGAATTCTATAGCTAAAAAGAGAGCTAATCTCTTTAGAATCCTACAACTAAAATTTCTTATCTTCTTATCTTCAAAGCTAATCTCATTAAAATCTAACAGAAACTAAGTTAGTTCTAAACACGGTTACCATGTCAAGTGACATGTAAAATTAAAATCATTATTAAAGGAAACAACCATAGTTGCCCCATATATATCACTCAGAAAATAAAATTTGTAAAACAAACGAAACCAGATGGCGAATCAGAAGATCAAATATTTCTGTAACCAAAATCTCCTCTTTCACCGTCTTAAAAGGTATTCGTCTTAAATTTAAGAGAATCCTTTTGGAAGGCAATAAATATAAATAGAAAACAAGGTTTGAGGATCTGGTCTTGTTGGAACTTGGAAACAGGTTAGAGCTTTCATACACAGCTCATATTGATCCTGGGCCACATGGGCTACTGCTGTAAAACGGGAAATGCACTTGTTTTTCTTCCCTTCTGACTAACATTTTCATTTTTCTGTTCAACTTTTATATCTGAAAATACTTTTTAGAAAGCTTTAGATACAGGAGATGAAAAAAAAAAAAGTAAATGTTTTCTTATACTGTAATAATCAAAATTATTTTATAAATATAATTACTTTATGTTCATGTTCTTACTTGTATAACCAAACACGTTGATGTGTATATCTTGAAATATGTTTACCTTTGGGAAATCTCGTATGTAGAACATATCTCATTAACAATACACATGACATCCTATTTTCTTTCTTTCTTTTGCTTATAAGCATTCCATGAGCTTATAATCTCTCTTATAAGAAGATTAAAATTAGCCCAGCAATTTGGTTGTAGTAATACATATATCATCTGTTATCAAATCAAAGAAATTACAGTGAAGGAAGAGTACATGATGTTAAAGTTTATTTATTTAATTCGTTGTTTTATGTTAATTTAGTCATAATAGACCTAGTCTTTAGGAATGTGTTTAGATAGCGAAGAAAGTGGAGATTGTGTTGCTAGAATCATGAGTTCGAGGGTTAATTGTGACGTGGGTTAGTGGGTTCATTATGCACTATATAATATTTATTTATAAGCACTTTATTATTAATTCAAGTAATCCAGCCAAGTATTTTTATCATTTTATTTTTTGTTTACACCTTGTATTACATGAATCATGCCGATCATTTTAAAGTTTTCGTATTCACCACATCTATCTCCATGCAAGCAAGGTAACATGAGTATTGTTTTCATGATTTGAAAAATAATAATCATCATAATAATCGTTCCTAATTTAATCTATGAATATTGCAATACATAAGATGTTGTCGAGCCAGCCTGCAGAAATCAATCATATGTTTGTTTATTATCTCAACCTTAAATGTTTTCCATTCTACTCTTTCAAGTGAGTTCTTAATAAGATATAGGTGCATCATGGTTTTTCATTTTATCAAAAAAACGATCATCGCATTAATTTAAAGCTTGGATCCACTTAGAGGGAACAAGTCATGTAGCATTTTAATTTGCCATTTGGGATCTTGGGCCAGCTTTGGCTGTTCAAAATTTGAAGCTAATTAAAGGATTTCAAAAGAGGCGAGACTAGTTGTGAGGGGATCCTGAACATAAGAATATCACAGGAATTGCAAGTAGTTTAAGTACATATATGCAAGTAGTTTAAGTACTGGAAATTGCTGACAGGAGTCCAAAATCACAGGATGAGTCATATTTCTGAGGGGGGAAAACACAAACTTAACAGGGAGCACTTGATTTCATCTATTTCCCTTGAGGAACAAAGCAATACTGCAGGTAGGTTCAGTTTTGATAGCTAGCTGATCATGAGGACCATTCTGCTGTTTGAGTTTTTTTCAGTTTAGAACAAGATGGGAAGCAAACCGATCCTTTCATTTACAAGTATCTATAGCATTGATTGTCGGCATAGCAACATGTTCTATATAGGAACTGTGCAAATGCTGTCGATCGATAAGCACGTAAAATTATGAAGAAAGTAACTATGTTCCTCATCAATAGTTAAGGCACAGACATTTATACTACGTAAATATTCTGTAAAAAAATTTGAAAACAAGGACAGTTTAATTCCTTGGCCCGGCTTGTCATATGGTAAATTCTATATATATATAATGACTTATTGATCCTTCAGAGTCATTCGAGGAGCACTGCGTTAGCTAGTTGCCACTGTCATTGCTATCTCGTACGAGTATCAATAAAGACAGAAGCAGCAACAAATCAATTGCACTATCTTAGGCCCGTAGGAAATGAGAATCCGACATGGTAGCTAGGCAGTTGTCTGTCTACGAGGACGACATTCATGTTGGTTCTTGTCTCATGGGGTGGAAGAAAATCCCTACACAAGATTTTCCTTGCAGCAGATGAGTACAAGATGTTTGAACCATAACCAAAGCTGAAATTCGATCAAGTTTAATATATTTTTAGTAACCTGGAGCTGAATTAATGCTGAGCCCTGAGCTACGAGAATTTTAATGAAATGTATAATCCAGTTAAGGAAAGAGGAAAATGAAATGCTAACCCTCTCTTAATCACCGTGCTATTCTACTAATTTTATTAATTTATCCAATATCTTTCCTAGCTAGCTAGCTGGAAGTGGTTTACACCATGGTTAAGCAAAAAGGATCACAGCTCATAACATCATCTTTTATCTCATCAAGGGATGCAACCTCACCTAATTAATTAACAGGTGATATCATGAGACTTGAATTGCAGAAGGCAGAAATCATAGACACACATTTAACAGTCAACATATTAACAGGACGTGGATCAGAGGGAGGGGGAGGGGGGGATCGCTGTTGTATATTTGTGTTCAATCTCTACTTGTTTCAAAGGGTCAAGCTATTAATTACTGCCTTCTAAGAGATGATCACTGTGTACCAGTTAGCTGAGTTTTGCTACTATATTGATAAAGACTCAGCACTGAATTCAAACATTAAAAAAAGCAATGATAACAATGAAAACCACTAAACTTTCAAAACATATATAGAAGGGAAAACATGTCCATATTAAGCTTGCGTTGGCTTACCTTGATCAAGGGATGGTGGAAATCTATATAGAGCTATATGCTGGAAAATTCCCAAGGGATGGCATGATCCAATGAAGCGATCACTAAACATAAACATGATTTTAGACAGCAGAAGCCATTAGATCAATGCGATCCCTTTGGAACACTCCAACTGCACTAAGGATGTTGGAAGAGCTCAGAACCTCGTTGTAGATAAGAGAGGTCTTGTTGCAGCACACGGGAATACAGAACCTAGGGCAGGGTTATATAGTTCTTGTTTTATACAAGAGAGGAGAAATATTGGACTTTTCTGGTAGCTCACACAATTGGTGCAGCGGGAGATTAATTAGGCCTCGTGAAATATGACACGTTGATACAATTACCGCGTGGACACTAGACCAAGATTAATTATTTTTTGTCATATTCTTTGGCCAGTTTACCATCTCCTCTAGCTAGCTAGCTAATAATTGAGATCATTAATTGAATACAAACCTGTTCAACTTAATCAAGATGATCAAAAGGGTATCCAGGTAATTATAAAGAGGGTAGACAAGAGACAGCGAGAATCTTACATGGCAAGTAAGAGTTGCAATCGAACAGCTAGTGCTGTTAGGAAGAAACTAAACACTTAGTCCATTCAAGAAAATGACACGATCCCTTTTTTCTTTTTAAATCCCAATCTTTATCTATATATGTCTCGTCCATAATTAAATGCAAATAAAGAAAATATCCATGGCCACACGAGTGCTGGATTATTGCTTCCAATTAATCGATCTGTGGCTGCTTGACTGTAATGATAGATACTTGGGAGCATATTTGTAGGGTAACGTGGCAAATGCTTCTCTTCTCTCCACAAAGTTTATTAGCAAATCAGATTAGAGTATATTGATTAATTAAATATTTCTAGTTTTTTTTAAAAACAAAAAAAAAAAACACGGACCGCATAAAAAAATAGAGCTATAAAGTTTTACCTATACAAACAATCAATCATTTATTAGTTGAAGGAGTCCATTAATTAATCAAACCAGGACTGATCTGGATCGTGGGAATATATATTCTTGGAAGAAACACTGAAGAGAAGTTAAGTGAGCAGTACTTCCAGAAGATATACATAATTCACTACTGTCAAAGGAGGAGATCGTTTGATGTAACATGGTATTATCTAGTGAAGAAAATGGCCTTCATATAATATCTGCTGTGGCCATATCAAACTTTTGAGCACATTAAAATCCCACAATCATAGTGGGAGGTCGAATATAATGTTGGAACCATTGTAGAATATCACCTCTGATTTTGATGAGAGATACTTTAGACCCTTGATTCCATCATAGGAACCACATATATAGATCGAGTCAGGATTAAATTGAGGGCCTGGACCATCCAAGACGTTCTGGCATATACGATTGAGGTGGTTCGATCGAGAGAACGTAGAGCTGGTTAATTAATATTTTAGCACATAAATTAATATACTTAAATAAAATCCAACAGACTTGAAGTAGAATCTTAGTGTTAAATTATAGTAAATTCTTTTTATAAATGCTAGAAACTAAAGGAGAGAGAGTTCTGCACGTATATATACAATCATATAGATTGATTATGATCATGCCATTGTCATCTCCATGTAGATACGAGCCATTTTCTGTCATGTGAGGTGCTGGGTTAAGGTGAAGAAACTATCCAAGAACTTATTTGAAGGCACATCATCTTCACACCGGCCCCACGTACCACGTACCATGATCTCGTCGTGATGCACTTACAACGATATGTCCCCTCGATTTGCTCCTCGTGGGGTCTTATGTTCTCTTCTTTTTTAGCCGAAATGACAAAAGCCCCGTATCACTTTCTTCCTCAATTTCTCTACGTTCCCCACTTTGATTACCTCTCTTTCACGTTTTTGATGCCTTCGTTTCTGTTAAAAAGCTGGGGGGAAATCTTACTTGTGAGAAAAGAGAATCTCCTGCATGACTCGATCTTTGGTGATCAAGGAGCAATCTTTTATGTATTTACAAACCATGGGTGGGGCATTGATTTACAAACCTAGCTCTTCCACTTTTAAGACTTGCCGTGCCAAGAAACGTACCTCTAACTTGTAAGACCAGCCTGATTTGAATCCCGGGTTGAACCAGACTACGTACCCTCTACACCACACCCTTCAATTGGTACAAAGTTTATTGCATGCAAGTCCAAGTAGCTTTCACCGGCTCCATTCAGTTAAACTTCATTATCAAATAATTATTTGATTGTTAGAGTTGGGCTACGATGATGAAAAAGGAATCCCTTCTCCTTCGCAAGTTGGCCACAATATTCATTTTCAACCAATAAATGCATCTTTAAACTATATCCTATTAGAGAATAATATAAATAATTTTTGGAGCCTCACTTACAAGCTTAAGTTTTTAGGTGAGATGGTTCCTTAACATGGTATCAGAGCCTTGTTGACCCATCGGTCACGAGTTCGAATCTCATCATCCACATTCTATTTGATAAAAACCAAGCACAAAATAATGTGGGTCTGTGCAAGTTTCATACCCAAAGAGTTTTCACCCTTAATTTTTATCATGTAATGTGCGAGAAAAATATATTTGCAAGCAACTTCACTTGCAATTAGCTGGGGATCGATTCATCGCCTTATGTATCATATCGACGATGTTTCCTTTGAAATGAAGCTTGTCTTTTGGGTCTAGTTAGCTCTTCTAAGACACCAACATGCATTCACCTGCAATTGCGTTGTTGAAACTTAACAAGCAAAGCTAGTACTCTTGTTATGTGTTCGTGTATGTTAGCACGCTTACACGTCGGGCATTTGATGCCCTCATTGCAATCCTTCACTGATTTTATTAATTAGTTTTTTCAAGAATAAGAATAGGGTCATACAAATCTATTTTATTGCGTTTTGTGATCGTATATACCATGTCTATTTTTTAAAATATAATTATAGATGGTGAAGCGTGAAAGAATTTCACTAAGAAATTAGGTTTTTCACAAGCTAGAATCTTGCCCAAAACATTTAAATTTGATTTAGGCTTTGTTTTTGGTCTTGGTTAATGGCTTAATCGTTTATGAAAAACAAATCTCTCATGGCATGGTAAATTCTGTAATACTCAAGTTAGTAGAAAAATAGTACATGAAAGAACTAAAAGAAAATAGAGATATAAAAAAGTGTTATGTCAGAGAAAATTATGAGTCTCCTTTTTATCTAGTGATCCAAATATTTATAAATCTTAATTATATCATCTGATTTTGAGACATGAAAAGTTTCATGATAATTGATTGATAAAAATATTGGCTCATCATTATTTTTAGTGTCCAGGGCAAGAGAGGTTGGTAATTATCAATAATATTACAAAATAAATTAAAAGAGATCAAGAAAACACTGTAGATTGTGAGGTAAAATATTGTGAATTGTAATAGTGTATTTTTGGGTCGGTACGGTTCGGTTAGTTTATCGGTTTATTGATTTTTTATCATTATTTGCATAGTAAAATAACGTTTTTAGCCCACGCAAAAGACAAAAAAAATGTTGTTTCCGGGAGGGGCTTCACGGGGATTTCATAATTTTTGAAAATAACTAAATACTATTTTGCCCCCATATAAGACAAAAAAACATATCTGGTAGGGGAGGGGTACCGCAGAGATTTTCCATATTTTGAAAATGGCTAAATACTACTATACCCCCAATAAGACAAAATTGAAGAATTGTATGTAGGGGTGTTCTGGTAATTTACCACAGTTTTTTATTACTATCTGTCAAGAATTGGGCACGCGTGCTCAGCACGCGATCGATTGTGTTCCACCTCACGTCCTCTTCGGGTGGCGCGTGCGGCGTACTCCAGCAGTTGAAAATGAGTTCCCAGCATCTCACACGATGCGCCTCCATCTGATCTTCCTCTTGGTGTGGCGTGTTTTGGCACCGGGTGTCTGTAGCCGTGATGGTGGCCAGTTAAAAGTTTGTTTTCCGTTTTCTCTCTCCTGCACGCTAAAGTATAGAAGAGGCCCCTGGGTTTATGTTTTTTTCACTTCCGTCCCTTATACTTTTAATTTTGTGTATGATCCTGATTTCTGTTATATAAGTTTTGATTTAGTTAATTGGGTCTTTCGATTGAAATTAATTATATATTTAGGTTTCATTTCGGTTCTCCTTCTTTTAATTTCCGGATTGGGTTTAAATATCTTAATATATTCGGTACAGAAATTGTGATTTTTTCAATTTTATCCTTTGATTAAAATTGATAATATATTTAATTTTCATTTCGGCCCTTATACTTTTAATTTTTGATTTTAATCCCTGTATTTTTTTTATTTCTGGAATAGTCTCTATTTTCGTCCATGTATATATAAGTGTGTCTTTATTTTGTGTCTATAATCATTTGAAAACTGATATTTTTGTTTTTTTTCTCCCTTTTCTCTTGAATTTTTTTCACCTGATAATTTTTTATTTTTGTCTGATAATTTTAGAAATTAACTCAATCAAATATTTATTTGATTTTTCTAGGTTTAGAAATATAATACTTGTATTTATTATATTCTAATTTTGAATTTCTAAAATACATTTTAATTAAATCATATCAGTTTAGTTTCTAAGTATTTTTTTTTTAATTTATATGATCCATGAAGCTTTTATTATGTTAACCCAAATATAGACTATAATCTTAATTGAATAAAATATTAATAAACTAAAAACTTGTATCATATATAAAAAGCAAATAAAATGTTCATATTTCTCGTGCTTTCTCCTTATCATATACTTATTAAAATACAATTCAAGCGGGTTTTTTGCTTCTTCTTCTTTTTTAAAAAAGCATTTCAAAATGACTTTAATTTTTTTTTCATATTATGATTTATTTACCGTTATAATAAATCTTCTTTATACATATGATTTTAGAGTAAATATTCAAATTATGCATGTTTAATTTTTCAACAATTTTATTTAAAAAATCAATAAAAAAGGCCCAGGCGGTCTGAGTTATGGCCCAATTACACGTACGCAAAAATCCTACTCAACCCTCCTCCTCCGTCTCCCACTCTCTCCACAGCCAGAAGCCGAAGAAGCAAGCCTTGACGACAGCAATGGTGTCTCAATACGGCATCAAGTACGCCGTTCACATCATCACCAATCACTTCGGTCCACTAGTTGCCGTAACCATAAATTCTCTCACTCATACTCTCTGTCTTGCAATCTCTCTGAGTCGATTTCTAATATTAAATTCGTTTTTTTTTTTGCAAACTAAAACAGAAAGTATGCGACTGCCTTCTCAAGAAAGGACCGTTGCCGCTCCGTGAAATAGTCCGTTACACTGAGCTATCTGAGACTCTCGTCAGAAACTGCTTGCTTGTCTTGATCCAGCATAACTGCCTCCAGCCTTTCCTCCTTGAAGAAGAAGGTAAATAACTACCAAACGGCGCCTTTTCTGTTAACATCGATTTGTGATGTTTGTTTTATTATTTTTTGAATTTCCTTAAATAATTAGGTGGATTTGGAGAAGTAAATAAAGTGAGTTCGCTGTACATGGTGCTATTCGATAATGTATTGCATCGCGTTAGGTTTTCCAAGTTTATGGCTATTGTTTCGCAGGAATTCAATAAGCTGGTTAGTTTTTTTTTCTTTTTTTTTATTTGTAATTTTTTTGGAGGTTAGGTTAAATTATGGATTTGTTTAGTGTGTAGATTTGATTGAGACATTGCTTCAACACGGGAGGCTTTCGTCAGAACAAATTTTTGATGGATTTAGGGACAGTACAGAAGGCAAGTCTCGAATAACTTAGCTAACTGCAGTTCTTAATTGTATTTAGAGTTGAGTTTTGGCTCTAGTGTTCTTAACACTTAGTTTTTGCTTAAAACTTTAGGTAGTAGTAGTGGAGGTATGGAAGCCTTACAAGAAAATATTCATAAGCTTGTGATGGCGCGATATGTTGAAAGGTGTCCTATCTCGGAACCATTTCTTGCATTACCAAGTGAAGAAGAAGCTGCTCCTGCGAGGAGGCGAGGTGCTAAATCTGCTAAGGTTGTAGCTTTTATTTTTTAGTGTGAAATTTATAGGCAGCTTCTTATTTGTTACATAGAATTGACAATTGCAGCTGGCTATTTATGTATGTCTCTGAACATGGCCAGCAAAGAGACCGTCCTATGAGGGGTGGAGTGGAAAGCCTTACACACTTTCACGTGGGAAAATCAAAACAGATGAAAAACTAATAGAGGAAAATTCCAGATTTTCTTTGACATGAGCTGAATAATTAGTTATGCCATTGTTGTATTTATTTCTTCACGAGAAATAATGAGAAGGACAAGAACTATGAAATTATTGATTTATCAATTAGTCACCTTTTAGGTTTCAATGAATGCCATGTTTGGATAATGAATGACCAGATAACTTGATGTTTCATTATTCTGACTTATCCTTCTTGAATGGACTTGTGCAATGCCAAATTTGAATTCCCCTTTCTAAAGTTGATTCTCTTACATTAACAAATTTCCTTGATACTTACAGGTTTTTTTAGAGCCAGAAACCCTAGAACAACGTGTTCTTGCAGCAGCAGTGCCTCCAGAAGGAATGAGATTTTCATTTGAATTAAATCCTGAGATAGGTGCTGACAGAGAGAAAGCTGAGAATAGCAGTACTGGAGATAAGGTTGGTATATGAATTGTTATATTGAATTATGAGGTTTATTAATGTGCTAATTTTTATTGTTATGTTTATAGCGCAAGCGTGATGCTTTGGAGTCTGGTACTGATGGTGGCTTTGTGGACAAGCAAGTAGTTCTTTGGCGTGTCAATTGTGAGGAGTTTACTCGCCGGCTTAGGCATAAGGTTTGCTTTGACTTACAATCTTCATCTTAATTGTGACAATACATGTATACAAATATGTCTCTTGAATTAACATTGAAATATAATTTCCAACTTGTCTTCATACTTGCTCCATACTTGTGTATTCTGATCAAGAGAAAACTTATGGTCCCATTGTGTAAAATTGCAAAACAAGCTCAGATCACTTTCATATTGAATCAACTGTCCCACAACATTCCCTGGGGGAGGTTGGTGTGATTTCTGAGGGCCGGGTTGACAGTGAGGTGCCACATGTTCACTATTTGAAATTTAGGATGTTCCTTGCACAAAAAGAGAAAATCCAAGATGCTAAAGTAAAAACTGTGAAAATGTTGTTTGTTTTACTTTATCCTGTATGATGTCCTTTTCATTCCATATCTGTATCGACTTTTATGACACTGTGATGGGCTTCCATTTGATACCAATTACCAATTACAATCATGTGTTAAGATGGTTTCATGCAAATGAAAGCTATTCACCTTGTTCCTCTGATTTTCTTATATGCTCCCTGCATATTTTGGTTCAAATGATGCTACTGCTCTATTTTTGTTCTAGATTTGTATTGAGATTGTGAGAACACGGCTGGATGATGAAGCTGCCACTGTCTTCACTGCAATGCTCAATGCATCAAGGAGTGAGGAAAAGAAAATAAAAACAGCAAGTTCAGGTGATGAGATTCTAAGATGATTGCGTAAATTGCTTTAACTCATTGTACATCAGATATTCTTCAGTATGTACCCCCCCCCCCCAAAAAAAAAAAAAAAAAAAAAAGAAAGAAAGAAAAAGAAAAAAGAGTTAACACATCATCCGTGGAGGAATTGATGACTTCCATCTCACCCCCTTCTCCTTCTTTCTACATTTATGTGTGTGTGTGTGTGTTTGATGAATGGGAAATTATAAACTGATGGTTTGGCTTTCTAAGTGTGTTGAGTGGTAGAGAAGAAACATTATTTGTGTTGCCTAAATAATATGGACATAGCTCAGTGTTTTTCCATGTAGCACAAGCATCTTGACAGAGCCAGCCAAAATAAAATATTAGATCCTTGTAGCTTAAATTTCTGTCCCAGAAAGAAAAAAAAATAAGAATATGAAAAAGTTAGGGAAAAAATTCCTCCAACTTTTGGGGTTACTTTCTGACTGGATTTCAATGGGATATATGAGTGAAGGCACTCATACCATGAATGAAATTAAAAATGTATTTTCTTCATCTTTATCCTACATCATATGCTTCTCATGCACTTTGCTTTCTTTATTGTAATTAAAAACATTTCAACTAATGAAAGTAGACACAATGCAGTGAAATGGATTGTCAGGAAAAAAGACAGGAAATTTATCTCTTTCATCCAACCATTTTTCAAACAACTCTCTTATCCATTTGCTTTTATGATGTATTGTGTCTTGCAGTTCCTTTATCAGAAAATTCCATTTATGCAGAGGTGATTAAGAGTGAAAAGGGCCGTAATATGACCTTAGATTATGTTATATCTGTCCTTGTCGGGTTGAGTTCTTCTCCACCATTTGTAAGGGTGGTTGACAACTCATACAGTATAGGTATAATTTCTCTCCTTTTTAACTCCATTTCATTTCTTTTTGAAACATAAAACCAGTTTCTTTTTGGATGGATTTCTATCCTTCGTTTTGGTTTCTAATGACTTATTTGTACTTGTGCAGATTACAAACATATAATCGAAGTAGCTCAAACTGACGAGGTCTCTTCACTTGTGATCCTTTCAAAATATTAGAATCAAATGCTTCCTTTGTTGAAGCAGGTGTCTAATTACATTTTATACTCTGCAGGTGGAGTCAATTGTGTATAAAAAATATGGCAAGGATGCTTATAGAATGTTCAGGTTACTGTCAAAGACTGGTCGCTTTCTTGAGACTGATAAGGTGATAAGTTTGAATTGATGGATATGTTCTCAGTTCCATTGCAATAGTTCATATGATGGAAACCATGTCTTGCTTTCTTGGTTTACAGTGTGGTTGAATAATCTTGAAATTGAGAATTATCTACATGTTATTTCTTTCCTGTAAATCTATTAATTAGGTCATGTATTGTGGAGAAGCAGATCTCTCTATAAACTTGAGGAAATGGTTTATCTAGCTCTACAGCAGGTTTAGCGAGTGTTCTTCCTACATTGCTCAATGCTTAGGTTTCAGTCACACCCCACACTCTTGTTGGGGTTGGGTTGGACAGCCTTAGCACTGTAGGACTTGCAAACATAGGGGTCTGGAAAGCCATTCTGCAGCAATTGGCCTCTGGAGCTACACAAAACCCATCACGTTTGTAATCTGCTGTCAGCATGGCCAAACACTCTCTTCATCTTCAATTTGAACTATAGAGTGTTGAGGATATGTACAAAGGTTAATGAAGGTTAATAGGCTATATTCTTTTGCTTCTTCCACTTTTAGAGATCGCATCTAAATTAAGTATCAGCATTCTTTTATCAGAAAACTTCGACTAAATGAACCATATTTATTGTCCTTATATTTGTATATAACCATATATTTGAAATGAGGTTAAATGTCTCTGTAGGCTGAAGTTTGCAATACTATAGTCCAAAAATATCGGAACAGAAATACTTTGAGCTCCATCTTTTTTCTTGCATCAGACAATTTAATGTCTCTATAGGTTGAAGTTTGCAAGACTCTAGTCCAAAAACCACTGCTTTAATCTACAAAACAACAGTATTTTTCCCTCTTTTTTTCCAGTATGAATTTGTTTGGATGATGTGTTCTGTTTATCTTGTTGTCATTTTTCTAGATTTCAGATTCAATATTCGTTGAAAAGAAGGAAACAGCCAATATTCTTTCTAAGATGTGGCAGGGCGACTACTTGCAGATGGAGGTAAATGAATTTACATGCTTCTCCTTTTGCTTAGCAAATGAGGATATCATATCTTGTTGGAGCTGAAATTTTATTTTGCCCGTTAAAGAATGAGTGTTTGAATTACAAAAAAACTGTGAAGTATCATAAAATTACGATGACACCCAAAAGCTTGAAGATATTACAAAACCACCCCCAAGTTGAAGCGAATATTACAAAATCTCCCTTTTGTATCCAAAACTCCTGTAAATATTCCCCTTAACATTAAAGGTGTTTTGGGAACTTTTTAAAAAATTGGGTGGTCAATGTAATATCATGATATCTTTCGGGGGTTATTGTAATTTATGCTAAAAAAGGGGTTTAAGAGATTTGGGCTTTGGGCTTGTAACAAGTTTATGATGATCATTAAGGTATTCATAATGCTCAATCTTTTATGCAGAAATTAGTTGCCGGACCAACACAATTCTTGTTGTGGAAAGTGAATATGATAAACCTAAGGGAACGTGTATTGGATGATATGTTCCATGCTAGCTTAAACTTGAGTCTTCGAGTGGCATACGAGCTAGAACAACAAAAGGAGGTTTGACAGCTACTTTTATTTGGCCCTTTTTCCTCGTGAATATCTTCAACCTTTTTTTTCTCATTTTCTTTTACTGAGCATAGTTCCATGCTTAACGTATTAATAACGGCGAATTCTTTCAGATTTTACATCTCGGAGTTGATGGGCCAATGAAGGAGAAGTATGAGAAACTTAAAAAAGTTAGATTTCTCCTGGAATCCTCAAGGATGAAGCTTGACGATGCTATAATGATTTTCCATGATTTCTAAATGCATCTTATGAGTGTAAAAATATGTTTTCATATCATAAGATAAATTATTTTGTTTTCTCTCTTCTTGACAGTGTCAAGATCGTTGAATTCCATCTCTTTTGCCCCCACAATTTTGGCTTTACTAATTGCAGATAACGAAAAGAGTCGTTGAATGTACCAGGGTAAATTTGAATAGTTGCCTTGGAAATTTACCATCTTTAATCGTCATGCCTTTCCAAGATATTTGAAACCTGTGATTTTTTCTCCCATCATCAACAAGATGATCCTCTGCAGTGTTCACTTCTCATTGATAAGATTGCAGCAATGATCAATGCATCAGAAGCAATGTTGGCCACGGTGATTCGCAGAAGCAGAACAAAATATCGATGTGCAATCACATTATTACTCGATGTTTGATATTTTTATTTTAAAAAAAATACTGTTGAAAGATTTGAGAATTTGGGAGGGCAATTAATGGTTTAATTTTAAAATGTTATTTTTATTGCATGTTTTTGCATTATATGTAATTTGTCTGTGTTTGCTTGTTTTAGTCTTTTTTATCATTAAAAAAAGTAATTGTATGTTTATATGATTTGTACATGTTAGAGTTTGTTTAAAATAAGTTGTATGTTTCTATGATTTGTGCATGTTAGAGTTTGTTTGGGATTTTGAAAGATTAAGTTTGTAATTTGATGAAATTAACTTTGAATTTGTGATTTAGGTGTTTTATTATAAAATAAATAATGCCTTATTTAATGAATTCAATTTATGTTTGGTAAATGTATAAGAATTTAAATTTATATAAATAGTTGATAATGATTTTAAGAATGCTACTAAAATATATTGATTAAGTTTGATTTAATCCAATTATAGCTTATTTATTTGTTTTACATTATATTTAATACATGTTTTTGTAGATGCTATATGTATGTTTGATATAAGTAATGAATGATTATTTATAAATGTATTGAGACTCATTCAAAAAGTTCTGCATTGTGGAATATTGTAATGGGTAATGGGTTTTATTAATTGCTTACTATCCAATTCGAGAAATATTAGCAGAAACAATATTAGATCATATAAGGTGAAAATAAAAATTTCTCTATCCATATTTTGTAACAAAGCATCTCTTACAAAAAAATGTTCAATAAAATAATATTTATTTATGGTTATACATGGTCCTAATAATTTGGGTTGGAATATAAATGTGTATTTTTAACTATTGATTAATAAGTTGAAGTAATTATGTTCATCTAGGACTTTAATTTATAATGTCTTGGGGACTTTAATTTATGATGTCTTGAGACAACAATTTTTTCATATAAAGATAGCTTTGATGTCGACTATCAAAAATTCTCTTAGTGTTGCATATTGCCACGCAGCATTTAGGAGGTTTTTGTCACGTTGAGGGTTCGTCACCTAGTTGTTCAAGGTCGCTAGGATAACTTAGTTGTAATGGTTTGATCTGAGATTTAAAGATAAGGGATTAACTGTGTGAAAAAAAAATATTAATACTTTTTGACTTTTTATATGTCTTATTTGAGATAAGTTGCATTAAGTATTTTGATATGATTAAAAAGTTTCAATGTGTAGTATTTATTTATATACATAAAAATATTCTAATTAAAAATCAATCACTTCTCATGACAACTTTCAAATATTTTTGGTTATTTCCAGATATTTAAATATTAGACTGTATATAAACGCAATATTTATTATCTAAATTTACATCATTAATTCTTGTAAATTAAGTTTATGAATTATTTAAACTAGTCAAATTCTTGAGGATTTAATAAATCGGTTATTAATTCTTAAAACTAATACCAAAACTTCTTTTTTTCATATGAAAATGTTAAACAATTGTATTTTTTTCGGGAGGTTTTGGCTGTATACAATTAAAACATTTTTTTTTTTGTATTAAGATTTGTTTTAAAACAAATTAAAATGCAATGTACACACACGATTTTATTACATTCCTACTTTGATATTTTATAAATTACACAACATTTACAAAACAACAAAATTCAAATACACATGAAATAATTAAAAATTACAAATTGAACTTTATAAGGTCAAAATTATCTCAAATTAACAGAAAAAGCATTCAGGAACAGTGCTCAATAGTGGAGGCAGGGTAGGGATAGCAACGACGCGTGGATCCACTCGCAACATACTGGCGGTGCGTGGTTCCACGCTCGCCGCAAGTGAAAAAATAAAATCAATCGATTCTTTCCTTGGACAGATGTTTTTGTCTTAGTTTTCATACTTCTTTCTTCTCTGTTTCACGTGTCCACCGCTCGATGGTCTTGCCTTCGGTGGAAAGATTGCCGGCGGTTGGTGAAGGGAAATGGACGAGAGAAAGGAGTTGACTGAGCTGGTTTGCTGTGGAGGATGAGGTGCTGGAGGATGTAGAGGAGGGGAACGAGGCAAGGATGGAGTACGTAGTCACCGACGAGGAATAGAAGAAAAGGTCAATGAAGGCAACAACTGGATCTTGGATGAGAAGAGAGAGGTGACGGGTTGGCCTGGTGGTTGCCAGAAGGAGAAGAGTGTTGTTAAGAGGGACGACGAGACTATGCAGTGAAAAATGAAAAGAAAAGAAAAGATGGGGGCTGCGGTAGGAAGGAGGGACGGCGAAGAGAGGAGCAAGAATGGGTTTCGGGTGGAAAGAAAAAAGGAGAGGCAGAAGTCTGAGAGAGGAAAGATTTGCTAAAAGTGTCCAAATGGATAAGGAAGAAAAGGAGGTGGCGACTGGAGTTGGTGAAAAAGAAGAGGGAAATATGTTTTTAGGTTTAAGGTTTTCTTTTTGTGCTGGGGGATTGTGTGAAATTGAGTCCCCAAAATCTCCATGTATGAACAAATATAGTAAAACTTATATTTTCTTTTTATCTTTTATTTTTTCAATTTTGGTCCTTGCTCAAGATATTTTTGGATTTTTTCCCATATTTTTTTGTTTCTTTTGAAAAAAAAAATATCAACGTCGAATTAAAGTGAAAAACTAGAGATTTTAAAAGTGACATATTAAAAATTTAACACGTTGAACAAACATTAAATTAAAAAAATATATATATAATTCTGCATAAAAACGACGTAGCTACATCAATAATATTTTTTTGTTTTCTCTTCAAAAATATCTCAATAAAGAGGTTAAAAAATTGGGTATCAACAGGGTGAAGAATTGTATGATATGGTACTGAAATATGATGAAATATTATATAGTTTTTAATTCGGTAAGCAGCAGGCTCTTAGTTTTAACTAGTTAATTGCACGCATTACGTTGTGGGTCGAACAAATAATTTTATAACTATTAAGATTAAAATATAATAGTTATACATGTAAAGTTTGATATAATGAAACAGATCAACATACCCTATTATAACAACAACAACAACATTGAAGACTTAACATCTAAAATTATCATTACTATTACAGCCAAAACAGTAAAAATTATCAAATTATTCCGAGAGAAAAAAAAACTCAAACACATTAACAAATGAGTAAGAAAGAAAAAAAACTAAAATTATTATTATTATTATTGTGCTAATAATGAAAAAATAAAAGACTAAAAAAATCCTAAAAACTTTAACAAAAGATCAAATAAAATAAATGATAAACTAAAAATAAAAATTATCAAGTGAAATAAATTCATTTGACTTCAAAATTAAAAAAAAATAAATAAAAGAAAGAACAAAGAGAAGAAAAAAACAGAAATATCAATTTTTAAATGATCATAAGCACAAACTAAAATTTAAGAGCTATTTAAAAAAAATCACCTCAACAAATAAGAAAATAATAAAAAATAAAAATAAAAGCTAAGAGCACACTTATATATGCATGGACAAAAATAGAGACTATTCCAGAAATAAACAAAAGAAAGGGATTAAAATAAAAAAAAATTAAGTATAAGGGCTGAAATGAAAATCAAATATATTATCAATTTCAATCAATGACAAAATTGAAAAAATCAAAACTCTTGTACTGAATATATTAAGGTATTTAAACCCAATCTAGAAATTAAAAGAAGGAGGACCGAAGTGAAACCTAAATATATAATTAATTTCAATCGAAGGACCCAATTGAAATAAATCAAAACTTATATAACATAAATTAGGACCATACAAAAAATCCAACCGGCCACCATCACGACTCCGACCATCCTTTGCCAAAACGTGCCACACCATGAGGAAGAGCACACAGTAGCTCATCGACAAAGATGCCAGAAGCTTATTTTCACTTGCCGGAGGACATCGCACACGCCGCCCGAAGCGGGCATGAAGCCGAACACCGTCGGCCGTGTGAGGCACACGCACACACAATTTTCAACAGATAATAATTAAAAAATATGGTCAATTACTAGAACACCCCTACAACCAATTATTCAATTTTGTCTTATTGGGAGCACATTAGTATTTAGCCATTTTCAAAAAATGGAAAATCCCTGTGGTATCCCTCTCGGCCAAAATTGTTTTTTTTGGTCTCATATGAGGGCAGATTAATATTTAGCCATTTTAAAAAATTGAGAAATTCTCGTGAAGCCCCTGCCGGTTACACTCGTTTTTTTGTCTTTTTCGAGGGACAAAAATGTAATTTTACAGTGCAAACAAATATAAAAAAATCAATAAACCGATGAACTGACCGACCCGAACCGAAAATTGAGTCGACCCAAAAACAAATTATTATAATCCACAGTGTTTTTACTCACATACTACAGTGAAACACCGACCTCTTTCAGTTTATTTTATAATATGACCCCAATTGGGTAAAACAAAATAGGTTTTAGTATCTTTTTTATTAGCTGACTAATGTCCTCCGCCATTATCATGCACATTAAGAATAACATGTTTGAGTTAGAGGGAATTAGTCAAGGGATGATCGTGAAGGAGTAAGATCTAGTGGTGGTTCGAGGTCAGAAGAGAAAAGAGGAGAAGAAACAATGATGAGGACAAGAAGATCTGGCGGATGACGGTGTGGCTGGCTGTTAACGGGTGGTGGTTTGGGTCACGACGATGGACAATGACAGTAGTGGAATAGAGGACAATTTAAAGGGTATGTATATAAAAGTTTTTGTTTTTTTATGGAGGAGAAACTATCACCGACAAGGAAAGAGAGAGAGTTCTACCGTGGGACTGTGTAGCTTACGGCTGGGTGGTTGGCCGGAGGTGTTAGTTCTGTGGTTGATAAGTTATTGAGGTTGAAGATGAGGCTGGGGGGGTTTTAGTCTGAAAACGAGAGGAAAGAATGGTTGAGTCTAGCCAAAACAAAAAGGGCGGTGAACCGGTTGTTTTTGTGTTGGCGATGATGTTGAGAAGGATACGGTCGAGGGTTTTTTGTGTGTGGGTGTGGGGGAGATCGAAGTGTGGAATTTTTTTTTCTCCTCTTATTTTTGTGTTTTGCACACCATTTTAGGCTAGAAAGACGAGGTAGTTTGGAAGGATTTTAGACGATCGCATGTTTTTAAGGTTGTATGGGAAAGAATAAATTGAACGTGCGATGTTCGAGTATATATTTTTTGCGACCTTCATAATCTGGTAGGGAGAGCCAGAACATGCAAACTTACGATTCCACTACCATGCACGCTAACAGTTCCATTCTATTTGTTTTTCGTGGAAAGCAGACAGCAATGTTTTTTTTTATTACATCGATTTTTTGTTTTATATAAATATGTTTAACTAGCTAGCAATAGTTTTTTTTGGGTTGCACTGTAATGAATTTAATCTTTGATTCTGACGTTATAACTCATCTGGAATTTATTTAAAATTATAGTTGGATATATGATTGTCCATTGGACTCGATAAAAATCAGGTTCATAGTATCTTTTTATTATTTTACTCACTTAATTATATTTTATTTAAAAAAAAACATTTTACGAAAACTATGGACTATCTTGCTAGCATATTTGCTTGCCGATATATGCTAAAGAGTTGAAATAGAATTACTTGAAACACCATTGCTATTGTTTAATCAGAGTCAAAACTAAACCGTCAATTATATTGAAGAAAATCATCAATGCAATTAGAGCTTACAAGTGGTGGTCCTTTTTATCGGTGAAATATCATATTCATATATGGAAATATGATCGACAAAATAAAGCATGCCTTTTTTTGTTTGTTTGACACGCATCTTCTATCATTAAATTAAAATGTATGAGAGATTGAATTACCCCAAGTTACTATTAATAAAATCGTGGTACGACCCCTTGATCGTCACATGTAGGCAGATACCATTTGCATGTAGTTTTACACAGAAGTGAAGTTTTGAAAAAAAAGGA
This sequence comes from Salix brachista, assembly GCA_009078335.1. Taxonomy (NCBI): domain Eukaryota; kingdom Viridiplantae; phylum Streptophyta; class Magnoliopsida; order Malpighiales; family Salicaceae; genus Salix; species Salix brachista. The sequence continues at coordinate 18,328,991 of CM018586.1, forward strand.
AGCCACTTGTTTCTTGACTTGTATGCGTGGCCGGCCGGGAAATTGCGAATAATATTTTAATTTAAAGGGAAAAGAAGAGAACAAAAAGGTGACAGGCTCAACAAAGAATAAATGGAAATGGAAACAGTTTGTTGGTAGCAAAGTCTTGGTATTTTCTTCCTTTCCCTCCTCGTAAAAAAGCTAGTAAACTAATGCGGCTATGAGGATTGGAATACTACAACACTTATGTTAATTACCAATAACCCTAATCATATCGTCAAAAGTATGAATTTGTATATTTCAGACTTGTTTTCCATTACAATTTTTATATTTAGAAATTAACAATTATATTTTAACGATCATATATATGTGTGTGTGTGAGAGAGAGAGAGAGAGAGAGAATTTATTTATAATGAACCAAACAATAACCCTAAAATTAATGTCGAGCATGAGCCATGGATTTACATGAAAGCGCGTTCCATGATATGAACGTGCTCCGAATGGCTCCTTGAAAAGTAGCAACATGTCATTTTGTAGTGTACGTATTGTGCTGCCCCATGATTCTTCTGGACGACCCATCCTCATCACTGATCTTGTACGATTTCAATGTCAAACAACCAATCATGAGATCTCAGGAATGCTGGGGATGTGGCACGACCGTCCACATATTTTTATATAGATATACCGCCACAATTTTCACGATTCATTGCTTGTATATCTATGTGGTTGAAAAAGGGAAATTGATTGTGTGCTCGGGCGAGCATGGAAGAAAGTGGTCGATGCGTAGGTGAATCAGGCCTAACTTCTTGAAACGCGGCTCCCTTCTTGCATGCTGCTTCCAAGGGCGTTCTTTTTGTCTATTTTATCTTTTAATTTACCTTGTCACTGTACCCAGTTTGAAATGTTGAAGGATCCCACCATGCTTGTTAAAACAACAATTCAAACCCAGACTAATTCTGTGCACGTGTTAGATTGTAGAAATTCAGTCTTAGTGAGTGTTTGACTGGGATCAGATCAGTTAAAACCGTTAAATTGGGAGTTGCTGCTCTGATATGATGCGGTCCAATTTTAATACAAATCCTGTCAATAGAGTGCCCACCGACCATCAATGTCAGCTACCTACAACCTTAGGATAAGAGTAGTCTTCAAAGAATGGTTCTTATTCCGACGGTGATGATTCACTTTCACACTGATTTCTGTGTTCTTTCATTTTATGCTGTTTCATATATGTTTTTAGAATTTTAAAGCAAGAGGTACAAATAAATGTGATTTAGAGAGAATAATAATAATAATAATAATAATAATAATAATAATAATAATAATAATATAGCAGGTATAGGGCTCGGGCTTTTCAAAATAAGAGAAGAAACAAAAAGATAATGTTAGTTACGAGAACACCACGGGACATGAATCAAAGTCTACATTTGAATTCAAAAACACTTTTAAGATTCACGTTTGCAATGTGAATATCAACAGAAGAGGAAGCGCGGTCTCCCATCCCATTAAAAGTCCACCGTCCTCCTCCCACTTTGGTGGTAGATATATCATGACATCCCTTGTATATGCATGTGTGTAGATCATGACCCCATGATTTGTTTTTTTATTTCGCTTGGTTTTGAATTTACTAGTCATGTTTTTTCTCTTTTAAAGTTTTTCTCTCTTTTTTTTTCTAAAAAAAAAGATAAGTTTTTGAGGTACTCCAATGTCCTACAAATGCGTGTCAAAAAATAATATAGCTTGCCACTCACATGTTCACTGTTCATAAATACAATAAATCATACTCCTTTTAGTGTTTTACTACTTTCTCTCTCCCCTTCAACTTTCCTTTCCATTCCTCACCTTTTCTACTTTTATTTTTGTCATTTAGTTTTCCAATTTCATATGTCAATATTTTCATGATTTAACCTCTTCCTTTTTTTTTTATATATATATATATATATATATATATATAATTTGTTTTTATTTACAGCATAGCTTAAATATATTACTATCTTAGCATTATAAAAATATTATTTTATTTTTAAAAAATCCTAACCACACATCTTACCCGCTATTTGGGTTGACTTTGAATTCATAAAGTCAACTAGGACATATTATTATAATCTTTACTCGATTTAACTGTTCTAAACAGAGAAAATATAAGATTGAAAAAATTAAAATGAACCATTCAACAGCAACACCGGGTAATTTGATCAATCATTTTATATGTATATTTTGTTTTAATCCCGCCCGCAGTGTAACTCTGTCTGTACCATGCAAGAAAATGTGACATTTTTGTTTTGTTTTGTCGGTTTGTAGTTAAAGTTGTCGAGTATCGTAGCTTCTGTTGGCATATGTAATAAGTCCACCCATCAACAACGAATTGGGATTTGTGGATGTCAATCTCGTATTAAATTAAATGAAATAATAACATACAGACAAAGAAGCCGCTATTTCTTTTTCAATATTTGAAAACATAAATGGAACTCTTATATTATTAAATCCTCGAGGGGGCCGCCACGATCATATCAATTACAGAACAAATCTGTGCTACTACATCCATTTTAGACAAGCACAAAGAGGAGGAGGCTCCACCTGCGATCTGTTGATGGGTCTCTCCCACCCATTGATATCCTTTCCCATCAAAGCTTTAGCTGAATTGAAGATGTAAAACAACATTATTTTACCCCATGAAATTAATGAGAGATGATGCTCTAAGAGTCAATTTCTTTGTCCCCTGGTAATTGCAGAAATTAGGCTGATGATGATTTGCTGTATTACTCAATTAATATCCAAGTCATCTGGATTACATAATGAAAGAAAACCTCCCCGCTAATTTATTCCTGATGCAAGCACGGTTTCTTCACACGTTATTTGAAACTAAGCAAAGGAAGGATGTATTTCTCACACATGCATATCAGTGAAAGAAAAGGAAGGAAGAAAGTAGAAATATTAATAATGAATAAATGTTTTTCCCCGTCCAGTTAAGAAACCAAGGTAGCATGGCCAAGATTTTGAGTTGACTTTTTCACTCAAAACTAAGAAAAAATCGTCTAGTGGTAACGAGCAGTGGGTGAAGACGAAGAGGGTTTTTGAGTTGTGACAGCTAGTGATTGTATATCCACTTGGTTTGGCTCGTCGATGGTGAATTCGCTAAGGATGTTCTGGCTCGAGAGAATTTTCAGCTTAAAAAACTGAGAACGATCTGTTCGTTTGACTTTCTATGTCGATGCTCTTTGTAATTGGTTGACAAACATGTAGCAGCTGGAAGAATGAAATCTGGGGATGCACGACGTAGGCATTTATGTTCATCTGAGGAGACTATATATACTCCAAATCTTAAAAAAGTAAGATCCCCGGTTCATCACTGCTTTAGTCACTAATTAATTCCAAGCCAATATAATCATTCAAGTTCAATTTTCCCAGCTAATTAATTAGGACAGTACTAACCTTGAAGATTATCTGCTATAGTATGCTTAGATCCTCTTGATGGTATCATAGAATTCAAATTATCAATTTATATTTCATCTTAAATCGAAATATTACTTAATTCCCATTGATATACTCCATATACGTACTTGAAATGAAAGACGAGACTTTATAAACATGAGAGGTGCAGGACCATGTTTCTGAAATATTTTAAATTACAAAGTACATGTATGTATATATACACCAATCACTTTCAAGAACCAAACCCATATGAAAGAACCCACCGAACTCAAGATTCTCGTACACATTGCATGTGAGTTGAAAGATGCAACTGGTAGAATTTGAACTAGAAATATCATCTCTTAATTTCTTGCTGATTCCTTACGTTCAACTATTATCAGCTAGGTTTTCTCTAACTTGCTTTTGAAATTCATCTACTCCTATATATGTATATGATTCAAAATTACTTAGTCTCGTGAAATTTCCATCTCATGATGAAACGATCAAACATTTACGTATCACACTGGTCGTAAAGGTAGATTCTTATGATTACATCAATTAAAGTTTTCAAAGATCACACTAGGAATTAATTAGATTTTACTTTCGTCAAGAATTGGGAATTAATTCAATCTTGATTTTTTTTAACCTTTTGGGATGAATACTAAATCAAGTTCTCTAGTAATATCTACTTTACTTTTTATCATTTGAAATGTTTTAAATGATTTGCATTTAATTAACACCATACTTGCTTGATTTAACGACAAATTACGACTACAAAAATAAATAAATAAATAAATAAATACTATTGAGATTTGACTTTGTAACTGCAAATGTCTCATCTTAAATTAAAATCATTAGGACACGACTTGCTTGATCTCACGGTTAAGAACTAATGTATAACGTCAAATACATCGATTAAGACCACTATGCAGTGTTTAAGAAAATAAACCCTAGCTAACCTTCGGATTGTATATAAACCTGAAAAATAAATAAATAAATTATAAAGAGGGGATACTGTCCTTCTTTCTTCTTTCTTGATTAATAGTCATCCGCAATACTATTAATCGATTTTCCCAGTTAATCTGCCCTCCTGTTACAGGACTTTCTGATGACGAGTTTAAATTTTTTAAGCTAATTATCTAGAAAAAAATATATATTGAAATGCATCAAGGTAATAATAAAAAACTTTTTTTAAAATCATAAAAAAATAAATTTAATGTTGATTGAGATAAAAGTAGTCTTGAATAAAAGAAAAGGTGCTGATATGTACGTGGCTAAATGGCAATCATATCTCTGTACCGAAAAGTAAATATATGGATTTGAAGCCTCTAGTTTGTGATCCAAAAAGACACTTTGATAATTGTCAAATGCGTTGCCCACACACGGTTGTTATCCAGTCCAAGAGTACGTGTGCTGCAGCCATGGTCAGTCAATGATTCAAAGAGGTGGAATACACTTCCAACAGGAATTCGTATCCCTACCCAATGTGCGTGTTTTGTTATATTAGATTTCTAAATTCGAGTTAGAATATATGTATTTTTTATAAATATTTAAGATAATTAGTGTTAAAAAACCATCTCATCTAAAAGCTTAAGCTTATAAGTGAGGTCGCAGAATATGATTTATATTATTCTCTAATTGAAACTTGCACAGACCCACATCATCTTATGGTTGGTTTTTATCAAATAGAATGGAGGTGGTGAGATTTTAACTCGTGACCGCTGGGTCAACAAGGCTCTGATACCATGTTAAAGAATCATCTCACCTAAAAGCTTAAGCTTGTAAGTGAAGCTCCAGAATATGATTTATATTATTCTCTAACAATTATAGTTTTATTTGTTTATTTAAACTTTTAAAATATACTTTTGAAGAGTAAAATTATTTTAGTATGAATCGTATTGTTTTTAATTTTAAATTCATATTTTACAATAACAATTGAAACCGGAAGTTCTTACAGCTTCAAGATTAATAAAAACGCAGGTTGGCGAAAGCACAAGACAGCAATAAGACCAGCCAAAAAAAGTAAATAAATAAATAAAATTAATAGCTAACTAATATCCCCACAAGACAAAAACAGTTGAACGAGGAAAAAAAAGATGATGTTCAAACTAATACTGTGTAAAAGGTGACTGTAGTTTCATTGGTCAAACCTCCGACAATCTTGAAGCCCCTCATCTCCATCTATAAAAACCCATCATCTTCCTCTTTCTTATCATTCCCAAAGCATTAAGAAAGAGCAAGCAAACAGTAGGAGTATACTGCTATTTCTACTGCTTTGAAAGATATTTGAGTCGCTACTTTTTTATTGTTTCTGTGTGTGAGAGATAAGAGAGAGAGAGAGATGGGAGTGTTATTTCAAGTGCTTGTTTTTGCCATTCTTAGTAGCTTTCTTTACATAATCTGGAGAATATTGTTTTCTTGCTGGATTTCGCCTGCCGGGGTGTATCTTAAGCTAAAGAAAAACGGGTTCCGAGGCCCAACTCCAAATTTCCCTCTAGGAAATCATAAGGAAATAAAAAATATTAGTAGGGCAGCGGCCGCCGCCGCCGCAGCTTCTTCTTCTTCTTCTTCTTATATTACTACCTTTTCTTCATCTGAGACCTCAAAAATCTCTAATGATATTCATTCTTCAGTTTTTCCCTACTTCTCTCAATGGCAAAAGTCTCATGGTAAGACTCGTGACCTTCTTCTTCTGAATCTCTTGTCTTGATCATCTTGTCTCTACGTATGCACATTTGTTACCGTAGGTGTCGTGTAAAGATTCATGATTTCTTTTTTAAGACAAGCATACGCATGTATTGGTATACTTGTCGGTTAAAGGCTTACTGTTCGTTATGATATATCTATCTAGTATGAATAATAATACGTGTACATTTGTTGTCTTGCAGGGAAGGTATTCATTTACTGGTTAGGTACCGAGCCATTTCTGTACATAGCAGACCCAGAGTTCCTAAGAAAAATGAGCTCAGGGGTGATGGGAAAGAGTTGGGGAAAGCCTCAGGTGTTTAAACAAGATAGAGAGCCCATGTTTGGTAAAGGTTTGGTTATGGTTGAAGGTGATGAATGGGTTCGCCACCGCCATGTTATCACTCCTGCATTCTCTCCAGCCAACTTGAAGGTCCATAACATCTCTCTCTTTATTCTCTTTTTCTATTGTTAAAGAGTATATATATATATATATATATATATATATATATGCTCACACACACTACTATTCTACGTGTGCGTAGTTTTCAGGTTTTTTGTTTGTCTGCGTGGTTGAAAAATTTCAGTTAATTTTTCTCACAAAGTTTTGATAATCTTCAACCAAGTTGCACTGTCACATTTGAATTATACTTACACTAGTTTACCATCACAATCATCATCATGAACTCCATAAAATATTGGGTGGTGGTGTAAACTTGGTAGTTCCAATTGTGAATTTTGACGAAAGAATGCACTCTAAACATTGACATTTCTATCACTAATTACCATAATTGTGTGTGTGTGTGTGTTAATACATCACCTTACCCTAAATAGAAAAGGGACGTGTTTGCTTTTCTAAGATTCTATAAAGTTATTAACATAATGAATGACTCTACATGTTCAAGGGCTGGTCGTATAAACTTCATAGAGTGAGTGGATGGGTGGAATTTCACTTTGCCATAAAAGTCCTAATTATTAAATGCCTATTCTTATCTCATCATGTTTTGATTGGGCTCAATATTAAAGACTTTGACAAGCAAAATTCTTCCTTTTCGTTTTTAATAGATAGTCTCCGGGGATTGTTTTTATTCTAAAATTAGATTTGTTACTTGTACTGTAGGCTATGTCAAGCTTGATGGTGGAGTCCACCACAAAGATGCTAGACAAGTGGGCTGCCCTCATAAATTCCGGGAGCCAAGAAATCGACGTCGAGAGAGAAATCACCGCGACGGCTGGAGAGATCATAGCCAAGACAAGCTTTGGCATAAGCTATGAAAATGGGAGCAAAGTGTTTGAAAAATTAAGAGCAATGCAAATCACTCTATTCAAATCAAACCGTTATGTGGGAGTACCCTTTAGCAAGCTCATGTGCCCTGGGAAAACCCTGGAGGCCAAGAAACTCGGGAAAGAAATTGATGCTATCCTCTTAACCATCGTAAGAGCTCGCAAAAGCTCTAATGATAGGTGCGTCCAAAAAGACTTGCTAGGGTTATTGCTCCAGGAGAATGGTGTGGATGGGAGGTTAGGGAAGATGTTAACAACAAGGGAATTGGTGGATGAGTGCAAGACTTTCTTCTTTGGTGGCCACGAGACCACAGCATTGGCTCTTTCATGGACACTGCTGCTTTTGGCGAGGCATCCAGAGTGGCAAAACCATCTGAGAGAGGAGATTAGAGGAGTTACAGGAGATAAGGAAATTGATTTCACAAAGCTTGCTGGACTTAAGAAGGTATATATATATATATATAAGATGCTAGCTAGCTGTATCACACAGTTAAAGATTATATATGATCATGCATGCATGTTTTGTTTGTCTGTCTATTACCCCTATGTGACCTGAGATTCTCAGTGGAAATTAAGGTTGGAGCCCATAACACCATATATTATCGAAGATGAATAATTGAAAAATATATTACTTTGGTATTGCAAATTCTTTTGTTGACCTATTTTTTTCAAAGAGAATTCTTTTTCTTGATGAAGAATGGAAAATAGAGAAATATATTATGGAATAGTCCAAGGATAATTAAAATTGAATTTGAAAACTACATATTGGAGGAGGCGTTAGGAAACCAAATTTTAATTCGATTTGGTCATGGGTCAAACACAGCATGGTCTTAGTCCACACGCACCGCGCACCTTTTGGGTCCTTGAGATGTCATGTCCGTGTCACACACGAACCTGACACATGGCAGCACCCCAATGGCGTTGACTGGCGAAAAGGGACACGACCTATTTGACAACATTCCTCAAACCGTCCATGACGGTAACAAGCTTACTGCTAGTATTAAAAACATATATTTAATCAGCATCTTCGTAGCTCGTCGTACTGCTAGTATTAAAAATATATATTTATCTTTCCATTATATTTTGATCCTTACAAGCATGGCAGAATCTAACCATCATCCGGCACATACCTGCAATATTTCTTATGATATTTTGTGGATGCTATCTCATTGCAGATGGGATGGGTGATGAATGAGGTGCTGAGGCTGTACTCGCCGGCGCCGAATGTACAAAGGCAAGCTAGAGAAGATATTCAAGTAGATGACCTCGTAATACCGAATGGAACCAACATGTGGATTGATGTTGTAGCCATGCACCATGACCCCAAACTGTGGGGAGAAGACGTGAACGAGTTTAAACCAGAGAGATTCAAGGATGACCTGTATGGCGGGTGCAAACACAAGATGGGGTTTTTGCCTTTCGGGTTCGGAGGAAGAATGTGCATTGGTCGGAACTTGACAATGATGGAGTACAAGATTGTGCTAACCTTAGTTCTCACGAGGTTTTCATTCTCCATCTCCCCAAGTTACAGTCATTCTCCTGCTATTGTTCTCTCCTTGAGGCCTAGCAATGGTTTGCCACTCATTGTCAAACCCCTATAGGGGTCACCTAGCTATATCCCATTCCATTTATAGAGCTGGGGTCAAGTACTGTAGTTTTCGGACCACGAGATATAGATAGATACCTAAGTTTTATCTTGGAGCTTATCCATGTGTAAGAGAAATGAATAATGTAGAGGATAGCTTCCTTGATCATTTCAGTTGTTTAAATGTTCTTTGTCATCAATTCAATTTCATTGCTTGGAATGTTAGAAAAGGGGTTGTTAAATTGCTCCAAGCGAAATGAATAGATGAACAAAATGGATATATATAATTCAATTAGCTTGTGTCCACTAATGCCACAAAGTCAGGACAATCTCCAGGGGGAAGATGGGCCAAGAACAAAAAAAAGAAATGAGACCGATCCTAGAAAACGAGACGACTGGTGGCTGATTAGAAAAGGGCTTTTATTAGCTATGGTGCCTGCTGGGATCCTGAAAATGGGACCAAGCCATGTTGCTTTGGTAAGAATACAGACCATCTCTTAATTTGCTTGGTGGGATCGACCACTATCTATGCTGATCGAAAAGAAAGATAAAGAAACACACATTGGTAAAATGAAGTTCCTCTCGACTTCTACAATTAGATCCTGATAGTGAGAGCAGAAACAACAGATGCTCCGAAGCCACAGTGCTGAAACTCCCAAGTTAGACTATAACAACATAAGAAACTTGGCAAAACAACATGAATCAATCTCTTTGCAAGTTGTGAAAGAACAAGTATCTGTTTACATGCAGTTGTGAGCATCAATCTCATGACGTCTGTCTAATGATAATCCAAATCAGAGAGTAGAACCAATTTGTGGTTGTTTCAGAGTGTACAGAGACTCAACAAGCTTCCAAAGATAAAGAAGGAATGAAAAGATTAGAAAGTCCAAATCAGGCAAAAAACATTGTAAAGAACATCCAAAATCTGATTGCATTCTAGAATTCTTAAAAGGAGAAGATGGAGCAGAGTGATCTTAACCTGCTTGGAGCTGGATTATCAGCGAGAGTGGGATACTCAGGAGGCCTCACTACAGGCTTTTCAGAACAGTGTAGCTCAATACATTCCCGAAGGTGCCAATTTCAAATTAATTAGTAGCACCTTCATGATGACGAATTGTATCTTCCACATCACTCTGTGAAAGCGAGCCTTCAAAATCGTAGTGGAGCAAAGTTTGGGTAATCAGACTGACAAAGTCATGTTGATTATTAGGTGACAACAGTGTATTGGAAAAATTCTATAACCTTTAAATGTGATTGGTTGCCTACTGCTAATTTTGCTGCAAAATACAACTCATTTTTTTGCTGCAAAAAAATTGGTTCTCCTTGTGACGGAATGCAGGGTCAATGACTCGTATTATCTACAGAAGGCAAGATGGGTTAGTAGGGCTATATATGAAAAATTATTAGTGCTATTTTTGTAATTTGTTTATCAAAATAAAAATATTTAATATTTACTGTTGTATGCATTACCAAGGGAGGGCTTGCAGAAAAGAACTGAAGGTCTAATGTTGCAAGGAACTTTTTTTTTTGTCAGACAAGGAGGGCTTATTCCCATTATGACTTTCATTTTACTATGGACGATGGATTCCCAGCATGGAGAATTACATGTGTGATTAATCCTCCTCTGTTCATTGAACAGAAGGTTGACCCTTGATTGTATATTTTATTACACCTCCTTCACATTCAAGCATAGAATTGGATTTCTAGTATTTTGGGCCCTGACAACAAATATTATTAGAAGAAAAGAAAAGGATTTGTGATTATAGGCAGCCACAGAAGAGAACATTTTGAATTAATCACTCCTGTAAATATATAGTAAACATCCTCTATTACAATCACCATAATTTCCATCTCAACATGTTTTTGAGACTTCTCTCTGTCACTCTATCATCATCCTGTTTAAGGCCTTCGATTTTTTATTGCCCAGCTTGAAAAAAATGTGTGAACCTTTTCTGTGTTGATATTGATTTTACTATATCTCTCACCAGTTTATGATTTCCTCTGGAATTAAAAAAAAATGTTTTGAACTCCATCGATTGTTTCCTGCACTTCCTTTTACTGTCCCTTCTTTACACTCTCTTCTTTTTCTTTCATAGTATCTCCAAAATTCAAGCAACGAAGCTGGTAAAAACCTCTGTTTTCCCATCTTCATCTTTCCCATATAGGAAACCTGCAACATTTGCACTTTAGCAACAAGAACAGAAGGTGATCTGCCAATGATAGTAAATATATCTGGGATCGTGAGGAAACTTACATTCCTATGCAATGAGCTACGCTGCAATGTTATGGCAGGAGGTGTCGCAAGGATACGCACAGTCAATTAACTTGCTTGTATTTCTACTAAAATACCAGTCACCAACTGCTTCTGCAATAGTCTGAAAAAGGACGTCCAGATTTTACTCACAATGCCAAACAGTTTAAGTTTTGCTAGTAGTTTAGACTAAGAAGAAAGGGAAACATGAGAGATGGTATGTCTGAACTATTGCAGTACCCTTTACACAACTATATATGTTGGCATCAGGATTTTCAATGATTTTATGAGTGATTCGGCCATGATCTCGATCTGACAAAACATGGCCGGAATTTAAAGCAAGTGATCTAAGGTTTTCCTAGAGTGTAACGGGCATAGTGTTAGCAATGTACCTTACTGTATATTTGCGGGGAGTCTCGCGCAAACCATGTGTCTTGAGACTCACTTTGGCAATGAGCAAAGCATGAATTTATAAACATCCCCCCTCTTCGAGAATATATGTGAAATGATCGCAGTGCCACTAGCATGTCTTGCCTGAAATCTGGATACGAGATGTTTTCAGTTCATACAAATTGCAAAACTTTGAGCTCGTATACAGGATGGCTAGTGCCCAAGCAGAGACCGACCTTGCAATATGTCAAGCTGTCGAGTGTTACATGAGTCTATGCTGAGCTTGCAACGGTTCCAGTGTCCTCTCGTGTCAGCGGAAGGTGGAACCAATGCATGATGGAACTGTTAAATTTGGCAGTTTCAACCTTTCTTTATTGTCTGATGAACATAAAAATACAAAGCGATGCTACTCGGTTTCAGATAAATGAACGCCGGGACAGAAATTACTTGGTAAACATCATAGGCCGTGTTCAGGATGAAGATAGGTGCTGTAATGTATCTCAAGAAATACTGCGGAAACATGCACTGCACCAGTACGAGGTAAATGCCATTACCATCCGAGTTAGCAAAAAACAGACTAAGAAGTTGGACAGGAGGCTTATGTAAAAGGTACCAGTTTTGGGTTGTCGAGGAAACTAGTGCAGTTCTTATTGAGATTCTCTTCGATTCCCTGCCGCGGGAAGTTCAAAATATCAGTACAAGATTCATGATTTATAGCACGCACGATGGAACACAGATTTCAGCAAGTTGTACCTGTAGAGAAACAAGGTTTTCAAAGAAGTTCCTCATAGTGTGGTTCAAAGCGATGTCTCTTCTGCAAGAACAAACACAAATATTATGAAAACATAAACAGGAAAAACAAATTATACTGCAAATTCATATAAGAAAGAGCAAACTGACTCATCCATGAAAAAACCAGCATCACTCAAGCATTTCACACTGGTATTCCTCGGTAGTATCCTGGCAAAGTTTTCGCAATGGAGAAAGGATGATAAACCCCCAGCAGAGCAACCTGAAAGCAAAGCCTGGAGAAGAGATGGAATGATTGTTCAAATCTACAGTCAAGTTTATGACCACAAAGATCTCATTTCCACTTTTGGGACGATTTTAAGCAGAAGACAATAGTCTATTCAAGCACGTTCAATATTTCCTTTGTGAGATTTTTACCTTGCGTGCATGCATCAAGCCTTGGGGGAGAAGGTCAAGAATGATTGCTTCCCAGATCTTTTTCCCTCTAAAGTAAAGGACTGATGTCTGTTTCAATCACATGCACACCAAACTGATCAGGTTAAACTAAGCTTTAATCTGATGTTTGGTGCAAGAAAAAGTGTGCAACAAACAAAATTTTCTTGCTTTACTAAACAGAGGTGAAAGAATATATTTAAGTTCACTAGATTTTAGCAAGATTATGATTAAGCTTTAAGCTTTGAACTCCTGAACCAACATGATAACAAAAGAATGAAAATTTTAGGTGTGAGGACTACCCCATTGTCGAACTTGGCATCTCCAGAAAACGAGCCTCCATCACAATATCTAAGCTTCACACGGTTCCAATTGTAAAAATCTGATAAAGAAAACATAATTTAATGGTTAATTAACAAGAATAAGCAAAAAGAAGAAGACCAATTCTATACATGGGGATGTTAAAATAATGCCATTTTTTGCCATGAAATTTGTAGCCTGTGACTAGATTTAGCATTCTACTTCAAAACACACTGAGAATCACTGCCATTTTTTGCTATTGAACTAACAAGCTTTTTCTTTGTATATGTACAAGCTATTAAAAAAGTTCATGAATCCATACAAGATTTAGGTGGTAAATAAATAAATAATGTTTCGTATCTTGAACATGAGACAGAACCAAAAGTCAATTATGTTAACAAGCTATAAAAAAATTTCATCCGTTCATCTCTTTTTGTACTACTTTTATTGGTCTGAAACTCACTAACACATTCTCGGAAGTTATTTTTACCCCTGGAAACAATAAAATAGGACTCTGGGTTTTTTTTTCCCGGAGACAAGAAAAGCAGGAAAGGGTGGGAAAGGAGAGAAGCTAGCTAGAAGCCTAGAAGCAGTAGGTGTCTGTCAACTGTATTTTATATCACGCGAAAAGAGATAGACGCAATGGGAAGGAGCATGGACTGTCATATACGTATATGCTAGATTTCTGTGGACTAAATGTAAATGATGGGCCATTAGAATTTGGATAACAAGGTGAGTAATTACCTGGATTAAGAGAAGCGTTGTTGCTTAGGATTCCGTTGAAATCCTCCAATTTGTTCATGTAAAGGGTAGATCCACGCCGCGTTTGGGCTCTCTCCAAGCATGATTGGATATCATTGCACCATCCACCTCCCTATCAAACATCATAATCATTTTTACTTCCTGTTAACATCCAGCTTCCTAATTTCACTGTTCTGGATCCCACCAACTAGTTTCTTTACCCTAAAAAGCCTATCCAAACCCCATGGTGACAAGAAAAACCTGAACATTAACTTTTTTTGAGAATCTTCCTTTTGAAATTTTCAAGCTTTGTAGTTTCCTTTTGCTCGTATTTTTTGCAAGTCACCACTGCTACCATAGTTAAGCTCCTGCCTAAGCTCTTAGGCAATTAGAGGGACCGTTAGTTATTGCATCAAGGGTTTTGCTTAGGTTGAAAGTTTAGAATCTAGACTAATGATTTTCCTATTTGGACCAACAGTTCTTTTGAGACCACATCGTGGGCCGTACTGTTTGGTGCATCTTTTGCAGTTCTTCAACTTCTTTCGGCGTGTTTCTTTTCGTGGGGCCATCGAGGTCACAACATGAGCAGAACCTCTCAATAAACATGGCGGGAGTAATAAATGTGGCAATTGGATTATTGTAGCGATCAAAATTGCTGTCTTTCTGTGAAATGACTTCAGACATTGATATGTTCCTTTCACGCGTTCCACCTTCCAGTTTTCAGCAAGCCCGTCAATGGTTTTAAACAATAAATTTCTACCCTATTTAGCAGATGACCAGGCGAGTTCAGGCTCCAGATCTGCGCGGTCTCTAAAATGGTAAAGCGAGTGCAACATGATGCACGAGACACTAGGCAAATGAAACCCACTTTGTCGTATTGGTTTCCTAACTCATCCAACCATACAAAACCTAACGAAGGTCAGCACATCTTCCCCAAAGTCACTGTGCGTTCACCAAAGAATAACTACTGCCTGCGTGCCAAGTTCTCATTGGATACTTTTTGCCAACCGATTTTGTTTGGTACTGGCCGTCTGGCCCTATTATGAACCTTTCCTACGAGAGCTTCTAGCCATAATTAACTATTTTTTATATATAAATAACGACTAAATTATTAAAAAAAAACACTTGTATATTAAAATGGTGTATTTATTATTTAGAAGAATATCTTTTAAAAAAAATTAAATTCTAAAATCTGAATTGGAGAAGAAGTAAAGAAAGACTGAAATTTCTTGCCTGACATGCATGACCGTGTTAATGACTTTATTATCAGCTAAACTAACTGGCGAATACTTAAATTATCCTTTTACCTTCAAAAGGATAAAGATTTTACCTCGAATTGCAGAAGCCAGTTGCGTGCACCAGCACCGAATCCTCTGTGCAAGTGATACGCTGGCAAACTTCCATCCAAGCAAACTAAGAATAACATTCACCAACAAGGAAGAAGAAAACAAGGGTTAGTAATAAAGTAATATATAGTAATTAATCAATGCTTCGAAAACAAAGAATTGATGGTGTATCAATAAGACAATAAGAAATATAACAAAAACTTACAGCCACCAATTTTGGAAGCATTGTGAACCAGAGTCATCTTAACAACAAGCCGGCTATCTGAACAGGTGTACCGGGATGCCAGATTCAACAATATCAGTAATATGGCTGCTGCTAAATCCATCTTTGAATGGAAGATCGATGGGGGCGTTAGTTTGATCGAATTAAGATGAATATTGAACGGCAGCAATGCTTTTTGTACGTTGAAAGGAACTGAAACCAGACGTTTGTGAGATGTAAGAGATGGGACGCTAAGGAAATCTACAACCACCGTGATGTTAGCTCTGACTGATCATGCATTGCTCATGTTCTGAAACAGTATTGGCAATCCAGTCAGAGCTAAGACTTGGGATCTTAGCTGTACAAGGAAGCAAAAAAGAGAAAGAAGAAACTGAAAAGGAAAAGGCGAGATTTTTGGCAAAGTGTGTCGACTGTGTTTAAGGAGAGGAAGGGGATTTCGTGGTGAAAGATATTGGCAGCCCAAGAAGTACTATCTATGCCTTGAAGGCTTGAGGTTATCAAGGTGGCTTTTCTGTCTTGGAAAGAGATGGCGGGGAGAGGTCCAAAAGAGAAGCAACCAATAATGTAAGAGAGAAAGGGTGGGGGAGGAATGGACCAATCAATATATGGGGCCCGACAAGAAATTGATGAATTATCGTGTTATGATAAGAGTCTTGAAAGGGAAGACAAGCACCAATCTCTGGTGTAAAAATTGGCGGTGGATGGATTGCATAATGGGTTGGTGAAGATAACGTTTTAGAAGTCACTTTTTCCTAGTGAGAAAGTTTTGTCTGTGATCAGTACATGCAAAGAGTCTTAATTCGTTGTTGAGAATTCTAGCCAACTTGCGACTTGTGAGTGCCTGGCGGTCCCCTTATGGCTGCTAGCTAGTCCACATGAAGCCGCAGCTTTGTGCGTCTCTCTCTCCCCGCCCTTGTGCGTCTCTCTCTCCCCGCCCTTGTAATTCATGGATCAACAAATCCTGTATTCCGGCTATGCAACTATTTGATCCAACCGAAGAAAAAAACTGGCAATGACTTACTGTTTAGAACGAAGGAAATAGGATGCAGAGATTTGAGCAGGAAAGAAGATGTGTTTTTGAAAAGAAACAAAAAACGAATCAAGAGGATGGTCAGCACTGGTAGAAGGATTGTTTTATTTTGTATTGCAGGGATTGATTAGTATGGCTCAATCGACTATAGGGACTATTTACACGAAATCTGGCAAATTTGCGCACAGGCAAGGAAACAAGGTCGGGGTCGGGGTGGAGTTAAAAGCTTTCCTGCAATATTCATGATATTGAAATACTCAATTAACGTACGTGGAGTAAACACATAACCGTAGGCGTTAATTAACAATGAAGATGTTATATATATATCAGTGGCGTGATCATAGTCTGATGAACAAACCCTTTGGCATAATCTGATCAGTACTGGAGCCTGTACATGAACCACCCTGCTGCATGCATAAATGTCAATCATCGAAGAAGGATTTAATACGTGAAGGAGGCCTCCAGCATGAAAATCAACCCTCGCATGTCCAACCGGGCACATGCCTCTGAGACAGAGATCGAGGAAGTCTTGAATCTTTTAATGTTTATTAACTCATCATCCACTACCTTCCACACAGAGTTGGTACATCTGAAACAAACCTTAAACCAATCCATTCCCTTCCCGGTTGTTAGATCTGGATCTGGAACAAGCTCCACCCTGAATATCTTTAATCTTTTGTTTTTTTTCATATATATACTGGTATTAGAAATAAAATAAATATATCAGAATATCAGCGAACTCTAGATTGATTTCGATTGAAAAAATAATAATCTAGAACGATCATTTTGAATTGATCTTGATGGACCCATTCAGTAACGTAA
The DNA here is from genome assembly GCA_009078335.1 of Salix brachista. NCBI lineage: Eukaryota > Viridiplantae > Streptophyta > Magnoliopsida > Malpighiales > Salicaceae > Salix > Salix brachista. Next base: position 18,346,217 of record CM018586.1, read on the forward strand.
GCCATGACTATGATGAGATTTTTGGGAAGGTAGATCGACTCGTATCGGAGGCGGGATAGTGTCTGGGGCAGGCTCATCGATGGTGGTATCATGGGCCACTCGAGCATAAAATGGAGGTCTAAAGAGGTTAAGCTCAACTATAAACCTTGGAGTCTGGCCCATAACATTACAAACAGAAACGGGCGGTTCATTGACAGCCCAGGCACGTAGCTAGCGATGAGAAAACTGGTTAGCCAGTAGCGACACACACTTCCCAATATACAAAAACGGGGGCTAGTCTGCAAATCATCGTAATTTTGTATCTCTTTTGTTGTACGTTTCCAGGCAGCACCCAGGTCAGTCCTTTCTCTCGAACCCTGATTGCAGATCTTAGCTGTTAGTTTCTCTTACCTATTTCATTTTTAGAGAATCTGAACTTAATGTATGGTAAGGTTGGTTCAGTAAAGTCGAGGCTGTTGTTGTCCTATTCACAACCTTCTTTTCCCCCCGTGAAGCTCTGGTTTTGTTTGATGCTGTATTGGAGACGCCCATCAACATCTCGGCAGCTCCTGCAGTCTGAAAATGCAGTGCTCTTGGACGGGCTAGTCTGCCTTTTGTTTTCTTTCTTTAGCTTTAAATGAAAAAGAGGAAAAAGTTTTCTGGAGCTAAATTATCTCGGACGGGTAACGGGCAGAATAGAAATACACATCAATTTCGGGCACCTTTTGGCATAATATGCTGCCTGCTTTCTTTTCCATTTAATTAATTCTGTCATGTCGATGATGAAAGCTACAGTAGCTCAGGCCTGCAGTTCACTTCACTCACACTCTGCATGAGCAGCTGCAAGCTCACGCCTTCATTTCCTCTTCCTCCACACTGCCAGCTCACGCCTTCATTTCCTCCTCTTCTTACACCTGCTGATGCCAACACGTCATCAAATTATCATTGACAGTTGTTAAAGCCTGCCACCATAAATCTTCTTTTGCAGAGTGTCCGGCGCATGCTAATTCATTTGCATGCATCCATAAAACTTCAAGCGGCAACGCCCGGGTCTTCTTTGGAGGGAAACTGGAATTGGTTTTCAACCACACTTTTAATTATTATTATTTGAAAATGAACTTTCCTTTTTTTTTCCGGCTTTTTTTTGTTTTTTTTTTTCAAACTAGAGCATTCAGCTCAATTTACGTGTATCATGATTAACAAACACTAATTTTTTTCATTTACTTAATATATCTTTTTTACTCCTATAATAATAAGATCATTCATATTTGTAAAATAAAAAGGGGTCCAATATTTGGTTTTGGAACTTAATTGTGTTATCGATATAGTTTTTTTCTTTATTAATATTACATATTTGATTGGGTCTATTTTTTAATATTATGTTCATGTACAACAAAGTTTTTATTTAATCACAATCCTATATTTGTATATTATGTGAAAGAAATTGCTTGAAAAAACATATCTTAATCCATATAGACATCTTTTTTATGCGTTTTAATTTCCAAAACTCTCTATTATCATAACCAAAATATCACATAATACCGATGAGATAATTCATTAGTGTTTAAACACTAGTTTTATTGGAAAACAATTACCAACATGATCATGAACAAAAATATAACATCGGCAATTTATATTATGTTGATCATTTTGTTGGCAATATAATTAATGATGGACTTTTAGATAAAAATAGCATGATAAACAAAAAAAACTTTATCGGCAACTGTTCCATTGATAAATTCATATGTGATTATGACATACTGCTGATAAAATAAACTATTAGTAAGTCCATTGATGATCATATGCATATTATCCATGAAATTAAACTATCAAAGAATTAGATCTAATAATTACATGTCCTATAATTTCTTTCCAACACTTTAGAACTTTCTAAGAGATTTAGTCTGTAGATAATTCTATCTATAATTGTTAGAGGTAAATTTTTTATAACTCTCTAAAATTATTGAGTGACTTTGTATATCGATCATTTTGCTAGTATTTTAATTAATATTAAAAAAAATACAAGACAAAAATTAAACTAAACTAAAATAAAATAAAATAAAAATGTTATTAATCTACAAATATAATTAACTACAATTTGATTAGAGGAGGAGACAAAGATGGATCTTTACAAGAACTAGAAGGGTAGTGAAGTAAACCACATGTAATTTTGAGAGTTGCCAACAATTGCTTGAGGACATTCATTTCCCCCCTTAAGTTATCCACCTTATACCTAAATTGGGTTATCTAAACACTAAGTTAGGTCGTCTGAACATGAACTTTTTCTTGTACAATCTCTTGGATAGTCAAATGTTTTTAGCTTGATCTCAGTTGCATGGAACCAATGATCAATACATTGTGGTTGATCCATATATACTCGGTCATAGTGCTGGAGATGCTACAAACCTAATTTCTATTAGGTCTATCAGACAATCCAACCTTTAACCACAAATCCATATTGAATTTCAAATAGGTTGAAACATTATTTTGTATCTCTCATACATACAATCAAGTGTAATATGTTTTTTGAAAAAGAAAACAAATCAACAATTTTTTTAATAACATAATAGCATAACAATTTTTTTTGTTGAAATCTAACTTATCATGAACTTCTAAGTTTGGTTATCTCTCGGTTGTTTTACCCTTTTCTAATAGTCCTCATTTCATATGTGGGTTTCAACAAAAAGCTCTAGTCGGTCTTAAATCTTGTCCAAGCATTTTAGCTTGCAAAAGAAATCTATTATAAGATAGACTTTTCATATAATACAACAATTATAAAAATATAATATAAAACAACTTACATCCCTTTGCATGCAAAACAAACAAAACTGATATGATGGTGTATGTGGTAATGGAAATGTGAATCTTTTTTGTCTAGTTCTCTACACTAGATTGCGACTGCCATATGAAATGCTCAAACATCATGTGCTAGATATAATCATCTCATATTAACAAAAGAGCTAAAACAGCTCGGGGTCAGTACTATAGACATAGAGACAATTCAATGTGGACTGGCCATTTCTCGGCCGTGCGTCACGGCTGTTCGTCTGTCTTTTTTTTTTTTTTCTTTCATGAACAGTGTACCGACGCTTTTAGCCCCGATAATAAGACAAAATAGCACTCGGGCTGCGTGTAAAAAGCGCTGAGGGCAAGGGTCACTCATGTAATTGCACGCGTACGGACCGGACCGGTCTGGTCCGGTCCGCCGCAATTTTTTTTTTTAATATATTTAAAATAGCTAATTACGGTTATGGGCCCGCATAAGACAAAAACCTTGCTTTCGGTCCAGGGGCTTTCCGGTAATTGACCACAATTTTTTATTTTTCCCGGGTATTGTCACCGCGTGTGAATCACGCGCCTACCTGTTTCACGCCCCACGCCCTGTTATGGTGGCGCGTGCGGCGTCATAAGGTGGACGGAGACGAGATTCCGACGGACAGAGCAGTTTGCCTGGGAGTCTTCTTCCTCCCGCGGTGGCGCGTTTACCCTAACAATGCCCGTGGACGTGCCGGGGACCGGTTAAAGCCGCCGGCCACGTTTCTCTCTCTCTCCTACACGTAAAAGTGCAGGAGAGTCCCCCAATTTGTGCACCTTTTTACTTCAGTCCCTTGACTTTTGATTTTTGTTTTTGCCCTGATTTTGGTTGCATAAGTTTTGATTTAGTTCGATTGGGTCCTCCGATTGCAATTGATTGGATGCCAATGTTTCAGTTCGGTCCTCCTTCTTTTAATTTTCGGATTCGGTTTAAATTATGCAATAAATACAGTACATAAGTTTCGATTTCTTCAATTGGATCCTTTGATTGAAATTGATAATATATTGAATTTTCATTTTGGCCCTTATAGTTTTAATTTTTGATATTCATCCCTTGATAAATTGATATTTGTGTTTTATTTTCCATTATTAACATAATAATAATAATAATAATAATAATAATACTAATAATAATAATAATAATAATAATAATAATAATAATAATAATAATAATAATAATAATAATAATATATTCTTTTTCTTGCTTACTCTTTTGTTAATGTTTATGAGTGTTTTTTTTTCCGGGATAATTTAATAATTTTAATTGTTTTTGCAATAATAGCAATAGTCATTTTATATCTAATATTACTGGAGATAAAAGACAACTCAAGAACAACAAATAAACAAATTTACCTAGGTTATCTACAATTAAAAAACGATACAAGTCACTTTTGTCTCGATTACACTGTTTCCTTTTAAACGGCAAACAAGTCATTATTATATGTTTTAATATTTATTGCATATTATCGCCTAAAAGTATATAAAGAGATAAAAAAATGACCTCGGATTTTTTTGATTAACAAAATTAATATCAGCATTCTTAAATAAATTTAATATAATAATATGATGTATAAATCTTATAAAAAAAAATTTGGCTTTGAATTTTAATTTTGTGCTCTTTTGTTAAAGTTTATTTCTTAAAAAAAATCAAAAAGTTGGATTTTTAATATTTAACATCTAATATTACCCGAGAAAAAATACAACTCAATAAAACAACAGGTAAACAAATTTGCCTAGATTATCTACAAGTAAAAAATATATAAGGCACTTTCCGTTTCAACTACACTGTTCTTTTTTAACGGCAAATAAGTAATTATAGCACGCAAAAAAATTATATTTATTTTTTGAAAATAAATTTCAATATTTTTATTTATAATGTGTAAGATCTAATATTATTAGGGGAAAAAGGCAACTAATCTTTTTTTTTACAAATTTACTTAGGTTTTCTACAATTAAAAAATATAAAAATCACTTCCCATTTCGATCACACTATATAGTATGTGAGACTAAGTATATGTGTTTAATATTTATTTAATAGTCTCGCCTAAAAATATATAGACAGAGAAAATAAATGACCTACAATTTCTTGAAAATTTTTTTTAATATAAGTATTCTTAAATATATTTAATATAATAATATAATGAATAAATCTTATAAAAAAAAACTTTGTCTTTGAAGTTAAATTTATATTTTAGACTCTTTTTTTTTCCTTTTCAGAAACTGTGACCTTTTTTCCACATGTATTTTTTATTTTTTAGTGTCCAAGTCAGTTGTTCTTTTTTTACCGGTTTTTTTTTTGTTTTTTTTTTACCAAAGTATCCGTGACAACAAATTTCTAATAAATCATTTAACCTTCTTAGCAAATTTTCTAACAAATTTTATCAAAAGTTTTTTACCAATAGCAATATTCAATCACATTTTGGTTGAAAAAAACCATTTTTAACAGACTTTAGCAATTACAATTATACTAATTAAATATTAAAATAATAAAATACAACATTTATAAAATCAATCAATTTTCTATATAGATAAAAAAGCCCAGCGAAGTGGGCAAATCAGCTCGTAGCCTCTAAGATATGTAAAGTTCTAAAATCCCTCCACACAACCATACTTTTGCATCATGCAAATCCTTTTTTTGCATATTGCTTTGATTTATTTTAGGCCTCATATCAGAAATCATGTAACTTGGTTTGTAGAAAGCATGATCTTTCCCAACCAGACATCAATCATAAGCTTATATTCATACAGAAAACGGGCTGATGATAAATTGAGTGTGTGTTTCAGCCTCTTCAAAAAGTCCCAGGTCAGTCCTTTCTCCCGAACCCTGATTGCAGATCTTAGCTGTTAGTTTCTCTTACCTATTTCATTTTTAGAGAATCTGAACTTAATGTATGGTAAGGTTGGTTCAGAAAAGTCGAGGCTGTTGTTGTCCTATTCACAACCTTCTTTCCCCCCCCGTGAAGCTCTGGTTTTGTTTGATGCTGTATTGGAAACTTTATAGAAATGAAACGTGCTTGCTCGATGTTAATTTGGATGGGAACTGTTTCGTGGTGGTTGGCATTCTAAGCTGTGAGATTTATTCATTACGTGTGTTGTATTTCAGTCGTGCTCTGTTGTCCTGCTGGCTGGGAATGAAAAATCAGGACTAATGAAAAAAAACAATTTCATAAAAAAAGAAAAGAGTAAACCACCAGGAGAACGGGGACTAGATTTAGAAATGCTAGCAAATTTAAAACTTTGATTAAAACATGAAATTGAAAAGAATTGAGATTTCTCAAAACAGACAAGAAAGGAACGGAGAGAAAAAAATCAGGACTGATGTTGAAAAGAAATAATTAAAAGGTACAATTGAAAAAACAAAAAACTTCCAATAACACAAATTAATAATTCAAAAGAATAAGGATTTATACTCAAATATCTCCAACCAGGGGGACAACCCTGAATTGTTCAATGTCATGCATGAATTTCGAGAGAGGAAAGAAAAGCAAGAAAAAAAAGGGAGAGAGAAACGATTCCTGCTATTGAATGCGCTGCTATTGGCCCAGCTGTCAGGACAAACACGGGACTAGGTTGGCACCCCAGCCCAGCACGCGCCAGACGCAATCAACTGGCATTGTGAAGGAAACTTTTTGACCATCTGACAATGCTTCAACACAACCTTCGCGTGTGCATGCATTTGACTTGTTTGAATTTTTAATAATTATTCAAATCTACCCCTTTGACAACCAAAAACACTTATATGAAAATAAAATAAAATTACCAAAAAAACTAAATTAATTATGAAACTGAATGTAAATAGGTAAATCTAATGTGATCTAAATTTTAATATTTTTTTAATTACTATAAAGATAATTTACCCTTTACCCATCTTATTATAACAAAAAAAATCCAAGATAAAAATAAAATAATGCAAATGAAAAGGAATCAATTAATTTTAAAATCAGGGGTAATTTTGAAAATTTACTACGCAATGAAATATGAAGCTTCAAAAAACTCACTAACAGTCCACAATTGTATTTTCTTTTCTTTTAAGGGAAATTACAAACACAATAAACGGCGTGGAGAAACAACTGTAGCTCCTCTCACAGTTTACTGTGGACTGGAGCAGTGTATTGACGGCAATGGCCTTCGTCATCAGGCTTCCTTTTTTTTTTTTCCGGGTTGTTTTGGGTTTTTGACTTTTTTTTTTTTACTTTCCGCTTTTGTACAGTGTATTGACGCCTCTAACCCTCAAAAACGACAAAATAGTGCACAGGGGGGCAGGGGCTCCGTCGGTTTTTCCATCCTTCAGTGCACAGTGCACAGACGAAAAAGGGCTCACTAAACGACAATATAGCGAACAGGAATCGGGGGCAGCGTCGTCCTTTCCGCTCAGATATTTCCGTGAATAGAGGTGGGGACAGGGGTGGCGCTGTAATTATACCATTATTTTATTATATTTCCGCGCGGGCGGCTGACGCGTCGCCTTCCCGCGCCAGCGGGGTTCCCCGCTTACGCGCCTTTCAGGCGGCGCGTTCTCCTTCTTCCCGGCGTCAGAAATTTGCTTCCGCCGCGCCAGAAGATGCGCCTGGAGGTCATCTCTCCTCCGTCGCGGCGCGTTCCCGTCGTTGATATCCGGTTAGGCCGCGGCGGCCGGATTTCTCACGGACGTCGGGTTTCTCTCTCCTGCAGTCCCAAAAGTCAGCTCCGGTCCCTGATATGTGTGTAAAGTTGATTTTGGTCCCTTCGGTTTTGGATTTCATTTTCATTACTGATTTATTCAAATTAAAGTTTTATTGTTTTCAATTGTGCCCTTCAATTAAATCTGATTATAGAAGAAGTATTTATTTCAGTCCTTATAGTCTTGATTTTTTATTTACTTCTGATTCCTTAAATTATTCCGGTCTGGATGTTTTGATTTATGTAATTTGATCCTCCAATTGAAATTAGTTATATATACAAAGTTTGATTTCAGTCCCTCTTCTTCTGATTTTTTTTTTGATGGCAGCAATTTTCATTATTTATTGTTGGTCCTCAAAATAATTTTTTTTTTCAATTTTATCCTTCAATTAGCATTAATTTTATATATGTCATTTCTCATTTTGGTCCTTATTCTTTTAATTTTCTATTTTATATTCATTCATATGTTCTTTTTTTAATCTTTATTTTTTATTGGTATTTATGCATCTATGCTTTTAGTTTTTGTCCTCGGTGTAACTTTTGTCCATATATATATAAGTGTATTTAACACAATAATAATAATAACTATTATTATTATTATTATCATTATAATAATTATAATCCTAATAATAATAATAATAATAATATTTTTTCTCTCTTACTCTTTTGTTATTTTTTTTCCCTCCCGATAATTTGATAATAATTTTTTTTTTCCAGTAATAACAATGATATTTATTTTTTTCTTTTGTTCAAGTTTCTAAGATATTTTTAATCTTTCATTAATTTTTGTTCCTTTCATTATTAACATAATAATAATAATAATAATAATTATTATAATTATAATTATAATACTGATAATAATGATAAGAACAATAATATTATTGATAATAATAATAATTTAATTATTTTTCTTGCTTACTCTGTTGTTAATTTTTTCCCCTTCCGGATAATTTGATCATTTTTATTGTTTTTACAGTAATTGCAATGATAATTTTTATTTTTTCTCTTATTTTTGTTAAAGTTTCTGGGATATTTTTAGTCTTTCATTTATTTTTTCCCTTTCATTACTAACATAATAATAATAATAATAATAATAATAATAATAATAATAATAATTTAATTATTTGCACAATAATGATTTTGTGGTTAATTTTTTTTTTCCTTATTAAAATATTTTGCTCTTGTTTTGAAAATGTTAGTTCGCGCTCTGTTATGATCTTTCATAACGTAATATCTACATTCTAAAAGATATAATCTATGCTTGCGCAATAAACTGTATTTAAATTTTTTTACATTTTATCTCCTGATCTATAACTTTTATTTAGTTATATCATATAAATTTATCGTTGTTTATTTAATTATGTTAAATTATATACACAAAAATACCTGCGGCAACGCGCGGGCAATATAGCTAGTAAAGGTAATTTGATGTTCCTAAACAATAAATCTATCATGAGTTTCATTATACTTTTATCATTTTTATTTCATTTAATCATCTCCGACAGGAGAGCTATCTTAAGGGCTAAAATGACTATTCCCTTCGCCATCTGCTATTTGTAGCAACCTGCACAAAAAAAGCCATAATACATATTCTCTTTGTTCAACGTAAATAAATCACCCTCCTCTCTTCATCTCCGCTCCCTCCACCTCCCCAGGCGTCGCCTGCCCTCTTCCAACTTCCAAGCCCCATAACAACTGGTATATCCAGCCTCGTCAACCTCTTCCTCTTCAAGACCATCACGGCCGACCCAGACCCATGAAGCCAAAGAAAAAGTAGAATTGAACCGAGTTAATGGTTTTTGAAGGTGAAATCGAAACGGAAAGGAGAAAATTCTAACAAATACTATGTGGTGTTGCAGACAGGCAAGTCCCCTTCTTCAGTTCTTTAGTCTCTGTTTTGTTCCCTGTAATAATAAAAATAACAAAAGCAATTTCTTTCAGTACACATGTATGTTACCGGGATCTTGCACGAAGAGGAGCTCAATTCTTACTCGATATGGATACTCGAAGAGAAGCTCAATTCTTACTGGGTTCTTGCACAGACAAAAGTGCCTCTTCACTTGGGTTCTTTGTTTGTTCTGCTGGCTTTGCCTATTCTTGCAAAACCAGACAAGGTATGCTCACGTTCTCCTTTTAAACTCCACAATCCTCTATACCCTTTTGAAATCTAAGATAATAGCTTTTAACACGTGTACTGTACTGGCTAAGCATTGCTATTTTAAAATAAATAAATAATATTTTTAATCGTAATTGCTTTGTTTTTACTCTTAATTTATTTTCGACGATGAAATGCAGATGAACGGAAGAAAGGGTATTGAAAGGTACAATTTCAAGTTCTTGTTTACATTCTGATTGTTGTGCCTTTTCATATACCTACCACCTTTTTCTTGTGTAAATAATTTCCAACACTGATAAATCTAATCACCTCATTGTCAATTCTGATATGTTTTAGTTTATGATCATAATCATCACTGAAATTGGTTTCACTCTTCAATATTTGTTTTGACAGAAAAGCAAGAACTTGCTCAAAGGAAGAACTAGGAGTGGGCACTTTACACCCATTGGCTGAGGGTAACCTTACTGAAATTTTGACAGAAATGGCACAGCTAAAAGAAAAGAACAAATGCATGGAAACTGAGTTAAAAGAAATGGAAGAGAGATATTCAGAGATCAGCCTCAAATTTGCAGAAGTAGAAGGTGAAAGGCAACAGCTTGTCATGACTGTACGAAACCTCAAGAATGGTAAGAAAAGCTAGCATTCGTACTCTTTCAGATATGGATACAGTGAGTGAAGCAGCTGCTATGTGAGCCTCTGACGAGCAAGACTGTTTGTCTTCTATTCATTATGCATATTGTAACGGGGAGTTCAGCTAGAGGTGCTCTAGAAGCAGGTCAACAGTTCAGAAAGGAGTAGATCTTTCACTAAAAATATAGGAACTACATGCTCCTTTGCTTTATGCGGATTTTGTGTGCTCCTTATTTGTGAAGTTCATGTAGGCTATATAGTTGAAGTAGTAGTGCCTAAACTGAAACATGGTTGTATTGCAGAAATTACTAGCAATAAAGTGAGATATATAAAAAGAGATTCCAAATTTCAGACACCACTGTCTAGAATTTTAAGGTAAACAATGACAACAGATTTATGTTCACTGATACCTTTTCACACACACACACACGCACACTATTGTAATTCTCTTGATTTGACTCTAGCCCTATGTTTGATTCACTCCTAGAGCAATGTCTATATTTTCAAAATGTAAATAGACCATGCCATTTCGATATGAAAAAACTTTCATTGTTTCCTCATATTTCAAGTAATTTTGAAACAGGTGACTATTCAGAAGATGCAGGGAGATGTTGATCCAAGGTGAACACAAGCATTAACAAATTCACAATTTGCATTTATTTATCGTCTGTACTTGCATTTTAGCTTCTAATTTAAGTTTTTCCCATCTCCTCTGTACTAATTTACGAAATGGACTTTGTAATCTCAGAAAAATTGGAGACAATGAAGATCCTATACTTTCTCAAGACCGAAGCTTGAAAAGCCAGCTGAGCAATGGCCATACAGATGAGAATGATGAAAGTTTTACTGAAGTAAGGCCTGAAATTATCTATTTTGCTTTTCTGTTTTAATACAGTTCGGAAGGGCTGAACTGAACAAGTTCCTTTTCAGCAACCTTGGAAATAGATGGGCTGTTATTCAAGGTTATAATTGAACTATTCCTTGATGAATGTCACAGGACAGGGACTTGAACATTCTTTTATCACAGAATTCTGAACAAGAACACAGCTTCAGATCATCCGTTGGGGGCAGTTCTAGCTTCAAATCAGTTCTCAGACAAGACTCAATGCCTCCGAAGGGAGCAGTTGACGGCATCACAACAAAAAACCGCATGCATCGTAGAACAATTACATAATGGTCAATAAGTACCGAACACCGAGCGAGTCTTTTGATGAAGATTCTCTGAGGAATATAGAGTAAGGTCAAAAACATGTTCAAGTCATGGAGGAGCGACAAGAAAAGAATCGAAGCTACATTCAAACTGCAATTTCAGGCAACTCAGGTACTAATCTAGCAGATAACAAGTATTTCCTGTTACTGATTTGAAATGGGTTTTCTTTATCTGGGATCAGGTACTGCATCTTGGGTGTGCGGCAAGTTTTATAATGTAGGTAGTTGAAACCTGCCTTGATAATATCCTTGGTGCCAGAGGATGTTGGAAAGACAACATTCAAACTTAATTTAGCTGCATGTATAATGTATAATAATAATTAGCATGGCCCCTAACTGTTCAATGATTTAAGGATAGTAAACAAATCTCACCGGATCCCTGTCCCCAAGTATCTTCATTTAATCAGGGTTAATATATATTTCTTTTTCGGCCTGTAGAAGAGTTGTCACCTTTTAACCTTAAGCCACTCATCATTTCCCTTCGATCTTTTCAACTTTGATCAGTTTATACTGCTTTCTTAACATTGTGTACCTTCTTCTTCGTTTTGCATGAAGATGGAGTTCGAATATCGAGAGGTAATAATTTAAGGTTTTGAATCCTCCTGTTTTAATTCCTCTCTTCTAGTGGAGATATGCTTGATGATATTCATGATTGTGTTAAACTTCCAGGGGAGTGCAGCTCTTTACATGTAGATGGTACCTTCGAATTCATCTTCTCCAAAAGCACCTGTTTTCCTCTGCCATGGTATTTTTCTTCCATTTACTCTCTCTTTTTCTTTGTCTGGATCTCTCGGTCTCAGTGGTGCTGGTTGCTGTTGTTGGAGGTTTGGTGTGAATTAATGAACTCATTTATGAAGCTTGCAGGGTTTGGCATGGAGTGCAGTGGTTTCATCAGAGGTAATGAATTCCCTTTAGTGACATTTTTGTTTATCCCTTGCACTGTATTTTGCTGCAACGTCTTAACTGTTCATTATACAGCACAACTTTCAGCACTGTTCATCCTAATTAATTAGCATGAACAATGCTGAAAAGAAGTTAAATGCACTCCACAATGAAATGATAGCTGAATGTATAATCTTATTTTTTTATATGAAAAATATACATACTCAAACTTTGTTTTTAACCGATAAAAAAAATGTTTTTACCCGGTGATGCAAGTATAAATATAAAACAAAAGGAAACACAACAACACTCTTCACTCTCTTCGAAATAGATAGATAAGAAAAGCTTTAGAATCATGATTTGCCTCGTACTCTTATTTTGATTTATCTATTTATTGTGTTTGAAATGCTTGTTTTTGGGTTTAGGCACGGGGTACAAGAGCGACTTCTGAGAGAAAGGATTATGATTCAGGAAGGAATTGAGAAGAACTGGTTGCTTACAAGGTCAGGTTCAATCTTAAACATGGATGTGAATTTCTATATGATTCTACTTTCACAATTTTGTGCACGTATTCTTGCAATATGGATCGAGTTGATGCGGTGCAATAAACTAAAAAGAAAGAAAAGCAGGGAAAGAAAGAAAAGAAGAAGACAGGAATTAAGTCATGAAAGAAAAGTTAGTAAGAAAAGAGAGTTTAGAGGAGGGGTAATCTGTAATCTTCATTCAACCATCAAAAGCTCATTTTGATGTGAATAGAATTATATATAAATAATAAAATTTTAGTCATAATCAATTTGGGTTTAAAACCCACCAACTAATAAAAATCTAATAAAATAACAATACTTGATAAGGTAAATAGTTACTTGATGAACTCTAATATTTGTTGTAAAATTAATTGTTAATTTTATGGTTAATGTATATATATAAAAAATACAAATTTAGAAGTTTCAATACCTTCTCATGAATTTCTACCATAGTAGCAGTTTCTATTACTTGTGAAGTTACAATACTTGATAATATAATAACTATTTTCTTGATTAACCCTAATTTTCTCTGTTAATAATATTTAGAAAAATACAAATGTAATTCCAATTTTTTCTCTGGATGCTTCCTCGCTAGCTATTTCCAGTACTTGTAAAATTACACTACTTGATAAGGTAATTTAGCTACTTGATGAGCCTTAGACATGGAAAAAAATAATTGTTTATGGTTGTTTGTGATCTAGATGCTTTTCAAAATTTTTAGTTAATAGTAATGGATCATTCATGGAAAGTTATAATCTACTCATGCATACTGACGATGATAACAACAAAATTACGTTTTCTACTAGAAAGTTATCTATGTTTGATGAAGGTATAAAATAAAAAAACGTGATACTAATTAGAATCACGTATTTTATTTTTTACCTTCATCAAACATAGATAACTCTCCAGTGTAAAGCGCAATTTTGTTGTTATCATCATCAATCTACATACATGAGTACATTATAACTTACCATGAACAATTGTGAAAGATCTATACTATTAACTAAAAGTTTTGAAAAGCATCTAGATCACAAACAAGTAACCATAAACAATTGTGTTTTTTTTCAAAACTAAGGCTTATCAAGTAGCTAAATTATTTTATCAAGTACCAGAAATAGCTAGAAAGAATTGGAATTATATTTGTATTTCTCTAAATATTATCAATCTACATGAGTAGATTATAACTTACCATAAACAATTGTGAAAGATCTATACTATTAACTAAAAGTTTTGAAAAACATCTAGATCACAAACAAGTAACCATAAACAATTGTGTTTTTTTTCATAACTAAGGCTTATCAAGTAGCTAAATTATTTTATCAAGTACTAGAAATAGCTAGTGAGGAAGTTTCTTGAGAAAGAATTAGAATTATATTTGTATTTCTCTAAATATTATTAACAAAGAAGATTAGGTCTCATCAAGTATTGTAGCTTCACAAGTAATAGAAATTGTTACTACAGGAGAAACTTCTTGCGAAGGTATTGAAACTTTTAGATTTATATTTTCTTATATACAACATTAACTGTAAAATCTTAATATTCATGACCTTTACCGACCACAGAAACAGAGTTTGAATCCTCTTGAGCTAACAATGATACACCTTCATGTATAAGATATTAATTGAGCTGATTTTGTATAAAATGAAGCTTTATTCAGAAATTGTCATGAAAAATACTAAATGCATTCTTTTGATATATAATAACAAGGAAAATCTAGAAAAACTATTGGAATGTTGTTTGAGAAACTTGGTTGCACAGTTATCTAGAGAGTCTTACCACAAGTCAGAATTGTATTTTATTTCTTGTATAGCAGAACATTAATTCATTTTAGCTTACAACAATGGCTCCATGGATGTAAATTTACTTCCCCTCACACAGACAATTTTTCAAACAAAGCCTCACATTCTAACCATGAACTTGGAAGATTATTCTAGGTAAAGCTAGAAATAACCTGTACAGGATTTAACTCAAGCAAGCTTTCAAATGATGATTTGCTTTCTTCTTCAGGTGAAAATCAAAGTCCATTTTACTTTGCTGCTGAAAGGTGATAACAGTTCTACCTTGCTATATTAATTGTGCTGATTTTGATGCCCTGTGTTATCTCCCAGTTAGGTTGGTCTGTCTTTTCTAGAATTTAGAGCTGCCATATTAACTTCCAATTGTTCTGTAATTAGTATTTATGCATCATATATGAAGATGCTACCTAGCTACTGCGATGTAAAATTTCTCCATCCAACCTTATCATACATAAAGTGTTGTATCATTTGGAATCTACCAGGATTTTCTGTCTTTTGTTTGAAACACGTGCACCAATACTATTTTATACAATTTTATTATTCATCTCTTTGTTGTTGTGCTCATCAAGTTTTGCCACTGCAGTCCTTTATCATGCCAGGACCTTGGAAGTTGGAAGATGGCCCTGGATAAAAGACAACTTCTAGAAGCTGATAAAAAGGTCACAACTTTCTCACTCTTAACCTGTCTCTTTTGCTTCTGTGTTACATTTGATTTTGTTCCTTCATGGTGTACTGTTACTGTTAGCTGACATATTTAAACATAACTCTTTCCCAGTGCTCTTTGTAGATGCTTTATATCACTGATTAAACTTAGCTGTGAATTGAAATTCTCATATTCAAGAGGAATTCGTTCTTGTATTTTCATGAGAAAATGGCTCTTCAAGTTCCCATTTTCATTGCTCTTTCTGATTTGATTTTCGCTTGAAAATTAGTTTGATGTTTGTCTTTGGTTTTGTAATTGTAAAATGATGTTTCCAAGGGGACCTGATGGTTTGAGCTAAAAATTTCCAACCTGGAGGTGTTCGGTTGCTAGCCGCGTTAATATTACTTTCAAATTCATGTTGTTGCATGCTTATATTGCATTTTAGAGAGCAACAATCCCCTGTAGAAAATCTGGAATCATTTCAAAGCAACTCTGTTTTTCTCTCTCTCAAGTGTCACCTAGGGTTGTGAGACTCTTCCCTAACTCAGAGGTTGGTTAGAAATCATCTCTGGGTTCATTCATAAATGTGATTTTCAATTTAGTTCCACTAAGTAACACCAATTTTCGAATTGCAACAAGTTGAAAGCAAGATTTGGTATGATTGTATAAAGATGAGCAATGCCCATCGACCAAATAAAGGGACTGCAATTCTGTTTTTCACTGTGCATCTCCGGTCACGGGTATCTCATTCCAGATGTACTGTCCTAGAGGGTGAAAATTCTTAGATTTCTGTTCATTATAACAGTGTGTCATTGCCAAAATAAGAGGTTCCTCGCATCTTGACGGTCTTTCAAGTTCTTGGATTTCCGTTCATAATAATATACGTGACGATGTTTTTTCTCACTCTCTCCGTTTCTCTTGGAGACCGCCTAGGAGCTACCAAGTTGTTTTTTATTTATCTTTTTTTTTTAATTATTATTTTGTGTCAGGTTAGTAGCATTTGTGTTATGTTTGTCTGTTTAGGTTGGATGTAAAATTCTAGATTAGGTATTTATATTTATTGATTTTCTATTGTTGTTGTGATAGTAGTAGTAGGATGAGGGCTTATATGGTGGATTATTGCTACGAATAAAACGAGAAAAATAACTTGGTTTTTGAAAGAGAAGTTAAGCCTTTAATTAATGAAGTTTTTGATGGTTGTAATGTCATTATTATTGCTTGCGGAGCTAGAGGCATTGGGAAATACTAACTCTTTCAGGTTTTTATTCCTTTTTTATTATCATCATTTTTTATTTATTTGTTGGCATGTGAGAGTGAGTTTGCTTTTTTCAAGGGTACGGATGATGAATCGGGTCTGATGGTGTTGGTTATGGATGAAATGCTTCGATTGGCAGCGGATAACAGGAAGTCCATTGCCGTTTCTTTTTATGAGGTTGATAATGATCATAATGTCAAAGAATTGTTAGATCCCAATCGACAACAAGTTAATGTATTGAAGGATGATCATGGAAAAACACAATTAAAAAGACTTTCTCAGGTGTGATAATGTATATATAGTGTTTATGGTTTGATATTGGTCTGAGATACTATTGGTGATGGTTTACGTGTTGCCATTAAATTATTGTTTTATTCGTTTACGATGTATTTGCCTCAAGTTCTGGTGACATCCGTGTCTCAGTTTCATAATTTCTATGGTGGTGGGACTAATCCATGTAAATCGACTTAGAAAGCAGTGACTGAAATTCCCAATAGAAGTCATAAAGGGTTGATAGTATATGTGTCGTCTCATGGTGGAGAAAAGTTGGATGTTTCTATCAGCAATTGAATTTTGTTGACTTAAAAGGTAAAAGCCAAACTCTTTTTGCTTACATTTTTCATTTGTTTTCTAGAGTTTAAATTCTTGGTTGTTGTCATTGTTAGAGTTCAAATTCTTGGTTGTTGTCGTTGTGTTTATTAGGATACTAGAAGGAAAAGTCTTGATGAATATAATTTGGTCGAGAGTACAAGTAATACTAATAAGTTCATTCATGTCATTCATAATGTTGTTTGCTCTTTGAAAGCAAATGAAACTCATGTGCCATACCGGGAAAGTAAAATCACAAACATGTTGCAAGATTCATTGGGAGGGACTTGAAGAATTTTGATGGTCACCTGCTTAGTAAGTTTTGTCTTGTTCAATTTCATTTGAGTTGTTTAAGTCAGTCTTTGTTTTCAATTGTTTTATTTCTCACCCCTGAAAGCAAAACCCATCTTTTTGCCAAGATTTTATTTAGATGGTTAAATTAGCATCTTGTTCTTGTCAAAGAACTAGTTGGGCTATCACAGACTCCAATAAGAAAGCCAACAGCTCAGGAAGTTTTTCCTCACAAAAATAGAAACACTACCACGCATCCGGATCCTATGTGAAGAAGGCACCATTGATCTTGCTGAGCTGTTGGCTTTCTTATTGGAGTCTGTGATAGCCCAACTAGTTCTTTGACAAGAATAAGATGTTAATTTCACCATCTAAATAAAATCTTGGCAAAAAGATGGGTTTTGCTTTCAGGGATGAGAAATAAAACAATTGAAAACAAAGACTATGACTTAAACAACTCTAATGAAATTGAACAAGATAAAACTTACTAAGCAAGTGACCATCAAAATTCTTCAAGTCCCTCCCAATGAATCTTGCAACATATTTGTGATTTTACTTTCCCGGTATGGCACATGAGTTTCATTTGCTTTCAAAGAGCAAACAACATTATGAATGACATGAATGAACTTATTAGTATTACTTGTACTCTCGACCAAATTATGTCCATCAAGACTTTTCCTTCTAGTATCCTAATAAACACAACGACAACAACCAAGAATTTGAACTCTAACAATGACAACAACCAAGAATTTAAACTCTAGAAAACAAATGAAAAATGTAAGCAAAAAGAGTTTGGCTTTTACCTTTTAAGTCAACAAAATTCAATTGCTGATAGAAACATCCAACTTTTCTCCACCATGAGACGACACATATACTATCAACCCTTTATGACTTCTATTGGGAATTTCAGTCACTGCTTTCTAAGTCGATTTACATGGATTAGTCCCACCACCATAGAAATTATGAAACTGAGACATGGATGTCACCAGAACTTGAGGCAAATACATCGTAAACGAATAAAACAATAATTTAATGGCAACACGTAAACCATCACCAATAGTATCTCAGACCAATATCAAACCATAAACACTATATATACATTATCACACCTGAGAAAGTCTTTTTAATTGTGTTTTTCCATGATCATCCTTCAATACATTAACTTGTTGTCGATTGGGATCTAACAAGTCTTTGACATTATGATCATGATCAACCTCATAAAAGGAAACGGCAATGGATTTCATGTTATCCGCTGCCAATCGAAGCATTTCATCCATAATCAACACGATCAGACCCGATTCATCATCCGTACCCTTGAAAAAATCAAACTCACTCTCACATGCCAACAAATAAATAAAAAATGATGATAATAAAAAAGGAATAAAAACCTGAAAGAGATAGTATTTCCCAGTGCCTCTAGCGCCGCAAGCAATAATCATGGCATTAAGACCATCAAAAACTTCATTAATTAAAGGCTTAATTTCTCTTTCAAAAACCAAGTTATTTTTCTCGTTTTGTTCGTAGGAATAATCAACCATATAAGCTTATATCCTGCTACTACTATTACTACAATAACAGGAAATCAATAAATAAAAACATCATAATCTAGAATTTTTCATCCAATCTAAACAGTTAAACAGAGCACAAATATTATTAATCTAACACATTTTTTTTTAAAAGAGATAAATAACCTGGTAGCTATTGGTTTGTCTCCAAGAGAAATGGAGAGAGAAAAAAAAATATTGAACGAAAATCCAAGAATTTGAAAGACCGTCAATAATAACAATATGTAAGGAACTTTTGATTTTGACAATAACAGCGGACCTTGGGGTTGATGTTGAGGTCTTGTTTTCTTGCAACGCCCTTATCTTTACTCCTCTTCTTCTTTACATGGTTGAGCGAAAGAGTGTTTGAATTGGTAGAGATTGAAATGGTAGATATTTTGTAGTGATTAAATTGATGATAATAAAAAAAGAAAGAGAGACGTTAAAAGAAGGAAGGGCTCAGCTGTTTTTATTTCTTCAAATTTTGATTTTTCTTTCACTGCCGCTCTAACATGCATAGCCCACAATTCAAATTGATTAAACGATGCGTTTTGCATCCCTTCAATAAACTTCTTTTCTAAAGATGTTGATGCCACATGTTATTCCTTCAATCTTTCTGTTCTTTTTCCAAGGAAAAGAGTAGAGAGAGGATCGGAAGGTGATATCGGCGTGTGATGTGGAGGCGTTGAACAAAGTAAAGGGGATTAACTCGAGTGTCACTCATAGATCGTGGCCTTCTCTCAACCCTCCTCCTCCTCCGGAATCCTAAACAAAGTCAGCTTGAACAATTTGAGTTCTTTCGGGTTTAAGAGGAGAAGAAGCTTCATGGTGACCCTCTTGCTCCGTGCCTCCATTTTCTTTGAAGTACATATTGGGCATATCTTCTTAAATCTTGGAATTTCATTGTTGTCTATCAGTCCGTGCAATGATGAATGTAAGACCGCCATCCTATGCAGGCTGTTTAAATTAATTTATTTTTAATTTTATTATTCAACACTGGATTTATTAGAAATTGAGCTTTTTGACCAAGTTTGGGTCTATGATCTCACCAGCTTTAGGTTTTAGAAATGAACCCAAGTTAGAGAGGATCACTCGAGTTTGTTTGGTTTTGTTTTCCCTTTCTTCGAGCTCATGTCTTAGAGCTCATGTCTTAGAGCTCATGTCTTAGTTATTCTTATTTTTCTCGTAGGATGTTTTACTGATTTTGAAAGTGACATGGATATGCTTGAGTTGTTCAATAATAAATTGGTCGGCTTGATTTAAGGGGTTGCAAAATTGAGACCCAGGCCTATGATTGGAAGGGTTGTCTGGGTTTGCTTGCTTTTTTTTATTTGTTTATCTCAATATTATGATGTAAATTATAGATTTCTCATGCTCACTCCACCATTTCAAACACAAATTTTAATTTAACCATTGACAAACAGAAACGGGTGGTTCAACTAAAATGGAGGTCTAAAGAGGTGAAGCTCAACTATAAACCTTGGAGTCTGGCCCATAACATTACAAACAGAAACGGGTGGTTCATTGACAGCCCAGGCACGTAGCTAGCGATGAGAAAACTGGTTAGCCAGTAGCAACACACACTTCCCAATATACAAACACGGGGGCTAGTTTGCAAATCATCGTAATTTTGTATCTCTTTTGCTGTACGTTTCCAGGCAGCATGTGCGTGTGTGTGAGTGCTTGTGTTTTCAGCCTCTTCAAAGAGTCCCAGGTCAGTCCTTTCTCTCAAACCCTGATTGCCCATATTGAAATTTCTCTTTTTTTGGTTTCATATCCTTAGCTGTTAGTTGCTCTTACCTATTTCATTTTTAGAGGGGGGGAAATGAGAATCTGAACTTAAATTGGCAGCATAACTGTGCTTGGTTCAGTAAAGTCGAGGCTGTTGTTGTCCTGGTTGTTTTTTAAAATGAAGTAGGATTCACAACCTTCTTTTTTTCCCGTGAAGTTTTGGTTTTGTTTGATGCTGTATTGGAAACTTGATAGAAATGGAATGTGCTTGCTTGATGTTAACTTGGATGGGAACTGTTTCGTGTTGGTTGGCATTCTAAGTTGTGATAATTATTCATTACTTAGGTCATTACGTGTGCTGTATTTCAGTTGTGTTCTGTACTACTGGCTGGGAATGAAAATTGTGGAACTTGTTGATGTATGCGACAGAAGCTTGAAGTGTTCTGTGTCCACTTATGTTTCTTTTTACAGGACCGCACTGTTTTGCAGGTTCCAAGAATATCTTTATTCAAATGTTCATGGGACAAAGGATGCAACTTTGACTGCAAAATTGGTGGCCAGACTTTCTTGATTTTTTATTCGCAAGAAAGACGGGTTTGAAATAGTTTGGTTCTCCGTCATGGAGACCTTGTGGAAACTTTTTATATTTGCTGGAACCTACACCGGCTACCCGTATAGTGACAGCAGTAGCTGTAACATTTGGGTCTGCTTATCGAGCTTTAAATTATGGCAAAGAAATGGAGAGGAACCGTGGCTGGTCAGAAGCATCCAATACATTAGATAGGTCACAGGCACTAATGATCCCAATTATGAGTTCTTGCAGTTTGCTGTTGATGTTTTACCTGTTTTCGTCTGTCTCACAACTCCTCACTGCATTTACACCAATGCCTCTGTTTCATCGTTTTTCTTCCGCCTCTCCCCTCTTGTTGCATATATAAAGTCACGGCATGGCTTGGCAGACCCACTTGTGTCTCGATGCTGTGCAAAGTCATTTACACGAATCCAAGGGTTATTGTTGGTGTCATGCTTTCTAACCATTGCAGCTTGGCTTGTTTCTGGGCATTGGATATTGAATAATTTGTTGGGTATTTCAATTTGCATTGCATTTGTGAGTCATTTCCAAACATCAAAATATGTGCAATTCTCCTTGCATGCTTGTTTGTATATGACATATTTTGGGTATTCTTCCCGGAGAGATTTTTTGGTGCCAATGTCATGGTATCAGTGGTAATGCAACAAGCATCAAATCCTGTTCATACGGTGGCAAATAGTTTGAGTCTTCCAGGTTTGCAATTGATTACAAAGAAGCTTGAGTTGCCAGTGAAAATAGTCTTTTCCAGAAATTTGTTAGGTCTTACAGCTTCAGGAGGAAATGCTACAAATGCTCGGTCTTGGCGACATGGTATGGTAGCATTTATTTTTTTTGGTGGTCTTGCGTAGTACTTCTCGATTCTATTAGACATGCTGTCCCCCCTCCAAAATAGTGATGGTTTGACATCAAAGTTTCTGCTTAAAGTTTTCTCGAATGGACTTAGGTAATATTTTATGTTCTGTTTGAAACAATGACCAGGGGCATCTGTAAAGTGTTAGCCCCAACAACCTGTCCCCCTCCCCCTTCTTTGTCAGGATATTGTTTTTTAAAGATGCTGAATAAGCTGTTCATTGAGCGGCCATGCTAAATATCAGGCACATCTGTAAAGTACTAACTAGAACCGCTATTGAGGTGATCTCTGCTACAAAACTTTTATAAAAAATGGTGAGTGAGCAGTTCTTTGTGCGATCATTCTAAATACCAGTTCTCTGTAAATTTCCTTGTTGCATCATGCTCTTGGATTACTTGGTCGTTGATCTATAGCTTCTAATCCCTTTTCTTGATTCACATAGTCTTTAATCCAGTCATTATAGGTAGACTCTTTGCAGTCAGGTCAGATTGTATCCATGGGAGCCCATAGTTCCTCTTTTTTTTTTACCATGCATTTAGATATAGAATGATGAAGATGAAGATCTTGGGACCCATTGGTTAAAAATCTTAATAATATTTCGCCCCTGGATATACTTTGTTTCTTCTACCTTTCTGACTCAGAGGCCTACCAAGAACTGATTTGTTAATGTTGCTCTTGTTCCAAGCTATTCTTTCTGGTAGTAACTAACAGCTAAGCTGTTATGAATCATGATTTTACTGCCCGCATGCTTGGAACATGAAGTTATCCTATGATATAAGATGACATGCTTTCTTTGCAATTTAATTATGGTAAGGATATCTGTTAAATTTATTAGCAGGCATGCTTGCACACCAAGATTTTACTGGATGTTTTTGTACATGGATGATTTTGGCACCTTGTGCTGTTCCGGAGAAAATATTGAAAGATGTTACATTTTATTTCAATAATGTTGTTCTTGCAGGCTATACCTGCCATGCTTCTAGCATTAGGCCTTCGTTTTGACTACCGAAAGAGCCGAGATCCCGTGAATCTCTTAGATTTGCATTCTTCCAAGGGACATAGATATATATGGTATGTGCTTCCTGGATATGCCATAGGATTAATTAGTAACTGCATTAGCTGCTGGTGTTCTGACTCACTCACTGCAACCTGCTCTTCTCTATCGGGTATTTCTATTAGCAATGTATTTATTTGTTGAATACTGTAGTTGGAATATAAACGCCTTACGCATGCAGGGTTGTGTTGCCTTTTTTTATGAAACAAGAGATAGATACCATGCAAAGAACTTCCTAATCTGCTGTGCTTGCAACTTTCCATTAGTTTCGTTTATTGCTTGCCCCATTTCGATATATGCTTTTTACTTGCAGATTTCAATATATTTTCTTGTGGTTTAAAAACATTTGTATTTATCTGAGTTTTTGTTGCTTGATGGTGAATGTAGGTGCCTTCTACACTCGGACCTGTTATAGTTGTGTGCCTGAGTTGTGGGAAGGAAGCATCATGTCTAATGGCGGCAATGACAAAGCACGTCAAATAGAAGTTTGAGCCGAGCTTTGTGGGCTTGACACCACAGAGTTTGCAGGGCCAGTTCGAAGTTGTAAATTCTCCTGGGAGTTGAATCCATTG
Source organism: Salix brachista (assembly GCA_009078335.1). Taxonomy (NCBI): domain Eukaryota; kingdom Viridiplantae; phylum Streptophyta; class Magnoliopsida; order Malpighiales; family Salicaceae; genus Salix; species Salix brachista. Next base: position 18,369,946 of record CM018586.1, read on the forward strand.
AAAACTTGAACGAAATTTGATGTTTATTTAGTTCTATTTGACTTTTCGGCCAGCCGGTTCAGTTGTTAGATATGAACGAAGGATGGAAATTTATCTTCTTGATGTCCTTTTCACAAGCAACAGAAAAAAGGAAAAGTTTTCAAATGGATTTTGGTTGAATTAATATATGTCTATTTTTCGTATCAAAATTATGTTCCTATCTATTTGTCTATTTTTCGTATCAAGTTAAATTTATCATGATATTTGAGGCAATTATATATGTATAAAATGTTATTATTCTCATGCGATCATATAAATATAATAAATGATAATAATAATAAAATACATATATTATTCTTTGCTGAGTTTTTTAAAAGTTGTGTATACGAGTTTCGCAAGTAATAAGAGAATAATATTACTATCCATTTCACAGGAAATTGAAATGAGGAGAACAAGTATCCACAAAGTTATCTTATCAAAGGATCTTGTAATAAATTTGGATAAAATAATAGATTAAATCTGTTAGAAATGAGTTTTTTTCACCTAAAAAGAATATTGTAATCGAAATGCAAGGGAAGCGACTCATATATTTTTTCATTGTAGATAACTTGGACAAATTTGTCTACCCGTTTTGTTTGTGTTGCCCCGTATATTTTTTTGTTTATATAATATTATATCTGAAATATTATACATAAAAATATTGTAAAAGTAATTTTTTAACCAAAACAACCTGAAATCTAAGAATTTAAGTTTTCTAAGAAATACAACCTAAGCAAAACAACAAATAATTAGAATTAAAAACCAAAATTAAGAGCGTATATATATAAATATGGAAAAAAATAGAGACTGTTTAGAAATATATCTAAAAAATAAAAGAATTAAAATAAATAATTAAAAGTATATGGGCCGAAATGAAAATAAAATATGTAAATAATTTAAAAGAAAGGATTAAATTAAAAAATTAAAATTGTTGTAAGGAAAAAATAAATAATTCTTTTATATCTTGATTTAGTTTCGGTTCCTTTATTTTTTCTAGTAATTTTGGTATAACTCTAAATAATTTGTTTGTATTTGTGTATCTATACTTTTAGTTTTGACTTTTAATTTTTATTAGATTTTATCTTTGTATTAAATATAGTTTTGGTTACAAAAATAGAGTAAGTTCACCTGTGGTGGTGTGAAATAAAAATAAAACTCTCTCTTGTACATGCATAGTTAATCTTCAGTTGTTAGTTATTTTTTATATTTTTAAAGCATCGATATTAAACAAATATCAATATATATAATTATTTTTAAGAGAAAAAACCTTTAAAATAATTTTCCTCGTTATTTCAAATTTATTATTTATAATAAAATTAATATATTAAAAAACTAAATAATTGAATGTCTTGTAGATTGATTGTTTCGTTTTAATGTATAGCATTATTAAAAAAATCAAGAACCATTAATATTTTTTGACATGTTATAAAATTTGGTTTTGTCTGCGGCGAAGCGCAGACAAGTGACTCGCATATTTTGTATTTGTAGATAATTTGACAAAAAAAAATTCACATGTTTTGTCTATGTGCAACTTCATATATTTTTTATTTGGGTAATATTAGATCTGAAATATCATACATAAAAAAGTTACAAAAGTCATTTTTTTCACAAAAACAACATCGATTAATTAATTATCTTGATTGTTATTCTTATTGTTATTATCATGATTGTTAAATTATCACAATTATTGTAGATATTATTGTAAATAAATTAATATTCTAATTATTACTGACAATATTATCGTTGACACTATCATTATTGCTATAAAAAGAAATTCTTTTTTTATTTTCCAAGATTTATTCTTTATATTATTATATTTGAAGTATTCCAGAATACTAAGATTAAATTACTTTGAGAATTTTAAAAAGAACTCACTGTATTTTTATATATATATTTTAAGGTTTTAATATTAAAAAATATCAAAATATATAATTATTTTTAAGAGAAAAATCCTTAAAAATAATATTATCATTATTTTAAATGCATTTTGCATAATAAAATGAATATATAAAAACCTAATAAACAATTATTATTATTATTATTATTATTATTATTGTTATTGTAAATATTTTTGCTATAGTAAGAAACAAAAGTTTTGTAAGCTGATTATTTTGCTAAGATATATAGAATTATAAGAAAAATCTAAGACCATTAATATTTTTTGTATTTTGAAAAATTTGTTTATGGCTACGAAAAAGTGGAGGACAGTTGACTCGTATATTTTTTTCATTGTAGATAAATTGCCCTAATTTTCCACTTGTTTTGTCTATGTATCACTTCATATATTTTTTGTTTATGTGATATTAGATATGAAATATTATACATAAAAAGTCACAGAAGTCAACTTCTAAGAAAAATAACATCAACTAATGAATTATTTTGACTATTGTTGTCAATGTTATTATGATGATTATTAAATTATCACAATAATTGTAGCTGTCATTATAAATATTATTATAAATAATTCATATTCTAATTATTATTGTTCATACTATTGACGACACCATAATTATTGTTAGAAAAAAATATATTTTTATTTTATAAGATCTATTCCTCATATTACTATATTAAAAGTATTTCAGAATACTAATATTATTTTTTTAAAAAAAAAACCTAGGTAATTATATATATATATATATATATATATATTAAGACACTAATATTAAATAAATATCAATATATATAATTAGTCTAACATATTTATAATTAAAAAAAACCCTACAAATAATCATTATCATTATTTTGAATGCCTTATCTATAATAATTATAAATTTCAACACCTAATAATATTAACAAAAAGGAAATTAAAAAAAAATGACAAAACAAAAATAAATATTATTAGATTTAAAAAAAATTATTTGACTTGAAGAATAAATAAAAATAAAAAATAAAAAAACAAAGAGAAAGAGAAAAATAATACATATCAATTCTTAAATGATCACCAACACAAATTAAAATTTAAATATTAAATAAAAAAACTTTAATAACAATGAAAATAATAAAAATAAGAAACAAAAACTAAGAGCATATATATATAAACATAGACAAAAATAGAAACCATTCAAGAAATATATATATAAAAAATAAAGTAATTAAAATAAAATCGAGGATTAGAAGTACAAGAACCAAAATGAAAATCACATATATAATAAATGTCATTTAAAGGACAAAATTTAGTTAGTAGTTCAATTCGCCTTTTACCTTCCACCTCCACCACATGTCGTACCTGTTTGTAATTGTGGTTGGAGTTGGTTTTGAAAGTGCTTTTCGTTCATAAATGCATCAAAATGATATTTGTAAAAAAAAGTTAAAAATTATTTTTGACATCAGCACATCAAAATCATCTAGAAACACCAATTTTTTAAATTTAAAATAAAAATAAAAATAATTTTTTTTTTAATAACGTTTTCCAAATGCATTCCTAAACACCCCTTCCATCTCCCACCAAAACCACAGTTCAATTCACCGTTTCAAACAATAATGAACAGTGAAAATAACTATTCATTACTGTTTGAAATTGCATTTCATTTAGCTATTCTATAAAATAATAATAATCATGGTGCACGTAAGCTGTTCTGGACATCTCGGTTATAAGAAAACGTCTATAAGTGGGAAAAACATAAAAAAATGGGTCCGGGGATTATTCGTGGCGCGTGTAAGTTGGCCCGGATACCGTGGTTATAAAAAAAAGATGTATACGTTAGGAAAAAAATCATAGAGCGCGTAAGTTGGCCTGAACATCCCAGTTATAAAAAAACAAAAAAAATATATATGTGGGAAAAAACAGGAAGAAAAATGTAAAAAAAATGGGTTCGGAAATTAGTCGTGGTACGTGTAAGTTGGTCTGGACACCCCGATTATATAAAAAAAAAAGCCTTGTTATAAAAAAAAATGCAAGAGGAAAACATTTTTTCAAACAGTAAAATTGTGGTGTGTGTAAACTGACCCAGATATCCTAGTTATAAAAAAACAAAAAGGTTGAATGCTTTAGTTAGAAAAAAATAAACAAAAAAAGCCAGAAAAAAAAAGGAAAATTCATTTTCAAATAATAATAATAATAATTAAAAGTGTGGTTGAAAACCAATTCCAGTTTCCCTCCAAAGAAGACCCGGGCGTTGCCGCTTGAAGTTTTATGGATGCATGCAAGTGAATTAGCATGCGCCGGACACTCTGCAAAAGAAGAGTTATGGTGGCAGGCTTTAACAACTGTCAATGATAATTAGATCAGCAGGTGTAAGAAGAGGAGGAAATGAAGGCGTGAGCTGGCAGTGGAGGAAGAGGAAATGAAGGCGCGAGCTTGCAGCTGCTCATGCACAGAGGGTGAGTAAAGTGAACTGCAGGCCTGAGCTACTGTAGCTTTCATCATCGACATGACAGAATTAATTAAATGGAAAAGAAAGCAGGCAGCATATTATGCCAAAAGGTGCCCGAAATTGATGTGTATTTCTATTCTGCCCGTTACCCGTCCGAGATAATTTAGCTTCAGAAAACTTTTTCCTCTTTTTCATTTAAAGCTAAAGAAAGAAAACAAAAGGCAGACTAGCCCGTCCAAGAGCACTGCATTTTCAGACTGCAGGAGCTGCCGAGATGTTGATGGGCGTCTCCAATACAGCATCAAACAAAACCAGAGCTTCACGGGGGGAAAAGAAGGTTGTGAATAGGACAACAACAGCCTCGACTTTACTGAACCAACCTTACCATACATTAAGTTCAGATTCTCTAAAAATGAAACAGGTAAGAGAAACTAATAGCTAAGATCTGCAATCAGGGTTCGAGAGAAAGGACTGACCTGGGTGCTGCCTGGAAACGTACAACAAAAGAGATACAAAATTACGATGATTTGCAGACTAGCCCCCGTTTCTGTATACTGGGAAGTGTGTGTCGCTACTGGCTAACCAGTTTTCTCATCGCTAGCTACGTGCCTGGGCTGTCAATGAACCGCCCGTTTCTGTTTGTAATGTTATGGGCCAGACTCCAAGGTTTATAGTTGAGCTTAACCTCTTTAGACCTCCATTTTATGCTCGAGTGGCCCATGATACCACCATCGATGAGCCTGCCCCAGACACTATCCCGCCTCCGATACGAGTCGATCTACCTTCCCAAAAATCTCATCATAGTCATGGCTTACGTTACTGACTGGGTCCATCAAGATCAATTCAAAATGATCGTTCTAGATTATTATTTTTTCAATCGAAATCAATCTAGAGTTCGCTGATATTCTGATATATTTATTTTATTTCTAATACCAGTATATATATGAAAAAAAATAAAAGATGAAAGATATTCAGGGTGCAGCTTGTTACAGATCCAGATCTAACAACCGGGAATGGATTGGTTTAAGGTTTGTTTCAGATGTACCAACTCTGTGTGGAAGGTAGTGGATGATGAGTTAATAAACATTAAAAGATTCAAGACTTCCTCGATCTCTGTCTCAGAGGCATGTGCCCGGTTTGACATGCGAGGGTTGATTTTCATGCTGGAGGCCTCCTTCACGTATTAAATCCTTCTTCGATGATTGACATTTATGCATGCAGCAGGGTGGTTCATGTACAGGCTCCAGTACTGATCAGATTATGCCAAAGGGTTTATTCATCAGATTATGATCACGCCACTGATATATATATATATATATATAACATCTTCATTGTTAATTAACGCCTACGGTTATGTGTTTACTCCACCTACGTTAATACGTCTTTAATGAGTATTTCAATATCATAAATATTGCAGGAAAGCTTTTAACTCCACCCCGACCCCGACCTTGTTTCCTTGCCTGTGCGCAAATTTGCAGATTTCGTGTAAATAGTCCCTATAGTCGATTGACCCATACTAATCAATCCCTGCAATACAAAATAAAACAATCCTTCTACCAGTGCTGACCATCCTCTTGATTCGTTTTTTGTTTCTTTTCAGAAACACGTCTTCTTTCCTGCTCAAATCTCTGCATCCTATTTCCTTCGTTCTAAACAGTAAGTTATTGCCAGTTTTTTTCTTCGGTTGGATCAGATAGTTGCATAGCCGGAATACAGGATTTGTTGATCCATGAATTACAAGGGCGGGGAGAGAGAGACGCACAAGGCTGCGGCTTCATGTGGACTAGCTAGCAGCCATAAGGGGACCGCCAGGCACTCACAAGTCGCAAGTTGGCTAGAATTCTCAACAAAGAATTAAGACTCTTTGCATGTACTGATCACAGACAAAACTTTCTCACTAGGAAAAAGTGACTTCTAAAACGTTATCTTCACCAACCCATTATGATTATGCAATCCATCCACCGCCAATTTTTACACCAGAGATTGGTGCTTGTCTTCCCTTTCAAGACTCTTATCATAACACGATAATTCATTAATTTCTTGTCGGGCCCCATATATTGATTGGTCCATTCCTCCCCCACCCTTTCTCTCTTACATGATTGGTTGCTTCTCTTTTGGACCTCTCCCCGCCATCTCTTTCCAAGACAGAAAAGCCACCTTGATAACCTCAAGCCTTCAAGGCATAGATAGTACTTCTTGGGCTGCCAATATCTTTCACCACGAAATCCCCTTCCTCTCCTTAAACACAGTCGACACACTTTGCCAAAAATCTCGCCTTTTCCTTTTCAGTTTCTTCTTTCTCTTTTTTGCTTCCTTGTACAGCTAAGATCCCAAGTCTTAGCTCTGACTGGATTGCCAATACTGTTTCAGAACATGAGCAATGCATGATCAGTCAGAGCTAACATCACGGTGGTTGTAGATTTCCTTAGCGTCCCATCTCTTACATCTCACAAACGTCTGGTTTCAGTTCCTTTCAACTTACAAAAAGCATTGCTGCCGTTCAATATTCATCTTAATTCGATCAAACTAACGCCCCCATCGATCTTCCATTCAAAGATGGATTTAGCAGCATCCATATTACTGATATTGTTGAATCTGGCATCCCGGTACACCTGTTCAGATAGCCGGCTTGTTGTTAAGATGACTCTGGTTCACAATGCTTCCAAAATTGGTGGCTGTAAGTTTTTGTTATATTTCTTATTGTCTTATTGATACACCATCAATTCTTTGTTTTCGAAGCATTGGTTAATTACTATATATTACTTTATTACTAACCCTTGTTTTCTTCTTCCTTGTTGGTGAATGTTATTCTTAGTTTGCTTGGATGGAAGTTTGCCAGCGTATCACTTGCACAGAGGATTCGGTGCTGGTGCACGCAACTGGCTTCTGCAATTCGAGGTAAAATCTTTATCCTTTTGAAGGTAAAAGGATAATTTAAGTATTCGCCAGTTAGTTTAGCTGATAATAAAGTCATTAACACGGTCATGCATGTCAGGCAAGAAATTTCAGTCTTTCTTTACTTCTTCTCCAATTCAGATTTTAGAATTTAATTTTTTTTAAAAGATATTCTTCTAAATAATAAATACACCATTTTAATATACAAGTGTTTTTTTTTAATAATTTAGTCGTTATTTATATATAAAAAATAGTTAATTATGGCTAGAAGCTCTCGTAGGAAAGGTTCATAATAGGGCCAGACGGCCAGTACCAAACAAAATCGGTTGGCAAAAAGTATCCAATGAGAACTTGGCACGCAGGCAGTAGTTATTCTTTGGTGAACGCACAGTGACTTTGGGGAAGATGTGCTGACCTTCGTTAGGTTTTGTATGGTTGGATGAGTTAGGAAACCAATACGACAAAGTGGGTTTCATTTGCCTAGTGTCTCGTGCATCATGTTGCACTCGCTTTACCATTTTAGAGACCGCGCAGATCTGGAGCCTGAACTCGCCTGGTCATCTGCTAAATAGGGTAGAAATTTATTGTTTAAAGCCATTGACGGGCTTGCTGAAAACTGGAAGGTGGAACGCGTGAAATGAACATATCAATGTGTGAAGTCATTTCACAGAAAGACAGCAATTTTGATCGCTACAATAATCCAATTGCCACATTTATTACTCCCGCCATGTTTATTGAGAGGTTCTGCTCATGTTGTGACCTCGATGGCCCCACGAAAAGAAACACGCCGAAAGAAGTTGAAGAACTGCAAAAGATGCACCAAACAGTACGGCCCACGATGTGGTCTCAAAAGAACTGTTGGTCCAAATAGGAAAATCATTAGTCTAGATTCTAAACTTTCAACCTAAGCAAAACCCTTGATGCAATAACTAACGGTCCCTCTAATTGCCTAAGAGCTTAGGCAGGAGCTTAACTATGGTAGCAGTGGTGACTTGCAAAAAATATGAGCAAAAGGAAACTACAAAGCTTGAAAATTTCAAAAGGAAGATTCTCAAAAAAAGTTAATGTTCAGGTTTTTCTTGTCACCATGGGGTTTGGATAGGCTTTTTAGGGTAAAGAAACTAGTTGGTGGGATCCAGAACAGTGAAATTAGGAAGCTGGATGTTAACAGGAAGTAAAAAATGATTATGATGTTTGATAGGGAGGTGGATGGTGCAATGATATCCAATCATGCTTGGAGAGAGCCCAAACGCGGCGTGGATCTACCCTTTACATGAACAAATTGGAGGATTTCAACGGAATCCTAAGCAACAACGCTTCTCTTAATCCAGGTAATTACTCACCTTGTTATCCAAATTCTAATGGCCCATCATTTACATTTAGTCCACAGAAATCTAGCATATACGTATATGACAGTCCATGCTCCTTCCCATTGCGTCTATCTCTTTTCGCGTGATATAAAATACAGTTGACAGACACCTACTGCTTCTAGGCTTCTAGCTAGCTTCTCTCCTTTCCCACCCTTTCCTGCTTTTCTTGTCTCCGGGAAAAAAAAACCCAGAGTCCTATTTTATTGTTTCCAGGGGTAAAAATAACTTCCGTGAATGTGTTAGTGAGTTTCAGACCAAAAAAAAGTAGTACAAAAAGAGATGAACGGATGAAATTTTTTTATAGCTTGTTAACATAATTGACTTTTGGTTCTGTCTCATGTTCAAGATACGAAACATTATTTATTTATTTACCACCTAAATCTTGTATGGATTCATGAACTTTTTTAATAGCTTGTACATATACAAAGAAAAAGCTTGTTAGTTCAATAGCAAAAAATGGCAGTGATTCTCAGTGTGTTTTGAAGTAGAATGCTAAATCTAGTCACAGGGTACAAATTTAATGGCAAAAAATGGCATTATTTTAACATCCCCATGTGTAGAATTGGTCTTCTTCTTTTTGCTTATTCTTGTTAATTAACCATTAAATTATGTTTTCTTTATCAGATTTTTACAATTGGAACCGTGTGAAGCTTAGATATTGTGATGGAGGCTCGTTTTCTGGAGATGCCAAGTTCGACAATGGGGTAGTCCTCACACCTAAAATTTTCGTTCTTTTGTTATCATGTTGGTTCTGGAGTTCAAAGCTTAAAGCTTAATCATAATCTTGCTAAAATCTAGTGAACTTAAATATATTCTTTCACCTCTGTTTAGTAAAGCAAGAAAATTTTGTTTGTTGCACACTTTTTCTTGCACCAAACATCAGATTAAAGCTTAGTTTAACCTGATCAGTTTGGTGTGCATGTGATTGAAACAGACATCAGTCCTTTACTTTAGAGGGAAAAAGATCTGGGAAGCAATCATTCTTGACCTTCTCCCCCAAGGCTTGATGCATGCACGCAAGGTAAAAATCTCTCAAAGGAAATATTGAACGTAAAATCGTCCCAAAAGTGGAAATGAGATCTTTGTGGTCATAAACTTGACTGTAGATTTGAACAATCATTCCATCTCTTCTCCAGGCTTTGCTTTCAGGTTGCTCTGCTGGGGGCTTATCATCCTTTCTCCATTGCGAAAACTTTGCCAGGATACTACCGAGGAATACCAGTGTGAAATGCTTGAGTGATGCTGGTTTTTTCATGGATGAGTCAGTTTGCTCTTTCTTATATGAATGTGCAGTATAATATGTTTTTTCTGTTTATGTTTTCATAATATTTGTGTTTGTTCTTGCAGAAGAGACATCGCTTTGAACCACACTATGAGGAACTTCTTTGAAAACCTTGTTTCTGTACAGGTACAACTTGCTGAAATCTGTGTTCCATCGTGCGTGCTATAAATCATGAATCTTGTACTGATATTTTGAACTTCCCGCGGCAGGGAATCGAAGAGAATCTCAATAAGAACTGCACTAGTTTCCTCGACAACCCAAAACTGGTACCTTTTACATAAGCCTCCTGTCCAACTTCTTAGTCTGTTTTTTGCTAACTCGGATGGTAATGGCATTTACCTCGTACTGGTGCAGTGCATGTTTCCGCAGTATTTCTTGAGATACATTACAGCACCTATCTTCATCCTGAACACGGCCTATGATGTTTACCAAGTAATTTCTGTCCCGGCCTTCATTTATCTTTTGAATTTCTCTTCTCGCTGGTGTTCAACTGTACCAATGCTTAATTATAATGCTCGATACAGGGCCAAAACAACAGATAGAACCATTCACAACTCAGCAGGAAGTTTCATTGGCCTCTGACAAGGAGGATGATAAAGTTGAGGAGAGTAAAAGTGAGGCCAGCAATGATAGTGATCTGGAAAGCAAGACAGGTACACAAACAGATCTTTCTTCATCTCCAGAACTTAATGAAGCACCCAGTGAAAATAAACTTGGTGACAGCACTGAGACCTCGACTGCAGACAATGTTGATTATGCTACCAGTGCCAGTGGTACCGGTAATAATGATTCGTTTCAAGAAGATTTACAAAATGAATCAAGTTTTGATGACAAGTCTGTTGATCCTGAAATGACTCCCAGCTCAGAGATTTTGCCCAGTTCTGAAATTGATGCAAGTTCCCATGTATCAACTTTTGAGGTAGATAATACCCCTGTTAAAGTTGAGCCTAGCAACGTGCCAGATATAACAAATCTTAACACAGACCACAAGAGTGAATTGGTTGTCTCGAAGATAAAAGAAAATTCTGATCCTTCATTGAATTCTCTTACTTCCACAGTTCGTGAACCCAATGAGCCCGTGGGTGTGAATATTTCAGACAGTTCACCCATGAATACAAGTTCAGAACCTCAAATTGTTCCTGAAGATGATACTGAGGCTGTAGCCTCACTTTTAACTAAAGAAAATCTTAATCTGAGCAATGCAACTCAGAACTCAGCTGAGAGAAATAGTTCTGCCCTGGAAGTGAATTACTTAGATGAAAGTGATTTCTCCGGAACAGTGTCCGAGTTTGCTAACAATGAGATGAAGGAAAGCAAACAATTTTTTGAACTGCCAACTCCTGAAATTTCCTTCTCCTCTGCTGGTATACCCGCTCCATCTGCAGTTTCTGCAGCCTTGCAGGTGCTTCCTGGAAAGGTTCTAGTTCCTGCAGTTGTTGATCAACTTCAAGGACAGACATTTGCTGCATTGCAAGTTTTGAAGGTAATGTTTTTGATTATCAATATTGTTGAGTGATGGTGAGGCAACCAGTGTGTATAAACTGTATAGAAAAATGCGGATTACCAGTTTAAAATTTTTCGTGCTCATTATTTTTTTTTTAAATTTATTCCAGGTTATTGAGGCTGATGATCAACCAAGTGATCTATGTACGCGACGTGAATATGCTCGCTGGTTAGTTGCTGCTAGCAGTGCTCTTTCAAGGTATGCATCTTTCTTAATAGGATGACTTGTCTAGCATTGAGCTTGAGGATTAGCATCCAACTAGCAATACAAAATTTTCATCAGAAGCTTAGAATATGTGTTTTGACTGCCTTCTAATTGCTTGAAGGAGCACGGTGTCAAAAGTATATCCTGCGATGTACATAGAGAATGTTACTGAACTTGCATTTGATGATATCAAACCTGATGACCCTGATTTTTCATCCATTCAAGGTTTGAATTGCAGCTAAGATCTTCAATTATAATTTTAGTGGCAAAGCTTTGTTTCACAGCATTATATTTGTTAACCGAGCTGTATCTTTTTAGGCTTAGCTGAAGCAGGATTTATCTCAAGCAAGCTTTCGAATCATGATTTGCTTTCTTCTTCAGTTGAAAACCAAAGTCCATTTTACTTTGCTGCCGAAAGGTGATAGCATTTCACCAGGTAAAAAAATAGACAAGGAAAGCAGCAGTTCAGTTGTCAGTGAAGGTGGATCACCACATATTAGCACACAATTGCAAGTAAACAATATGAGGTCAATATGTTCCTCAACTTCATCGTCCATGGATATACCACCACACAGTGATGCATTCCACGCTCAAACCTCAACCGATATTGGGGAACCAACAAATCTTAACTCAAGTATGGGAGTAAGTAATACGGACATCACAAGCTTTAGTACATGGGAAAAATTCACTGCCGAGAGTACTAGGATTAAGATTAAACATATATTTTCTCTACTCTATCTCCTCTTTTCAAATGCTTATCTGCAATTGCTAACATCGACCTTTCGTTCTGTTGTAGAACTCACTTGCTCAAGATTATCTTAGATTGTTGAACACAGCTGACAAGTAAGTGCACCCTGTCAATTTTGATTATGCTTCGTGCACTATCAATTCTTTTTTGCTTCTGTTTAGGTACTTCAACTTTAATCTGACTTCTATTTTGATAGAAATTTCACAATATATACATTTTGTGAAAGCTTCCAAGCTGTTTCTTTATTGTGACATAACAGTCGCAGCTACCATAACTAAGATTTTATAGTAATTACTCATAGTTTGATTGTGCAACATTAATACCTGTGCATTACTGTTTCCTATCTTAAGTTGATAAACTAAATTTGGTACTCTCATCTTTCTTAACAGGCAAGTATTGAAGAAATTGAAGGTGATTAGCGTTTCTAATTTTGTAAATATCAATATATGATGTCTTATTGCTGGCATATCATATGAATCAGAGTGATGCTTCATGTAGGGTATTGGAGAAAAGAGAGCTACTTACATCCTTGAACTTCGAGAAGATAGTCCAGAGCCTTTTAAGAATGTAAGCATTCTCGGAAAATCGTTATGCACGGTGTTATTGTCATTTTATTTCATTTGTAATTTAGTTAATGATCATTAAGAATATCATTATTGGTCAACAGCTTGATGATTTGAAAGTCATCGGACTCTCAGCCAAGCAGGTTTGTTCTTAAGTTCCTGCAGAACTGTCTTCATATTGCCTCTTCAAATCTGGCTATCAAATACTTCCACTAAAAAACCTAATGCAATACTATTAATCTTTTGTTTGAAGTGCAGGTAAAAAGATGGTTTTAAAAGGAAGTTAGAGGACTCTTTGATTAGCATAGCAGCAGTGATTAATATTTTGGTTTGGAAGATAGTTTTACTGTGGGCAACCGAAAGTCGTTTTGAAACTTTCATTAGAATTGGTTGCTATATATATATACATAACATAGCAGGTAAAAAGATGGTTTGAAAAGAAAGTTGGAGGACTCTTTGATTAGCATAGCAGCAATGATATTGGATGACTCTTTGCTATACTAATCAAAGAGTCCTCCAACTTCCTTTTCAAACCATCTTTTTACCTGCTATGTTATGTATATATATATAGCAACCAATTCTAATGAAAGTTTCAAAGCGACTTTCGGTTGCCCACAGTAAAATTATCTTCCAAACCAACATATGATGTATCATTGCTGCTATGCTAATCAAAGAGTCCTCCAACTTCCTTTTAAAACCATCTTTTTACCTACACTTCAAACAAAAGATTAATAGTATTGCATTTGGTTTTTTAGTGGAAGTATTTGATAGCCAGATTTGAAAAGGCAATATGAAGACAGTTCTGCAGGAACTTAAGAACAAACCTGCTTGGCTGAGAGTCCGATGACTTTCAAATCATCAAGCTGTTGACCAATAATGATATTCTTAATGATCATTAACTAAATTACAAATGAAATAAAATGACAATAACACCGTGCATAACGATTTTCCGAGAATGCTTACATTCTTAAAAGGCTCTGGACTATCTTCTCGAAGTTCAAGGATGTAAGTAGCTCTCTTTTCTCCAATACCCTACATGAAGCATCACTCTGATTCATATGATATGCCAGCAATAAGACATCATATATTGATATTTACAAAATTAGAAACGCTAATCACCTTCAATTTCTTCAATACTTGCCTGTTAAGAAAGATGAGAGTACCAAATTTAGTTTATCAACTTAAGATAGGAAACAGTAATGCACAGGTATTAATGTTGCACAATCAAACTATGAGTAATTACTATAAAATCTTAGTCATGGTAGCTGCGACTGTTATGTCACAATAAAGAAACAGCTTGGCAGCTTTCACAAAATGTATATTGTGAAATTTCTATCAAAATAGAAGTCAGATTAAAGTTGAAGTACCTAAACAGAAGCAAAAAAGAATTGATAGTGCACGAAGCATAATCAAAATTGACAGGGTGCACTTACTTGTCAGCTGTGTTCAACAATCTAAGATAATCTTGAGCAAGTGAGTTCTACAACAGAACGAAAGGTCGATGTTAGCAATTGCAGATAAGCATTTGAAAAGAGGAGATAGAGTAGAGAAAATATATGTTTAACCTTAATCCTAGTACTCTCGGCAGTGAATTTTTCCCATGTACTAAAGCTTGTGATGTCCGTATTACTTACTCCCATACTTGAGTTAAGATTTGCTGGTTCCCCAATATCGGTTGAGGTTTGAGCGTGGAATGCATCACTGTGTGGTGGTATATCCATGGACGATGAGGTTGAGGAACATATTGACCTCATATTGTTTACTTGCAATTGTGTGCTAATATGTGGTGATCCACCTTCACTGACAACTGAACTGCTGCTTTCCTTGTCTATTTTTTTACCTGGTGAAATAAGAAGACTACATAAGAGAACAACATTATTGTTTATTAAATCATTATTATCACGTATTTTATTTTATACCTTCATCAAGCATAGATAACTCTCCAATGGAAAGCGCAAGTGTGTTGTTATCATCATCAGTCTGCATGAATAGATATAACTTCCATGAAATATCTATTACTATTAACTAGGAGTTTTGTAGAGAAAATATATATTTAACCTTCATCCCAGTACTGTGGGCATTTAATTTTTCCCATGTACTAAAGCTTGTGATGTCCCTATTACTTACTCTCATACTTGAATTAAGAGTTATTGTTTCCCCAATATCGGTTGAGGTTTCAGCGTGGAATCCATCATTGTGTGGTGTTGTATCCATGCACGATGGATTTGAGGAACATAATGACCTCATGTTGTTTATTATATCTTGTACTCGTGTGCCAATGGGTGGCCACATATTTATAGCACGATGGAGTGAGAGGGGACGGCTGCCGGGGATCAAGACTTTTTCAAACTGCAAGAGACTATTCAACATTGGAACATAAATAAACAAAGGATTGCTCTAAAACAAGCAAGATCAACACATATTCAGTACCAGATCAACAAAAAAATGACAAAAACAAAAGGGCAACATGAAAATTTAAAACAGGATGTGAACCAAGACAAAAAAAAGTTCTATCGAAGAGGCTCGTGTTTATTTTGTTGAAGTATAAATGGTCTGATTCGTGATTTCCTATTTCAATCAAGATATCTGAGTGGGACATTAGTTCTTTTTCTTGAATCGATTGGAATGGGATGATAAATCTATTTTTTCGCCTCTTTGCCAATAAATAAGAATTTTCGTGGAGAATACTTATATCTGCATTTTGACGAGAAAAAACAATTCAGGATTCAGGTTTTTAACAGCTCAACGGTGTAGCAGAAATTAAACACAAGAAAACCTTTCCCTTACAAAAACAAATGCACGCTGTATGTGATCTGAGATGGGTTGTTGACGGTGACATGCCCAGTAAAAGAGAGACGGGTAGAAAAGAGCAGGGGAGAAAACTTACCGGGGTTGAGACGGGATGGCTGCCGGGGTTGAGAAAACCGTCCGGTTCGGATGCAGTTGCAGAGGGAGTGAGAGGGAACGGCTGCCGGGGAATGAGAATTAGGAAATAAGAAGAGAAAAACAGGGGAGAGAGGAAGAGATTGAAAAGTTGAAATGGTAAATATTCTGTAATGTGACAATATAAAAGGAAAGAGAAACGTTGAAGAAGGAAGGGCTCGGCTGTTTGTTTTCTGTTTTTTTTTCTTTAAAATTTGATAAAACCGATTACTCTAAATGGTGTGGAAAGTGACAGTGACAGTGCTTTCCAGAAATTTGGCTAAGGAGATGAGGCAGAAATTGGCTAAAGAGAGAAGGCGAGATGCGGTGCCGTTTTCCTTTCTTTTAAGTTTTTAATCACTCACACGGGTGGTGTGTCTTTTGTGAATTATGACTTGCCCCATTCTTTCTTGTTAGGATTATTATGTGTTTCCATTCTTGTTAGGATTGTGTGTTTTTTAGGACCACATGCGACACACCTGCGAACTTGCTCCCACAAGGATTGTGTGTTTTTTTAGGACCAGATGGGATACACGTGTAAACGTGCCCCCATTCTTTTCTTTTTTTTATAATTTTTTTATAAGGATTATGATGGGATACACTGCAAACTTGCCACTACATGAAAGATGAAAAAGATTTTCGTATATAGTTAATTATTGGGGAAAATAGCATATTTTTACGAACTCAAAAATAAAAATCATGTTTTTATTAATAAAAAAAAGATGTTAGTATATAGGAATTTTATTATGAATAAGGTGTTGAATATATGCATAATGATTATTTTTAAAGTATTTATTTTTCGTAGAAATATGTTAGAATCATAATATATTTCAACATTTGTTTAATAAACTCTATTTAAAACTTCACAAATGCCACCACTAATTAAATATTTTAGTTTTTTATAATACAATGTTGTTATAAGCAACACCAGTAAGAAAATCACTGAACTAAAAGTTTTGTTTGTTTGTTTGTAGTGCAGCCCTGTACTCCTCACTATATATGTTCTCGATCGGGCCAAAGTCTCTTGTCGTTCCATCCTTTGCTTCGCTGGGATCTCCATGATATCATCTTTCTCTACCATTATCTGGGTGACCAAGGAGATTTACATATCACCGAACTTGAAACATATGGACATCATGAAGATCAAGTTAAGGAAGATAGGCTATTGAAGTCCAAGCATTCATCCCTTCACCCTCACAACAAACTTGCAGAGGAGAAATTAAAGGTGTATACTAGATAGTCCAGGATTTTGGCATCTTGTTTCAGATTAACAAAAGTTTACCACTTTACAGGAAAGAACTCAAAACGCCCACCTACTGGTACTGCTGTCCTCACAACTGGGGGGGATCTTCCCAATCTTTTTTTTTTTTTGGATATCCATATTGGATCGGGGAACCACATGACCCGGAAAGCGTACTTTGTGGGCCCAGGGCATGCGTAAACCTCCGGCTGTCCCAGGCTCTTACAGGGGACCTTGCGGTTGGCCTTTGAAGCTCGAACCCTGGCCTCCCGCGTTTTATAGCGAAAGAACCAAGGCCGTCACCGCTCGACCAAGCCCCAATCTGCAACCAGGTAAAATGCTCAATTGTCAAAAAATCAAAGATGTTCTCCAGTCAAAAGTGTCTGGAATATCTACTGAATCTAAAAACTGGTCAACGCAACAAAGCAAATGAACACTGCATACGATGTTATAATTCTTGAACTTTCCTCCAATTTGAATGGTTGATAGACATAGAAATACCTGACCATTATGCAACCCAGACTACTTTCATGATTCATGCATGGTGAAAACTGGTAGCAAATATGCTCCACTTAACTAGCTACATGAGATAACTAAACTCATTATAACTAAGCAAGTAATACCTGCAGATCTTTCTCTCAACAACGTGATAGAGGCGACCAGGTGCGTACAGTCTCCTTGGATCCTTGATCACTTTCTCATCAGGTATCCCTCATGCTCTTCAAACATAGGAGGAAGGAAAACGAATCAGCAAGTTGGAATAATATTCGATATTACATGAATAAAAATAAGAAAAAGGAAAGGGGAAGTTTCATAGTCTTTACAGTATCGAGTAGTCAATGTCATCACCTCACTACATTCTTAGATAACAATTGCGTTTTGCTAATACCAGCTCAAGCACTTAGTTCTACAAGCCTCCCTTTTGTTAACCTTCCATTAGTTAATTCAGTCCCGTGGAACCTCAATCAAACATTACTGAGGAAATAGAGCATTGCAAGTGTTTGATGCAGATATGATCTAGATTTTCAAGAAGATTAGCAAATTTTTTAATGAAACAAAATGTAATTGAAAAACACGATCTGTACCAGAAAAGATACTTGAAAATGTCTTCCAAAGGCATGGCTATACGTGGTAAGAAATCATCGTGGTTCAGTGAAATAATTCACGGCATTTAGCAACTTCATCAGAGGTTCTTCAGATAAAATACCCATGACAAACAGAGGCAAGTATATCCATGAGCACCAATGCTCTCCAAACAGTAACTCATGGACAGAATTAAAGTTTTTAACGCAAAAAAAATTAAAATAAATTATGTGAATGAGCAAATGAAATATTTCAACCCTTTCACTGCAATAAAACTCAAGTCATTTCGCAGCAGCAATTCATGGCCTTGCCACCTATTAAATATTTTATCCTCTTACCAAAAACAAGGAAATAAAAGCTTCAAATCAAGGGAGAACCATTACTGGGGTTTCCCTGTGAATAACATTTTTCATATTGATCAAATATGAAATAATAAGAAGCTATAGCAAAGAGAACCTTTTCACAGAAAGAAAGGTACACTGTAATATCACAGATTCTTAATGCAGGGTATTGGCAATGCAAAAGTAGGGTAAATTTTGTTTTATGAACAGTAGAAACAGAATCGCACACCAGAAGATTCCTTCCAATAACAAATGGCACAGAATCTCAATTGTCAAATCAAATAAGAAGAGAGTGGCAGCAGTGGAAATTCTAGAAAGCAATACAAATAACAAGAGAAACTTGACAGCATCAGTGAAGAATATGTACAGGAGTGGACACACCACTTGCCAAAGCTTGAAACTTTACAATTTAGTGGAGAGCCCAGAAGTTGACTATTTGAGACAAAAAATGATCCGGGTCTCCGCTACTACGGCTCAAGGTCAGAGCTTTTGATACTCGTAAAATTAAAATGAAGAGAAAACAGGACAAAAGAAGAGATACCCTTGAGCAGAATTTAGTTGAGCAGATGAAAGATGAAAACTTTACAGGGCAACATCCATGGAAAAAACGGAAGAGATTCCACTCCATCCATCCAAATGATTTGAAGCATGTGCTTTCTTACACTGCCAAGAAGGGGACAGCTTTCTTCTTCTTCTATCTTCTTCTTGGTGACAGAGATTGGAATGTATAATTCTGTAGACTTGTTGGAGTTTTGTTCTCACTTCTCATTGGAGTTTGAGATGGAGTTAGAAGCCAAGGATTCTTCATTAATAAAGATACGTGCCTTTTCCTTTTTTCTTACAATTTAATATTTAAAAGTTAATAAGTGGTGTAAGAGTAAATATTCTATTTTTGAAAATAAAATTCTTTTTTTCCTTAAAATAATATTATTTATATTTTTTAATATATTTTAAAAACATTTTAAAAAATAACCTTTATTGCATTTTTAAAAAGTTATAGTGTAGAATGCTTATGGAGGTTTAAGCATCAAATTGAAGAATATTAATTGCATTGGATAGTAGAGGGTTAAAGAATTAGATATTTATTTGATATTGTAATAGTGATTATTTTTTAAAATATATTAAAATAATATTTTTTTATTTTTAATATCAATATAACAAAATGATTAAAAAACATTAAAAATTAAATTTAAATAAAAAAACATTTTAAAAAAACATGCTTTGAAAACACAAAATAAACAAGCTCTGACCTCAAACATGTCCAAAACCTGAAAAATATAACTCAAGCTGCTTTCAAAAATTCTCAATTTAAGTTTTTTTATCCAAAATATTCACAATTTTTTTAAACAAATGGGCTGGGCTAAAGATTTTGCTTCAGATAAGCCCGTTTATAAAGGAAATGAAAGCCCTTTTATTAATAAATTAAAATACTAAATTACCCCTCTGCACTCTCTATAAACTTTACATGTATATAACCTTAATTTTTCTGCTGCTTCTCATACTTGCCGCTGCTACTATTCTGACAGGTATTGTCACAAATCCAAACTAGGGTTTGTAAGTTTCTTTGCTTTCTCCTGTTTTAGGTTGTCAAGAAATTAAATTGGAAACTTTGGATAGTCTAATCCGTCTGTGCTGTGATTTCCCGTGCTTTTTTTTTCATATGAAACTAGTATACCTGTTTCTTTATTATTTATTAGTCTGCTGATTCGAGTGTAAAAATACTTGAACTTGCTTTTTCCTTTCATGCATTCGTATCATATGTGGTATTGGTATCCTTTGTTTTGTGCTGGATAGGTTATAATGTATGTATAGTCAAGTAAGCTAAACTGTGCTGTGATTCAGTACTTGGATTTTGAATGGTTTGAACCTGACTTATCATGCTTTGGAATGTTGGTTTGATTGTTTGCTGAAATGATCAATCTTTTCTGTTTCAGAAATGGCTCCAAAACAGCCGAATACCGGTCTCTTTGTGGGTTTGAACAAGGGGCACGTAGTTACTAAGAAGGATTTAGCTCCACGTCCTTCTGATCGCAAAGGGGTACGTAACTTCTCGCCAAGCAAGTTTCAAGGTTACTAACTTGGAATTTTTTTCGCTTGAGGGACTTCATTGCTATTCTTACTTAGATTATTCTTTGGACGTTTTAGATTAACAATTTGTTCAATGGGACATTTTTTTTTGTATAATAAATTATGGATATGATGTGATCTCTTTCCCATGTACGAGTTGAGTGCAGAAATCTAGCAAAAGGGTTCTCTTTGTCAGGAGTTTGATCAGGGAAGTTGCTGGCTTTGCACCATATGAGAAGAGGATCACTGAGCTTCTCAAGGTTGGCAAGGACAAACGTGCTTTGAAGGTGGCTAAAAGAAAGCTTGGGACGCACAAAAGAGCTAAGAAGAAGCGTGAAGAGATGTCCAGTGTTCTCCGCAAGATGAGGTACATTTCTAGGATATCTTGTTTTCCTGTCCTTATTAGATTTGCAGAATTAAAAGTGCTCGGAAGTCCAAGCTTTTATGCTATATAATGATTTCTTGTTGCCTTCTGTGGTAATGTTTCGTGCAGGTCTGCTGGAGGTGGTGAGAAGAAGAAGTGATTTGATTTGAATTCTCTTGGGACAAGATGCTAGGTAGAGGAACGGATTTGTTTAGAGGCAGTGCTCAGCCAGTTTATTTTAATTTTCAGCAAATTCTGTTGTTTTTTATCCAGAACTAAATGTCATGTGCCTCCTTTATGATCAGAATATGTTCAGATTAATTGCAGCTATTTGCATGGGTGATTTTGGAAATTAACTTGGTTTTTTTTTTGGAAATACATGATTTGGACTATGAGTACAAAAACATTCATCATGCCCATAACTTCTAAGAAAAAGGTTAATGCTCACATTAGTAGCTAATGCTTTCAAGCCTTGCCTAATGGACTCTGCTAGTGCAGGTCGGCTTGTGCCTTCCTGACAAATGTTAATGTTGGGATTTTTTTTTGGCATGAATGGAACCCTTTATCTTGGTCTTATGCTTTTCTTTTATCCTCGACTCTGTTCTATAAGCTGGACAGGCATGATGGCTGTTTGTAATAGTCAGAGATACATGCGCTTGAGCCACTAATCTTGTATTTCAGAGCACGAGAATATGGAATCATGTAATAATGGCTTGGATGATAGTGAAATTCAGTTGTAGAAGTGGATTTATCATGATTGAAATTGAACAGGCAAGAAGTCTTGGCAAGAAGGAAATGAGCAGGTTGTAAATCTCAAGATTTATGCGGATATCAATCCCATTTCGCTGAAATTGATGCCCCATGCAATTCTCTTTCAAAGGATCCATATATACTCACAAATCTCGCAAGCGCGGACGTCATTTCCATTTCACAGTAATTAAAATACAGAGCTACATTTTCTCTGAGATGGTAATTTGTGGCAACACCCGACAAACATTCTCAAAAGAGGGTGAAGATTATGAAAGTTGATAAACGAATATCATATCACTAATTTCTCAGTAATAGTTGCCTGCAAAATTTATTACTGATACAGTGAGAAGAAACTGGAGGTCAGGGCAGTCAGTATTCACGATTTGAACTTCTGTGTGAGTTTCTCTACTCCCTCCCTGCAATCTTCCGCCACCCGCTTTGTGCTTTCCTTGACAGCCAAACTAAGATCTGCAGAATGTTGCTGCAACTCTTGCATTGATCCTATTGCCTTCTCCTTGATGGCAAAACCAAATTCAGTTGTGTTCTGCTGCAACTCTTGTATTGATCCCCGAGTCTTTGAGATGGTGGCTTCTTGAAGTTCTTTGGTCCGTGAATATGCCTTGGCAGTCCACTCCCTTAGAAATGAGATTAAGACCTGTACCTTCTGTATGATCTTATCAATTACGTTTAGAGATTTCCCTTTAACGTTATCTGCCATTAGCTTGAGCTTGTCCACCAAGTTCTGAGCCCTGCTAACAGTTCCTTCAACGGAAGGGATTTGCTTTCCAGCAGTCAGCCATGTAACTCCAGTAGAACTCTCTTCATCAAGACTACTGTCAACGACCACCTTGATGCCATGCTTCTCCCACCGATATCTAGCCTCTTCAAGGGCTTTTGCCTGCTCTCTTGCTCTTTTTGCCTCATCTTCAGCCCAAGCCCTGAATGATAACATAAAAAATGAAAGACGGTAAATTAGTTATGGCCACAACCCTGAAAGATAACGTAAAAAATGAAAGACTTTGTGATTAGTTATGGTACTGGTTTTAGCAATAAGGCAATAGAGCTACAGTTGAGGACAACATGACAACTCCATTTCAGCTTTATATTAGCCAGTCATGCCAAAGACAATTATTACTATATTACCTGGCCATAGATAAGGCTTTCCGCTCAACCTCTAGGTCATACTGTAATCTAGAGATTTCCTGCTTTTCACTCTCTGCTTCCTTTTGAAGCTTGCTAATCCTTTCCTTTTCATATGATATCTCCACCTTGTTGCTCAAAAGGCTTTGCAACTGCTCCTCCACTTCACGCCTTAACTTTGAAAGAACTTCCATTTCAGATTCAATAGCAATGCGTTCCTTCATCAAGGCAACATCATCCTTCTCCCTCTCAGCTCTTAACCTTTCTAATTCGCACCTTACCTCTTCAGCCATGGTCTCTACAGCATTAATCTTTTCCCTCTCCATGGAAAGCTCCTTCTCAAAACTTGCATTTATATCCTGTTCAACTTGAGCTACTAAAGCATTGTGGGCCGAAACAGCATTTTCTGCCACAGATTCTGCTTCAATGCGTGCAAGCTCCTCACTAACTGTGTCGGAAGCCTCACCAGTTGCAAGAGCAACAGCAGCTTGGGCCTTTGTGACAGGTTTATCAGGCTGGAACAATCGTGTGCAGCCTTTAGGGACACACAAAGGAGGGGGTTGGACGGGTAGGCATCTCAATTATCCAACTTAACACAAGATTAAGAAAATATGACTGCAGGCTAACATGACTCACCGAATGCGAGTGATATAATTCCTTGATCTCCTGCAGACAAGTCAGCCACGAGTGCAGGCCATGCATCTGGGTTTATCTTGTCAATATCTCTAAACCCAGAAAGCATATACAGCATCTGTAAATGATTGCAAAGGAAAGATAAATGCAGCACTAAACATTTTTACCAAATGTAACACAGTAGCAAAAGAGACAGGTTAAGAATGAAAAAGTTGTGACCTTTTTATCAGCTTCTGGAAGTTGTCTTTTATCTAGGACCATCTTCCAACTTACAAGGTCCTGGCGTGATAAAGGACTGCAGTGGCAAAACTTGATGAGTACAATAACAAAGAGATGAATCATAAAATTGTATAAAATAATATTGCTGCATGTATTTCAAACAAAAGACAGAAAAATCCTGGTAGATTCCAAATGACACAACACTTTATGTATGATAAGCCAGAGGAGAAATTTTACATCACAGTAGCTAGGTAGCATCTTCATATATGATGCATAAATACTAATTACAGAACAATTGGAAATTAATATAGCAGCTCTAACTTCTAGAAAAGATAGACCAGCCTAATTGCGAGATAACACAGGGCATCAAAATCAGCACAGTTAATATAGCAAGGTAGAACTGCTATCACCTTTCAGCAGCAAAGTAAAATGGACTTTGGTTTTCAACTGAAGAAGAAAGCAAATCATGATTCGAAAGCTTGCTTGAGATAAATCCTGCTTCAGCTAAGCCTAAAAAGATACAGCTCCGTTAACAAATATAATGCTTGGAAACAAAGCTTTGCCACTAAAATTATAATTGAAGATCTTAGCTGCAATTCAAACCTTGAATGGATGAAAAATCAGGGTCATCAGGTTTGATATCATCAAATGCAAGTTCAGTAACATTCTCTATGTACATTGCAGGATATACTTTTGACACCGTGCTCCTTCAAGCAATTAGAAGGCAGTCAAAACACATATTCTAAGCTTCTGATGAAAACTTTGTATTGCTAGTTGGATGCTAATCCTCAAGCTCAATGCTAGACAAGTCATCCTATTAAGAAACATGCATACCTTGAAAGAGCACTGCTAGCAGTAACTAACCAGCGAGCATATTCACGTCGCGTACATAGATCACTTGGTTGATCATCAGCCTCAATAACCTGGAATAAATTTTTAAAAAAAATAATGAGCACGAAAAATTTTAAACTGGTAATCCGCATTTTTCTATACAGTTTATACACACTGGTTGCCTCACCATCACTCAACAATATTGATAATCAAAAACATTACCTTCAAAACTTGCAATGCAGCAAATGTCTGTCCTTGAAGTTGATCAACAACTGCAGGAACTAGAACCTTTCCAGGAAGCACCTGCAAGGCTGCAGAAACTGCAGATGGAGCGGGTATACCAGCAGAGGAGAAGGAAATTTCAGGAGTTGGCAGTTCAAAAAATTGTTTGCTTTCCTTCATCTCATTGTTAGCAAACTCGGACACTGTTCCGGAGAAATCACTTTCATCTAAGTAATTCACTTCCAGGGCAGAACTATTTCTCTCAGCTGAGTTCTGAGTTGCATTGCTCAGATTAAGATTTTCTTTAGTGAAAAGTGAGGCTACAGCCTCAGTATCATCTTCAGGAACAATTTGAGGTTCTGAACTTGTATTCATGGGTGAACTGTCTGAAATATTCACACCCACGGGCTCATTGGGTTCACGAACTGTGGAAGTAAGAGAATTCAATGAAGGATCAGAATTTTCTTTTATCTTCGAGACAACCAATTCACTCTTGTGGTCTGTGTTAAGATTTGTTATATCTGGCACGTTGCTAGGCTCAACTTTAACAGGGGTATTATCTACCTCAAAAGTTGATACATGGGAACTTGCATCAATTTCAGAACTGGGCAAAATCTCTGAACTGGGAGTCATTTCAGGATCAACAGACTTGTCATCAAAACTTGATTCATTTTGTAAATCTTCTTGAAACGAATCATTATTACCGGTACCACTGGCACTGGTAGCATAATCAACATTGTCTGCAGTCGAGGTCTCAGTGCTGTCACCAAGTTTATTTTCACTGGGTGCTTCATTAAGTTCTGGAGATGAAGAAAGATCTGTTTGTGTACCTGTCTTGCTTTCCAGATCACTATCATTGCTGCCCTCACTTTTACTCTCCTCAACTTTATCATCCTCCTTGTCAGAGGCCAATGAAACTTCCTGCTGAGTTGTGAATGGTTCTATCTGTTGTTTTGGCCCTGTATCGAGCATTATAATTAAGCATTGGTACAGTTGAACACCAGCGAGAAGAGAAATTCAAAAGATGCATACATTTCAGCAAAGCCTATTTGTTTGTTAAACATGGGACATCCAAACCAGAAGCTTAGGAAACAGTTGCCAGAAGACTGTAGTAGCATACAATTGAGCACCTGTTCTTTGTTTCATTTCATTATTTACTGTTTTTTATTTTTATTTTATTTTTTTTCAGCAGAAAAACATCGTATGGTCTATAGTTTTGATATTTTTATATCAGTACTGCTCAATTAATTCTTCAAAGAATAGAGGCAACCACTTACTGGAAGTGCTCCACTTGCTTAAAGACAATGCTGCAAAGGTAAGCCCTGCAAATAGAATGACACCAGCTACTCCAGCTCCCACGGTACCTGAAAGCAAACTACTTCCAAAGTGTTATCGGTCCATTAAAAACACATAAATGAAACCTTTAGAGCCATTCTCACTTTCACACTGAAATGCAGGTAAAAATCATCCAACAAAAGAGTTCATATGCAAAGAAAGTATCGACCGAATCTACAGCAACAAAGATAATAGCTTTGTTCGGCTTCACTCAGTATCATTCACTAATATGATTATAGTTTAAAAAAAAACAGCAAGCGCAGATCCTAAGACCAGCAAATTAAAATAAAACCCCAGAATAAACTTGCCTAATAAACCAAAACCAACTCCCTTGAAAGAGCTACTATATTTCACATTTTAATCTTATAAAAAAAAAGAGCATGTCCATGATTCATTTCCCAGAACTACCACAAAAACAACACCAATAATTAAACATTTAGCCTCCCTTTATGCCAAATTTTCTCAATCACAATTAAACATGGACAGTTACAGATTCGATACAGGAGTGATAAAAAATCAGAAGAACACAGTTTTTTTCCAAGTAGGCTTTAACCCACTTGAGAGAGCTACATTTTCCATTGCAAGCTAACAAAATTAAAACCCATAATCCATTTCTCAAAATTAATTTTTTTAGAAGAAAAAAAGAGAGCAAAAATCAAAACTTTTAAATCCATTACCTCCAAGACATTTCTTTCTCTGATTCTCAATAGACTGGTCACTATCATGATCCGAATCAGACCATCCAGCAAAATTATCTGCAGCAGAACTCGACACGATCCACGAATTTCCATTAAAACGCCGTTCATTTTGAGGCAGGAAGAGGCTGCCACTACCTACCTCCATGTTCCTCATCCAAGGCCGTGTTCGTGCTGGAGGCGATACTCGACGGTTATAGCAGTTCATGGCTAATCGCAGCTGTAGAGAGGTTGGGGAACAGGTGGCAGCCATGGATGATACCGTGGTGGGTTTGGGTTTGGGTTTGTTTTAATATTTATGGAGTCAAAAATTGAGACTGGGGATGATTGAGAGAGGTTTTGATTGTTGATTTTGAAGGAGAGGCAAAGGGAGAGTTTTTTTCCTTTTTCTTATCTATCTGTCTATTTCGAAGAGAGTGAAGAGTGTAGCTGTGTTTTCTTTTCTTTTCTTTTGTTTTATATTATATTTATATTTACGTAACTGGGTTAAAACATTTTTTTATCAGTTAAAAAACAACAAAATTAATATTTTAGTCACTCAAATGTGAAAAAAATGGTGGAGTCAACATGACAAATATATAATTTACATCGTAATATTGAGATAAACAAATAAAAAAAATCAAGCAAACCCAAACAACCCTTCTAAGTTCTAATCATAGGCCTGGGTCTCAAATTTGCATATCCATGTCACTTTCAAAGACATGAGCTTGAAGAAAGGGAAAACAAAACCAAACAAACTCGAGTGAACCTCCTCTGTAACTTGGGTTCATTTCTAAAACCTAAAGCTGGTGAAATCATAGACCCAAACTCAGTAAAAAGCTCAATTTTTAATGAATATAATGTTGAATAACACAATTAAAAATAAATTAATTTAAACAGCCTGCATAAGATGTCGGTCTTACATTCATCATTGCACAGACTGATAGACAACAATGAAATTCCAAGGTTTAAGAAGATATGCCCAATATGTACTTCAAAGAAAATGGAGGCACGGAGCAAGAGGGCCACCATGAAAAAACAAGAAGAATCTTCTCCTCTTAAACCAGAAAGAACTCAAATTGTTCAGGCTGACTTTGTTTAGGATTCCGGAGGTGGAGGAGGGTTGGGAGAAGGCCACGATCTATCTATGAGTGACGCTCGAGTTAATCAATCCCCTTTACTTTGTTCAACGCCTCCACATCACACGCCGATATCACCTTCCAATCCTCCCTCTTCCTCTCTCTGCTCTTTTCCTTGGAAAAAGAAAGATTGAAGGAGTAACATGTGGCATCAACATCTTTAGAAAAGAAGTTTATTGAAGGGATGCAAAACGCATCGTTTAATCAAATTGAATCGTGGGCTACGCATGTTAGAGGGGAGGGGAGGAGCGGCAGTGAAACAAAAATCAAATTTTGAAAAAAGAAAAACAGAAAAGAAACAGCAGAGCCCTTCCTTCTTTTAACGTCTCTCTTTTTCTTTTTTATTATCATTAAATTATTCACTACAAAATATCTACCATTTCAATCTCTCTACCAATTCAAACACTCTCGAAGAAGAGTAAAGATGAGAGCGCTGCAAGTAAACGAGACCTCAACATCAACCCCAAGGTCCACTGTTACTGTCAAAATCAAAGGTTCCTTACATATTGATATATTGACAGTCTTTTCAAATTCTTGGATTTTCGTTCATAATAAAATAAGTAACGAGATTTTTTTCTCACTCTCTCCATTACTTGGAGACAAACCAGTAGCTACCAGGTTATTTATTATTTATCTTTTTAAAAAAAAATTGTGTTAGGTTGGCAGTATTTGTGCTCTGTTTGACTGTTTAAGTTGGATGAAAAAATCTAGATTATATATTCATGTTTTATTTATTGATTTCATGTTATTGTAGTAATAGTAGTAGCAGGATAGGAGCTTATATGGTTGATTATTGCTACGAACAAAACGAGAAAAATAACAAACATTAGTCAACCGAGTTAACCTAACAAACTTGTGATTTAAGTCATGAAACTAAGATAACTTTATTAAAAAAAAACAAGTTAAATAATTAAATTTAAATGCCCAATAAAACTTAATGTTGAAAGATGAAATTGAAAATAAAAAAATTGTAAAACAACAACAAAAAAACTATTACAACAAATAATATTTTATAAGAAAGGACAAAATAAACCCCATCTCTTTTAGTTTTTTGATGTAATATATACATTTACCAAAAATATAAAGGGCAAAAAGTAAAATGGTATTTTCCATGTGATTCATTCATTTTTTTTTATTATGGATAGACAGGTTTATTGTTTAGGAACATCAAATTAGCTTTATTTCCCTTAAAAGAAAAGAAAATACAATTGTTGACTTTTAGGGACTTTTTTGAAGCTTCATATTTCATTGCATAATAAATTTTCAAAACTACCCCTGGTTTTAAAATTATTTGATTCCTTTTCATATGCATTGTTTTATTTTTATCTTGGATTTTTTTTGTTATAATAAGATGGGTAAATTAGTCTTTATAATAATTAAAAAATATTAAAATTTAGATCACATTAGATTTACTTATTTACATTCAGTTTCATAATTAATTTAGTTTTTTTGGTTATTTTATTTTATTGGTTGTCAAATGGGTAAATTGGTCTTTACAATGATTTGAATAATTATTAAAAATTAAAACATGTAAAATGCATGCACACATGAGAAGGTTGTGTTGAAGATTCTGCAAAGTTTTGACAGCGCGTGAAGCATTGTCCAATGGTCAAAAAATTTCCTTCATAATGTCAGTTGATTGCGTACAACATCCTTTGGCGCGTGTTGGGCTGCAGTGGAAGGATAGTTGCCAGAATAATTTATCTCTCCCTTTTTTCTTCTTTTCTTTCCTCTCTCAAAATTCATGCATGACATTGAACAATCCAGGGTTATCCTCCTAGTTGGAGATATTTGAGGATAAATCCTTATTCTTTTGAATTATTAATTTGTGTTAGTGGAAGTTTTATATTTTTTCAATTGTACCTTTTAATTTTTTTCCAACATTAGTCCTGATTTTTTTTCTTCATTCTTTTCTTGTCTGTTTTGAGAAATCTCAATTCTTTTTAATTTCATGTTTTAATTAAAATTTTAAATTTGTTAGTATTTCTAAATCTAGTCCCCATTCTCCTGGTGGTTTACTCTTTTCTTTTTTATGATTTTTTTTTCCAATTTAATCCTTTAGTCCAAAAGCATCCATATTTGATTTTTTTCCAATTTTGATCATCATTATTTAAGTGATTTTATCCAAAATATTCATATTTTTTTTAAAACAAATGGGCTGGGCTAACGATTGTGCTTCAGATAAGCCCGTTTATAAAGGAAACGAAAGCCCTTTTATTAATAAATTAAAATACTAAATTACCCCTCTGCTCTCTCTCTATAAACTTTTTTTTTTTTTGGATATCTCCGTATGGAGAACGGGGGAAACTCCACTAACCGGAAAGCACACTTTGTGGGCCCAGGTAGTGTGGAAAACCTCCGGCTGTCCCAGTATTCTTACGAGGGGAGTTAGCATGCAGGGCTCGAACCGTGGG
This sequence comes from Salix brachista, assembly GCA_009078335.1. Classification (NCBI taxonomy): domain Eukaryota; kingdom Viridiplantae; phylum Streptophyta; class Magnoliopsida; order Malpighiales; family Salicaceae; genus Salix; species Salix brachista. The sequence goes on from CM018586.1 coordinate 18,400,217, forward strand.
CGATGCGTTGGCATTCCCAGGCTCTTACCGCTGCACCCACCCTCGGGGTTGACAACCTAAAACAGGAGAAAGCAAAGAAACTTACACGGTTTGTATAGAACCCTAATTTTTCTGCTGCTTCTCATACTTGCCGCTGCTACTATTCTGACAGGTACTATCACAAATCCACACCAGGGTTTGTAAGTTTCTTTGCTTTCTCCTGTTTTAGGTTGTCAAGAAATTAAAATTGAAAACTTTGGATCGTCTAATCCGTCTGTGCTGTGATTTCCCGTGCTTTTTTTTTTCAAATGAAACTAGTTTGCCTGTTTCTTTATTATTTATTAGCTTGCTGATTCGAGTGTAAAAATACTTGACCTGGGTTTTTCCTTTCATGCATTCGTATCATTTGTGGTATTGAGGCTTTGGTATCCTTTGATAGGTTATAGTGTATGTAGAGTGAAGTGAGCTAAACTGTGGTGTGATTCAGTACTTGGATTTTGAATGGTTTGAACCTGATTTATTATACTTTGGCATGTTGGCTTGATTGTTTGCTGAAATGATCAATCTTTTCTGTTTCAGAAATGGCTCCAAAACAGCCGAATACCGGTCTCTTTGTGGGTTTGAACAAGGGGCACGTAGTTACTAAGAAGGATTTAGCTCCACGTCCTTCTGATCGCAAAGGGGTATGTAACTTTTTGCCAAGCAAGTTTCAAGTTTACCAACTTGGAATTTTTTTCGCATTAGGGATTACATTGCTATTCTTACTTGGATTATTCTTTGGACGTTTTAGATTACCAATTCTCGGGGGCACATTTATAGAAATAAAGCTCACTGCTCAACTTCTACAATGAAAGCCGGGTATTTTCTATCATACCTTGTAGAATGAAATTGCAAGACATTTTGTTCTCTAACGTTTTCAATTGATTTTTTTTTTCTATTTGAAGGAAACTGTTTGGTGAGTCAAGTGATTTGAAATCTCAAAAGGTACTTGGTTTCTTGCTACTTTGTTCCTAGTATCTACTAAAAAGTTTTCTTACCGCTGCATGAAAAAGAAAACAAAACAAAATCAGACATACAAGTCCTTAGGTAATCGAAAAAGCACACCAAGATTGATGTGTTTAGTTCATGTATTAGGTCATGAAAGTTTGTTTTTGACAAGTGTTCATGCCATGGGAAGTAGACATACCTTGTGCTATTGTTGTAAAGCTAAAATTATATAAGAAATAAACAATGTTTAAATAGTCAGTGCAGGACTCTGCAGTGTATTTCTAGCTTTACCTAGAATAATCTTCTGAGTTCATGGTTAGGATGTGAGACTTTGTTTGAAAAATTGTATGTATGAGGAGAAGTAAATTTACATCCCTAGAGCACTTGTTGTATAGCTAAAATGAATGAATGGTCTGTTATACAAGAAATTAAATACGGTTCTGACTTATGGTAAGTCTCTATAGATTACTGTGCAACCAAGTTCCTCAAACAACGTGATGACCCTGATTTTTCATCCATTCAAGGTTTGAATTGCAGCTAAGATCTTCAATTATAATTTTAGTGGCAAAGCTTTGTTTCACAGCATTATATTTGTTAACCGAGCTGTATCTTTTTAGGCTTAGCTGAAGCAGGATTTATCTCAAGCAAGCTTTCGAATCATGATTTGCTTTCTTCTTCAGTTGAAAACCAAAGTCCATTTTACTTTGCTGCTGAAAGGTGATAGCAGTTCTACCTTGCTATATTAACTGTGCTGATTTTGATGCCCTGTGTTATCTCGCAATTAGGCTGGTCTATCTTTTCTAGAAGTTAGAGCTGCTATATTAATTTCCAATTGTTCTGTAATTAGTATTTATGCATCATATATGAAGATGCTACCTAGCTACTGTGATTTAAAATTTCTCCTATGGCTTATCATACATAAAGTGTTGTGTCATTTGGAATCTACCAGGATTTTTCTGTCTTTTGTTTGAAATACGTGCAGCAATATTATTTTATACAATTTTATGATTCATCTCTTTGTTATTGTACTCATCAAGTTTTGCCACTGCAGTCCTTTATCACGCCAGGACCTTGTAAGTTGGAAGATGGTCCTAGATAAAAGACAACTTCCAGTAGCTGATAAAAAGGTCACAGCTTTTTCATTCTTAACCTGTCTCTTTTGCTACTGTGTTACATTTGGTAAAAATGTTTAGTGCTGCATTTATCTTTCCTTTGCAATCATTTACAGATGCTGTATATGCTTTCTGGGTTTAGAGATATTGACAAGATAAACCCAGATGCATGGCCTGCACTCGTGGCTGACTTGTCTGCAGGAGATCAAGGAATTATATCACTCGCATTCGGTGAGTCATGTTAGCCTGCAGTCATATTTTCTTAATTTTGTGTTAAGTTGGATAATTGAGATGCCTACCCGTCCAACCCCCTCCTTTGTGTGTCCCTAAAGGTTGCACAAGATTGTTCCAGCCTGATAAACCTGTCACAAAGGCCCAAGCTGCTGTTGCTCTTGCAACTGGTGAGGCTTCCGACACAGTTAGTGAGGAGCTTGCACGCATTGAAGCAGAATCTGTGGCAGAAAATGCTGTTTCTGCCCACAATGCTTTAGTAGCTCAAGTTGAACAGGATATAAATGCAAGTTTTGAGAAGGAGCTTTCCATGGAGAGGGAAAAGATTAATGCTGTAGAGACCATGGCTGAAGAGGTAAGGTGCGAATTAGAAAGGTTAAGAGCTGAGAGGGAGAAGGATGACGTTGCCTTGATGAAGGAACGCATTGCTATTGAATCTGAAATGGAAGTTCTTTCAAAGTTAAGGCGTGAAGTGGAGGAGCAGTTGCATAGCCTTTTGAGCAACAAGGTGGAGATATCATATGAAAAGGAAAGGATTAGCAAGCTTCAAAAGGAAGCAGAGAGTGAAAAGCAGGAAATCTCTAGATTACAGTATGACCTAGAGGTTGAGCGGAAAGCCTTATCTATGGCCAGGTAATATAGTAATAATTGTCTTTGGCATGACTGGCTAATATAAAGCTGAAATGGAGTTGTCATGTTGTCCTCAACTGTAGCTCTATTGCCTTATTGCTAAAACCAGTACCATAACTAATCACAAAGTCTTTCATTTTTTACATTATCTTTCAGGGTTGTGGCCATAACTAATTTACCGTCTTTCATTTTTTATGTTATCATTCAGGGCTTGGGCTGAAGATGAGGCAAAAAGAGCAAGAGAGCAGGCAAAAGCCCTTGAAGAGGCTAGATATCGGTGGGAGAAGCATGGCATCAAGGTGGTCGTTGACAGTAGTCTTGATGAAGAGAGTTCTACTGGAGTTACATGGCTGACTGCTGGAAAGCAAATCCCTTCCGTTGAAGGAACTGTTAGCAGGGCTGAGAACTTGGTGGACAAGCTCAAGCTAATGGCAGATAACGTTAAAGGGAAATCTCTAAAAGTAATTGGTAAAATCATACAGAAGGTACAGGTCTTAATCTCATTTCTAAGGGAGTGGACTGCCAAGGCATATTCACGGACCAAAGAACTTCAAGAAGCCACCATCTCAAAGGCACGGGGATCAATACAAGAGTTGCAGCAGAACACAACTGAATTTAGTTCTGCCATCAAGGAGAAGGCAATAGGATCAATGCAAGAGTTGCAGCAACATACTGCAGATCTTAGTTTGGCTGTCAAGGAAAGCACAAAGCGGGTGGCGGAAGATTGCAGGGAGGGAGTAGAGAAACTCACACAGAAGTTCAAATCGTGAAAACTGACTGTCCTGACCTCCAGTTTCTTCTCACTGTATCAGTAATAAATTTTGCAGGCAACTACTATGGAGAAATTGGTGATCCGCTATTCGTTTATCAACTTTCATAATCTTCACCCTCTTTTGAAAATGTTAGTTGGGTGTTGCCACAAATTACCATCTCAGAGAAAATGTAGCTCTGTATTATAATTACTGAAATGGAAATGACGTCCGCGCTCGTGGGATTTGTGAGTATATATGGATCCTTTGAAAGAGAATTGCATGGGCATCAATTTCAGTGAAATGGGATTGATATCCGCATCAATCGTGAGATTTATAACCTGCTCATTTCCTTCTTGCTAAGACTACTTACCTGTTCAATTTCAATCATGATGAATCCACTTCTACAAATGAATTTCACTATGATATAAGCCATTATTACATGATTCCATATTCTCGTGCTCTGAAATACAAGATTAGTAGCTCAAGCGCATGTATCTCTGACTATTACAAACAGCCATCATGCCTGTACAGCTTATAGAACAGAGTCGAGGATAAAAGAAAAGCATGAGACCAAGTTCAAGGGTTTCATTCATACCTAAAAAAATCCCAACATTAACATTTGTCAGGAAGGCATAAGCCGACCTGCACTAGCAGAATCCATTAGGCAAGGCTCGAAAGCATTAGCTTCTAATGTGAGCATTAACCTTTTTCTTAGAAGTTATGGGCATTGATGAATGTTTTTGTGACCTAGTCTCTCATGGAAATCATGTATTTCCAAAAACAGAACCAAGTTAATTTCCAAAATCACCCATACAAATAGTTGCAATTAATCTGAACATATTCTGATCATAAAGGAGGCACATGACATTTAGTTCTGGATAAAAAACAACAGAATTTGCTGAAAATTAAAATAAACAACTTGCTGAGCACTGCCTTCAAACAAATCTGTTCCTCTAACTAGCATCTTGTCCCAAGAGACTTCAAATCAAATCACTTCTTCTTCTCACCACCTCCAGCAGACCTGCACGAAACATCACCACAGAAGGCAATAAGAAATCATTACATAGCATAAACGCTTGGACTTCCGAGCTCTTTTATTTTTGCAAATCTAATAAGGACAGGAAAACAAGATATCCTAGAAATGTACCTCATCTTGCGGAGAACATTGGACATCTCTTCACGCTTCTTCTTAGCTCTTTTGTGCGTCCCAAGCTTTCTTTTTGCCACCTTCAAAGCACGTTTGTCCTTGCCAACCTTGAGAAGCTCAGTGATCCTCTTCTCATATGGTGCAAAGCCAGCAACTTCCCTGATCAAACTCCTGACAAATAGAACCCTTTTGCTAGATTTCTGCACTCAACTCATACATGGGAAAGAGATCACATCATATCCATAATTTATTATAGAAAAAAAATGTCCCATTGAGCAAATTGTTAATCTAAAACGTCCAAAGAATAATCCAAGTAAGAATAGCAATGTAGTCCCTAAAGCGAAAAAAAATCCAAGTTAGTAACCTTGAAACTTGCTTGGCAAGAAGTTACATACCCCTTTGCGATCAGAAGGACGTGGAGCTAAATCCTTCTTAGTAACTACGTGCCCCTTGTTCAAACCCACAAAGAGACCGGTATTCGGCTGTTTTGGAGCCATTTCTGAAAAAGAAAGAATGATCATTTCAGCAAACAATCAAACCAACATTCCAAAGTAAAATAAATCAGGTTCAAACCATTCAAAATCCAAGTACTAAATCACACCACAGTTTCGCTCACTTCACTCTACATACGCTATAACTTATCCAGCACAAAACAAATGATACCAAAGCCTCAATACCACAAATGATACGAATGCATGAAAGGAAAAACCAAGGTCAAGTATTTTTACACTCGAATCAGCAATCTAATAAATAATAAAGAAACAGGCATACTAGTTTCATGTGGAAAAAAAAAGCACGGGAAATCACAGCACGGACGGATTAGACGATCCAATGTTTCCAATTTTATTTTCTTGACAACCTAAAACAGGAGAACGCAAAGAAACTTACAAACCCGGATTTGTGATAGTAGATGTCAGAATAGTAGCAGCAGCAGAAAAGTTAGGGTTGTTTATAGAGAGCAGAGGGGTAATTTAGTATTTTAATTTATTAATAAAAGGGCTTTCGTTTCCTTTAGAAACGGGCTTATCTGAAGCATAATCTTTAGCCCAGCCCATTTGTTTTAAAAAATTGTGAATATTTTGGATAAAAAAACTTAAATTGAGATTTTTTGAAAGCAGCTTGAGTCATAGTTTTCAGGTTATGGACATGTTTGAGGTCAGAGCTTGTTTATTTTGTGTTTTCAAAGCATGTTTTTTATTTAAATTTAATTTTTTTAATATTTTTTAATCATTTTGATATATCAAGGTTCCAAAGCACTGAATTAACTAATGGGAGGTTAACAAAAGGGAGGCTTGTAGAAGTGCTTGAGCTGGTATTAGCAAAACGCAATTGTTATCTTAGAATGTAGTGAGGTGATGACATTGACTATTCGATACTCTAAAGACTATGAAACTTCCCGTTTCCTTTTTCTTATTTTTATTCATGTAATATCGAATATTATTCCAACTCGCTGATTCGTTTTCCCTGCCTCCTATGTTTGAAGAGCATGAGGGATACCTGATAAAATTGCTTGCTTAGTTATAATGAGTTTAGTTATCTCATGTAGCTAGTTAAGTGGAGCATATTTGCTACAAGTTTTCACCATGCATGAATCATGAAAGTAGTCTGGGTGGCATAATGGTCAGGTATTTTTATGTCTATCAACCATTCAAATTGGAGGAAAGTTGAAGAATTATAACATCGTATGCAGTGTTCATGTGCTTTGTTGCGTTGACCAGTTTTTAGATTCAGTAGATATTCCAGACACTTTTGACTGGAGAACATCTTTGATTTTTTGACAATTGAGCATTTTACCTGGTTGCAGATTGGGAAGATCCCCCCCCAGTTGTGAGGACAGCAGTACCAGTAGGTGGGCGTTTTGAGTTCTTTCCTGTAATGTTACTTCTGATCATTCAATCATTTGGATAGAAAGGGAAGCCCAGAGGGCTTTGGATGTAAGTTTTCAATTTCTTGGCATTAAACTTATCCTTTTCTGGTTCATGCCAAGTTTTCAAGGCAATAGTTGCTGTTGTTTTATTTTGCATGCATGTTGGTTGTTTTCAAGCCCATATAGTTCTTTCTGGTTCTATTTGCTGGTCTGAAAGTGGCAAACTTTTGTTAATCGGAAACAAGATGCCAAAATCCTGGACTATCTAGTATACACTTTTCTCCTCTGCAAGTTAATTGTTGTGAGGGTGAGGGGATGAATGCATGGACTTCAATAGCCTATCTTCCTTAACTTGATCTTCATGTCCATATGTTTCAAGTTCGGTGATATGTAAATCTACAGCAATTGAACTGAAATGACAAAAACAAGTTTTCTTTTATATAATCTTTTGAATTCACTCAAGTGCTGACAAAAACTATATGGGTTTTTAATGCACTCTAACTGATCTGGTTATAGCTTAGAAGGCACAATACCTTGGTCATGCCATTTCTTGAGTGCAAATCATTGATAACTTGAGATAAGGGATGGGAGTTGGTACGGGCATTTTCTCGGTCACCATATGCTCAAGTTTCCTTTAAAGAAATTGCTCTCATCTTGACATTGGAACCCTGCTCTCCTTGGTCACCCAGATAATGGTAGAGAAAGATGATATCATGGAGATCCCAGCGAAGCAAAGGATGGAACGACAAGAGACTTTGGCCCGATCGAGAACATGTATAGTGAGGAGTACACGGCTGCACTACAAACAAACAAACAAACAAAACTTTTAGTTCAGTGATTTTCTTACTGGTGTTGCTTATAACAACATTGTATTATAAAAAACTAAAATATTTAATTAGTGGTGGCATTTGTGAAGTTTTAAATAGAGTTTATTAAACAAATGTTGAAATATATTGTGATTCTAACATATTTCTACGAAAAACAAATACTTTAAAAATAATCATTATGCATATTTTCAACACCTTATTCATAATAAAATTCCTATATACTAACATCTTTTTTTATTAATAAAACCATGATTTTTATTTTTGAGTTAGTAAAAATATGCTATTTTTCCCAATAATTAACTATATACGAAAATCTTTTTCATTTTTCATGTAGTGGCAAGTTTGCAGTGTATACCATCTGGTCCTAGAAAGCACATAATCTTTATAAGAAATAGGGGCAAGTTTGCACGTGTATCCCATCTGGTCCTAAAAAACACACAATCCTTGTGGGGGCAAGTTTGCACGTGTGTCCCATGTGGTCCTAGAAAGCATGGGGGCTAATCATAACCGTGTGAGTGGTTAAAAACGTAAAATAAAAGAAAATGGCACCGCATCTCGCCTTCTCTCTTTAACCAAATTTCTGGAAAGCACTGTCACTGCCTTTCCCACACCATTTAGAGTAATCGGTTTTATCAAATTTTGAAAAACAAACAACCGAGCCCTTCCTTCTTTCAACGTTTTTCTTTTCTTATATATTGTCACATTACAATATATCTACCATTTCAAATTTTCAATCTCTTGCTCTCTCCCTTGTTTTTCTCTTCTTATTTCCTAATTCTCACTTCCCGGCAGCCGTCCCCTCTCACTCCCTCTGCAACTGCATCCGAACCGGACGATTTTCTCATCTGCAGCCATCCCCTCTCAACCCCGGCAGCCATCCCCTCTCAAACTCGGTAAGTTTTCTCCCCTTCTGTTTGTAGTTTTTTTTATAGCAAGCTTACAAGATAAAAACACTACAACCTATGATATGTTGTTGTACTCTATCGCTCTCTACGAATTCAAACTCTCTCTCTCTCTCTGTCTCATTCAACCAGGTAAAGAATAATAGGAGCAAAGATGACTGGCGTTGCAAGAAAGCAAGACCTCAACATCAACACCAAGGTTCGCTTCATTGCCAAAATCAGATGCTCTTCGCATCCTCAAATGCTTATAGTTATATTCATGTGTTTTTTCGATTATAATATCTTGCAAATGTCTGAGCAATTAATATCTTATTAAAGAAGGTGTATCATTGTTAGCTCCAGAGGATTCAAACTCTGTTTCTGTGGTGGGTACAGGCCATGAATATCAAGATTTTACAGTTAATGTTGTTTAGAAAAAATACAAATCTAAAAGTGTCATTATCAAGATTTTACAGTTAATTTTGTGTAGAAAAAATACAAATCTAAAAGTGTCATTACCTTCTCAGGAAGTTTCTCTTGTAGCAGTAGTTTCTAATACTTGTGAAACTACAATACTTGATAAGGTAAATACTTACTGTAAAATTAACTGTTAATTTTACGGTTAATGTTGTATATAAAAAAGTACTAAAATCCAGAAGTTTCAATACCTTCTCAGGAAGTTTCACCTGTAGCAGCAGGTTCTATTACTTGTGAAGCTACAATACTTGATACGGTAATAGCTACATACTTGATGAGCCCTAATCTTCTCTGTTAATAATTTTTAGAAAAATACAAATATAATTCCAATTATTTTTCAAGGAGCTTCCTCACTAGTTATTTCCAGTATTTGTGAAATTACAGTACTTAATAAGATAATTTAGCCACTTGATGAGCCTTAGACATGGAAAAAAACACAATTGCTTATGGTTACTTGTTTGTGATGTAGATGTTTTTCAAAACTCCTAGTTAATAGTAATAGATCTTTTATGGAAGTTATATCTACTCATGCAGACTGACGATGATAACAACAAAATTGCTCTTTCCACTAGAGAGTTATCTATGCTTGATGAAGGTATAAAATAAAATACGTGATACTAATGATTTAATAGACAATAATGTTGTTCTCTTATGTAGTCTTCTTATTTCACTAGGTAAAAAAATAGACAAGGAAAGCAGCAGTTCAATTGTCAATCAAGATGGATGGCCATGGCCACCCATTGACACACAATTGCAAGAAATAATAAACAATGTGAGGTCATTATGTTCCTCAATTTATTCGTGCATGGATACAACACCACACAATGATGGATTCCACACCGAAACCTCAACCGATATTGGGGAACCAACAACTCTTAATTCAAGTATGAGAGTAAGTAATACGGACATCACAAGCTTTAGTACATGGGAAAAATTCACTGCCGAGAGTACTAGGATTAAGGTTAAACATATATTTTCTCTACTCTATCTCCTCTTTTCAAATGCTTATCTGCAATTGCTAACATCGACCTTTCGTTCTGTTGTAGAACTCACTTGCTCAAGATTATCTTAGATTGTTGAACACAGCTGACAAGTAAGTGCACCCTGTCAATTTTGATTATGCTTCTTGTACTATTAATTCTTTTTTGCTTCTGTTTAGGTACTTCAACTTTAATCTGACTTCTATTTTGATAGAAATTTCACAATATGTACGTTTTGTGAAAGCTGCCAAGCTGTTTCTTTATTGTGACATAACAGTCGCAGCTACCATAACTAAGATTTTATAGTAATTACTCATAGTTTGATTGTGCAACATTAATACCTGTGCATTACTGTTTCCTATCTTAAGTTGATAAACTAAACTTGGTACTCTCATCTTTCTTAACAGGGAAGTATTGAAGAAATTGAAGGTGATTAGCGTTTCTAATTTTGTAAATATCAATATATGATGTCTTATTGCTGGCATATCATATGAATCAGAGTGATGCTTCATGTAGGGTATTGGAGAAAAGAGAGCTACTTACATCCTTGAACTTCGAGAAGATAGTCCAGAGCCTTTTAAGAATGTAAGCATTCTCGGAAAATCGTTATGCACGGTGTTATTGTCATTTTATTTCATTTGTAATTTAGTTAATGATCATTAAGAATATCATTATTGGTCAACAGCTTGATGATTTGAAAGTCATCGGACTCTCAGCCAAGCAGGTTTGTTCTTAAGTTCCTGCAGAACTGTCTTCATATTGCCTCTTCAAATCTGGCTATCAAATACTTCCACTAAAAAACCTAATGCAATACTATTAATCTTTTGTTTGAAGTGCAGGTACAAAGATGGTTTTAAAAGGAAGTTGGAGGACTCTTTGATTAGCATAGCAGCAGTGATTAATATTTTGGTTTGGAAGATAGTTTTACTGTGGGCAACCGAAAGTTGCTTTGAAACTTTCATTAGAATTGGTTGCTGTATATATATACATAACATAGCAGGTAAAAAGATGGCTTAAAAAGAAAGTTGGAGGACTCTTTGATTAGCATAGCAGCAATGATATATCATATGTTGGTTTGGAAGATAATTTTACTGTGGGCAACCGAAAGTTGCTTTGAAACTTTCATTAGAATTGGTTGCTATATATACATTTGACATGCATTATATACATTTTGAATTTTAGTCTATTCCTGTATTGTTTTTTTTCCTTCAAATTTAATGTTGAAAGGGACACTTGAAATGAGTTAAAAAATTCAAGAACAGATTTATTATTTGCTTAAGTGGTACAAGAATGTGTTCTGTTTAAAAAATGGAGGGACATGTCAATTAGGGATGAGAAGTAAAAAAGAAGGGAAGTGGAGGGATGTAATAAAACACAATCTCCCATTTGATTATAGGGTCACCAGGCAGCTAGTATAACACTTATCAATAACATCTGTCAGACATTGTGATGAAGCAAGGCTTGCATCTCTGGCAGCATTCGTTTCACATTCTGAACTCTATTATTTGCAGTGTTAACTGTGGCTGCTCTGATCGCTCGCCATGGCCAACATATATGTCTAACCTTATTGCATCTCCGTTCTTTGCTCTCTGCTTCTTCTACTTGCCTTGTTAGCTCCTCGATTCGCTGTCGAAGTCCTGCGGCCCTGCTATCAGCCAGCTGCAGAGACCTCTCTGCTGCTGCCTGGGCAGCCATTGCAGCAACTGCTAGTTCATCTTTCAGCTTTAACTTGCCATTTGATATCTCTAAATTAGCCTTTGTTTTCTCCAGTTCTTGTTTCAAGATAACAACCTAATAACACTCACAGTTTTAGCATCTGCCTTAAAAACGAAAAGGAATTTAGCACTGGAATTCAAGAGCAGCTTGCTCAGGTAAACACAACATTGGTCCCTCAATCCCATTTTCAACGAAAACAATTCTCTCAAAACCAGGGAAGAAAAGCAGCGATGTGGAAGTAATTTTGTTTACCAGTTTTTCACGTTCTTCAATCGCTTTTTTCGCAGCTTCCACTTCCAACTCGCAAGCTTCTCTCCATCTCGCAACTTCTGCCTCGGTTTCTTTTATTTCTGTCAGGAGTTCCTCAACCTTGGCCGTGAAAAAATAAATATAAAATGAGGTCAGCAAGGAAAGGAGCTTGCTTTATGAACGCAATCTTAATCAAACCAGTGATTACATTTTGATCTTGCATCCTCTCTCTATCTTCCAATTCTTTTATGTACAGTATGTTTTCTGCAATTTCTTTTTCTTGTTTTTGCACAAGGCTTTGTAATCGCTCAGCATCTGACCTGACATGTAAAAACCAATTAGTACTCACAAGCAAGCAAAACCAAGCATCTTTTTTTTTCTCACAGGAAGCATAAGGTGGTCTAAGAAATATGAAGTCCTGTGTCACTATTTTGAATAAAACTTCATGTGCAGTCACATTGATATGCTCAGAAATACGCAGGCATGGCAGTTAGAAACTAAAATACCTAGATTCTTCCAGAGATCTCCTTAGTTGACTGTTTTCAAGCCGTAAGTTCTTCATTATTCTCTCCATAGTTGAGGCCTGGAAAGGACATGGGCAGTATCAAACCGTGCAAGGGTGTTTCCTTCTACATATGTTAATGGACACAGCACAGGATATCTAGCATTCCCACTCCCAGAAAATTGGACACAAGTTTTTGCTAAAAGCTGTCATATTTTCCATTACAGATGAGATGGATCCATGTGAACATACAAGACTAATCTAAAATTTATCTTTGCAGGAAATGTAATCAGACATACCAGACTCACAACCTCCTCTTCACATTCACTGCTATCTGATCTAGTACTCGCCGCGCTAGAAGCATTAATGGTATGGCTCCCAGCTCCTGAACCTTCCATGGATTGTTCATTACTCCCACTTCCCATCATGAAACCAAATCCTACTCTCTGCAACCCGCGTTCCGCAAACTGCAACAAAGCCACCCTCTTCTGCTCACTGTTCCCTTTCAGCTTATTCAAACTCTTCTCCACTGCCTCCTTCTCCACCAAAGCAACCCTTAACAAGCTATTGATATCTCGATTCTCCTCTGTCAAACTCACCACACTACTCTCCAGTTCTCTTATTTCCTTCTTCATCTCGTTGAACTCATTTACTTTTGATTCTGCCTCACGTGCCAACCTTGTAATTGCCTTGAATTCCTCCCATACCGACCTCAATTCATCATCTAGATCCAATTCTTCCCTGTTCTCTTCAGTATCGAATCTCTCAATTAACTTTTCATCATGTACACCCTCTGTTACCTTCACCAAAGATTCCTTCACAGGCCTTACTAAATCCATACTGATCTTCAACAAGAACCCATTTTTGTTCCTAGCCTCTTTTATCTCAAGTTCCAACTTATCATTCCTCTCTCTAAGAATCTCCACTTCTTTTTCTAGTTTTTCCATTGACAGATATGCCTCCTCAATCCTCTTAACAAACCCATCTTCTCTTTCCCTGAAAGAGGCCTCGAGTTCTCTAACTAGATCACGAAGAGAGTCTCTCTCGTGGGAAACGTCTTCAGTAGCTAATTTGAGTTGGGAGTTGTTATCGAGCGCATCATCTCTTTCTTGCTGGAGGAGGAGTAGGTTTTCCTCCATCAAGGAGGATTTGCTTTGAATGGTATCAAAAGAGTGTTGGAGAGATTGAAGCTGGGAGAGGAGATCATGGTGGTCAGAGATGGTAACGTTGGCATTGGTTGGGGATTCAGAAAGGTCATTGATGCAGGGCTGAGGAGGGTTTTGTGCGGTGGTTTCCATGGTCCATTGATTGGATATATTGTGTGTTGTTGAGGAAGAAGAAAAGAAAGTTTGGTTAGAGGAGGATTGGAGAAAACTTGAAAACCTAACGGTCAAAGGAAGGCAAGAAGGTCAGGTGGTGGTTGTAGTAGAATGAATATGATAGTTCGAGCATGGTGGGTTTTGGCGGGCAAGATGAAGCTACCAAAAATACCAACACCATTCTTGCTGTGGCAGGGTGGGCTAAGCCTTTAAAATCTTAATGGTCACAGGAGATGAGATGAGACTACTAAACCCAGTTCATCATTTCGGTTTTCGATTCTGAATCAATTAAGTATACTATTATTATACAGTGTTTTTTCCTCATCCATTAACATTTGATTTTTTTATAGGGTTTTTTAATCCTCATTCTTTTTATTCCTATTTTTTTTTCAATTTGATTGATTTTTAGATTCCATCCCTAATCATTTGATTGTAATTATTTTTATTTAACTTGATCCTTAATTTTATGATTGCAATTTGAGTTTACTTCTTGATTCATTTTTTTTTTGATAATTTCATCCCTCGTTATTTAATTTCATTGATTTTTCATATCATATATTTTTACTATGCATGGAAAAAATGATATTATTTTGATAAAAAAAATAACATGTATTCACACATTCCCCCTTAACTAATAACTCTATTTTTTTTTTATCAACTAGAAAGTAGAAATGGTATTATTTTGATAGATTTTTTTTTTAATTATGATCCTTTTTCTTTTGACTGGTTTTTCCTTATCTTTGGATTCGTTTTCTTTTTCTTTTTCATTATCATCCTTTCGTTCCATTTTGTTTTGTTTTTATATCAAATATGGTGTTTGTTTTGTTGATTGTTGTTTTTTTTTAATCTTTTTTTGGCTTGTTTTTTTCTTTCAACCCTCAAAATCAATATTTTACTTGATTTCTTCTTTTAGTTTTTAAATTTATTCTTCATTTCTCTAATTGCTCTTTGTTTAATCATTTCTCTTTCAAATTTGTCCCACCATATTTTATTTTATTTATTTTTTTATCCAATCTTGGTTCTCTTTCTTTTAATTGCTTTTTTTCTATCTTTTTTTTAATTAAGTCCTTCGATATTTAGTTTCCTTAGTTTTAATATTATAATGGGTCTACTTTGTTTTAATTACTATTTGTTTTCTTTTAAATTTTTTGATGGTTAATTTTTATTTTTTTTATTTTGTATTGTCATCTGAATCTCATTACTAGAGTTGTTGGTTCAAAACTTAATCCAATTTCCTAGGTTTCTAGGCCTTCAAAAATTGATACAATTCTTCAGGAAAAGATAAGATACCCCCACTTCCATGGATAACTCGGGATCGATACACATTGCTAGGAATTTAAAACCATCCAAGGTCCTCCTTGATGCCAACTTTATGAGTAAACTTTCCACTTTGGCATATTTCATCTGATCCCACAAAGTGAATGCAGTTCAAACAAAACTAGAATTACAAAGATGATATTTTATCAGATGTTGTTCCTCGATCAAATAGTCAGAGATCGCAAAGACCTTTATGTATGGATCTAGTTCGTGATGGAATTATAAATAGTTTGATGGGAGAATAAAAAGAAGTGTCCAATTTACTTATTATTCATTACATTATGAAATTATGATTATTAATACAATATTTAAATATACATACATACATACATACATACATATAAATAAATAAATGTGTGTGTGTATTTATGCCCTTTAAAGTAATTTTACAAGTTGAAAGCAATATGAAAAGCTTGGTAACCAAGCACATAAAACTTTTTTTTTTCAACTTCAAACTCAACCACAGTTTTAACCGGACACTTCACTACTTATTTTGAACCGCAACAAAAACGCTTTTTTTGAAACTGTTTTTTAAAACCTTAACCACAAAAGCAAAAACAATACTACACACACCCTTAGCAATTCTCGTGGGAAAACAACAGGAGCTCGATGTCAGGGGAAAAATACTATCCAAAAATGTATCAAAATAATATTTATTTTATTTTTTAAAAATTATTTTTGACATCAGCACATGAAATGATATAAAAATACCAAAACAAAATTTTATTTTTTTCAAAAATATTTTTAAAACACAGTGTCAACACACCCTTTTTACATATGATTGAAACTTGTAGAGCCTACAAGGACAGGATTGAAAGATGTTAAAATTATAGGATCAGAAGTGAAAAAATATACATTATTTAAGGAATTCCTTAAATGGAATTTAAAGGGTGTTTTGATGGAGTGCTTACTTGGAAAGAAAAGGGTTCCATTTTGCCTCGTATATATAGGAATTAGAGTTGGGTTTCCTCACTTGCAATTCTCTCCCTAGAAACTCTCTCACTTTCTCTTTTCCTCTTTGATTTTTTGTTGTTATTGGCCGATCACCATCTTCATCAACTTTTCTGTTCCCTATCCCGTCGAATCCAAATCTCTCTGATCTCTATCCGTCTCTCTTTTACTGGGTACGTCACCGTCAACAACCCATCTCAGATCACATAAAGCATGCATTTTTTTTTTTGTAAGGGAAAGGTTTTCTTGTGTTTAATTTCTGCTATAACGTTTAGCTGTTAAAAACCTGAATCCTGAATTGTGTTTTCTCGTCAAAATGCATATATAAACATCCTGTTTTAAATTTTCATGCTGACCTTTTGTTTTTATCATTTTTATGTTGATCTGGTACTGAATATATGTTGATCTTGCTTGCTTTAGAGCAACCCGTTGTTTATTTATGTTACAATGTTGAATAGTCTCTTGCAGTTTGAAAAAGTCTTAATCTTTATGTGTTTCTATTGAAAGTTTATTGTTAATGTTATTGAATGGAAATATGATTATTGTTTTTCCTTCCATTTTTTTTTTCTGATTTTGAGATCACTTTCCTTTTTAGTTTGGTAAATTGAGAATTTGAATCAGTTATTTTTTTGTGCAGTGTCTTCCAGTGGAATGTTAGGTGGGGTTTTAGCCTTTTTAGTGTAGCTGTGTGCATATGTAAATGCCAGTTATGACACATATGAACAGTTCCTCTGATGTGATGAGACCAGAGGAGGGGAATGATTCTTCCCTGGATACATTCATCAGGGATGCCATTGGGAGACAGCCTCTTCTTTCTTTTTCGAGGCCAAATGATAAACCTGTACAGTGGATCCAATTACTCAATGCTCTCGATCAGCCAGGTACTAGATTATGTCTAAATGAATTGCTAGTGAAAAAGATTGCCTCTTCATTCAGTTGGTTTTTGGGTTGAGGTTGGCATATGACCTTATGTGATATTGAAGCCATGCAATTGATTTCCTTGGTTTTTGTTTTTGCAGATTACCCAGGCTGGCCTTTGCTCACTCCTTTGAAGGCGCAGGTGCAAAAGTGCAGCAAGTGTTCCCTAGAATTTTGTTCTTCCATTAATTACAGAAGACACTTGCGTGTTCACCATAGGTTGAAAAGACTTGATAAGGTTTAATTCATTTCTCTGGCTGAAATGCTCGTGCATGGCTGCTTTAACCTTTTTTCACATTTTGGAACTCGAGAATCTGGTGTTCCTTGTAGTTGTATGTGTGCTTGATTTGCAGTTCTGACTATGTTGATTTTGTCTATTGAATAGTTTCTCTTACAACTAATCTCTTGTTAATTTACATGCTATAAATTTCTCTGAAATATGTTGTATTTCACCTTGTAGGATTCTGCCAAAAACAGGGACCTGTTAGGAGCATTTTGGGATAAGGTAAAGTTTCTCCCCCCTCCTTGGGGAGTTTTGGCTTAACCCATCTCTCTTCTTACAGGATTTAAAATCTTCTAATTTTGTCAGATTTCTGAGGATGAGGCAAAGGAAATTTTATCATTCAAGGATGTGACTTTGGAGGTATACTATCAGTTCCTCTTCTGTCTGATTAAATGGATATATTTTACTTTTTTATTAATAATTAAATACGAAATTTCTATGAAGATACCTCATCTGTGAGTTCAATAACATTTAACTTGATTATCTGATGTTGACAACATGCTTTATGCTTTTTGAAACATATGTTGTACATTTGTCTGTTTGATGTGCTTAGGGAGTGTTGGAGAGAGTGGTAGCAGTTTACTTTTCAAGTGCTTTTTACTCCTAAAAATATCAAAATAATATTTGTTTTTATTTTTTTAAAATCATTTTTGACACCACCACATCTAAACGACCTGAAAACATAAAAAAAATTAAGCAAAAAAAAGAAATAAATCAAATTTTGATGAAAAACTGGTTCAACTGCCCAGACTGCCTTGGTGTGACTGATACTGCACAGAGAATGTCTAGTTCCCAGTTATAGTTATTTGATGTTGCAAAATGTTCAGATGTCATTTAAAAATGTTTCCGTGAAAATTTCTTTTGCTGCCAATAATAAATTTAAAAACCTTTCTCCCCTTTTGCTTTCAAGATTAGTTTCTTCAGTTTAGTTGGATGGTTTAATGTAGCTAGAAGAAATTATAGTGAATTTGGATTCTAGTTGAATTATTGATGTTAGCTGCTGACTGTCTTTATCTGTTCCATTTTTTTATATGTTGACTAATACGCATCTGGAGTAGGAATCTTTACCTTTTCCTTACATTAAAATGATCATTGTTGTTCTATAATCATTTTGTAAGCATTTTCTCCACTTTTCTGTAATTACTTACTAGGAAGTTCCGGGGTCTTCAATTATAAAGTCATTGGCGACAGTTATTCAGAAACCAGTGATTTCTTCGCTTACTCAATCTAGTTGGAGAGCTGGTTCTGCCCTTTTGGTAAGGGGGCATCCTTTTCATGTCTTTTTTTCCCTCTGGATTTTATATAGTTTTCATCTGCATCCTTAAAATGTAATGTATCCTTGTTCTTGACAGGATCTTGTCCAAGGGAGGCCCTCTGGGTTTCCTTTGTCTTCTGGGCAGCTATTCAGTTTTCTTGATGAAGCAAGTGAAAAAACGTTTTTGTGTGGAACAACTGTATTAATACAAAAATATATTTTTGATGGCGGGGCTGGGAAGATTGGGCTTGAAACAAAGAATATAGTTGCTTGCACAAGCTTTGTGGTGGAACAGAGATTGGTATCTTTCTTTCCTTTCGTTTGTTTGGGCTCAATTACTTCAAAAGTTCCAATTATCATTAAGCATACCAGGGCTCTTGTGTTGCATTCACCAAAGCTGTTCCTTGAACACCGTTGCACTGAGTAATGTGCTGATCTGTTTTGCTCTTGCCAATTGTGATTGTCTGTATTCAGATTAAAGCATGGCTTGCAGACAAGGATGCAGAAGCTTTGAGGTGCCAAAAGTTGCTCATGGAGGAGGAGGAAGCTGCCCAAAGAAGGTGCACCTTATGTTCACACTTCTACATTGAATGTGTGATGCTGCTTTGTGTCTTACTTCTTTTTTTATCATTTGAATCAATGAATCTTTCCTAATGATCATTCTATAG
Organism: Salix brachista; assembly: GCA_009078335.1. Lineage (NCBI taxonomy): Eukaryota > Viridiplantae > Streptophyta > Magnoliopsida > Malpighiales > Salicaceae > Salix > Salix brachista. Next base: position 18,419,265 of record CM018586.1, read on the forward strand.
TTTTGATTATTTGAGAGTTTGTGGACCTATTCTCAATGAATTGACTTTTATGGTTGGAGGTACTCAGTTTATTTTTTATGGAAATTACGTGGACTCAATGCATTGCCATTTGGAAACATGATTAATTATTACAAGTAAAAGAATATTGAATTGCACCATTGTAATTAATACATCATAAAGTAGAATCAGACATGATAAGAGATCATGTCTCATAAAGATTTTTCTTTGCATGGATCTGCAGCTCCATTAAGCTATCAAACCTATATTCTGAAAACTGGACTTTTCATTGAACTGTGAAGGGACAAGTTTAAGATTCAGCTATTCAACCATCATAGCTCGGACATTACCTCACCTAATTTCTTCGTCGTTACTTCTTGACACCTTCAGAAGGGCCACTTCAATATATAAGAATTATAAATTTCCCATTTAGCCAAAAATTTGAATTTTGCTGCTTCTTGTTCTGTGGGGGTTCAAAAATCTGACTCTTGAATTGTGTGGACATATTTTAATTCCTAAATTTGTAGGCTGGCCGAACTCTTGGAAAGGAAGAGGCAGAAAAAATTGAGGCACAAAGAACAGAAAGCAAAGGAGCAAAGGCAAGACGAGAAGGTTGATTTTAAGGAGCGTATTGATGACATGCTGGAGACTGTGCCTCAAGCAGAACAATCTGGCCCCTTGGCTATATCTGATTCTGACACACTTGGCTCAGAGACTCTGCCAGATGACATTCCCTCATCTCTTGAACCCTTGCTACTACTGAGAACAGATGATGTTGATTTGGAAAATCAGATAGTGCGTGGTGGTGATCGGTCAAAGTTACAAGGAAATAGTCATAGGCATATGGTTGTTGCTCGATGGCATGCTCCTTCAAGATCACAATGGGATAATCTGTCGAATGGTTTCCATGCAAGTCAAAACTCTCAAGATCCAAAACCTGGCGCCATGGAGAAGCATGGAATTAAGAGGAATTTTAAGCCTGGGCCCATGGTCAATGGCAATAAAAAGTGGAGCCGAAAACCTAAACCAGGAAATAATGGGGAGAGTTTTAAAGCTAGGGTACAAAAGGAAATAATAACTGAAATAGAGCATGATAAGAAGGGGGAGGTTCTGATTGGCTCTATATCTGTCTCTCTCAGAAATTGTAGCCATGATGAAAGTAACAACTTGGATGGAGCCCAGGATGATTGCCTTATAGAGCATGAAACCTCAAAGAAGAAAAATGTGCAGGAGAAGCACAACAGGCCTGATTCTGTTCAGTGCAGCATGAATCGGTCAACAGTAAAGCTTTGGAGGCCTGTTAGTCGAAATGGAATGAAAGGCCAACCCGATGGCATTGATTGTAAGGTTGAGGATCAGATCTTGCTCAATGACAGCTCTCTAATACCATGTACCATGGATGCTAGATTTGGTGTGATGGAGAATGGTTTTGCACCGAGTGATCTTCACCGAGGAGGCTTGCAGCTCGCGAGCCATGAAGCAAAGGCTTTTCTTGCGGAGAGTAAGTTCAACTTTGTTTGCAGTTGCACGTGTTATAGCCCTTTTCCGACCATAATGTGTCATCATTCTGCTCTTATATGTTAATAGCGTAAGTGGTTTGGCTCTTCTCACACTTGACTGATTGACCATATTATCATGTAGGGTGGAAGCAGGCCATTGCTGCTGAACATGTGAAATTGGCTCTATCCCCAGACTATCAAGTTGCTGCAAATCATTCATTGGATATTAGAAAGCAAGACGTCATTGGCAGTGCAGAAAATCAGTTGGTTGATGTGGAGGCTCAAGAGTCTTCAACTGCTGGAGCTGGTAAAGCCAAGTGTAAAACAAAGCCTGATAAGGGTGTCAAGTTAAAGTATATACCTAAACAAAGATCCATCACTTAATATTAAGATTGACAGGAGAGGTTTTGTTTTTGTTTTAAATTTTTTTATACAGAGGTGCACAGTTTAATCATCGCTGTATTCTTAGCAGAGATGGTCCTGTTTTGCCGGAAATTCGAAGAAAGGTTTTGCCGGAAAGTCCTTTTTTATCTATTTATATGTATTATCACCTTAAAAAACAACGGATTAAATTAAGAGATATGGTCAAAAACAAGTTCATTTCAATTGGTAAATTTAATAAAATACATCACGTTTATTAAAGAATTGAACATTTGAGAAGGTAGAGAGTGCTTGCTTGCTTGCTCGCGAAGTTATCACTCCATTAATTCTCTCTCCAAAAAAGATGAACTTTGTGGATGAGCAGGGCCTCATACCCCCCTAGATCTTTTAGAATTCTCTATTAAAATCAAAGTTGTGATGGCTTCAGACCCTTTATCTTGATTTTAGTATTTAAGGTATCTTGGATCCATGAAAGAAACTACTGTCGTTTTCATTCTTGATGAGGTCCCATACACCATGCACAGCTGAGCTACAGCTCTTGTATATATCTTTTGGGGTTTTCTCGTTGGCTGCACCAGCGGCATCACCACGACAGAAAAGAGAAACAATCCCTAGCACTGGAAACTTCGGTTTTTGCATGGGTAAGAACCAAGAACTGAAACAGTGACAAGCCCAAGTCTGAAGCCTTAAAAACTGCTACCACGTTGACCAAGAAGATACCACACCCACAATTCCCACACCAACACAAGCCACGTTTTCTACTCCTCCTCCTTAAGCTCCTCACAAACTGCCACTTGTACACTCTCCTTGCCTCATACCTATTTACCTGGTCGAATATCCTCTCCTCTTAAATTTCACTCATCTGGTTCTTCTCTCCATTTCTTTTCCTCTCTCAATTCTGTACGCAGAATCGCAAACTAGCCAAAACTAGAACAAAATGTCAGGTGGTGTTGGTCCAACATGCAATGACATAAGCCTTCCAAACGAAAGAGAACAGGAACAGAAGCTCCAGGAAGACCTTGCTTCCTTGAAAAACCCTAACAGCTCTGCCACTTCAAAGAAAGCTGGTTTCTTGAGCTTTCGTCAACTAAATGCTCTTGCTGTTATGACTGTCTTTGCTGCGAGTGGGATGGTAAGCCCTGAAGACTTTGCTTTTGTTGTCTTCTCCATCATTTACATGTACCTTTTCTCCAAAGTTGCATTCCCTATCACCAACCCTCCTAGAGACTCTGTAGTTTTCCATCCGAAAAACAAGATTCTTCGCCTATACGTGTTTGTGGCTGCTATTATTGGTCTCTTTCTCCCCATAGCATACATCTTTGAAGGCATTTTCGAGGGAGATAAAGAAGGGATCAAGGCAGCAGCGCCACATGTTTTTCTCCTAGGAGCTCAGGTTTTCATGGAAGGAGTGGCATATTCGGACAGGTTTTCGATCCCAGTTCGAGTTTTCGTGCCCGTGTTTTATAATTCAAGGAGGATTTTCACACTGGTGGATTGGTTGAGGGACGAGATCTCAAAGGCGGAACAGGATTATGGAGGATCTACTAGGAGGCTCCATATTGGTAGAGCTCTTGCTGTGACCAACCTGGCCTTTTGGTGCTTCAATCTTTTCGGCTTCTTGTTGCCTGTTTACATCCCTAGAGCCTTCAAGAAGTACTACTCTGGATTCAAGGTCAAGGATTGAATCTGCCATGGTTGTTGTTTCGTAATTTATTAGGATGAAGTAGAAAAATAAAAATAAACTTTCTTAGTTTCTACTGCTTCACATGCTGTAATTGTTTGTAATAATTAAGCAAGTGCGCCTATGTTTTTTTACTTTTGGTGTGCAAAATCCTTGGCCGAATCCTAGTCTGATTACTTTCTGGAAAATAAAATCTAAATGATTTGATTTAATAATAAAAACGGTGGCGTCCGTCGTGCGGTTTCCGTTAGACTGATTCCTCCCACTCGTGTCGCAAGACAACATCTAGGAACGAGCGGAGTCTCAGGATTTTGCTACATAAGCAACTATATATCGTCAAATCTTTTCTATAGGATGGAGATCTTCATGAAGAAGGCGATAGGAAGCATTCTGCAAATGTGGGAATCTTTTTGAATGGCATTCAATAGAAAGAAAAAAAAATTGTGGAAGCAATATGTTTCGAAGGTACAAGAGCTAGCCGATGAAAACAGCCGAAAGTCAAACAAAAGCCACCAGCAGAAAAATATTGACAACTGAGCAAATTGTGCTCAAATTGTCCACCGAGTTCTTTTCATTTCTAATTTCTAAACTTTTCGAACATACAGGGATGCCCAGGAAGAAATTTGCATTTTTGGTGGGTCAAACAAACAATATGCTCACATGCGATACACACCAAATAACAGCCTCAATTCTTCCAGCATCAGATAGCAGCAAAACCCGTGCAGTATCTTCTCCGAAACACTCATGCTGCTGCAGATTTTTGAAAGGGCAGAGCATCCTCACATTATCTCCGGTCCAAACCTGTTATACATATCAAATATTGCATTAATTACATTAGAAAATCTATCACATATCAAATATGGCACATGAAGAGATGATCGAGCCGTATGGAAGTCCGCTATACCATCTAGACCAAAAGATTCATATATGGTATCCTTTCTTTGAGGACTTGGAAAAAAATCCACCTAACAAACTCGAGCATCTCAGACAACTTAAAAGAAAAACCCCATTCACCAGGCTGCCAAAATACATATGCGAATGCCTGAAAAAACAAGAGGGGGGTAGGAAGGACCTGAATATCTACGTAAAGATCCATTGACATTCATAGATACAAGCCTTCTTTCAGGGCCCAAAGACAATATTTCCTGCATCCTTTCTGGCCAATCCGAATTTAATCTACGAGCAAAGTCCTCAACCTCCCTGTATTATAGAAAATTAAATGAGAAGTAGTAGATCTGAGTCAGAGAGCGCTGGGAATTCTCTCTCCCTAAAAAATATATAGTTTAACAAACTTTTGCAGTCTAAAATATACTGCTGTTTCAACAGTGTCAAAATTCCACGTGAAATACTGCTCACAACAAGATATATATTGAACTCATTCACTGAATCAGATATATATTAAATAACCTGTCAAGTTCCTCCATCTTTGCAGGATCTAAATCATCATCAATATCAGCATAGTCAAAGTCTTGAAAATTTGAAGTTCTACTGGGAGAGGCCGCCAAAATATCGCTAACCTCATCGTTAGGGCAAGCAGAAGGAAGAGTGTCTGACTCCTAAGAAAACAGCAAAGTAGCAATGAGAGAAAAGCACCCTTCACAGTGCCAATAAGATATTCATGACATGCAAAACTAAATATGACACAATTACTGCAAAGCAATTCCATAAAGCAAGGAAATGCATGAGAAAAAATTGAGGAAGAGATTGAAACCTTCTTTTGGTTTTCATTTGAATTGTTTGAGGAGGAATCTTTTGATTGGTCTTTTCTTCGCCGATTTTTCTTTTTATTCTTACTCGTTCTACACCCCTTTGAATCTGCAAATGGTAGCGCATTTGGTAAGTTTCAGATGAAACTTTAAGGGATAGCTATTTAAGCACTGATCCACTCAAACGTTCTTATACTGAGCATGGATATCATTAAAAAGTCTGAAGCGACTGAAGAAGCCTGTTGCTATCAATTTGATAAGATGATGCTAACCATCTTCAACAGGATAATGAGGAAACATCCACACACATACCTCCATCTGCACCATTTATAAATGATAGGAGATCCTCAACTGAGCGGTCATCTGCACGCTCCTCCTCAACCTCAACATCCTGGAACATGTGAAAAATCCATTTGCTATCATAACAAGATGCATTTGCAGGTATGAGGAATTGAATACTATAATGATTGTAGAGAAATTAAAACCAGACAATTAAGATGTGCACCAACAGATACAAAAATCAGCCAAACGATATAAATGAATAAAATGTTTTCCTTCTAAAAGCTGCAAAAAAAAGAAGTAACAACCTTCAATTTTTCTCTCTCTTTTAATTCTTTCCGCTTCCTTGCATATAGTCGATTTAGAAGCCGGATTCGTGGATCATCAGTGATGTTTCTAAGAGGCTCCAATTTTTCTTCCTGGAGACAACCAAATCTACATGAAAAAAACACTTACACAGGCTAAACAAATAAACATTGACTTATTATTGGCAACACACCTCTGTGAGATCATCGGGCAAATGAAATGTTTCACGTATCTCCTCAGGAGTTTTCCCTTCTATAATTCGAGCAAGCGCACGGCTTGTAAGATCAACCAAAGGTTTCAACTGGAGGCTGTCTGCAGCAGATGTCAACTCGCATAATCTTTTTGTATCCATCCGAATGAACTTTTCATCAAAAGTTTTTCGCTCCTAGAAAAAGAATGAGAAAGCAAAAATAACATTACTACTTAACTTGTCCATCCCCAAGCTATGTTGTCCACCCCCCACTCCAACACATACACCCACTCTAAAAAAAAATCTAATATGAGACGATGACATTTCTCTAATCCCTAAAATTCCAGCATTCTCTCTTAGTGTTCTGGGAAGTGATAGCATCTGAGAAAGTAAAAGAATTACAGGATCTGAAAAGTGGAGAAGAAAAGGAAAAAAATAAATCAGACCTTATTAGAGCGACCCGGTACTTGATGAAACCGGCAGTAATCAAGTATTAATCCCAAAATGGAAGGATTCACCCGTTGAGGAAGTGATATAGCATAATTCTTGGACGATCCCATGCCTGTTTGAATAATTTCTCGGCATATCATGGGGCAAAACATGGCTACCTCTTCTTCTACTTGTTGGATAGAACCATCAGCAGTTTGGAGCCAAATGTAAGACTTCATCTTCATACAAATAAAACCCAACAAAATTTAAGAAAGAACACAATAAAAAGGCAAATGAACAAATAAAAGAAAAGGAAAAAAAGACAAAGCTTGATGCAAGTACTGCATATCCAGAAATTAAAATTCCAGCAGTTCCTCTTTCACACAATTATAAACAAACCTCAACTACTAAACAACCCTTATACAATGATATTTCTCAACCCTAAAAGTTTTCCAATATTCATCCTACTGTATAACTCTTCATCAAACATGCACATTGCCAATAAAGATGCATATGTTACCAACAACAAGCCAATTAAAGAAGGAGAAATCTGATCTACATCTAGACAAATCAATTTAAAAGGAACCCACAATAAATCTAATTAAAACAGAAAAAAACTACTTACACAACTATGTAACACATACCTCGGGTTTCACTACAGCCATTCCAGCATCTGACATCTGGTAAAAACTGCAAAAAACTTATTAATACTAATTGAAAGCGCTTGCACCTATGGTTTTAAGAACAAGAAAGTAGCGAGGGAAATAAAAGCTGTGTCCTTGTCAGAATGTTAACTTCTTCATATGCACATAGTCTCTGTATCAATGCTTCCCAAAATGACACTTTGTTGAATCCCAACGACATGAATATCAGCATATTCTTATCAACAAAACTTCCTTGATCATGGAAAAAAAACAGAGAGAGAGAGAAGAAGAAGCATCATGTGATGTTATCTTAAATGAACATATGGCAGTAACCATTGAAAAAATTACTATAAATCAAATTTCGTAATCTTCAGATCTTTATTAAAAAGTTAACCAAGAATTCATCCCAAACATATTTTTTTTTTCTAAGCTCATCTAGAACAGGACCTTATAAAATATAAACTATACATTCAGTAATAAGGGGGGGAAACGCATCAATTCGTCCATTTTTGTTAAAGAAAGAAGCATACAAGCTTTGCCGCGATAAAAATGTAGAGAGGAGAAGGAGAAGGAGAGTGTCCAACACCAAAGCTACTGATAAATTCAATTTCATATTTTTAACAATTGCATGAAACATCATTAAAAACAAACAGAGAGTTGCATCTCTTTCTTTCACGAAAACATCACTATCTGTTAAAAATAACCTCGAGAAAAGACCGAATTCAAACAGGTGAATACAAATTCAATTTCCAACACTAAACATTGGATACGAATAAGGAAAAGAAAATTCAATCAAAACAAGCTTCAATTACAAATGGAAAGCAATGACATTCACCAATGGATTAAATTCAAGGGATGGAGAATGAAGTTTTTTGCTTACCTTGAGTGAGAGAATTCAAGAGATTATGGAAAAATATTTAGACATTTAGGGTTTTGGGTTGCATTCTTTTTTTTTTTAGCTTAGGGTTTATTTTTGGTATTTAATTTATTTTTTTTAATTTCTGGTGTTTGTTTCTCCTTCGTTCTTTCTTTCTTTTGTTTATGGTGAGCTGCGTGTTGGGTGGTGCACGTGACTTCTATCAAGAAGATGGTCCGCCTCTCACGTGCCTCCCCCATCCCCCACTCGGTCTCTCAGTAGTTAGTTTAGTTAGGGTTTCAACATTGTACTCTTCTGTTTTTTACTTTTAAGTTTTAACTGCTGCTGTTTGGTTTCTTATCTTAACTGGGCTTACAATTTACTGTTATTGCGACAGCCTTGTTTCTTTCGGTTTGCCGTTGGGTTCACCTCTAACGACCGGTCCATGATCATGTTTCCATTACTACCCCTCCCAAGCTTCTTATTTACTCTCTCTCTCTTGTTTTGTACGGTCGATTTGTATTTTCCACTTCAGCTCTCAGATATCAAAATAATAACTGTTTAATTTTTACCTACTTTCACATGCCCTGCCCATGAATGTTAAAATTAGAATTTTAAGAAATCATTAGCATATTGCCATAAATGTGTATGAACTACACTTGTTTTTCATATTAGTTTTTAAATCGTTTTTTTAATGATAAGCTTTAATGAATTAAAATTAAATATATTTTTTTACGCAGGGAGATATTTTTCTGTCAATGTTGGATGTGTAAACAAGTGAGCCTATTGTTGTGTTTCAAATATACAGCATATATTTCCAGTAAAGTTTTATTAATTTCGAGGAAAATTATATCTTTCGATGGATCATGCAAGGTGTAGCTTTCTCTTTGCTTTTCCTGCTGTAGATTACATGCTCATTGTTCATTCACAATCATAAAAACCAAAAACAACATTGCTCACTCAAAACTGTTTTATCTGATAATAGAGGTAAAAACATAGGTTTATTATGCAAAAATTAGAAAAAAATACAAATACCCTAAACAATCAGAAAATACCAACTTGTCCAACGGAAAATAAGACCAAGACTTAAATATTAAGAGAGGTAAAATGATAACTACACTATTACAATTCATAATAATTTGTATATAGTGCTATAATATTAATCTCATACAGTATAACTCTTTGTTTATATATATATATATATATATATATATAGAGAGAGAGAGAGAGAGAGATATGGATGCATGCTTGTATGCAACTCCAATGGGAGAGTTAAGAGAAAATCTAAAGGGAAAAAAAAAATAGCTTTATTTTTTATTTTCATAGCTTCAAGGGAAAGCTATATTGAAGAACTAATATAATATTTTCAAGGTGAAGAGCTATTCCTACATGTTTGATCAAAAAAGATAAAAAAATTTAATATATTTCTATGAAAAAAAATGATTTTGATTGTACTTGTATTAATTATTTATATTAATGTTATATATATTAAAATAGAATTGACTTCTTTAAATTGCTTTTTTACATTGGAGTGTAAATATAAAAAATACTATATTTATACTATTTAAAAAATCATATTATCAATTTGATTTTTATAAAAAAAAACTCCTTTGAGATGCTTTAACTGATAACGACCAGCCAAAAATGGTGCAATAATAATATCTTAATTACCTCGACAAAGAAATTAAATTGCCAATTTAAGTAGAAACGGCAGCGTACGGGAAGTGGCGGTTTGCGCGGTGCGAAATAAAGGATGGTGGCTGGCTTGGCAGTTGACAGTTGGCAGCAGCATGGCCATGGACTTTATCTCTTTGCTCCACTACAGTACTAGCATAAGTCAAGTAAGATTGCTGCTGTCGTGTCATTGTATATTCTGCCACTTCGCTGTGTTTAGATCGTCTCACCATCATGTGGCTGTTTAACAGGAAAGGATCATCTGGGTTCTCTTCGTCTTCCACGGCTGAGGAAGTCACTCATGGGGTCGATGCCTCTGGCCTCACTGCCATTGTTACAGGTCTTGCATACACATATCCATGTCTTTTCTGTTTGAGTTATGATTGTCTTGTACGAAATGAGATCTTAAATCTGTTTTTCATGCGTCTTCATTTCGTGATGTAGTTATATACATATGGATGCAAAAAGAATAAGGGATAGATTGGTTCTTGCCTGAATTTATTAGGTTTAGTACTTCCTGAGTCCATTTTGATAGATGAAAGAGACAGTAATTTAATAAACAAACAAGTGTCTCAGTGTTTGATAGGCCTTTCCATCTTCCTATGGTTATACATAGGATTTCTTAGTGATACATTTTCGTCTAAATATTTACTATCAAGGTTTACTTCTCTTCTGTGCTGTTCCGTTTGTGATTATTGATGTTAATTCATGGAGCACTTGGTGCAAATTTGGGGTAATTTTTGAAATCTCCAATAAGATTTATTAGGATGGCATTGCGGTAAAGGTTTGTGCTTCTGTAGATATTCAGGAATCATGACTTTCTTACAGAATTCAGATTTCATCTCGTGCCTTTTAGTTGTGGTATTCGTATGGTGAGATAATACCCCAAAAGCCACTGTTATTTGCAAGTTCATTTCATTCGCTAGTATATAATGCTAGAACTGATAGCATCTGAGGGATAACTGACAGGATTTTAGGATCTAGTTCTTCACAATTCTATGAAATTAATACACCTGCTTGTCTTGGGAAAGATTACAAACCTTTATTGCGGAGAATGTATATCTATCTATTCTCTTTATGATTCATGGGTGTATTCTATATCTTCTTCTTGTTGACGGCAAGTATTGCAAAGATTCTTTTTGTGCCCAAGACATTCAATAATTTGTATTTGCACTATGAACCGACAAGTATTCTCTGGTTTTAGGAGCATCTAGTGGTATTGGCACTGAGACTGCACGAGTTCTTGCATTGCGTGGTGTCCATGTTATTATGGGGGTCAGGAATATGGCTGCCGGAAGAGATGTCAAAGAAGCATTAGTTAAGGAAATACCCTTGGCCAAAATTGATGCCATGGAATTGGACCTAAGTTCTCTGGCATCTGTGAGGAAATTTGCATCGGATTTCAATTCCTCTGGTCATCCATTGAACCTCTTAATGTAAGGAAAATAAAGAACCTTAATGATTGAACGATTTGGCCTGTGTTAGCTTTCATAGTGTAGCCCGAGCCTTCTCAATTCACTGAATTATAGAAAAATGAATGATTTTATCTTCTCTCTTGAAAGTAACAATGCAGGAATCATGGCACCACCATTCATGCTCTCCAAAGACAACATGGAGCTACAGTTTGCAACAAATTACCTGGGTACTAATATATATATTAGAAAAATACCACTTTAATAGTTTTTTATTATCCAAAAAATGAGTAGACTGGGTCATTTATTTTTTAATAATTTCTGCAGGACATTTTCTTTTAGCTAATCTTTTGTTGGATACCATGAAGAAAACAGCACGTGAAAGTAACAGAGAAGGAAGAGTTATAAATGTTTCCTCTGAGTTTCACCGTTACCCATATCCTGAAGGAATTCGTTTTGATAAAATCAATGACCAGTCAGGGTAACACTATAATCATTCAGAATTGCATTAATTTCTAAATTTTAAATTGTACTAGTCAGCAAACAGGATTGCAGTGTCCATAATTTGATGTGCTTATTTTTAAACATGCCTGCTCCCGGGATGTTGGCGGGTGCAGTTTAGGTCTTCCAGTTTTCTGAAGACCAATGTATTTTTGTATTTATTCTGCTTAAATGATGAAATAAATATTATGTCTTGAGGTGAATTTAGAAACCTGCAGAAAAGAGTTGATGAAGTAAAGATAATTATCTTAGTGCTAAGCATAAAGAATATTTGCATGTGATACTTCAACCTGTCTTTAGTTTTTTAAACTATCGTGCATGAAGCATGAATACACAATAGCATATAGCTTACCATATGTCAGTTTTCAGGAAGTTGTGTGTGCTTGTATGATGTGATTCGCAAGGCATAGTTGTTAATTGTAGTATCTTTTTTTTTTTTTATTATTATTATTGAAATAACCTTCATAAAACATCTCAGTTTCTTCCAGTATCATGTGTAAGTTCTTAAATCATAAAACTCTGTGGGCATGCTCAACATGCATTGAATTTGATGCAGTCTATTCAGTTTGTTTGATTTATTACTTGGTATAATCATGCTATTTAATATCGATATCAAATGGAGGAATTTTAATTCTCTCTGATTGCTCTTGTAAAGGTATAAAAAATTCCAGGCATATGGCCAATCCAAGCTTGCTAATGTGCTGCATGCTAATGAGCTCACGAGACGATTCAAGGTATCTGGTCTTCTTTTTGATAACAGGGTCGCATGAAGTACTTGATGTTGAAAAGAGAAAGTCTATAGACTCTTTTATGAATACAGACTAACATTTATTTTAGCCACAATAAGATTCGTACCATTCTTTTCTGGAGAGAAAAAAACAAGAACCTCTAACTGCTTGTAGATGATAACATTGAAGATTTAGCGTTCAAGTACAAGCCTACACTATATCTGTGCATGGATAGATGTGATGTTAAGGGTAATCTATTATAATGTTGGTTGTTGATAATCAGGAAGATGGTGTAAATATTTCTGCAAATTCACTGCATCCTGGAGTAATCGCCACCAATCTTTTCCGTCATAATACGAGTCTTGCCGATGACAATCCCATAAGAGGTTTCACATTTTGACTATGTTATCTTTTGGGTCCTAACTTCAAGAGCAAAAGAGCTTCTTAACTTTAGTTCTTTTGATTTAATTCAGTCTTCCTTGAGTCGGCTGCCAGGCTTGTGCTAAAAAATGTCCAGCAGGTGAGCTAACTGCCTTCCATAATAAAACTCTTAAATAGCACTTAGCTTGTTTACAAATTTCCCTGAACTAAATACCTTTATTGCATCAAGCGTACTATTTCTTCGTTTCCTTTCACATTTCATTTTTCTTCTTGAATTTGATTGCAGGGTGCTGCAACAACGTGTTATGTGGCATTGAATCCACAAGTGAAGGGCATAAGTGGTGAATATTTTTCAGGTTGTAATTTGACCAAAGCATCCTCAATGACTAAAGATGCTGAGTTAGCGAAGAAACTCTGGGATTTCAGCATGAATTTGGTTAAATAAATGATGCATCCATGTTTTTATGTTTCCAAAATAATGTATTATATTTGAAAGGGATTCTTGTACCTGAAAAAAAGATGAGGGCATATTTTATTTGCCATATGGTCTTTGATATCAGTGTTTTATTATGACCATGCATTTGAGGAATACTACTTTCTCGAGAAGAATAATTTTAAGGAATGCCATTTGTATTTCACTATGGAAAAGGAATCAGTCATGGCATACCTGCCATTTGTACTTCTAACTGTACAAAGCTGAAATTATCAGACATGATCTCAGCAATTGACCTTGATGAGCTTACTTGCATGGAGATCGTTGGTTGATCTAAACTGGCTTCGTGGGCAGGACAAGTGTCCATGGACGGGGCCCCTTGCTTTAGCTCGTAACAGAAATGAAGTGGATAGACCACCACTGTACACTGACCCTTACAAAGAAAGTGCCACTGCAGAGTATGTGAGAATGATGAGAGAAAAATATAGCAAAAAAGGAGCATCTGGGTTCTCAGCTTCTTCCAAAGCTGCAAAAGGGATTAATGGCTTTGGCCTCACTGTGTTAAGAACTCTCTTAACAAAAGTGTAATTTGAGAAGAAAAGTAAGAGAAGTAGAGAGAATTGCAGTGTAATGCAAAAACTGCATTTTCTTATTGCTTGACCATCACAATTGCTTTATTTATACAATCCGTTCTCCTCTTACTAACTAGCAACTAACTAACCATCAACTAACTTCTAATTGAATTTTAACTGCTAACTGCTGCTTCCTGTTGCTGGTACTACTGATTGCTGCCTTCTGTGTTTGTAAACAAGGTTGCTTACTTCTTTCAGTCTTTGCTCCTGACAATTAATCCAAGTCTTGTAACACACTGCCATTATTACTGATCAGTTTTTTCCTCCCAAAATTAAAAATTAAGTGATCTTTTGAAGGCAAATGCATCAGTGAAAAGCTCTTTATCTGGTGACCACTGATGTTATTCTGCTGCGGGAGCATCAAGTGGGGTTGGAACAGAAACAGAACGTTCATGTAGTAATGGGGAGTAAGGAATATGGAAGCCAGCAGGGAGGTGCAGGAAGCAATGGACCAAGGGAAATCCTACTGCAAAAGTTGATGCCATGGAATCGTTTTTAAGCACAATGGCATCTGTCAGGAATTTTGCAACAGACTCTTTAAGTCTTTGAATCTTCCCTTAAACCTTCTCATGTATAATTGGATAACAGGAAAAATGATCGATGGACTTTAATTTTGACTAATATTTTCATTTCGATTACGTTGAGCAGCTTTTATTGTTTATTTCGTGACAACTCTTTACCAAATGCAGATATACATTATTAAGTAACAAGGCAGGAATCATGGCAACACCATTCATACTTTCTAAAGACAAACATAAACTTCAATTTGCTACATCACTTGAATGGCTTTGTAACTCATGATAGGTTGAACGGCACATGATACCTTATTATTCAAGAAATTGATGTGAGCTATAAAATACAGAAATCGCTGGGTTAGATTCTTTTCAGTTACTAGGGTAATGTGCAGACAGGTACATCAGTTGGAACCAACTATACGACAACAGTTAAATCTGTGCCAGCATAAACCAATGCACAAAATAAATAAGCACAGGCTCGTCAAATCCACATCTGCTTGGCAAACAAATTTTTAATTCCAGTTCAGTTCATCTTCTGTACAGCCGTTTCGGACCCAGAAAAGTAATAATTGTACTTGCTACCTTAATCTTTGTTTTTCTTCTATACCATGATCTAAAAGAATATACAGTTTTCAATGCCGTGAATAATTTCCTTACTAAAGGAGCTGTCATTGGGACCATCAGAGGCTATTTGCAGGGGGGGAATGTATCCCTTACCTTAATTCAGCCTGAGTGCTTGAAAGATTTGCACTCTTAATTCGCAAGGCACACCACAAAATGCCCACATGCGCGAGTTTCTTAGTCTAGTTAGCAGGCTCCATTTCAGTGCTTCTAAGGATCCGACCTGAGTGAGTATTGTTTAACATGCTTGTCATGCATGGATCCAAATGCATAAGCTTGGAACTACACTGAGCAGTGTGCCTCCAGCCACTTCATCTCTCTGCACCTTGTTCCACAATTCCTACCCCTTATTGAACATGCTAGTTTCCTCAGCTGTTATTGTGACGAAAAAAATATCATATAGAACCAAAATAACCATCCAAAATCTTGAAAGCTTGCTTTGATCCATCAGTCCACAAAAATTCATTTGATTAAATAGCTCTGGTTCGACTGGGTAAAGGAGAGTTGGGACTTAGATCCAGGGATGGTTTCATTTTCACATGATCCCTCAAAAGCTGCCGAGACACTCGATCAGCCAACACTGACTGTCCATCATAAGGTTCCCCTTGAGTAGGCCTTCCAAGCTGCTTTCCTATGAGATCATTTTCACATGGAACCAGCTCTGAGAAGATGGGAGAACCTGGCTGCATTCCTCGAAAAAGATCTGGACTGGAATCACGATAAGCCAAGCCGTTGACATATATACCATTTGAGAGATTTGGAATGTTTCCAAAACCCTCTTGGAAGTGAACTGAATGCTTCAGGTGATTAAAAGGTATAGCACCAGTGCCACCCGTCAGAGGTGTGGATGAGCCTGAAGTGGTCCGTGGGCTAGCTATGGGTGAAGGAGACATTCTTCCATTCAGATGTTGTGGCGACCTCGAATACAAAAGAGGGCTTCCAATGGGAGAAACAGGGCATGATATGTTCCTTGGAATTTGTAAATCACTACAGATTTGGTTTGGGAATTGAAATCAGAAAATAAGATGGTGATGATCTCAGTAATGGCAGTGATATTATGAGAGAGAGATACCTGGCATGTAGGACAGTTTTTGAAACTCTAGATGAATGAACTGCTAGTCTCTCTGAATCCAAGGTGGGAAAATTTCTTGCATGATTAATGCCCTGAAAATGATCAATAAACCGCAGCAACACTTAACATGGCTAGTATCCAAAAGAGGAATGATGCAATAGACATGAAAAACTGCTTGTTTAAGATCTGAGGAGTAGCAACAAAATATGTTAACCAACAAACCATTCAAACTTGCTAAATCTTCTTAGCCCAGGAACAGTACTACCTACACAGGATTTCACGCAAACTTAAATCAAGGCACTTACAACGAGACTAGCACCACATGAAAAGACACAAACATTGAGCATGTTACTACAGTCTACAATCAAGATGTATTGCCACCTCAGCCTTTCAACAGATTTTAGGAAAGCCTGACCAATCCTTTTCTCATATATGGAACTATTTCTACATATCTTTCAAGCAGTCATTTGCTCCTTATCTTACACCATTAAGAGCACTTTAGTAGTTGTTGTGAAGCATTAGTGAACTTCCTATACATTCACCAATTTATTCCAAAATTGCTGATTGGTTCAGAAATCCAAATTAAAAAAAGAACAATTATTAAATACTCCACCCAGATATTCTTCTATAAGTGATGTTCTGAGACATTTAACCATTGCATGCATCTCCAGGTCATCAAATAACCAATTCATCTCCATGAACTCTTTCAACAAATTTGTACTGCACATAACTAGGCAATTTAACTTATTACGAATTCATCTTATGGTTTTCATCCTGCCTTTGATCCTAAAGGTGTCTCCCATGTCATACTTCTAACAAAAGCAGAAGACTATGGGTTGTGTAATCTTCAACCCCAGACACATATTGGATCATCAACTTCTCTAACAGGAGATAAATCCAATGGTGTCTCTCACATACATACTAAACAAAACAGAAAAATATAGGTTATAGTCTATACAGATTCCCATACTGTGCATACATCCTCAATGCTACATTTTCTGCTTGTATCCTTACCAGTGCAAACTTCTCTCCACAAATTCAGAGAAAGCACTCTATATCAGACTGTAAAAGTATTGTGACAAAAAAATAGAAGACGACAATTTTCACAAATAACCAAACTTCTTTTCCTTATTTTTGTTAGGCATCATTACAAATTCATACATTTATCATGGCATCAAAGGACTACAAAAAATGCATTTCAGCACCATATCAGAGATAAATTTAACATGATGCATTGCCTAATTAAAACAAAAAGAAAATACTGAAGGGAATAAATAAAGTTCAACATCATGGCATGTAAAGCTTGACCTTGGTGGAAATGAAAGGACATCATGAACAAAGGAAATACCAGAGTTTTAACTCCATTTGTAACCCCAGGGGGTGGATCTGTAGGATTAAGGCACATGACAGGTCTTTCCAAAGGTGCAGCTAATTTTACAAAAGGATGCTCTAAAAGCTGGGAAGCTGTAGGACGATGTAGTGGATTGCGTTGCAAACATTGCCTTACAAAATCCTTCCCTTCATCTGAGAGGTCCTCTGGAATTGCTGGGAGATCCTTGCTATTTCCAATTTTAAACATGGCAGCAACCTTAAGACCGCATCATGAAGACATCAGATAATAAGAAAAAACAGAATCAGATACCTGTGAAATTCCTATAAATGAGAACCGTGTCAAGATACATCAGAATAATTGACATAGGTATCCTTGGATAAACTAGAATATTTGGCTTTTAGACAACATAACATTTAAATATCATCATCTATAGGAATTACCCCTTCAAACTGGCTCCAAGGTGGTTTTGCAGTAGCCATCTCCAAAACAGTGCATCCAAGACTCCATATATCCACAGCAAGATTACAACCATTTGAGTTTTTTATAACCTGTGCAAACAATGAAAATGAGGGTTTGATTTAATATGGAGAAGACCATATGATAATGACAGAAAGATCGAGCAAGAAAAGACTCTGACCTCAGGGGCCATCCAATAAGGGCTTCCCTTGAATGATAGTGGACATGACTGCCCTGTGATCTGCACAACATAGATTAGGTAAGATGGGCAAGCAGGATATGACCATACGAGGAGGGGTGGGACAGTAAAATTAGTCAGCAGCACATGAAACTTTTTTTCAACAAGTACATGAACCCAAAAAATATAAACTTAATAAATCAGTCTTCACAGGGTAATTTTTCCTGGTAGTAAAGGATTACAAGAACTACCAAGTTGTCATATGCACCATTCAACTAACTCCATATCCCTAGATATACATATATTAGCTCCAGTTCGAACCAAAATTTATCTCATTTTGGAGCAAAAACTAAATGCCCACTTACATGTTTTGCCATGCCAAAATCAGCTAATTTAACACGACCATTCGGATCTACAAGTATGTTTGCTCCTTTGATATCTCTGAAGAGACAGGATATTCATCAAATAATAAATAAAGAAGGAAAGGCAAGAGAATATTAACAATGTTAAAGTTGAGCAAACAAATTGTTATAATTTAAAGAACAAACAAAGGCAAGTCTACTCACCTATGGACAGTGCTTTTAGAATGCAAAAATGCAAGTCCAGATAAGATTTGGTGGGTATAACTGCGAATAACTAGCTCACCCAATTGTCCATACTCCTGGAGAAGTTTATATATGGACCCACCAGATACGTACTCCAAGTATATATAAAGTCGGTCACCAACCTGTTCAAAAAATCATACAGTAATTTTAATTGTCAATTAAAATTACAAATTGCACACAATGCAGTAACACTACATGCCGACTTATTGCACTACGGAGTTAAATAAGTCAAAACTCAAAGTGGCCAGAAATTTAGTTTTAGAGTATCCCTATCAGGCTTTATGATCACTGACTTTTATTCTGATCCTTACATAAAAGGACTGATTCTGATAGCCAAAGATTATGGTAATAATAAAGTGAGATTCAATATAAATATCAAGATATTCAATAGTACCTGCATGCAAAAGTTAAAGAATGACAGATGAGACATACCGTCTCAGATCCATAGTACTGCACAATGTTTGGGTGCTGTAAGCGGCTTAAAAGAGAGATTTCCTGTTAAAAGACTGAAAGTTAGAACTTCTTCCAAAGTTATTTAAAGTAAAATAATAATAACAATAAAAAAAAGTGTAGGCAAGCAACAAACTTTATCTTGTTGTCACAGGAGACTTCGTTGTTAATGCATAATCAACTTACCTGCATCAACTGCTTAGCACTTTCTTTTGACTTGGCATCATCTGAAAACAATGTCACCTCCTTCATTGCACACAGTTCACCACTTTCACTGAGCGATTGTAAAGGTAAAATCAGATATAATTTCACGAACATTAGGAAACTAAGGAATAGTTTAAAATGTCCTCCAATCAAAAAGTGGATCCAGTCATGTAAGTTTCATGAGAAAGAAGCCACAAAAAAACAATTAACTTGACTGATTGAAGTCATCTTTCCAGGTTAAAATTGAAGTAAGGGCAGCAATTACATAAATGTAGATCATAGACAGTAGAGTATAATGCATCAAAGACATTTACATGCAATATTGCTAGATCAAACAAATTCAAGCATCTGCTTTAAGGGCTTATACCTGTTAAGCCCAGAATAGACATGTCCAAATGTGCCTCTACCTAGCAGCTTTCCCTTTTTCCAGCGTGATCCAGGGCTTGTTGGGTTCTCTGCCATTCCTGGACTTCGAGGTACAGAAGGAGATGCTGCTGCTGAGTTTGAATGGGAAAAGGGAGAGGGGCTGGAAACTGTTACAGGAGGGAGGGGTAACCGGTGACTTTGTTGTCTCCCATCATCTGGCCAGCTTGTCTGGGACTCAATTGTCCCTCCTGCTCTAGGATGAATTGGAGTAACAGCACCACTCTGGACTCTAGAGCTGGGGCCAGGACTAGTCATTCTAGGACTAGGTATTGGAGAACATTCAGGGCTACCCCTGCTTTGTTGCCAGAATAATTGTCCTGACATATCCCCTCCCAATGAATTATGTCCAGAATTGTAACCTGAACCAGGGCTGGAACAGTGGCCAGATCCCAGTAAATTGATGTCTGGGTATGGCTTCCCAGCCCAGAAAGCGGAGTTTATGACTTGCTCAGCACCAAATGCTCTCATAGGACTTCTGGAAGGACTTGACATGTAGCTGTCTGGAGCACTGCAGAAAGAACCATGTTTTGGAACCTGTAGATTCGGCACATGACTGCTTATAGGTGTCCGTTTTGGTGATGTAGGGGAGGTATGATTACCAAAAGAAAGGTTAGCTGGTTTCTTTGCCTCTCTTGAGTTCACTTGGCTGACGGTAGCACAGTGATCCTTGAAAATTGCACTACAGTGGAAAATGCAGTTATTTTCATGAGTCAAATGAGATTGCAGATAACCCACAAATAATGAACATTTAACAACAGTTACACAGGCTTACCTGGAAGGGCTGCTAGCAATAGTTCTGGTCCCAAGGTCATGGTCAGTTGCCAAAGGACTACGATGACTTGAGTCAGCAGGATCTTCACAGTCAGTGGAGAAAACTGAAGCAGTGGCCAAATCCCCATCTAAATCTGATGGATTCGACCTATTGCGAATGCATCCAGGTCTTGGGAGAGGCAAAAACAATGATGACTTTGCACCACCCTTTTCCAATCTTGTTTTTGTTGATGTAACAATTCCAGAGTCTGTACGCCCCACACTTGCAGGGTGCACACCAGGAAGGGGAAGTGGTTGGGCTTGGGGCCTCTCAGCAAAACTTTGACACCTAGAAACATGTTTTGATATAGGTGATGGTGATCTTGATTCTGCTCGAGATTGAGATCCCCTCTCCGAGATAGTGTCACTGCAGCGTCTTCGGGAACCTCCAGATCTACCACTTTGTTTACCGTCAGATGGACTCTTAAATCTTCTGTGTAATGTATCAATAAAACTTTCCTTGTTTGCTTTCTTCTTCACTTCTTTAGATGATGACTTTCCCCACCATGACGGCATCTTTTTCACAAATTTTCTTTTTGGTTTTGAAGAATCAATATGCAAAATTTTCCTAAGCTATTCCATACTGATAATAAACATTCAACAGAGCATCTCTGTATGAAGTTACAAACCACATGAACACCCTAGAAAGCTTGAGGTCCTTAGAAAGTTCGAGTCCTTGGTTCAACAATGAAATTCACTACAGAAGTTGCATGAAAATTGCAAGCTAACATTCTAGGAGGAAAGTTTTGAGTGGTATAGTAAACTTTCAGAGATTATAAACCTGCAGACATAAATTGAAATGTCCATCTTCAATTCTCTCAAGAAACTTAGCATCTTCAAAAATAACACGAATTAACCAAAACTATAAAGCTTACGAGAGATAAACCACTAACACTATCAGAAACTTGATTGCAATAACACGTTTAGATGGAAATAAATACATATGATTTGATCTTTTTAATTCTAATCACACATTTGTATGAGCCAGCGAAAGTTCGAGTACAAAATGGTCTTTTGGAAACACTGGTAAGAAGTCCAAAAATCCATTATTGACTGGTTTTTAGGTTTAACAAACAGCTTCAAGTCTAATTCCAGGAATACCCGTTTAACTTCAATAATGGAAAGAAACATCAAATGTAATTTTCCAAGAAAAAGAAACACTCCATTCCAATACTTATAATTATAAACACAGGAACTGACAGAACGCAAAATCATTCCCTCAATATTTCTAACACAGTTATTAGTCTCAAATTTTACTCTTTTTTTTTACAACTATAAAAAGTAGTAAGCACAAAGTGGGTTCCTTCACTCAGTTTCTTTCAGATTCTCTCATTCACGCCTATTTTCTCAGGAACCAAACAGACTCTAAGGATCACAAATTGCTAAAAAGAAAAAAACTTTACCAAACAGATCTAAACTTTTGAAAAACAAACATGATACAAACAACAAACGCAGAGCCCAAATCCATTTCCTTCAAAATATCAGTAAAAACAAAATGGGGCATACGAAAAACCCTTACTTTTCCATGTGCTCGATGAAGCATTGAAGCTGATGTAGAGGTAGATGAAGTGATTGATTAGAGCAACAAGTCATCAAAGTTTGATCGCTGATGAGTGAGAAGCATAAATAAAGAAACCCAATAAAAATCTGAATCTAAGAAACGAGAAATTGAGAGAGATTTCGAATTTGAGAGGAAGTGAAGAGAACAAAAGAGATCGCGTTAGATAGAGAGAGATTTTGATAGAAATGTAGAGAGAGAACAGGGATACTGTCTGAGCTATAATTTATACAACATCATATCATATAATATAATATAATATAATATAACAGTGCTGCTGCGGTTATTATTTATTTATTTACTGTTATTATTCTCTGGATTTGCTGATTCTTATTCTTTTTGTGCATGTTTACTTGTTGCAGGGAAATTCTATGATGAGCTTGGAAAATTACTACCTTCTAGTGTTCTAGTATGCGTAATTTTGTCTTGACATCATGGATTAGCAAGGATTATAGAACATGACTGTATTGTGATTTATTGTTTATTTAAAATCGTGGAATTTTATGTTTGAGACTCGGTTCAAATGATAGATGTGCTTGCCAATTATCATTCTGGATTTGAGCTTCAAGAAAATTGCGAGCCAATTTATAGCAGTTCGTGTATAAATTATATAGATAGAAGTTTTAATTTTCTTAACCGAGGTGTGTTTGTGGAAAGTTTCTTGCAGAGGGCCTATCCTATCCACCCTTGGGATTAGTCGACTCTCATCTAATTAAAAAATAATAATTACTTAATATACTATTAGAGATGAGCTTACACCGATTTCATGTCTTAAATAGCTTTTATATAAAAACCATGTTAAGAAATAATACTATACAGCTTCACCTGATTATTCAAGTTTTTGAGTCAAAATAATTCTTTAATTTAATTTCAGAATTTTAATAATCAAATGATCATGTGAGTTTAAATATAACTACTTTCACTCTAATTAATCACTTGGGCAATGTAATTTATCAATTAAACATAGGGTAAAGCCATCAATTGTCACAGGCATCCCACAAAAGAAAATGAAAAGAGAAGACTCTACAAGTGGCATTTTGAACAGACCCCGCAGTCTCCCATTTGCAAGTTCTTTTCCATCCACCAGCAGATATGAGATTATTAGGTTACTGAGTGTTAGAGAATAATATAAATCATATTATAAGCTTAAGTTTTTAGATGAGATGATTCCTTAACTGAGACTGGGATAGGATCAACGGAAACAAGTGGACCGCACAGCAAAAAACATGAAGAGCTATATGCGTACTCTACCAGCCAGATTGTTGTTTTCAGTGCAAACTAAAATTTAGAAAATGCAATATGATTTTCATATTGCTAAAATGCCAGGGTCACTCGCAGTGGATGGTCAGGTATGCTGATGCGTCCACAGACAACTGTTCAAGAAGCAGCAGGTTAGGGACATAAATGGCTGTCAAATCCAAATCCCAAATCTGGGGATTTCTTCTCCTCTATGTCCTGTCTGAACTGGTTTGTGATTGAAAAACTTCCCCCAAAATGGGGGAAAAATTCATGGCTTTGAGCTGATACATGTTGAATGAAAGAAATATGAAACCACATTTCTCAAGAACCCCCGATTCGATACACTTGGGGTCTATTATCTTTTGAGCCAAAATATTATACAGGAAACATGGACTGTTGTAGCTTAAAATCACAAGTATCATCTAATAAGTGCTAAACCAATGGAGGTAATAATAATAGTAGATGGAACTCCAAATTTAAGGTGCTTCCAGAAAGATAAGTTATAACCAAAGTGTGGGGCGCGAAGAGCTTGCTCACAGACTATCAAGTTGGCAGCTGATCCCAATAGTGAAAGGTTCCCAGCAACTGTGCTCACCCAGGCTAAGATGAGCCACGCCTTTTTCTCATCAGCAGCCGAGATTGCACCTGCTGAGACTGCTACCCGTCCTCCAAGCAAGAGAACTAACAATATAAACAGGTTCAATGATAAGCAACTATAAAGCTACTCCAAATTGGTTTGTTACAGTGCTGCAACTAAAAATATTATTTCAGAAAAATTCCAAAACTTGCAAAAAGAAAATTTTGTTTTAGCCTTGTGAGGGACCATCTTGCTAATCACTCTAAAAATTCAGATATTGCATTATACATATGGCTCGAGGAAGAATTGAAGAGAACAGGTCAATGTACCCGAAAAGCCTACAATGTTGCAAAAACAAACTTAAGCACTGGCAAATCTCACAGGACTCATGAGGAAATAAATACAGTTTCAGAGGGTCAGTCGTGTTCTTAAGCAGTTCCAGTGTTCCACCCCATCTTGAGGCCTTATTCTTGCCAATTTACTAATAGAGATTCCATAGGAACTTTTGTTAGACGAGCTTATCTTTTGAAAACAAGATGCATTTAGCTGCTTATTGGAGGTTTCTCCAATGGTACTTGGCATCACTATGCTAGATTGAGGGTCACTCGGCATTCAAATAACTAGTATCCCAGTTTAATGTTTATTTTTCTATTTGTTATAGAACCTAGCTACCATGATGCATCATACAAAAGTAAGTTCACCATTAAATGCACAAAAATATTGAGCAAGGTCCTCTTAGCTGTAAGGAATTGCAGCTAAGTATTTTACTCATCCAACAAAAGAGCTACCAAATAAAGTTTCAAACAGCCAACCAAGAAGCAGAATTTGTTGGTCCAAATAAAAAAAACCAGAGTATTCAAGGGGCAGGAACATCAACATACCAGTTGGTACATTTGAAGCCACATTTGACAGCACAAGTATGACAAGGGCAAGAATTACTATTCCGGCAGTATGATCTATGCGTGCATAAGGCTCCATGAAGTCCCACAGAGCACTTGGAATTCCAGTTTTGTTAAAGCCATCAACCGTGATAAACATTCCACAAAAGAAAATTAAGAGGGAATATGAGACCTGGTCAAAGACGAACCAACTTGGATCACTACAGGTCCTTCAAGACATCAACGTGAACAACTCCATTGATAACATGGAGAAAAAACGAGCACATTGATATTAGAATTTACCTTCTCAAGGCATGGTTGAGCATCCTTGAAATCAAGAACCACCAGAGCAAGAGCAGCAGTAAGTGCAGTCCATGACATATTCAGACCCAAAAAAAATGCAATCAGCATGCCTATGGTAACGAGGTAAACACATGATTTCCACAGCATCCTTTTCCATTTTGTGGCAAAGTCTCCTGATGACAACTGCATTGATGATAAATCTCCCAATCTATCCATCGACTCTATCCTCATTGAAGAGACAGTTTCGTCTCTTTTCTGAGAAGAAGAATCATTTGTTATCTCTTTTGATGCACTCGAATTTCTTGCAGATTCGTATACACCAGAAGAGTCACTGTGGGTTTCGTTCTCAGTTGAATTTATCTGGTTTCTAAGAGTCTCAACATGGTTTACTTGACCATTCATACGGGGAGAACTTTGCATGCTTACTGATTCTAGTCTAGAATTCCATTCTTGAGAATTTAAAGATGTAAGATGTGACATGGTGGCAGGTGAAAAACGATGAGAAATGACATCGCCATCTGCAACAACCTCTGCAGTTGCATCTTCTTCATCCTTCTGAGCAGAAGATAACAACTTCCAGTACATGCACATAAGGATCAGTATATTCACAACCACTCCCACAAGCATAGCCGGTAGAATTCCGAAAACAAAACTCCCAAAAGCAATCTTACTCTGAACAGCTATCACCAGGTTTTGAGGATTGCCAATTGGAGTGGCTGAAGACCCAATATTTGCACTTGAGGCAAGGGCAAGTAGGAACGGATGAGGTGGGAGATTATGTTGCCTTGTGATTTTCAATATAAATTCAGTCAAAACCACACAAGAGGTGTCATTAGTGAAAAGAGCACTTGAAATGGCAGAAATCACTGAAACTCGACAAAGCAGGTCCCTGGCTCCCTTGCTTTTCCAGGAGAGCAACTTACCCAAGTATTCGAACATATCTGCTCTCTCAAGATAAGCACTGACAACCATTGTCCCAAAGAGAAGACCAAGGATTGGTAGATCAATTGCAGCAAATGCTTGATCTGGGGTTAGGACTCGAAACACAACCATCAGCATAGCTCCCAGGAGGGAACCGGCAGTTCTTCCAACTGGTAGAAAAGGGACAGAAGGGAAAACTGCCAGTACCCAGAAAATTGCAAAAGCAACTGAGCCTAGAACTACTTTCACAGTAGGAGCCATAGCCATGTTTGCAGTTTTTATGAGATTCAATTCCTATTCTTTTCTCAATCTCCAAAGGCTTCAACTGTTATAATTCAAGAGAACTCCATTTGATAACACAACATTTTCTTGCCAAAAAGGAAGTGCCAGAAGTGAAAACCAAGCGGATTCTATTAGACCTTGAAGATCCAGCACTGAAAGCAAAGTTACAGAGCTCAAAAAGGGTCTAAGGAAATATCCAATTGAAGTCTATGTCTTTGAAGATTGATCAAAGTTGGATCTCAAACAAAATACTACGCAATAGGACAAGAGTTTGGGTGCACATAGGAATTGAATGACAAAAAAGTAAAACAAAACAGAATCATTCTTCATGTTTAGAACACATAATAATGTCAGTGTACTGGTACATGACCCGACAACCTTGGACAGTTGCTCAAATCATTCCGATGAACAAAGCTGGATCCAGAAACTTTTTCTATAAAAAATGAAACAGAAAACAAACATCATGATGTTAAAAGCGAGAAAAAGACACATGATCTCACCTGAACAAAAAAGTAGTGCTAATAATCTGCAGTGAATGGAGTTAACAGATTGTCAGATTCTGTCACTGCCAAACATAAGAAAAAGAACCTTTAAAAGTTACCAAAAAACTAGTTCTTGGTAATGGAGTGGACAGGGTTTGTTTAGATTCAGTTACTTTTTGGCTTTGTTTTAAAGGCTTTTTATCAGTTAATGAAGAGAGGTGAAGTGAATCAGTGAATCACCCATTGGCTGGCTGGCAAAAGAAATGGTTTCCTGAGAGAGAGCTGATAACACGTCAGGGCACTGTTGAAGACAGTGCACTTTACCTAAAGAGCTAAAACAGCTCGTCCTTCTACTGTAGCAGCAGACTCATTGGCACTGTTCATTGGCCATTTTTCGGCCGTGCGTCGCGGCTGTTCGTCTGCCTTTTTTTTTTTCTCTTATGAATAGTGTACAGACGCTTTTAGCCCCGGTAATAAGACAAAATAGCGTCGGGCCGAGTGTAAAACACGCTGAGGATCAGAGGATCAGGGGCATGCATGTCATTGCACGCATCCGAACCGGACCGGTCCGGTCCGGTCCGCCGCAGTTTTTCTTTTTTTAATAAATTTAAAAATGGCTAATTACGGTTATGGGCCCGTATAAGACAAAAACCTCTCTTCCGTCCAGGGGCTTTCCGGTAATTGACCAAATTTTTTTATTTTTTCCCCGGTTGTTGTCAGTGCGTGTGAATCACGCGCCTACCTGTTTCACGCCCCACGCCCTGTTCAGGTGGAGCGTGCGTCGTCTTGCGGTGGACTCAGACGAGTTTCCGACGGACAGAGCGGTTCGCCTCGGCGTCTGCTTCCTCCCACGGTTGCGCGTGTACCCTAAAACTGCCCGTGGACGCGCCCGTGACCGGTTCAGGCCGCCGGCCACGTTTCTCTCTCCCCTGCACGTCAAAGTGCAGGGGAGTCCCCCAATTTGTTAACCTTTTTA